>JAESUZ010001281.1:0-600000 GCA_017311185.1 Proteles cristata cristata | reverse complement strand
CTGCAGATTGAAAGGGAGGGGATGAAGAAACAGTTATCATACAAATGGATGTCAAAGAAAGCCAGAGTAGCAATACTTATATTGGACAAAATAGATTTTAAAATAAGACTGTAACAAGGGACAAAGAAGACCACTATATAATAATGAATGGGAGATTCCAACAAGAAGATATAACAACTGTAAATATTTATGCATCCAATATGGAAGCACCCAAATACACAGTTAATAACAAACATAAAAAAATGAATCAACATAAATACAATAACAATAGGGGACTATAACACCCCATTTAGACCAGTGGATAGATCATCCAAACAGAAGATCAACAAGAAAAGAGTGTGTCTGAATGACACACAGATCAGATAGATTTAACAGATATTTTCAGAACATTCCAACCTCAAACAGCAGATACATATTCTTGGCAAGTACACAAAGAACAGTTTCCAGAAGAGATCACTTCTTAGGCCATAAAGCAAGCTTCAACAAATTCAAGAAGATCAAGTCATATCACGCATGTTTTCTGACCACAATGCTATGAAACTAGAAGTCAACCACAAGAAAAAAAATCTGGAAAGAACATAAATACATGCTACCAAACAATTAATGTGTCAACAAAGAAATCAAAGAAGAAATAAAAAATTACATGGACACAAATGAAAATAAAAACGTAACGGTCCAAAATCTTTGGGGTGCATCAAAAGCGGTTCTAAGATGGATGTTTAGGGCAATATAGGCCTACTCCAAGAAGGAAGAAAAATCTCCTTACCCATAAAGGACCTAGAAAAAGAATAACAGAACCTAAAACCAGCAGAAGGAAGGAAATAATAAAGATGAAAGCACAAATGATACAGAAAATTAAAATAGAACAGATTGGGGCGCCTGGGTGGCTTAGTCGGTTAAGCATCCGACTTTCGCTTAGGTCATGATCTCGCAGTTCGTGGGTTCGAGCCCCGCGTTGGGCTCTGTGCTGACTGCCAGCTCAGAGCCTGGAGCCTGTTTCAGTCTGTGACTCCCTCTCTCTCTGACCCTCCCCTGCTCACGCTGTCTCTCTCTCTCTCTCTCTCCTAGAAATAAATAAAAACATTTAAAATAAAATAAAATAAAATAGAACAGATCTATGAAACCAGTTCTTTGTAAAGATCAACAAAATTGATAATCCTCTAGCCAGACTTGTAAAGAGAGGTGGGGGAAGGGAAGGGAGGACCCAAACAAAATCACAGATGAAAGAGAACAAATAACATCTGACACCGCAGAAGCACAAGCAATTGTAGGAGAATATTATGAAAAATTATATGCCCACAAATTGAGCAAACTAGAAGAAATGGATAAATTCCTAGAAACATACAGCATACCAAAACCAAAGCAGGAATGGAAAATCTCAGTAGACTGATTACCAACAAGGAAATAGATTCAGTGATCCAAAAACTCCCAACAAACAAGAGTCCAGGACCAGACAGCCTCACAGGCAAATTCTACCAAACTTTCCAAGAAGAGTTACTACCTATTCTTCTCAAACTACTCCAAAAAAATAGAAGAGGAAAGAAAATTTCCAAATTCATTCTAGGAGGTCAGCATTACCCTGTACCAAAACCAGATAAAGACACCACTAAGAAAGGCAACTACAGAACAGTATCTCTGATGAACTTGGATGCAAAAATCCTCAACAAAATATTAGCAAACCAAATCCAACAACCCATTAAAAAAAATCATCCACCACGATCAAGTGGGATTTATTCCTGGGATGCAAAGGGTGGCTCAATATTTGCAAATCAATCAATGTGATACACCACATCAATGAGAGAAAGTAAAAGAACCATACGATCATTTCAATAGATGTACAAACAACATCCAACAAAGTACAACATCCATTCATGATAAATAATCCTCAACAAAGTGGAAACATACCTCAACATAATAAAGACCTCATATGGAAAACCCACAGCTGACATTATATCAATGGGGGAAAACGGAGAGTTTTTTTTCCCCTAGGTCAGGAACGGGACAAGGATATCCATTCACACCATTTTTATTCAACATAGTAGTGGAAGTTCTAGCCACAGAAAGGAATCAGACAACAAAAAGGAAAAAAAGTATCCAAACTGGTAAGGAAGAAGTCAAACTTTCACTATCAGCAAATGATATGACACTATTTATATAGAGAAAACTTTGAAGACTCTACCAAAAAACAACTAGACCTGAAAAATGAATTCAGTAAAGTTTCAGGACATAAAATCAATGTGCAAAAATCTGTTGCATTTGTATACACTCATAAGGAAACAACAGAAAGAGAAACTGTGAAAACAATACCATTCACAACTGCACCAAAAATAATAGCTAGAAATGAACTTAAGCAAAAAAGTGGAAGACCTGTATTCAGAAAACTATAAAACGCTGATGAGAGAAACTGAAGATGACACAAAGAAATGGAAAGACATTCCATGTTCATGGATTAGAAGAACAAATATTGTTAAAATGTCGACATACCCAAAGCTATCTACATATTTTTTTTAGAATTTCATTATACTTCCTCGAAAATATTTTAGGGGATTTTGATGCCAATTTTATTAAGCTGTGCAAAACCAATGCTAATTTCCTATGTTTGCCTCAGATAGAGTGACCCCATTACACGGGTGTAATGAGGAGAGACATGGCTATTAACACAGAGCAACTTGGTCATGAAATCCCTTATTTATAATCACGTTCAGAAAACCATGAACCTTTCCCACTTACTATCATACTTTAATTCGCTGCCATACTTGTGAGCACACATATAAATCACTGTGCATTTTTTTAATTTTTAAAATTTGCATCCAAGTTAATTAGCATATAGTGCAACAGTGATCTCAAGAGTAGATTCCTTAATGCCCCTTACCCAGTTAGCCCATCCCCCCCTCCCATAACCCCTCCAGTAACTGTTTGTTCTCCATATTTAAGTCTCTTATGTTTTTCTTCCCTTCCCTTTCCTTATGTTCATCTGTTTTGTATTTTAAAGTCCTCATAGGAGTGAAGTCAGAGGATATATCTTTCTCTGACTAATTTCGCTTAGCAGGATACCCTCTAGTTCCATCCACGTAGTTACAAATGGCAAGATTTCCTTCTTTTGGAAGCAATCTACATATTTAATGCAATTCCTATCAAAATACTAATAGCATTTTTCATGGAACTAGAAAAAATAATCCTAAAGTTTGCATGGAACCACAAAAGACCCTGAATAGCCAAGCAATCTTGAAAAAGAAAATAAAAACTGGAACTATTCCAGATTTCAAGTTACATTACAAATCTATACTAGTCAAAACAATATGGTACTTGTACAAAAACAGACACACAGACCAACAGAACAGAAAGCACAGAAATAAACCCACAATATTATTGTTAATCTTTGTAATTGTTATGTTAATCTTTGACAAAGGAGTCAAGAAGATGCAATGGAGGAAAAGAGTATCTCTTAAACAAATGGTACTGGGAAAACTGCACAGCTACTGCAAGAGAAGGAAACTGGGCCACTTAACACTGTACACAAAAACTCAAAATGGATTAAGGACGTAAGTGTGAGACCTGAAACCATAAAAATCCTAGAAGAGCACAGGTAGTACTTTTTCTGACACTGGCCATAACAGTATCTTTCTAGATCTTTCTCCCGAGGCAAGAGAAACCAAAGAAAAAATAAGCTCTTAGAGGTTCATCAAAATAAAAAGCTTCTGCACAGCAAAGGAAACAACCAACAAAACTAAAAGAAAAACTACTGACTGGGAGAAGACATTTCCAACTGACATATCCGATAAAGGATTACCATCCAAATTATATAAAAAACTTATACAACCCAACACCAAAAAAAAAAAAAATCCAAATAATCCAAGCAGACATCTCTCCAAAGAAGACATCTAGATAGCCAACAAACACATGAAAAGATGTTCCACATCATTCACATCAGGGAAATGCAAATCAAAACTACAATAAGGTTATCACCTGACACCTGTTAGAACAGTTAAACTCAAAAACTCAAGAAACAACAGGTGTTGGCAAGGATGTGGAAACAAAAGAAACCTTTGTGCACTATGATAGAAATGCAAACTGGTGCAGCCTCTGTGGAAAACAACAAGAAGTTTCCTTGAAAAATAAAAAATAGAACTACCCTACAATCTAGGAATTGCAACAGTAGGTATTTATGCAAAGAATATAAAAACACTAATTTGAAGGGATGTATGCACCCCTATATATTCCAGCATTATTTACAATATCCAAACTATGGAAGCAGCCCAAGTGTCCATCGGTAAATGACTGAAGATGTGGCATACACATACAATGGAATTATCATTCAGCCATAAAAAAAGAATGAAATCTTGCCATTTGCAACAACATGGATGGATCTAGAAAGTATAATGCTAAGGGAAATAAGACAGAGAAACACAATTACCATAGGATTTCACTCATATGTGGATTTTAAGAAAGCAAAGCAAAACAAAAGAACCAAAAAGAGAGAGACAAACCAAAAAACAAACTCTTAACTATAGAGAACAAACTGATGGTTACCAGAAGGGAGGTGCGGGGGAAGGCCTGAACTAGAAGAAGGGGATTAAGAGTACACTATCTTGGGGTGCCTGGGTGGCTTAGTTGGTTAAGCGTCCGACTTTCGCTTAGGTCATGATCTCGCGGTTCTTTCGCTTAGGTCATGATCTCGCGGTTCGTGGGTTCGAGCCCCGCGTCGGGCTCTGTGCTGACTGCCAGCTCAGAGCCTGGAGCCTGTTTCAGTCCGTGACTCCCTCTCTCTCTGACCCTCCCCTGCTCACGCTGTCTCTCTCTCTCTCCTAGAAATAAATAAAACCTTTAAAAAAAAAAAAAAGAGTACACTATCTTGATGAGCACTGAGTAATATATGGAACTGGTGGATCACTATTTTGTACACCTGAAATGAATATAACACTATATTTTAACACTTTTTTTTAGCTACATAGCACATTATTAAATCAGCTGCAAGGTCTATAGATTAGGCGTCAGTATTATAACTAATGTTAACTTCCTGATTTTGTTCATTATGTTGTGGGTAGGTAAGAGAATAATCTTGTTTTTAAGGAAATACGCACTCAAGTATTTAGGGGCAAAGGATCACCATGTTGGTAACTTATACCCAAATGGTTCAGAAAATATTAACATGTGTATAGAGAGAATAATGAAACAAACATGAAAACATTTAGGGAATCTGAATAAAAAGTATATGAGGACTGCTAGCATTATTCCTGTAATTAATTCTTCTGTAGGTCTGAAATTATTTCAAACTAAGAAATTTAAAAAATATCTCATTCTTAAAGGAAAGAGAGAAAATTAAATTGTCCCTTTAGGAAGGACACTGCTTTGGATAGTCTTTTCCCCCCTATTTTTAAGGATAACAAACTAACTGATTAGGTGAGAAAAGCAAAAAGTGAAATAAAAACATAGCTCATAACTAATTAATGTTTAAGAATTAATTTTGCTAGATGTCAAAAAACAAAGTCTAAAATAGAAGTATAGCTTTTTTTTTTTTTTAATGTAACAAGACCAAGTACAAATCTCATACCAAACTTGTGATTCTGCCACTTTACCCATGGTAATTCCTACCCTAAATGTGAAATTGAAGGTCCAGTAGCATTACTTTTCTTTTTATTTGGGAGAGAGAGAGAGAGAGAAAATATGAGACAAGGGGAAACAGAGTTGGGAGGAAAGGGGAGCGGGGGTTGGGGGGAGAGCGAGAGTAAGAGAGGAGAAGAAGAGAGAGAGACAGGCACAATCTTAAGCAGGCTTCACGCTCAGCAGGGCTGGATCCCATGACCCTGGGATCATGACCTGAGCTGAAATCAAGAGTTGGATGTTCAGCTGACTGAGCCACCCAGGTGCCCCTGGTACCATTACTTTTTTTATGAAACAAAATGCATGTTCAATAAAGCATGAAATAAGAGTCACTGTAGATCCAATCCTAGAACAGGCCCCTGATTTTCCATCTGCTTTAGAATCATACTATACTTCCACATCCAATCATCAATACTACTGCATACATGGGTCTTCAAACCCATTTTGGTAAGGAGTATAAAATCTTTAATAATTTCACTAAAAAAGAGAGAGCCAGGGGCACCTGGGTGGTTTTGCCAATTAAACGTCCAACTCTTGATTTCAGCTCAGGTCATGATCCCAGGGTTGTGAGATCGAGCCCCATGTTGGGCTCTGTGTGGAGCATGGAGCATGCTTAGGATTCTCTCTTCCTCTCCCCTGTTCACTCCCCCTCTCAAAATAAATGAAATATTTAAGAAGGAGAGGCCTGACAGTTTATGAATTTGATGACAAGTTTATATCCATCAATAAAATATAAAATTCATGCTTGTCTAAAAGCCCAAGAGAAAGCAACATTTTCCCTACAAATGTTTTTATAATTTATTTTACCTCTGGACAGGGCTCCACATGACAGTCTTTTATTGAACAATGGCCATCTTCTGCCCAGAAAGGACATGGTCGCTTCAGATTAACCTTGAGAGAAAGATTGGATTAACATTAGGAAATGTGTGGCACAGTTTGCAAGCTCTCTAAGTATCATTGTGTGGGCGCCAGTGACGTGCTGGTGAGTAAGAAGAAAAAGCTTCCTATCCCGTGTCATTTGTAGAGTTGAAAATCTTAATGACTGCAGGTTTTCAGACACCCAGGTGTAATATTAATTTAAAAAATAACTTATTAGTCCTCCGACACTTCCCAAAAGGAATCAATTCCAAGTACACTGCTCATCTGCAGACCTTGGAAAGCATTTTACAACCACATTCACGTCTCTCGCACCAAGCTGTTACTTTACTTATGAGGGTTCGCTCGTGCACCCGGCCACTTAAGCGTGCACCAAACACCCACTATCTGTCTGGCACTGTGGAAATCTGAGAGGAAAAAGAGACGCAAAAAGCACTTTTCTCCTGGAATGGGAGAGTCTACTGGAGGGAATCACATGTTTAATTACAAACAAAAATCCAGAGTTTCATGATGGAAAATAATGGGGCTGGTTGACGGCAGGCTCTGAGGAGGTCATATCTTAGGATGGACCAAAGTTGGAAGAATGGTGCATGTGGATAAGGTGATAGAGCTTGAACAGTTGTGGGAACTGAAACACACACACAACTTAACCACTTTTAGTGGAAGAATGAGGGCAGAGATAGGAAAGGAACAGACCATTTTAACCATGTCATTAAAAACTCTGGATTTTCTTATTTTGAACTTGACAGAAGAGCGTGATTCAACAGGACTGCCAGATGGGTTGCCCGAGCCAAAAATCAAAGTTTTATTCTTATTTCTTCCCTCTCCTACCTCCGCACACAATTCATTATCCACTTCTTCCCACCACCTCCACAGCTTTTTTTTTTTTAAGTTTGTTTATTTTGAGAGGGAGAGGGAGACAGAATCCCACAACTACCCATGCTCCTTGCTTCTACTACAGAGCAGCCAGAGTGACCTCTCTGAAACATAATTCAGACGGTACCGATCCCTGCTCAAAATCTGCGGGTGGCTCCCTGGCACCTTCAGAAGGACTCCCAGCTCGGCAGCAAGCGCCACCAGGCCCTCACTTACCTGGTCTCCCGCCCACCTACCTCCAGCCATGCTGGCCCTCTTGCGTGGGACGGACCCAGCTCCTTGTCTCTGGGCTTTGAGAGTGGCTTCTCTTTGCCGGGGCTGTCGCTCCTCCAGGTCTCACGGCCCGCTCCCCTCACCTCTGCCAGGCCTCTCTCAGGTACTACCTTGCCAGAGATATTCCTTGACCGGACTCTCTGAAGTAGCACTCAATATGCACCCCACACATTGTTTTATATTCTTTTATAGCACTCACCACTATCTGTTCCTCATGTACTGATGGTCTGCATCTCCTACTGTAAGGACTGAGATTTTGCCTTATTCGTTATTTTATCCCCAGTGCCTCAGATATTTAATAGACAGCTCAATAAATAGGCATTAAATGAAGTTAGTATTAGCCACGTCACAGAGGAAGACGCAACAACACATGGAGGCTGGCAACACAAGGAGCGCGGGCCCCTCTGACTGTGGCGTCAGGGGAGGCCTCCTTCCAGTCACACGTACAGCGGGGAGGACTGGGATACAGGTTCCCTGGAGGAGGAGAGTCCCAAGCAGAGGGATCAGGAAGTCTGAGGGACAGCCTTGTTTGGGAACTGCAGGCTGCCTAAACTGCTAGCGTACGTGCCCAACGTCTCTCTGATCTGTCCACAGGACATTCTTCTTGCCATCTCAGAAAACAGCAACCCATTGATCCGCAGGCCAAAATCCTGGCATCACCCTTGACTCCTTGGTTTCTCACTCCACAACCAATACCTCTAAAAACTGGGTTAGTTCAAAACCCGAGTCCCTCTAATGGCCAGGAACGCCTCACACGGTCTGGTCCGTCTGCTCTCTGCCCTTGTTCCCTGGCTTCCACGATGTTCCTCGGATACATGAGACACACCACAGCGTCAGGGCCTTTGCTCCCGCTCTTCCCCCCGTGTGGAGTGTGCCGTGCTTTCCTACTCTCTTTAGGTCTCCCCCAAGCCCCACGTTCTCAGTATGCTGCTTTAAGTTGCTATATTTTAGACACATATGTCATGCAGCAATAGAAAACCAGTAACACAGAGCAAGGAGTAGACTATGGTGGACAATGGAACATGCTGCTCATGTCACCCTTCAAGAAGGTTTATTGCCCCGACTTCCAGAAGCGCTGCAAGCAGCCAGCTTCAGCAGAAGACAGCCACTTCGCACAAGATCACACCACGCCTTCCAACGGGGGCCTTCAAATGACTGACAGAGGGCTGCAGAGGCCTAGGCCTCTCCGGCAAGTGGAAACAGCTCTGGGGGGGCCATCCCATCTCCAGGGCGCCCAGAGGGTCACCTGAGGATTCCACGGAGGCTGACTCCCTCAGCTTTACCTCCCCCTCCATCCGATCCTTCCCTGAGCCATCGCTTCCACAAGCCGTCCCTCAGTAACCTCCTGCACACTAACCATGGTCTCAGAATCTGCTTCCCAGAGAACTGAGGCTGCGACCAGTTGTCCAGCTCCAGGAAAAAGCTACTGGTCCTTTTACTAGGATCGTATTGAATGTATACGCCAATGGACATTCTTTAGGCTACAGAGACACCTGTCCATTTCTTAAAGCCTACTTTTGGGTCTCTCAGTAGGGTTTTGAGGCTTTCCTCCTCTAGGTCTTGCACATTTTTCTGACTCATTTACTACTATATATTTCATCTCTTTTCATTGCTAATGTAAATGGGGATTTCTTTTCCATCATTCCCTCTAACCTGTTACTGTTTATATTTATGAAGACATTGACTTTTGTACATTAACTTTACAGTCTGCAATCTTAATGCATTTTTTATCTTTTTAAAATTTTATTACTTGAGCTTTTTTTTTTTCTGTCATTTACAAACGGAGATAGTTTTCCTTATTCTTAAAAAATGTTTATCCTCTGGTTGTTTTGATATACTAATCCCTCCCAACAGTAAAGGAGATAAGGGTGCCTTTGTCTTGGTCCCTCACCTAAGTGGGAAATTTCTACTATTTCCCAACAAGGAAGTGCTGGTGATGTTCATGTTAGGATTAAAATGTTCATGTTAAGGAAGTACCCATCATTCTTATTTTTAAAAAATCAAGAACGTGTGCTGAACTGTGCTGAAGACCTAAAAGCCTTGTCCTTGCATTCTTAGAATAAGATGAACTTGGGCAGGACAGACTTTTTTGTAATAGGCTCACAACTTAGCCTCATCTCTGATGTCACATCTACCTTCACAGCTTACATTCACTCCATGAGGCAAATTTTTGGTGTTACCTCTTAGATACCATGCTCATCTGCTCACTTTTCACCTGTTTCACCTTTCCTGCCCTATTCCAAACCCCTGTCACCTTCTATCTGGTCTCACACAGAAGCCTCCTACACGGTCTATTTCCTGTCTCACACCCTTACAGTCTATTTTGTACAATCCCTCTGGAAGCTGATCACATCTACACTAAAATTCAACATCCTTATGTGGTGAATAAGGCCAACTTTTTTTTTTTTAATCTGGCCCCTATTCATTTTTCCAACTCTCCATCTCACTCACTTTGTTCCAGCCTATACCCGTCTTCTTATTCCTCAAACACTCTAAACCTTTATACCTGCCTTCAAGACTTTTACACCTGCAGTTCTCCTCCCCTTCCTGGGAATGTTCTTTCCCCATGTCTTGTCATGGTTTTCACGTTATGTAGGTCTTCATTCAAATTGTACAGTATGAATACCTTCCTTTCCTGATCATTCTCTTTAAAGATAAAGCTATCTACCTTCCCCACCCCATTAATTATTCTTTATCTTCTACTTTATTTTTCTCCATAGCACTTACCTTACAACCATATGAAATTATATTTCAGTTTACTGTTTCACTTCCTAATCAGAATAAAAGCTTCATGAAGTCAGAGTCTTTGTGTTATTGACTACTGTATCCACAGCACTTAGAACAGGGCCTCTCACAGAGCAATCATTTAATAAACACTCAGTGACTAAAGGAATGGAACGGATAGTACCAGAAATCGTAAATACCAACAGCAGCCAGCTGACCTGCAGACTGGGGCTTCTACCTGACATCCTTGCTTGTTCCATCATCAGTATGCATGTGCATGCTTAAAATTTACCTCTTCTCTTAGCCTTCCTTTCTGCCACTGCTGCACGTACAGTACTCTGGTGGTGATTAAATGTCCCTTTTGTTTAATTCATAAGTTGACAGAACTAGAAAAGGAGTAGGTATCACTGAATATTATTGACACAGAGACAAATCCATTAACTAGATCACTGCTTTACCCTCCCTTGGGAGAACAGGAGTATATTCCCATTATACATGGAGTAATTTCGTTAAATTGGTTTGAACATTTTTTTAGAACATTGTTCTTTTTGCCTATCCAACTTTCATTTTTCTTTCTTCTGTAACATCTTCTAATATTCCTTTGAGAAACAATCACTTCCTTATATTTGTGCAAATAGAATTGTTTAGTTTAGAATTGTTTAGTTGTTCAGAGAACTTATGAACCCAATTAAATGCTGAGCCCAAAAGCACAGGCAAAACAGAACAGCAGCTTATTTATTTATTTATTTATTTATTTATAGGATAGAGAGAGACAGTGTGAACAGGGGAGGGTCAGAGAGAGAGGGAGACACAGACTCTGAAACAGGCTCCAGGCTCTGAGCTGGCAGTCAGCACAGAGCCCGACGCGGGGCTCGAACCCACGAACCGCGAGATCATGACCCAAGCGAAAGCCGGACGCTTAACCGACTAAGCCACCCAGGCGCCCCAGAACAGCAGCTTTTAAAACAGTGTTCTTAGGGGCACCTGGGTGGCCCAGGTGGTTAAGCATCCAACTTTGCCTCAGGTCATGACTTCACAGTTCTTGAGTTCAAGCCTCACATTAGGCTCTGTGCTGACAGCTCAGAGCCTTCAGGCTTTGGAATCTGTGTCTCCCTCTCTCTCTGCACCTTCCCCACTCACACTCTGTCTGTCTCTCCATTTTAAACATTAAAAGAAAAAAACAAAATAAAAAACAAAAAACTATAAAAAATAAGTAAGAAAAATAAAACACTGTTCTCGAATATAAAATGCTGTTCTTTTGAATGTGCCTTACTGTTGCTCCCTTTAAACTGTTACTGGTTGGGGCGCCTGGGTGGCTTAGTCAGTTAAGCGTCCGACTTTCGCCTAGGTCATGATCTCGCGGTTCGTGGGTTCGAGCCCCGCGTCGGGTCTCTGTGCTGACTGCCAGCTCAGAGCCTGGAGCCTATTTCAGTCTGTGACTCCCTTTCTCTCTGACCCTCCCCTGCTCACCCTGTCTCTCTCTCTCTCTCTCTCTCCTAGAAATAAATAAAACATTAAAAAAAATTTTTAAACGGTTACCGGTTATTTTGTAAAGGTCTAGAGGAGACGACTGTCAGATGTGAGAACGATTGTGCAGCATTACTGTGAACGGTGCTTGTACGCTCAGCCTGGGAGGCCAGCCCTCCAGCAAGCTCCCCAGGGAGCGTCTGCCACGGTGGTACTTTGTACTGCTAACATGGCTAACACAGGCCACGGTCATGGGCATGGCACAGAACCGGGTACGTGTCTCCATGGCAGCGCCAAAATTACAAGGAGGGCGGACAAGTAAGTTTGTGGCATTTTCAGCTTCCGTGGAAGAAGTCTCTGCCTCAAAACCCAAACTGAAAGATGAGGAATTCCCCAAACACAGGAAGAGGGTTCAGGTTCTTCCTGTTCAAAAGACTTTCAGGTTTCACCACAATACTTAATACGTTCCAATGATGAAACACACAGAGGGCGCGAGAAAGTCAAAACGGGCTTTCGAGAGGGTCATAAAAGCCACATCTGTAGACAGCTATGTAAAAACCTTTGCTACCAATGAATCAAAAATTGTAACTGTACCTTGTAATAACGGAAGTAGTCTCTCTCTTGCAATTTTTTTATTTTGGGGAAGATTTTGAAGGTGTTAAAGTTATCGATGCTATCAATATCACACAAGCAATCATCCAGGACACCGGTGACCTGTGGAGGGGAAGAATATATATACATACATAAAATCTAAACTATGTGAATTACTGATATTCCAACCGTAAACAAATCTGTAATATTATATAAAAAACATAATCTATTAAATTCAAGGTAACTAGTCTTCGCTGATTGAGATCCAAAACATTAAAGCAATCATTTACTTTTTACTGTGGCCAATTAACTAAAACACAATAGAAGGGTGAGATACACCTATTCTGAAGAACTAAGCATTACTATTTAATGGCCAAAGAGAAATATATTAAATGTTCCTTCCCTTCCCTAAGTATGTATGAATTCCAACAAGTAGCTGGAATGCTAAGGCAATTTCTTCCAAGATTAATCTAGAAGTCACAGACTGCAACAATATTGCTGTAGAAGCCCGATCTTTCTTTTCCACTGCCATTTATGGAACCCTTATGCCATAGGCATGGTGCTGAGAACATTACATGTTACCTCATTTGTTTTTTAAATCTTCTATGAGATAGGCATTATCCTCATTTTACACACAAGCATTAAGCTTAGTGTGGTTAAAATAATTTTTCCAAAGTTGCAATGAGACTTAGTCCTAAGTCAGTCACACTTAAAATTCATGTTTTATCTACTACTCAAAATTATACATTAACGCAACAGAAACTGACATTTACAAAAGGAGTTCAGAATTCAAATCTTCCATTGAACATTCTTCAGCTAAATTTAAAAACGGGACTCACTGACATTCACGTCCCCTTCAGGGAATCAGACTGAGTGAAAAAAGCCAACCCAAAAGGTTACATACCCTGTGGTTTCATTTCTACAACAGTTAAGGAACGGAAAACAGATTGGCTGCCAGGTTAAAGACCTAGGAAGGAGCTGGAGGGTAGGCATAGGGCGGACAGGAGGTTAAGTGTGGTTATAAAAGAGCAAGAGGAAGGATCTTTGTGGTGATGAAATTATTCAGTATCCTGATTATGGTGGTGGATACACAAACCTGAACGTGTGATACAAGTGAACAGAATGCATACACATACAAACGAGACAAGGGGGCATCCGAAGACAGCAGATAATACTGCATTGTACGTTTACAAAATGTTACCACTGGGGAAAACTAGATAAAGCATAGTTGGCATTTCTTTGTATTACTGCTTACAACTACATGGAATCTACAATTATCTCAATTAAAGTTAAAATTTTAACCAAAAAGGGGACCCAGCCTTTTAAAGATCATTCACATGATCCACTGGAGAAATCTATGCAAAGAATGACCAGAACACTGAAACCAGAACTTCCTAGTTGTTTCTTTCTCAGGGTTTTCCCCTAAGACTGTAAACATGGCCCCAAACCCTCTACAACATGAAGAGTCAGAGGTATATCCTCTTTAAAGAACAATGGATCATTAACAAGAATTTTAGCTCTAGAATTCCATACGCTTTACTATCCTGGTTACTAAGATCCTGTCAGCAACTCTACTGAATTTCATTCCATTTCTCGAGCCTACTATTTATAAAACCTCAAATTCTAAGTAATGGGGATAGGGTAGAGGTAGAAATAAGAACCAAAAACTTTGTTTTGAAAATATTTTATCCAGATATTGCTCTTTCATATAAATTTTTCTTAAATTGTTGATTTTTAGTCAGTAAACCACCACAGTTTATTTTTTAAAGATGTTTAAATTGTGGTAGGGGTGGGGTAAGGTAAACAAAATTATCACGTACTTATTTCTAACTCTTAAAGACAACTAGTAAGACAAAAACCTATCACCAAAATTTTTAAAAACAGAAATATGGCTATTTTAAGTCCCTTTCTAATTACATCCATTCCCTGCACCTGGAGGTAAAATATTTTCGTTTTCTTTGTGATTTCATCACATGTGATATATCCTGAAACAATATACTTAGAGGGTTGTTTTTGAACTTTAATACTAATGGAATCTATTCTGGGAATTATTTTGTGATGTGCTTCTTTTGTTAACATTTTATTTTGACATCTACCCGAAACACTGAGTTCTGTAGTAGCACACTCATTTTCCCTACTGTAAATGTTACATTATATGAAAATATCTTCACATATTTGTTCTACTGTTGAACCATAAGGTAGGCATAATAATGCCACCCAAAGGTACCCATACCCTAATTCCTGAAACCTGTAAATATGTTATTGTACGTGACAGAAGGGACTTTACAGACGTGACTAAGGATCCTGAGATGGTAAGATTATACTGGATTATTTAGGTGGGCTCAATACTAAGACCCTTGTAAGAGAAAGACAAGAGTGTGAGTCACAGAAACACGGGAAGATGTCACACTGCTGGCTTCTAAGACAAAAGAGGCCACATGCCAGGAACATAGAAGCCTCTAGAAGCTTGGAAAAGGCAAGAAATGATTCGCCCCTAGAGCCTCCAGAGGAAAGGCAGCCTCGATTTTATCCCCGTAAAACCCATATTCAGACTTCCGGCCTACGGCATGATAGGATCCTAAATTTATATTGTTTTAAAACACTAAGTTTATGGTAATTTGTTAGAGCAGCAACAGGAAACTAATACAATCCATAGTTTGGTTTCCAGATTTAGCTAAATAATGCTACACAAACATTTTTCATGATCTCCTTATTGTAAGAATTTCTCCAGCTTATATGCTTAAAATGGAATTACTATAGCTTATTTTCAAAATAGGTTACCAATTTACAATCCTGTCCAACAGCAGATGGGAATTACTGCTGAATTATATCCTTACCAATACTGGATACTGTTTTAATTTTTGCCAACCTAGTAAGCATGAAAGGGTATCTGATTTTTGTACTAATGAGGTATAATGTTTTGTTTTCTAAGACATTTGTGTTTCTCCCTGAGTGTACCTGTTTGTCTTTTTTTCATCTCTTTTTTAAAAGATTTTTTTAAGCTTATTTATTTTGAGAGAGAAAGGCAGAACAGGGGAAGGGCAGAAAGAAAAGGAGAGAGAGAGAATCCCAAGCAGGCTCTGCAGTGCCAGCACGAAGCCCGATGCGGGGCTTGAACCCACAAAGTGTGGGATCATGACCTGAGCCAAAACCAAGAGTCAGACGCTTAACCAACTGAGCCACCCAGGTGCCCCTTTTTTTCATTTTTCTACTGGTTGTCATTTTCATACTGACATGCAGGAATCAATACTGCTTTTTCCCCTATTCTATTACATTCCTCTGGAACTCCAGTCACATGAATTAGACCAGATCTTTTAAGCTCTCTTTAAAATTTACTATCCCATTATTTTTCTGGGCTTCATTCTGATTTTGCATTTATTTTCCATTCATTTATTTATTCATTCAACATATTTGAGGACCCACCTAACTTGAGCCTTGCACTGTTCTAAGTGCTGGGGACGGAGAAGTAAAAGGGGAAAAAAAAAATCTCTGCCCTCCAGGAGCTTACATTTTCATAGGAAAGGGAAAAATAATGAATAGGCAAAGTTCGGGGTCTTTCAGATGGTAATAAAGGGACAGGAAAACTGGGGAATGGAGCCTGACAGTGCAGAAATGAGCTCCTACTATTTTAAAAAGTATAATTTAAAAAGGTCTCGGTAAAATTATGGCAAATTCTGGCAACAGTTTAAGGGGGAAAAGGAACAGACTGAGCTATGTGGGGAGTAGGGGAAGGCATTCCAGGCACTGGAATACAAAATATAAGGCCCTGAGGCAGCATGTTCCCCTGAAGTTCCAGAAGGATCCAGAACGACTACGTAGTATGTAAAAAGGAGAAATAGGAGACAACTTTAAGACTGTGGCCTTTACTGGAACTTGGCGTTTTCTCCCACCAACCAATTCTCCCCCTCTCCAACACAACTCGGCACCCAATCCAGTTCTGATACTATCTGGAGTTAGAGCAGACCTCACAGACTAGGGGTTCAGTCACACAGCACTGTCCCCACTTTAGGTATCACTGCCAAGTCCCAAGCCACCTGTATGTCTGACTGACCTGCTATAAACTGGGGGTTCCAATGACTCTCAAGTTCAGTAATTTGCAATGGGGCATAGAACCAGAAAAACACTTCACTTATATCCACTGGTTTATTGTTAGGAATAGGACTCAGGAAGAGCCAAATGGAATAGATGGGTGCATAGGGAGAAGTGTGGGGAGAGTCAAGCTTAGAGCTTCCGTGCCTCTCAGCCACCCTCCTTCCCCAGCAGTTTCACCTACCTGGAAGCTCATCAATCTTGTTTTAAGAACTTTATTTATTTATTTTTTTAATGTTTATTTTTGAGAGAGGAATAGAGACAGCATAAGCAGGGGAGGGGCAGAGAGAGAGAGGGAGACACAGAAACCAAAGCAGGCTCCAGGCTCTGAGCTGTCAGCACAGAGCCCGATGCGGGGCTCAAACTCATGAGCCATAAGATCAGGACCTGAGCCGGAGTCAGATGCTCAACCAACTGAGCCACCCAGGTGCCCCAAGGAGCTCTTACAGAGCTCTAACTCCAGCATCCCTCCCCCCATCCCACTGGTCGTGGGTGGGGCTAAAAGTTCTAATCTTCTGATCACTTGGTGTGTCTGATGACCAGTACCACCCTGAGGTGATCCAGGGGTTCCCAGCTGAGGCACTTGATTAGCATAAATAGGTATATTAAAAGGAGCTCATTATAAATAACAAAAGACATTCCTATTATTCTGGAAATTTCCAAGGTTTCTTTTTTTTTTTTTTTTTTTTAACGTTTATTTATTTTTGAAAGAGAGGGAACAGAGCAGGGGAGGTACAGAGAAAGATTGAGAATCCCAAGCAGGCTCCACACTGTCAGCACAGAGCCCGATGAGTGGCTCCATCCCATGAACCATGAGATCACGACCTGAGCCAAGATCAAGAGAGGGACGCTTAACGGAATGAGCCACCCAGGTGCCCCACATATCCAGATCTAAAGCTGAGAATCCTGTTCTGGAGATTTTGACAATCAGTTATATAGGATATAGGTGGTGTTGAAAGCCAAGAAACCAAATGAGATAGTCAAAATAGAGAGGCGAAAGAGTTTAAGATCTGAAACTTGAGGTTGAAAGAACTAGTGGTCAGTAGCAGAGGAGAAACAAAGGATGCTAGAACAGCTAGCCTGAAAGAAAGGAAGAAAATCAGGAAATTACAGTACCCTGGAAGCCCAAAGAAATGAAGAATTTCAAGGAGAGTAAGCTATGAGCCGTTGATAAAAAAATGCTGTCGATAGGTAAAGCTAAGGTTTAAAAACTATTGGCTTTAATGACAAGGAAGACATTAATGACCTAGACAGGAACGGTTTTGGAGAGGTAGGGGCAAAAATCTGAGTAGAGTAGGCTGGAGAGATGACCAGAATAGGAGGAATAAAGAGAATTCCTTTGAGGAGTCTTTCCATAAAAGGGAACAGAAAAATGGAGCTGAGCCAGAAGAGATGGGTGGGCCAAGAGAGAACTCTAAAACAGAAATGTTGTAGGATGACAATAACAGCCCATCAGACAAGGAAAAATTAATGATCTAGGAGAGAAAGAAGACTTGCTCAAAACACAACCTTGAAAGAAGAAACTGGTACCTAATACATGAGAGGGATTGGCTTTTGATAAGAGTTTACAGTCCATCTATGGGAATCCATTGGAAGTCAAAATGTGTGGGTACAGAGACCAATGGGTGAATAGATATGGATTACACTGATTACTCCAATTTTGTTAGTGAGGTATGCACAAAGAAAAGGAAAAGTGGGGTGCCTGGGTGGCTTGGTCAGTTAAGTATCCGACTTCAGCTCAGGTCACGATCTCACAGTCTGTGAGTTCAAGCCCCACAGAGGGCTC
This sequence comes from Proteles cristata cristata, assembly GCA_017311185.1. Taxonomy (NCBI): domain Eukaryota; kingdom Metazoa; phylum Chordata; class Mammalia; order Carnivora; family Hyaenidae; genus Proteles; species Proteles cristata. The sequence continues at coordinate 581,717 of JAESUZ010001281.1, read as the reverse complement.
TGTGCTGACAGCTCAGAGCCTGGAGCCTGCTTCAGATTCTGTGTCTCCCCCTCTCTGCCCCTCCCTCTCTCACACTGACTGTTTATTTTTGAGAGAGAGAGAGAGACAGACAGACAAACATTAAAAAAAAAAAAAAAAAGAAAAAGTGTTGGAGGGTTAGAAAAAGCCATAAAATGGTTGCCTGATTCAAGAATCATTTCTTCTGCTGAAAATAATCAGCTATTTAATCCATCCGTTGAGTTTTTAATTTCATCTCTAGAAATCTTATCCCACTATGTTTTAAATTTTTTATCATTCTTTAAAATCTCTTGTTCCCTTTGCATAGTTTCAGGTCAGTGTCTCTATCTTTGTCCCCTACCCCTTTGTAAATTTAAATGATTCAAGATGTCTCATGCATTTAAATTATATCTGATATTTTCAGAATCTAAGATTACCTCAGGTCTTTTTCATAGTCTACATTTCTAGTACCTCATCATGGTGCCTTGTGTTTTGTGAAGGTTTTTTTTGTTTTGTTTTTGGTTATTAGCTGCTTATTTTCCTTGGCACTGTCTCTTCAAGACTTCTTTAGGGTCTGGGGGGACAATGAATTCCTCTAGAGGGGATGGATACTTGCCTTTACCAGGAAGCTGGGGGCATACCAATCCGGGGCTGCTACAAACTAAATTTTCCACTTGAAGATTTTCCCAGCACAGTGACATGATATTGGCCTGCAGACCATTATAAGAACCACCTCATGGTTACAAATTCTCGAGAGAGGTCCCCCACCACCACCACTTCCCTAGCAAGTTTCTCACTTTCCCCTTATTCCTGGTATGATCTGTTCCTCATATTGAGCGTGTAGCTCTTTGAAGTTCTCGCCTGATGATGGAGTCTTGTTTCCTCTCTGGTCATACAGCCTGTATTTCCTGTCCCTTCCACACCCAGGCGCTATTACAGCAGAAATGCAAGGTCTTCAGGGTTTGGGGGAAATCCTCAGGGTAATGGACTGGAACAGCACTGTTCCAGTCTCAAGATCTGACTTTCCACTGGGGGCCGGGGGTGGGGGAGCTCTATGTATTCTTTGATTTCATGCCACCTCAGAAATGCATTTAGAAAGACTTAAAAATACATCTGACTAAAATTACTTCTTTACAGGAAGATTAACTTGTCATATCATTTGTATGCACTACATCTTTAGTTTCTAGTGCTTTCAGACTACAAACACATTTGCATTTAATTTACAAGAAAAACAGGATAGGTGATATACAAATGTCTATTTTAAGTGTTCAAAAACCTTATGCTTTCATTGCAAAGACACATTCAATATATTCCTCCTTTAATGGAGGTATTTATAAAAATCTAATTCTTCCCTTTATGCTTTATTGGGCTTTTTCCCCCCAATTTAGCATATGTAAGAGATAAGACAGACCTTAGTTCCACTTTTTTAATTTCCCTGGGTCTCCCTCTGATTTCTATACTCTAAGAGATGTACTGAGCAGAAGAAAAAAGGGCCTATGAGGGGTCCAGTCCAACCTTGTTCACTTACTGAACAAGTGTGATTTTAGTCATGTAAGCTTTTTGAACCTCAGTTACCTCATTATTCCCACTTTTTAAAAATCTTTTATTTATTTTTGAGAGAGACAGAGTGTGAGCGGGGGTGGGGGTGGGGGGGAGACACAGAACCTGAAGCAGGCTCCAGGCTCTGAGCTGTCAGCACAGAGCCTAACGCGGGGCTCGAATCCACAAACCGTGAGATCATGACCTGAGCCGAAGTCTTACACTTAACCGACTGAGCCACCCAGGCGCCCCTCAATATCCCCACTTCTGAGAGGTAACCATAAAATGAGATAATGTATATTTGAACGTGTTACAGATTAAAATACTATCTAAACTATGCTTCAACCCTTTATTAGAATGTACCACTGGAAACAAAAACCAAATGTACCCACTTTTGAAAACTGTTTGGCACAATACTACTTTGAATATGCACAAATCTTTAATTTTTAAACTACAGGTATTCATTTGGACATGATGAAATTACATTATTTGGATACAATAAAACTAAAATTGTACTTAAATGGCATGGGTAACATGTAATTATAAAACATTAACACATGTAATTACTAGATAAAGAAGACTAAAATGAAGCTTCTAGATCGATGGCAAAATATACAATATACGGCATGAAAAGGAAAAATGAGAAGAATCTCATTTTAGAAAATATCTAAATGTATATTCCACTCAAACACAATCACCCAACCAGTAATTAGAAAACTCTGGTGGGGCACTTGGGTGGCTCAGTCGGTTAAGTGCTGGACTTTGGCTCAGGTCATGATATCACGTTTGTGAGTTCGAGCCCCACCTCCTGCTGACAGCTCTGAGCCTGGAGCCTGCTTCTTTCTGTGTCTCCGCCCCCCCTATCTTCCCCTCCCTTGCTCATGCTCTTTTTTTCTCTCTCAAAAATAAACAAACATTAAAAAGAAAAGAATTTTGCTAAAGATAATTTGGGAGATTTACTTCTTAGAAATATAGTGGATAAGCCCAGATCTCCACTACTTCAGTGTTTTCTAGGTGGGGTTCAAAAGGTAGTTCAAAGGATAATTGCATTACAGCTACTTACATGGCTTGTTTAAAACCGCTGATCCCTGGGGCACATCCAGATCCATTAAATCAGAACATGTGGCAGTGGGGCCGAGAATCTGCATTTTAACATGCTCACCAATACCAACCCCACGGCCGCCCATTTTCAGCACATCGTTCATTTGAAAAAAACACCCAAACATGAAGAAAATAGAATACTCAGGCATTCTGGGACTTAGCGCAGCACACCCTAACGCCCTGAAAACAGCGTATGAACAATAAAGTCAGAAAAACAGGTTTATGTGGCCGCACTCGCAGCTTCAGTTTTTCCTCAGCAATGAGTATTAACTGCCTGCAATGACATTTCCCCTCATTATCGAGCCACCTGAGACAACGTCTCTCTCTCTCTCTCAGCAGCTTTGCCACTTTGCAGCAGGTGCAGACAAGGCGCGGCGGCACCTGGCAGTCTATTCAAATTCTTCTGTAGAGAAGCAGCCAGCACCGCTCTCCAGGCAAAAGGCTGGTGGCAGCTAACCTTCCATGTCCAGCGCATTGAGAACACGTCTGTATTAACATGTTTCACAAAGGCAGCCCCTCCACTCGTGTGCCCTCCTGCCACCACCTCGCTGCTCACAGACCTCCAAGGCCAGACCCCAGACCTCCCCTCCCCCAGCCCCCCGTCTCTTGCTTGGGCTCATCAGAAGGTGCCACAAGTTGGGTGAAAATACAGCAGTCCCAGCAAGCAAAGATGCCAGAGCAAGGGTAGCAGCCGAGGGGCTCTCGTCCAAAAGTTCAAGGAAGTTACTAAGTCCCGTCCCCCTCCCCACCCACCCCACTGGTGCGCGGCGCGCGGTCCCCCTCCCTCCACCTGCCCCTCCCGCCCTGCTGAAGCGGAGGGCTTCACCATTTCTACGCGTGTTGTCTCCCCCAAACCGCTGATGACGTTCTCGTTCCCAGCTCCTCTCCCGCCACACTCCCAGCCGCTTAAAAAATCAGAAAAGGAAAACGAAAACACCTCAGGGGACCGTCACCATCTTCCTCTTTTTGCTGCCATCACCTCGCGAGCGTCGCCATCCCCGCACACTGCACGCGGGTTCGCGGACGTTTCCTGGACGTGACGGTTCGGTTCCGGACCTCGGACCGCTTTCCGCCCTTCAGAAGCCCCCCTCGCGGTCCGGCGCCGGCCCTCTCCCCGCGCCCCAGCCGCGGCCCGTTCGCGGCCGCCGCGGGCGTTCGGCCGGCGTCCCCGCCTCGCCATCACTCGGGCTCACCTGGGCCTCGACGACGCTCGGGAGGAAGCTCAGGGTGACCAGCAGCTGCACTGCGGCCGCCGCCCCCTGCCCGGAGCCGGCCCGCCGGGACCCCCGGCTCATGCTGACCTCTTCCCCCCACCGCGGCCGGCCGGGCCCCTCGGGGCCGGGGAACGGCGGGCGGCCCGGGCGACGACCCACGGGGACGGCTCCCGGGGGCTGAGAGGCTCCAGGGTCAGAGGTGTGCACGCCCGTCCCGAGGAGGGTGCCGCTCTCCCCAGCTCCCCGGCAGCTGCGAGAGAAGCTGGAGAGCCGAGCGCCCCCACTTCATCCCCTAGGCGGCCCCGCCCCCGGCTTCCCCTTCGCCCCGGCCACGCCCCCTCCGAGCGCGAGGCCTTGTGGGAGTTGTGGTCTCGCGCGGCCGCGAGGGGGCCTCCCGCCGGAAGGCGGGGCAGGGGGCCGCGAGAACCCGGGAACTACAACTGCGGAGGCCGCTCCGCCTCCCCGGGGCCTCCGCGGCGGCCAATGAGGCAGGACCACGAGGGCCTCCAAAACAAGAGGAGGTGCGCGCCGGGAGCCCTCCTCCCGGCCCTCAGCCCTCCTCCCGGCCGGCCGCCGTCGCCGCGCCCCCCCACCCCCACCCTCACCATGGGCAGTTGCCCCTGGAAACCCGGCTCCAGGTGCCCAACACCGCACAGCCGCGAACCTCCGGGATCCGCCTGCCACCTAAGCAAATTAGGAAGCAGCAGTGCAGCATCTTCGACTTTGTTGGTCTCATTCAGTGTTCTGTAAACTCACATCTACTGCCAGGGCTTTATAAGAATAAGCCACCTTCACCTGCGACTCGGAGAGGTGGCGTGGGCTCCTTTTTTATACGCCCGGGACGTGGATGTCCCCTGTTCCCCGGCCGACTCCCTTTCCTCTGATGAGAGAGACACGCACGTTGAAGAATGGGAACACACCCAGTCGTTTATAATAATGTAAGGGAATGGGGTTAAACGCACCGAATTCGAAGTAATACAGACTGGGTTCAGCTCCGACCTCTAAAACATCTTGGTTTGTTATGTGGCTTTAGACAACTTACTTAACCTCTGTGAGCCTCAATGTGTTCATCTGTAAGTGAAGACAATAATACCCACCTCGGACATTGTTCCAGGATTACATAAGATTACATACATAAAGGGCTTAATACGGTGCCTAGCACAAAGGAAGTGTTCAATAAATGATAGCTGCTACTACTTTTATTGATAGCCTTGATTTCTAGAGAATCACTAATACAGCACCTTACATTTATGTAGTGTGTATTACTTTCCCAACGCTTGTATAACAAATTAGCATAAATTTAGCGTTTTAAACGGCTGAAGACCAGAACTCCAAATCAGATCGGCTGGGCTGCATTTCTTCTATAGGATTTAGGGGGCAATGTGTCTCCTCGCCCGTTCCAGCTTCTAGAAACTACCTGCATTCCTTAGCTCATGACTGTGCACCACATTGTCACATTTTCACTCCCTCCACCTCCATTGTCACATGCCTTCTCTTGCTGACCCTAAATCTACTGCCTCTCTCTGAGAAAGACTCCTGTGATTCCATGGGGCCCACCCAGAGAATCCAGGGTAGTCTCCCCATCTCAAAAAAAAAATTTTTTTTTTCTTCTGGAGACAGAGCTTGTTAATTGCGCAGGTGGGTATGTGAGGGCCAGACCTCAAAATTCTTAATCACTTCTTCAAAGTCCTTTTTGCCAAACAGGGTAACACACTCACAGGCTTGGGGATTAGGCGATCTTTGGGGGCATCAATCAGGCAACACAGGGTGTTATACCTTTCTGAACATTTTCATAATTTGTAGAGCGTAGTGCAAAATGAAAATGCAGCGTCCTGGTTCAAAACATTGTAAGAATTTCAAGACAGTGAAATTATGGGATTAAACCAAGTGCAGGGCCTTTCTTTAAAAAAAATAATGTTTATTTATTTTTGAGACAGAGAGACAAAGCACGAAGAGGGGAAGGGCAGAGAGAGAGGGAGACACAGAATCCAAAGAAGGCTCCAGGCTCGGAGCTGTCAGCACAGAGCCCAATGCGGGGCTCAAACCCATGAACCATGAGATCATGACCTGAGCTGAAGTCAACCAACTGAACCCCCCAGGAGTCCCCCAAGTGCAGAGCCCTTCTAAGTACAGAGCCTTGTGGGGCTGCACAAATAGCATGCCCAGCAGCTTTAAAACAAAAAGAATTTTTGCTTGACTCTCCCAACTACTTTTCCGTATTTCCTCTTCTTTTCTTTGCCAAACCTCTATTTTCTATCCTCACATTTCCTTCTTTCCCTCGTAAAAACATGCCCTGTTCGCATCACTCTGTTAAAGCTGTTTTCTTATCAAATCCAGGGGAGGGTTTTTTTTTTCTTCAAGATTCCTCATCTCGGGGCGCCTGGGTGGCTTAGTCGGTTGAGCTTCCGACTTTCGCTTGGGTCATGATCTCACGGTTTGTGGGTTCGAGCCCCGCGTCGGGCTCTGTGCTGACTGCCAGCTCAGAGCCTGGAGCCTATTTCGGAGTCTGTGTCTCCCTCTCTCTCTGACCCTCCCTGCTCACGCTGTCTCTCTCTCTCCCTCTCCTAGGAATAAATAAAAATATTAAAAAAAAAAAAAGATTCCTCATCTCTGCACTGCATTTGATATTACTGGCAACACATATTTTATGGGATTATTTGATATTCAAAAATCCTAGGAATTTTGTTTGTGGTTTTAAAAAAACGACTGGATTATAAATTTTCTTATTATAAAAGGACCTATAATCTCGGGTCCTTTAGTGATTGTGATATCAAATCCATGGTCTGTGGTTGGAGGCTTTCTAGATTTGACACTGAAAAGCCATTTGAGTGGTCAGTCCATGGGAAGAGGAAAGTGGTCACAGAACTCCAGCGCAGGGGTCGGATAGCTTCTTCTGGTTACCTTCTGGTTACCTGACCCAGAAAGGACTGGCAGCAAGAATACCCCCCAAACTCAGAGGCTGGACACAAAACTTCTGGGAACAAATGGGTTTCTTCTTGGTAAGTGACACTGAAAATTGTAGGTGCTTGGCATGAGATGCGTGCACCCAAATGCATCCCTAATGATGTCTGTTGAGATCTATCTTACTCTGTTTTTTTTTTTAATTTTTTAATGTTTTATTTATTTCTGGAAAGAGAGAGAAAGAGAGAGAGAGAGAGAGAGATACAGTGTGAGCAGGGGAGAGTCAGAGAGAGAGGGAGTCACAGACTCTGAAACAGGCTCCAGGCTCTGAGCTGGCAGTCAGCACAGAGCCCAACATAGGGCTCGAACCCACGAACCGCGAGATCATGACCTAAGTGAAAGTCAGACGCTTAACCAACTAAGCCACCCAGACGCCCTGAGATCTATCTTACTCTTAATTGTCATGAGTGGGATCTTTTTTTTTGGGGGGGGGGTGATTCTTCCTTTGTGAACAGACTGCTTTCCTTTTGTTCTTTCTTTGTGTACCTTTGATGTCCCTAAAAGCAATTGCCCTGAAATCAACACCTGCAAGGTATCAGTGATGTTACCCCTGCCTCCTGCAGAGCTCCACAATGCCGCTCAATGTGAGACTTCTCATCTCTCACACTGTAGCTGGAAGTTGCAACAGAGGAAAGAAAGTGCAGATGCCAATCCTCATTAGTTGAAAGCCACAAAAACCAGTCTTGCTAAACTTCTTGTTTTTTGCTTGTTTTTCTGTTTTTGTTTTTGTTTTTTTATTTTTAAAGAATAGCAAGTGACAAAAATATGGAATAGCGTAGAGTACCAAGGAAGGTTTCACTGCTCACGCCTCTGGAAAGGCAAGTTCATCAGGATAGCATGCAGGGAGAGTCTTTTCCAGGGCGCTGCCATTGGACTCATCGATGCCAATTGCTTTTAGTCCTTTGTACCTCCTATCAAAATTCAAATTCCTTCTAGAATTTAGCTTGGAGAGAGAGACTGAAAGCCCCTTGATTGATAAGCCTACAAGATTATAGGGAATGAGCAAGAGGTTGTTACACAAATGAACAGTGAATCCTACTACCTTCAATGATTATTTTTTAAAGACTTTTTTAAAAGTTTATTTATTTTGACAGAGTGCGTGCACATGAGCTGCGTAGAGGCAGAGAGAGAGGGAGAGAGAGAATCCCAAGCAGGTTCTGTGCTGTCAGCACAGAGCCCGACACGGGACTCTAACCCACGAACCGTGAGATCATGATCTGAGCCAAAATCAAGAGTCAGAGGCTTAACGGACTGAGCCACCCAGGCCCCTACTTTCATTTATTAATAGAAAGGGAAGGGATGCTGCTCAGACAAAAGCACTAGATGTCCCCTTCAGGAAGATACAGTTCCATTCAGGTGCTCTGTTTGCACTTACATTTTGTTTTCATTTTTGTGTTTTACTTCAGCTTGTATTCCCACATGAAGTCATTACAGGTGTCTTGAGTATAGAACACCCCAAAGCACCACATCAGGACCCTGGCAGCTCAGAAACAGCAACAATTTGCCTGTTGTAGTTTATGTAACTTATGATTTATCAACACCACCTGGACTAGATGGACCTAACCGCCTGGAACTAAGGTATTTTAAAACTTACCACATTTTTCAAATGGAAGAATTTATGGCCTCCTGGATCTATTCATCGGAGAAGGATCAGGGCCAGTTATGAAGCCAATCAGTACAAGTCCTTTGTTGCAAACAATGATAGTTGGTCACCAATTTGGTCGGGACAGATTTGGCAGGGGGTTAACCTGGAGGAACAATCTCAGGATACATGGTAATTCCATTATGGCTAGCCATGACTATATTTCCCATGATTCCTAACGGGGCCTAACAGAATCAGCCCACGTGTGCCAAGGATGAGCTGTGTGCTCCAGGTGTTCAATGAATAGCCTCACAATGTGCTTAAGTCAAGATTAATGGTTCTTTTGGTTGTTGTTGTTGTTGTTGTTTAAGTAGGCTCCCCGTCCAGCGTGGACCCCCAACGCCCCAACACGGGGCTTGAACTCACGACCCTAATATCAAGACCTGAGCTGGGATCAAGAGTTGGATGCTTAACTGACAGAGCCACCCAGGCATCCCAACTCAAAAAAATTTTTTTTAATTTTTTTTTTAATGTTTTATTTATTTCTAGGAGAGAGAGAGAGAGACAACGTGAACAGGGGAGGGTCAGAGAGAGAGAGGGAGTGACAGACTCTGAAACAGGCTCCAGGCTCTGAGCTGGCAGTCAGTACAGAGCCCAACGCGGGGCTTGAACCCACGAACCGTGAGATCATGACCCGAGCGAAAGTCGGACGCTTAACCGACTAAGCCACCCGGGCGCCCCATCCCAACTCAAAATTAATCTTGTTCAGAATACCGGCACTTGAAAGTAGTCACAATGACAACATGAACAAAAACAAATTACTATTCATTGCAGAGTTCTTCCATTTTGCTCTCAAATACAATGATTCCCCGTCCCTCTTATCTCTTTGTTTTGTCTCCCCTCCTCTCTGAGAGGATGGCCTAATTATCTCTTCCCCAAAGCCTAGAGTGGATCATCCAAGGCCCTAAAGCAATTCCTACCCATGACATTCATTTAACTCTAACAGTGTACCGCTCTGTATTAGGGTTAGCTTTCCCTGTGTATATGCATATTATATATGTCTAGAGTGTAAAGTTTCAGAGGACTCCGTCTTCTTACACTATATTCTCTTTAGGGGCTATCTCAGTTCCCACGAACGGTAGTTGTTACACATTCGTTATTTGGTTGATACTACTTATGATCTCAGTTTATCTTAGAAGACATCTGTCTCAGAACCAATCTCGGACAGGGTGCCCCTAAACATTTCCTGTGGACAGATGGGAAGTAGCTTCACTGGACAGGAATGTTCCTGGAGAAGCCAGGAAGATGAAATGGGCAGCCTTTCATGAAGGCAAAGGATTACAGTTCCTTAAACAGAGGTGTATTTGGGCATTATCAGAAAGACTGAGGACTGTAATGGGCTTGCCAGGGGATTGGTTGAGACCAATTACTGGAAATCCATTACTCCAAGCATTTTGGTTTTTCCTCAAGCACTATTTGAAATGTCTTTACTCATGGTTGTTAAAGCAATGGCTTGAGAATGGTCTCGAATGAATGCCTATAATGCTTAAGAGACTTTGTGAGTTAGCAACACTGCACTAAGTCTTCAGGCTTCCAAGATACCATCAAATGTATTGTGTTTCTCTGATGATTTTTTGGCTGGGTTAACTTGTGACTTCTAATGAAGGAAATCGTTGATGAATGGTTCGAAATAAAAGTCAAGGTAATGAGGTGGAAATTTAATAACATCAGTAATTTTTACTTTTGATGGCAAGCTGAATTGCGGTTAACAAACCTGCTGAGTAGTGGCAAGCTGTTGTGTTTAAACAAGTGTGTTTGTACTGGTGTGTTAACAACCTGCCACGGCAATTTTTTTCAAAGTAGATTTCCACCTGCAACCTGGTTATAAAGGGAATTTTGGGGTGATGATAGGATTTCTCAATGTTACTGAAGGAATTTCTTCCCCTTTTCTTCTGACAAGTAAGTGGGATTAAAAGTAATTAAAATGAAAGACCTTGGCCAGACCACGGCTTGTTATTAGTTACCTACCTAAAGCATTCACTGTTTTTCTTTAATATTTACTCAGCTGTGACCCTCTCGAGCATTTTCACTTAATAGCATTAAAGCTGATAAACTGGAGTAAGTTGGAATTATTTCCACTTCTAAAGGAGTTTGCACGGAGATATATGCAGTTTGGATAAAACTTTCTTTTATGTAACAAACACATGGCATGATGTTAAAAGTTTATATATAATGTGATCAGAGGGAAAATCTGTTACATGTAAATAATTGTGAAAACCAGAATTGTAATTCTGCCAATTTCACTCTCCCACCTAACTTCTAGGATGCAAAAGACTGCACATAATCACAAAGTCCTATGTCCCTGGCTTGCACGTTGGGACTGTGTGACTTTATTCCAGCTGCTACTGTGGTCCACTCCACGTGGGGTCCAGGGTACATCACATGAGGACCAACACTGAGCATGTTCTTATGATGTGAAAATGAACGTCACAGGAAGTAGAGACGGACAAGGTCTTGGAAATGGTGATGACACGGAAGGAAAGGCAGAGAAGGTCATAGGCGGTCCTGAGTGGCTGCTGGAAGTGTGTTTCTGTGTTGGCACTGACTGAGTTCTTCCCTCCCATCAATCTGTTCCCTCCAGTCTTTGGAACCTCAAGAAGTTTCATGTTTCCAAATTCGGTTGCTTTTTGCTTAGTTCAATCAAGTAGGTACGTTGCTTCGTCTTTTCTTTGTGCTGCTGCTTCGTGTCCAAGGATCACATTCATACTTCCTCCACCACCACTGTCCCATCCCCTACCTCTAGCAGAGTCTGGTTTTTATTGTGTAGGGTCCTGACCTCCCGCACATCATTCTCTCTCACTTGCCAACATCTTGATTCCGATTTGGTTCCACTTAGCCTCAACAGAATCATATATTTGCTGATTTCCATTTTGTATTATTCCCTTTGTTCTCTTTAGGGGCTTTTAATCATCTCTCACAGATCCGCAGTCTCCAAGGATCTCCTTCTACATTGCATTCACGATGTTGCATATAAACTCTGTGCTCCTTTCTAAAAAAACAAAATAAGGAGGAGCATGGCATATACTGTGCAAGGCACTGTACTTGCCTCTCACCTGATACCTCTTAGGGCTGGAATCCCACTGGGGTTCTCATTGTTTGTGACTCTCCACGGTCACCCACAGAAGCAGGATGTGCCACCATCCTAGACTATATTCTTGGAACTCCTCTAGTCCCTCAAGAATGAAATGGGTCATTTATGTCTCTCCTTTCTCTCATGATCCCAGGGATTCACTCTCTATTCTGCTATGTAATAAAATCAACTACAATTTCTTACAAAATACTACCAAATTTTACCAGGCTGCAATTGACACTGGATTGTAAAACAATCAGAAAACCCAGAGAAAATATTCAGTTATTTTAAAGATAACTTTACAATTACTCAAGAGAATCCTTCCTCCAGTTTTCAGGTTCTGTTTTTAAAATGTCTTGAAATCTCATGCTCCTGGTCTGTGGTGCTTTATTCAGACATCCCTGGATTGATCATACAACTAAATTAGACTGATTCTTCCCTGCACAAAATAATTTATCAAAGAAGCCCTCTTACCAAATTGTCATGTATAAAAATTTACTAATTTATCATGAATGGCTCTAAGTTGTTTTTTTTTTTTTAAATTATGTGTATATATTTGGGGGAAGGGGCAGAGAGAGAGAGAGAGAGAGAGAATCTCATGCAGGCTCCATGCTCAGCATGGATCCCGATTTGGTACTGGATCTCACCATTTCAAGGTCATGACCTGAGGCAAAATCAAGAGTTGGATGCTTGGGGCGCCTGGGTGGCTCAGTCAGTTAGGTGTCAGGCTTCGGCTCACCTCATGATCTCATGGTCTCAAGGGGTTCAAGCCCCGTGTTGGGCTCTGTGCTGACAGCTCAGAGCCTGGAGTCTGCTTCAGATTCTGCAACTCCTCTCTTTGCCCCTCCTCCACTCTCACTCTGTCTCTCTCTCTCTCTCTCAAAAGTAAATAAACACTTAAAAATTAAAAAAAAAAAAGAGTTGGATGCTTAACCACTTTACTGACTGAGCCACCTAGGTGCCCCAAAAATGGCTCTAAGAATTTTACTTTGGAAATTAAAAGTCCCCCTTATTGAAAAACCTATGTTTATATCTGCAAGCTTTGTGAAACTACTTTTTAATAGAACTGTTGTAGGTTCACAACAAAATTAAGCCGAAAATATACTTCCCATATACCCCTCCCACCAGCCTGCACAGCCTCCCTTAGTATCAACGCCCCTCCCCCTCAGAATGGTACATTTGTCACAATCAATGAACCAATACGGACACATCATTATCACATAAAGCCCATAGTTTATATTAGGGTTCATTTTTTTGTGTTAATCATTCTATGAATTTTGACAAGTGTGTAATGACAAGTGTCCACTTTGGTAGTGTCGTGTGGAATAGTTTCACTCCCTTAAAAGTTCCCGGTGCCCCACCTATCCATTCCTCCCTCCCCAGTGAAATCATTTTCTAATAAGCTTTCCTGCCCTGATGCTCATGTCACAAATGGCAAAGTCCATATCAATTGGAACTAATTCTAACCATGTAGAATAAAACAAAACGAAACATCAAATTCATTAACCCAAAATAGTTTCTCTTCACTCTGTGTGATGTGATTTCAAGAGAAAAAAAAAAAAAAAGAGGCATAGTGGTGTCCAGTTATCTTACGAAGCATTAATGATTATCATCTTAATCTTCTGACCAAAATTATGCATCAGGAGGTTGGGATTTAAATGTAGCTAAATCAGAGACAAGAGAAGTGTCTGTAGCACGGAAGTATGAAAGGAAATGAAGATAGATACCGAAACTTCCTTGGGTAGCTTTTGGATAGCACCCTATAGCTCAGACTACCCACATAGTTCTGCACTCTCTCACCTGTGAAGTGACTAGTGCTTCAGACCAGAATTAGCTTGGAATTCTCTGCATCTCAACCCACTGCACAAGGTATTTATGCCATCTGTATGTCCCATTTTGTATCTGTGTAGAAAAGGTGTAATTCTGATTTATATATTTTTTGCATAACAAGTGAAAAATCTCTTGAGTGTCCTGAAAAGTCATTAAAAAAATTTTTTTTTAATCTCTATTTACTTTTGAGAGACAGAGACAGAGCACGAGGGGGGAGGGGCAGAGAGAGAGAGGGAGACACAGAATCTGAAGCAGGCTCCATGCTCTGAGCTATCAGCACAGAGCCTGAAGCAGGGTTTGAACTCACAGTTAAGTCATGACCTGAGCTGAAGTCAGGTGCTTAACTGACTGAGTCCCCTGAAAAATCATTTTAAATGGAAAGCTACTAATGTGGTTTTTGTTTGTTAATTTCTATGATCTAGAAGAGTAAAGTAATCACTTACCCGGACACTGGACAACCTCACAGCAGGGGTGTTTTAAGGGAGTTTGAGCACTAAGTGAATAATTGGGCCAGATAATTTTTGAGAGTTTTTCAATCCTGACTTCCAGTGATTGCACCTAAAAATTAGACAACACTATCAAGCCTTTTAAAAAACCAATGGACAAACAAAAAGCCTTTTTCTAACATCTTTTAAACAGTTTTGAATTCTCCCTTCCAATTTTCAGTATGAGCATGAGTATCAGCAGTTCAGTAAATGGTCTATTATGCCATGTTCCCACACTTAATAGCTTGAACTAGAAAGCAGCTATAAATTGCAAATTGAGTGAATGGAGCAATCAGCAGGCATATATTACCAACTTTTGAAATAGACTAGACTACATTTAATAATGCCCAGGAAACAAGAATGTAGTATACTTTGAGAAAAAAAAATAGCAAGAAAAGCTTTCTGACTCAAAGATCTAAACTAACACATAGCTAATGTTTAGCTAAAAAGAACTAATCATTGTGGGCTCATTTTAAGAGAGTTTATTGTTAAGGACACATTTTAAAACATCCAGATAACTGTCAGAAAGAACTATTCGGGAGAAAAACCACCATTTTTCTCATTGTTCAAGCAACCCATTAGCACCATGAGGACTCTTCAGATTATAAAGATAGCATTTTCAGGGCACCTGGGTGGCTCAGCTGATTGAGCATCTGACTGCTGCTCCGGTCATGATCTCATGGTTTGTGAGTTCAAGTCCCACATGGGGCTCTCTGCTGTTAGCACAGAGCCTGCTTCAGAACCTCTGTCCCCCTCTCTCTCACCCCCTCCCAACTGATACTTGTGCTCTCTCTCAAAAATAAATAAGCATATATATAAATAGATAGGGAGAGAGAGAAAGGGAGGGAGAAAGAGAGAGCATTTTTATCCCAAGGTGAGTACCTCAGCCATTGCTATCTTTGTACATAGAAGCATGTTAACCAGAAATTTTATTTCATTTGCAGAAAGCATACAGAAACCAAAGTACAGCCATGTCTCCTATCCCTCATCTACCCACTGATCTGTGTCAGCTTTTCCTTTTTGCCCCCTCCCCTTACACCCTAGTTCTGTTCTCTTTGCCGACTGAAGGACATCGTTCTAAACAATTACCTCATGTTACTGCCATGATGGATTTTCCACTCTGCAGGCAGATTCTATCAATATGTAACAACAAGTTGTAATTACTCCCATCTTTTTTTTTTTAAGTTTATTTATTCATTTTGAGGGAGAGTGTGTGAGCTGTGGGGAGGGGCAGAGAAGGAAGGAGAGAGAGAATTCCAAGCAGGCTCCACACCGTCAGCACAGAACCCAATGCAGGGCTCCATCTCACGAACCGTGAGACCATGACCTGAGCCAAAATCAAGACTCAGATATTTAACTGACTGAGTCATGCAGACATCCCAGTACTCCCACCTTTTAAAAACACTTTCTTGCCCCTATCTGCCATGCCTTTCTTTTTACAGAACATTCCTTAACATAGTTACCTCTATTTGCTGGGTCCAATTCTGCTTGTCCTGTTCTGTCATTAACCCACTTTAATTGTTTGCCCCGACTGCTGCCCCAACACTGCTCTTACGGAAACTCCCCCAGTGACTTCTATATTGCTATGTCCAAGGTCAGTTCTCAGTCCTCATTTATCTGACCTTAAAAAAGCAGCACTTGGCATTGCTAGTCACCTTATCCTTGAAACACTGTCTTCACTTGACTTCCCCTGGATTTGCTCTTACCTCTTGGTTTCTTTCCTCTTAGTCTCCTTTGCTGGTTCATCCTCATCTCCATAAATATGGCCTCCTGTTTCATTATTTACTTGCACTTTCTTGAAGTTCTTGCAGCCATTTTAAATGCCACCATTGGTTGGTGGCTCCCAGATATTGATCTCTGGCCTAGACTCCCTCATGTTCAACTGCAGAGACTGGTCCATTTGCTGCCCCACACACTCGCTCAGATGTCTAATAAGCATCCTGCTCCAATGGGCTTCTCCGCCATTTTCCCCGCATCAAGAAATGACAACTCCCTACTTCTCGTGATTCAGCCCCATATTCTTGACACTTTGCTGTATTTTGTCTTCCTTTTTCTCTCACCCCAACTGATCCAATAACAACTCCTGATGCATCTCTTCGAAATGCATCCAGAATCAGCTCCCTCCTCACCATCTACATCAGCACTACCCTCTTTCAGGCCGCCATCATTCCTCATCCGAATTACCACAGAGGCCTCCTGACCAGTCCTCCTGCTGCTTTTCGTACCTGCCTTTAGTTTTTTGACAACAAAACAATCATGGCACTCTTGTTAAAATATACATCAGACCCTTGTTAAAATATACATCAGACCGTGTCATTCTTCTGTTTATAACCCTTCAATGGCTCTCTCCTCACTCATCACATAAGCCTGAGTGTTTACAGTGACCTCATATGATCCCACTCTCGTTATTCTCTAACCTCATCTCTGTTTACTTTCTCATTGGCTTGTTCATCATCAGCCGTGTTTGCCTTCTTACTCTCCTTCAGGTATAATAAGCAAGCTTCCGCCAACCTTTACAGCTGCCCTCATCTGCTTGGCACGTCTCCTCCAAATGCCAAACAGCTGCGTGGTCTGCTGCTTCAGATACTCGCCCCAAATCTAACTTCTCAGGGAGACTTCCATGCCTAGAATTGTCATTCCCCTTGCTCTGATACTTCCTCTCTTTTCTCTGCCTTATTTTCTCCTTAGCATTGTTTGTAAACACTATCTGTTTACTTATCTTGCTTATTTCCTTTTTAAAAAAATGTTTATTTATTTATTTTGAGAGAGAGAGAGACAGAAACAGAGAAACAGGATCCCAAGCAGGCTCCAGGCTATCAGCACAGAGGCTGACACAGGGCTTGATCTCATGACCCGTTGATCATGACATAAGCTGAAATCAAGACTCAGACCCTTAACTGACTGAACCATGAAGGCATCCCATATTTCCTTTCTTTTCAACTAAAAAAAGTAAGATTTGTCCTCTGCTCTATCCTCAGCATACAGAATAGCACCTGATACATAGGAATCACTCAATAACTATTTGTTGAGCAGAAGAGTGATAGTGTAGACTTTATGGCAGATACTTTCTACCCATGAGGCACGAATGTCCCACAATCCTCATTTACAAAAATAAGCTCGTGAGCAGTTAGGCTAATACAATTGCCCTGGCCAAGGATGGGACTAGGGTTCCTATTCAGAATAGCTGAAACAATGTACAGGAATAAATAGTGAAAGCAAACTGTGCATGAATTTTTTCTGGTGCTCCAGGTCACAGGAGAGTACTGAGGGAAAGTACCGTCCAAGATCTTTATACGATTGCTGGTTCAGACTCAGGAGGTAAGATGTAGTGTCACAACATAAGTACAATTGGGGCACTGGGTGGCTCAGTCAGTTGGGTGTCTGACTTCAGCTCAGGTCATGATCTCGTGATTTGTGAGTTTGAACCCCACGTCTGGCTCTGTGCTGACGGCTTGGAGCCTGGAGCTTCCTTCGAATTCTGTCTCCCTCTCCCTCAGCCCCACCCCCATTCACACTCTGTGTGTCTCAAAAATTAATAAATGTTTAACAATTTTATTAACCCAGTGTTTTATAATTTATTTAATACATGACTAATGACTTCCTACCACATTTCTTCAGGTTCTCTCAGAATAGGGACTCATTCGGTGGACACACAAATAGAGTAAGGCAGAAAAGGAAGACTTAGAAAAGTCAAATTGACAGTGAAGCATAGTAACTATTGCCAAGATCACTAGGCCTACTCATGGTTCTTCGATGGCACAGAGCTGATCAAGACACATATGTTTACAGTTCTAATTTTCCTTTTCAACATTTCCTACAGGAATACTTAGCGATTCCGATCTTATGTCAGTACAAAATTAATAGAGATCTACCTGAACAAGCTTAAGCAAGGAGGAATATTTTACAAGGACACGGGAGTAAGTCATTGACCACAAGAGCGACTCATGGGCACAAGAGCAAGAAAGAAGCTAGATTGCAGGACTTAACTGGAATCAGGGACCCAAATTCCTCAGGCATCTCAGTGTTTCTCATCTCTGTGCCCTTTTCTGTCTATCAACTCTTCTCTTTCCACACAGCAGCTTTCTCTGCATATCATTCCATATATGCAAAACATGGCAGAAACCCTTCCTCTCTCCGTCCTTTCTGGAATGAGAATGTAATCGCCTGGTCCCAATTCCAAGTTTTCAGAAACTGACGGAGCCAGGTAACCACCTCGGATTCGCCATATCTGTATACACATGGTTACTGTTATTTGAATGGGGTGGATGAAAGTGGACAGTTGCCAGATCATTTGGGAGTGGGCAGGGGAGCAGATTGATGGAGGCAACCTACCAGGTATCTACTATATTTGGGTTTCATGGAAATTCATGATAAAAAAAAATGTTTTATTTGTGGGGCACTTGGGTGGCTCAGTCGGTTGAGCATCCAACTTCAGCTCAGGTCACGGTCTCACAGTTCATGGGTTTGACCCCTGCATCAATCTCTGTGCTGACAGCTCAGAGCCTGGACCCTGCTTTGGATTCTGTGTCTCCCTTTCTCTCTGCCCCTCCCCTCCTTGTGCTCTGTCTCTCAAATATAAATAAACATTTAAAAAGTGTTTTATTTGTAATACTACCTATTCTTGTACTCCTCAGTTCAGAGTCAGTCTGATTTCTCAAAGAAGGCAGTAAGTATTTTATAATAAAATTGGGGTAACCCCCAGTGAGGTTAAATAAGAAAGAGAATGGGACTGTCAAAAAGAAGAAACAACTCTAAGCTCAGTCATCACATGGAAGGACCATGCCTGACTTGTTCACCACTGAATCCTCATTTGTAGTACCAAGTCTTGGACAAGGGCTCTGTTAAAGCTAGCTGTTACTATACAGTAAGGACTCAACAAAACCCATTGAATACTGTTGACGCGGAGGCGAGAGGGAAAGAGTTACAAGAGAGGGGAGCCTGGGTGGCTCAGACAGTTAAGGGTCCAATTCAGCTCAAGTCATGATCTCACAGTTCATGAGTTCAAGCCCCATGTTGGGCTCTGAAAGCTCAAAGCCTGGAGCCTGCTTCAAATTCTGTGTCTCCCTCTCTCTCTCTCTCTGGTTTGCACTCTGTCTCTCTCTCTCTCAAATATAAATAAACATTAAAAAAAAAAAGTACCACAAAAAGCTGTAGTTCTTGGGTCAGCGTTCATGAGAAGCAGGAATGGTATCCCGGGGCCAGTGTAAGGAGGAAAAATGGGATTTAACTCAGTTTGTAAACCTTCTCTATATGAGTTGCTGTTCAATGAAATAGCTTTATACAAAGTTAGTATAAAATAGAGGAATGCTAAAATAAAAACTATGTGGAAAGGAATTTTGTGTATATAGTTCTTCAACCCCCATGTGCTATGTAGGAATGGGCCTCAGGTTTGGAACATTTCTTACCAAGAGATAAAAAGTCACCAAATCCTGTGTTGAACTGTCACTTAATATGGGAATATTTCTCTGTTTCAGACTCAGTGTGTAATCCTTTGTTCTGCTTAAGCGTGTGTTTAATATGGCACCTGGCCAATCCCATTGCTAGATCTGTCCCCTGTGGAGAGGGGACGGGGTCCTTCTGCTGCAGCTCCAGAGGGGTGTCTGAGAGCCAGTTGTTCTGGGGGGAGGGTCTGCTGGCCACAGGACACCAAAACCCACTACTGGAGATGATCTTACTTGTCTCTTCTCCTTGTGAGCAAAGGGGTATTCCATCCAGCGCTAGACTCTACTAAGTTCTCCTTGCTGACTCCAGTACCAAGACAGAGTGGGCAGAAGTGTTCACTTTTACTCCTGACGATAAGCAACCAATGCTACTCGCTCGACAAAAACTAAAAGCAAACTGTAAAGCAAATAGATTATATAAATTAGAGACAAATTTGCAATTGTGATTCGTGACTATTGAACTAAAATACCATTGCCTAGAAATTCTGAATTATCATGATTGCTAAATTGCGAGTTATTTTGTTTTTCGTTGTCAGGTCAGAGGAACATTAGTCCCCTATTTTTAATTTAATATAAAGACAGATCAATATAAGCGTATACCATGCCTCAAGAAATCCTTCACTCATTTGTCTCCATTCAATAGGAAAAATCAAAGAAGAATCCTTCCGTGGAGCCTGGGAGCTACTTTCGTAAAGTTGCCACAGAGCAGAACCCCGCGCCATATTGGCAAATCCTGGCACCGGGACGCGCTAGGGTGCTTCTCAAACTCTAATGAGCATATTAGTCACTAGAGAATCTCAATAAAAAGATTCAGATTCAGGAGGTCTGTGGTGAGCCTAAGAGTCTGTGTTTCTAACAAGCTCCCAGGCGTACCTGATGCTGCCAGTCTACACCAGCAATCTGAGTAGCAAGGTCCTAGTCTATCTTACAGTACTTGGTATTACCAGTTGTGGTTTTCAGTCCTCTAAAGAGCTATGAAGAGCCTTGGCATAAAACATTCAATCTTTCTGAGGAGCAAATCTAAAACCCGCTGCACTTAAGACTACAGGGAGGGAGGGAGGGAGGGAGTTATATACAATGTGTCAGCCTAGAATCTACACCTAGCAGAGCCCCTTCTTTCTTTTTCTACTCACCATGCTGGACATTTTATGGGGAAGGTTTTAGATTTTGAAGATTCAGAACATGTGCTTTGCCAGTGCCAAGCCAGCTGTATTTGTTTCTTGCATTTATATCTTACCTACTATTTGTATCTATTTATATCTTTCTGAGAGAAAGAACTGCCAACTTAAAGGAGAGAGAAACTTCAGGAGAAGATAGGTTGCTAAGACGTCATTAGCGCTCTGTGTTACAGTATCGTCTCATGTTAAACATGACTTTTCCTGCTAGAGTGTCTCTTCTCATCATGGAGCTACACAGGTAATTCATTACAAGACAACACGTCTTCAAACTTATTTTTTTAAATATTTTTAATTATTTCTGAGAGAGAGAGACAGTGTGAACAGGGGAGGATCAGAGAGAGAGGGAGACACAGAATCTGAAACAGGCTCCAGGCTCTGAGCTAGCTGACAGCAGAGAGCCCGACGGGGGCTCGAACCCACGAACAATGAGATCATGACCTGAGCCGAAGTCGGAGGCTTAATCGACTGAGCCACCCAGGTGCCCCCAAACTTATTTTTTTAAGTTTATTTATTTTGAGAGCTAGAGAAAGAGAGCACAAGCAGGGGAGAGGTAGAGAGAGAGAGAGAGAGAGAATCCTACGCAGGCTCCAAGCTGTCAGTGCAGAGCCTGGAGCAAGGCTCGAAGTCATGAACCTCCAGATCATGACCTGAGCTGAAGTCAAGAGTCAGACATGCAACTGAGCCACCCAGGAGACCCTAGACTAATTTTTAATGGGTCATTTATTTCCTGTCTTTCCCAAAGGTTTTTATTTTTGTTTTACTTGGACATATAATCTCCCTTCAAAGTACTTCCCGTGCCTAAATGCAAATCTAGTGCACATCTCCCTTCTATACCCTCTGGCCCACAAAGGAAAGAATGTCTTACAAAGACTTCATTCTTCAGTTGAGGGTTCAAGTGTAGAGCAACGGTCTTTGATTTTTCCTTCATTTCTATCAATACTAAATCTTATAAGTAAATAAACAGTGTTTAAGTCAGCGAGGGTATTATTATTTACATACATTTAAAAAAAAATTCAGGGGCACTTGAGTGCTTCAGTCAGTTGAGTACCTCATCCTTGGTTTTCGCTCTGGTCATCACCCCAGGGTACTGGGATCCAGCCCTACGTTGGGCTCAGTGCTCAGCGTGGAGCCTACTTAAGATTCTATCTCTCTCTTCCTCTGTCCCTCCCCTGCTCTTGCTCATTCCCTGTAAAATTAAAAAAACCAAATAAATAATAAATTTGTAAAAATATTAAAGTTAGTGATGACACTGAAAATGTCATACTGGCTAGAGGGAGAGATAGGATAAGTATGTATGACCAAATCCTTTTCTGAAGATTGTGACTTTTTTTGGGGGGGGGGGAGAGAACGAGTGCAGGAGGGGCAGAGACAGAGGGAGAGAGAGAATCCTAAGCAGGCTCTGCCTTCCAAGCTGAGCCCGACGCTGAGTCTGATCTCACAGAGCACGAGATAATGAACCAAGCCAAAATCAGAATTGGTCACTTAATCGTCTGAGCCACCCACATGCTCCTGAAGGTGTGATCTTTTAAACCGAGGTAAACATTTAACTATCTACATGCCCTTTCCAGCTCTTGAAGTTTCACTATCAACTCTAGGAAACAGCCCTAAATCCAGACTTTCAGAACATGGAAAGTCTCTGGAAAAGATTTCTTGAAGTGGGAATTTGATAAGACCACCGAGTAAAGGGGCTGGAAGATATGCTAATTCTGATCATGCTCAATGTCCACTGCAAGTGATGAATTAGAGCTTTTCTTTTCAGGCAACAGTGGGCACTTTGGAGGGAAATAGAAAGTAGACATTAAACAAAAAGAGCAAAAAATAAAGACGTTACTCACTGGTAACCTGCCTGGCATGAACCCCAAATTCTAGTCCTTTAGCAAGAGAAAGAGGGAGAATCCCAAACAGGCTCTGGCTGTCAGCACAGAGCCCAGTCTCCCAAAGCGTGAGATTATGACCTGAGCCACAATCAGGAGTCAGACACTTAACCGACTGAACCACCCAGGCATTCCTCTACCACCAAGGAGCTTTTAGTGACCTCTACTAAGTCATCTTACCTTCCTATGTATCCTCATCTGTAAAATGAGGGCAAATACAGCTGCCTTCCTCAAGTCTGATAAAACCCTGCTAAGAGTAAAATGAAGTAATGTAGGATTTGTGTGTACCTACTCTTTGCTATTTCTACATACTTTTCCTTTCATTCTAATAGTTTGTCCAAGCTTTGTTGGCAGATCCAGGTGCCTGAAAAAGACAAGGGCTAAAACAGAACCATATTTTGGATTATAGGAATTCCGAAAGTAAGCTTCATGACAAACTTTCTAGCAATGACACTAAGATCTGACCTCCACGGAGTCAGGAGCAAAGTCTGTACTGATGCCAACCGAATGCTCAGCCCCAAGGCAAGATGCTAATACGAAAGCGGTCAACAGACACTTGTTGAATGGACGTGAAGACTGGTCTTCACAGCTATCTATATGGAGAAGCTGGTGAGAGGTTGCTCATATTTCGGGTCTGAATTCAGTGCTCAATATTCTACCTGATATGGAAATATTCTAGCTGACAAGGCAGCCCTAACTGGGAGAAATTTGGAAAGTGTATAACGGCTGTTTGGTTAAGCAATATTTTTTGTTTGACTTTGAACCCTACATATTGTGTAACTGTGGATATTAACCCCGTGGGCGAAGATTTCACAGAATAGCAAAATATTGCTTGATGTATTAGGTAGCGTTAAGGAAATCATTAGCTCTTCAGACCTCATAGGCAATTAGCAGACAGCAGTTTGGCCCAAGTCAGAGTATTTGCTGGATGGATTGGTGTTCATGGTTCATTCAGTTGTGGTTACAGGGCCTGGTAACTATTCTTTCTGTTTACTGTGTTACATAGCTTTATAATAAAGGATGAGCTGAATGAACCTCCTTATAATTTACAATGTTTACAATTCGTAATTGTAAAATTATATAAAATTAGATATATTATAGATAATAGAAAATTGTATATCATTATACAATTATAATTTACAATCCTTTATAATTTTTCATTTCCAGATCATTTTGTAAAACGTTCTCTTTCTCTCTCTGTCTTTCTCTGTCTCTCTCTCTCTCAGGAGCCAGACAAACACACCTTAGATCTTTGGAGCAAACATTTCCTTCCCCTTGAAAACTAAAAGGGGAAATGAGAAAGAGGAGGGAGAAAGATCACATTTTATAATTCGAGCTGAGTCTGATCCTGGCATTGGTTGTACTGCACTGAGTCTGGCCAGAGGGACCAGGAAGTAAGGTTCCCACTGCTTCTGAGTGGAGGCCGCCAGATGGAATTTCATGATGGCTTGTTTATTTATTTATTCAACCGAAACCAATTTAAAATAGGAATACAGTGTTAAAAAATCTGTTAGTTCAAGCCTTCTGCTCCGTCATCACTCACTTTTATTTGTCATTAGCCCATATATGAGTTTTAGAAATTTCAGGGACACCTGGGTGGCTCAGTCAGTGCCCAGCTTCAGCTCAGGTCATGCTCTCACAGTTCGTGAGTTCGAGCCCTATGTTGGCTCTGTGCTGACAGCTCGAAGACTGGAGCCTGCTTTGCATTCTGTGTCTTCCTCTTTCTCTGCCCCTCCCCAGCTCACCCTCTGTCTCTATAAAAAATAAAGTACACATTTTAAAAGTTTTATAAATGTCATGTTTGTCTTTTCTGCCTAACCAATATTTGCTGAGGATTAAATCTTTATCCATAAAGAAGTACTTTATGAAAGACATTGGTTCCATTTCTAAATTAAAATTGTTGTGCCGAATTAGAACTATTGATAATTAAATTGGACCAATGTTATATATATTTTTCAGTGACTGGTGTTACTGGTGATATATTTCACACAAGTTTAAGAGAATGAATTTTACTTAAGAAGAATGATGAATCAGCATTTCATTGTTAAAGTTACAATGTGAACCCGCAATCCCTGACACTATAGAGATATTTTAATGCCTCATTTTCTAAAAAGACATTTAAATAATGTTGCATTTAAAATATAACATAAGGGGCATCTGGGTGGCTAAGTGTCAGACTCTTGACTTTGGCTCAGATCATGATCTCACAGTTCTCAAGATCTGAGCCCCGAATTGGGCTGTGTGCTGAGCATGGAGCCTGCTTGGGATTCTCTCCCTCTCTCTCTGCTTCTCTCCCACTCACACACTCTCTCTCAAAATAAATAAAAATAAATTTAAAAAAAAGAAGCCATAACTTAAGAATTCCAATCCTTTTTTTCATATGCTATTACTTATATACCCCAGAAGTTAAAATATAGTCTCTTTAAAAGCATTAATTATTCACCCTTGATATTGCCAGACAAGTTTCTCTCTAATGGAGATACTGAAGAAAAGAGAGTAAACATTTAAAGTTAATCTATTAGAACCATTCTTCCTATTTTCATACCCATTTTGCAGATGAGGAGATGGAAGTGGGGGACATCAGCCCAGGGGAAGGATCAGGAAAATCAGCCAAGCTGATTGGTTGGGAGACTGAAGTGAGGGTAGCCCAGTCACCTGGGTCCATTCCTGTCTTCTTTTGGCCAGGAGCACTTGGAGGGGAGGGGAATCAGCCTTCAGGCTGGAGTTGTGAGCTTGAGTAGCACATCCTGCCTCCCCCTTGAGAATTTCCTTCTCACTTGAAATTGGCCAGCATTTGTCTGCCATGCTCCCATAGACTCTCATGCCCCCTCTTTGAAGTGGATGCACAAATAGAGGGAACAGACATTCTATAGGGTCTTACTTAGTACTCTACAATGAAGATAAACCCATGATCTAAAATTACCAAATCCTTGGGGGCTAGCTGATGCTATGGAAGAGAGAAAATAAAGGGACTTACTGGGGAGAAAACAGAGCAAACAGGGCAGAGCTCTATTTTAAAAGTATAATTAGTCTTCAAACACTGAAGAGATCACATACACAAAAGGTTATTATATATTACAAAAAGTTTCGAGATCTCAGATAGGAAATATCTAGTTCCTTAAAAATCACATTGGGTCATCAACAGATGAATGGATAAACTAAATGTTATCTATACATACAATGTAATATTTCCTTGATAAGGAAAAGAATTCTTTTTTTTTTTTTTTGGTCCATTTATTTATTTTGAGACAGACACACAGTGCAGGGGGGGGGTGTGGGGGGAGGGGCAGAGACAGAGGGAGATAGAGAATTCCAAGCAGGTTTGCGCTGTCAGTGCCGAGCCCAATGCCAAGCTCGATATCACAAACTGTGAGATAGTGACCCGAGCCAAAATCAAGAGTCAGACACCGAACCGACTGAACCACTCAGGCACCCTAATAGGGAAGGGAAGGAAGGGAATTCTGACACATGCTAAACATATACAAACTCTGAAGACCTGCTAAGTGAAATAAGCCAGACACAAAAGAACAAATATCATCTGACTCCTCCTACATGAGGTTCCTAGAACAGTAAATTCATAAAGGCAGAAAGTGGAATAGAGGTTCAGGGCTGGGAGGGAAGACGGAAGCATGGAGACTTAGTGTTTAACAGATACAGAGTTTCAGTTTGGGGTAATGGAAATGATCTGGAAACGAACAGTAGTGACGTTTGCAAGAGTATTATGAATACATCAATGCCACTGAATTGTACACTTAAAAATTGTTAAAATGGCAATGTTTATGTCATGTGTATTTTATCACAAACATTTTGGGTTATACAGGAGAACAAGTTTAGCAGCTGATGACAAATTTCACCCAAAGACAAGAAGCACGGTGGATACATTTAAAAGTTCTAGTACTGGGGCACCTGAGTGGCTCAGTTGGTTAAGCGACCAACTTTGACTCAGGTCATGATCTTGCAGTTCATGGGTTCAAGTCCCATGTCAGCGGTGCTGACAGCTCAGAGCCTGAAGCCTGCTTCAGATTCTCTGTGTGTGTCTCTCTCTGCCCCTCCCCCACCCCAAGAATAACAATAATAATTTAAAAATAGTTCTAGTACTGATTTGCCTACATTTTAGTGACTTTACTGTCATTGTTTCTCATCAACTTCTCCACCAGAGAAATCACCATTGGGTCCAGCCCTTTCCCACCCACCCACTGTCATTCTGGCTGCGCTTGGCACCCTGGACTGAAGCTGTCCTGCATCTGTACCTTTCCTCGCCTCCTCAGGCCTCAGAGAAGCCCCTGGAAGCCCTTGCCACCAGCAGCCCCTCGACAACCTACCAGGGGGTGGACACCTCCATGGCCCAGCCTGTTCTTTCGAGAGCACAGTTCTCAGGAGATGAGAGACTGCAGAATCAGTGTTTCAATCACTAGAAGCACCAGGAAACTCTTCCTCTGGCTTCCTGTAGCCCCAGGTGAAAGCTGAAAGGTCAAGTGAACTCACTTCTTCCTCTGCAGGTCCCGGCTTGCTAACTTCTCTCTCAGCCAGACCCTTCCAGGGCTATCCCTTGTAGTTAGAGTCCTCTCCCTCCCACCCTCCCCTGCCCCCCCGCTCGCTCTCTCTCTCTGTCTCTGTCTCTCAGTATCTTCAGATTCCCCAGCAGAGTACAGAGGAAACAGTCTTGGGTAGTGAGAAAGGGGAGCCCGTGACATGGGGCAAACAAGGGAGGGGCCGAGGGACCTGCACATCAGGCTGAAGGCTGCTACCCTTGGCTGGCCGAGAGGAGCACCTTCGCCCAAATGTGCCGCTGTTACCTACAGGCCGATCACTGCACAGAGACCCCATTTGGCACCCATTGTTCACGAGCTTGGTGTCGCTGAGCGAGCCTGGTCCAGGAGAAGCTTCTGGCATGCCAGGCCTGGTGATGCCAGCAGGTGCCGGTTGCCCATGGCTTTACTGCTTTGAGAGGATGTGGGGGCACAAATAGAAAGGTCTGGAAGTTCCTTTCCATGTCAGCCCAATAAAACGGTCCCTTCTAACCATTTATTCATTAAATGACTGATAGGCAGCCAGTAACATCAGCAACAGAAGCGTTTGAATGTTCGCTGCCTGCCAGGCTTTATGGTACTTCTTGGGATCATGTCATCAGATCAACCAAATGAGGCAAGCGCCTGCTTTTTCTCCTGCTATTGAAATGAGAAAGGGGAAGCCCAGAAATAGTTCACAATCCCCTCCAAACATAACAGAGGAAGCGCAAAGTGATGTCCGATTTGGCTCCATGTGATCTGATTCCAGGGCTGTGGTCCTAAAGACCCACATCTGTGTTCCTGGAGTCTAATTTTAATTCAGCTTCGACTCAGCTGTGTGACCTTGTGCGAGTCACTTATCTGTCTTGGCCTCACTGTCCTTATCTGTAAGTGATCATTGAGCTGCTTTTGAGCTGAGGTTTTATGACTATGATTTGAACACATGCTATGTAGAAGGCCTTTGCTGACAGACGTTGAACTATCAGAACTAATAAACTAATACAAACGTTTTCGAGTGAACTTTTTGGTGTGTGTTAAGTCTGCGAGGCCATTTAGTCCAAGAGGCCTCTTTTGATTTCTAGACTTTACTGCCCAGTGAGCTATTCAGCCCCAAACTGTTCTTGCACATCCCAAAACAAGTACCAAGTGATAAGCTTTTTAGTTTTCTCTACTTTTGGACAAAACTTTATTTGGGGTCCACTGTTTCTGGAGAGGCTTTTTTCTCCCCTGCCTTTTGGGTTATAGGACCAGTGGCAGCTTTGCCTTGTGAATCTTTCCTTACTGCCTTGAACCTAAACAGGTCCTCTTTGAAGAGCTCAAATGGTCATTTATTAGGATATTTACTGCAACCAATTCCTATAATATACTGAATTCCAGCACAACTAGGGTTCACAGCAAAACCCGGTTAGGTACAAATCACAAGTATTAAATTTTATTTGAATAATTTGTGTTTTAGTGTGTATTTATTTTTGAGAGAGAGAGAGAGACAGGGTGTGAGTGGGAGAGGGGCAGAGAGAGAGGGAGACACTAAATCAGAAGCAGGCTTCAGGCTCTGAGCTGTCAGCACAGAGCCCAATGCAGGGCTGGAACCCACGAACCATGAGATCATGACCTGAACTGAGGTTGGATGCTCAACTGCCTCGGCCCCCCAGGCGGCCCACAAATCACATATATTAAGCAATCACACAAGCCCAACATCATTATGATAAAATTTGGGGGTGGGGTAAATAGACCAGAGTACTGTATTTAGATTTATACTGGAGTTCACATTTCGGCACCTAGTTTTTTTGTTTTTTGTCTTTTTTTTTTTTTAAGTGGTGTGACTTTGAGCAAGTCAGTTGGCTTCTCTGAAGCCCAGTTTTCCTCAAACTTCCAAAATAACATTTTGTCTATAATAGCACACAACTGTATGCTGCCCTGAGTATTAACTTACTTAGTCCTCACAACAACCTCATAAATAGGTTTTACAGATGGGTTAAGCATAGGCAACTACTGAGGAAGTGGTGGAGTCAGAATTTGAACCAGATAGTTGTTTCTGGAGCTCTTTAACCAAAGCAGAACCTTAATTGGCTTAGTAGTGGGTATAGAACACCAACTGCCTGCCACCTTCTTCCTTTTTGTTAAAGTGTGATTAACCTACCAAGTTATATATTAGTGCCAGGATTACAACATATTAATTCAACAATTCTATACATTACGGAATGCTTATGGTCGATGCTGTCACCCTCTGTTATTACAAAATTATTGGCTATATTCTTTGTGCTGTGCTTTTCTCCCGATGATTTAGTCATTTTATACGTGGAAGTTTAAACCTTTCAATCTCCTTTATCTATTTCAGCCATCCCCCTCCCCCACCCCACCTCACCTCTGGCAACCACTGCGTTTAAGAGTCTGTGTGGGAGCGCCTTGGTGGCTCCGTCGGTTAAACATCTGACTTCGGCTCAGG
The DNA here is from genome assembly GCA_017311185.1 of Proteles cristata cristata. Lineage (NCBI taxonomy): Eukaryota > Metazoa > Chordata > Mammalia > Carnivora > Hyaenidae > Proteles > Proteles cristata. Next base: position 552,431 of record JAESUZ010001281.1, on the reverse strand, counting down.
TCATGATATCACAGTTTGTGAGTTTGAGCCCCATGTCGGGCTTTCCGCTGTCAGGACAGAGCCCACTTTGATCCTCTGTCTCCCCTTTCTCTTCCCAACCCCCTACCCCATTTATCCTCTCTCTCTCAAAAATAAATAAACATTTTTTTAAAAAGTCTGTCTGGGGCGCCTGGGTGCCTTAGTCGGTTAAGCATCCGACTTTCGCTTGGGTCATGATCTCGCGGTTCGTGGGTTCGAGCCCCGCGTAGGGCTCTGTGCTGACTGCCAGCTCAGAGCCTGGAGCCTGTTTCAGAGTCTGTGACTCGCTCTCTCTCTCACCCCTCCCCTGCTCACACTGTCTCTCTCTCTCTCTCCTAGAAATAAATAAAACGTTAAAAAAATTTTTTTAAATAAATAAAAAATTAAAAAAAGTCTGTCTAGCTTGACTTTTATACTCCAAGCTCCCAGTGATTTGTTACTGAAAAACCTAAGTACTAATCAGTATATGGGAGCAAAGTGGAGTTAGGGAAATACCTTTCATGCTCTTAAATCCCTGGCAGAAGTAACAGCAGCTGCATTTCCCATCATTTTATTCAACTCAGAAGATTTACTTGTGACTTCTGGGAAAGGACAGGGCCTCTGCTGGTTCTGAAAATGGTGAGAGATTGAGCACTGATTGACTTTGATCTCCATCTTCAGGGAAAAAGCTGGCCTGACCCATAGAAACACCATGTGAAGTTTAATCATGGAAGGTTGAGCACTGATTGACTTTGATCTCCGTCTTCAGGGAAAAAGCTGGCCTGACCCGTAGAAACACCATGTGAAGTTTAATCATGGAAGGTCCACAAAAGCAGAGAGGAAAACCCCTGATGCCTTTAGCCCCAGGTTTAGCTAAGAAGAGGTCAACCTCAACCCTCAATATTCTTCAGCTTCCTTTGGGGAATGTTCCATTGTGAGGGTTTCAAACTGGTGGTCTATGGGACTCCTCTGGCCCAACCCATCCGGCTTGCAAATTGTTGATCTACACATGATTTAAAAATGTAATTAGTTGTCAACATTCAGCATTAAGAATTCACATTTATATCCAAGTTGCTGGATTATTGAAAAATCTGACAGTCTGACTACAGTCCCACCCGTCAACCATCAGCTGGAGGTCAGCAGATGCTGCTGCCATGAGAATGAGTCGGGGCACCACTGTCCCAGAGCCCCCTCACACCACCCCCAGCTGTCTGTTTCACTAGTGTCCACACCTCCTGGACTCCTAATAGCCACTAAAGTGGCCATCCTTTGTCCAGCCTTTTATGGTTTTTCCCTGACATCAGTCCCTTTCACCAGATGCCTAGTACCTTTCACCGGATGCTGTCCCCTTCATTTACTCAATCAGGGGCTATTTCCAGGTTTAAAAACACTTAGCTTTGCTAAAATGCACACATCTTCTTAGAAGACATTAAGGTAATGGTGTTATTAATAAAGATTCTAGGCATCCAGAAAATCCATTTTATCAAATGGCCTTTTGGCAGGGCTTGCTTGATAACAAATCATCTTCAGAGTATTGTGTGTGTGTGTGTGTGTGTGTGTGTGTATTTTTGTATAGACATATATTATTTAATTTTTTTAAGTTTATTTATTTATTTTGAGAGAGAGAGAGCAAGAACAGGGGAGGAGCAGAGAGAGAGGGAGAGAGAGAATCCTAAGCAGGCTCTGCACTGTCAGTGCAGAGCCCAACATGGGGCTTGAACTCATGAGCCATGAGACGTGACCTGAGCCAAAACCAAGAGTTGGATTCTTAACCAACTGAGCCACTCAGGCACCCCTATTTTTTTATTTTAGAGAGAGACAGAGAAAGAGCATGCGCGAGTGGGGAAGAGGGGCAGAGGGAGACAGAGACAGAATCTTAAGCAGACTTTATGCTCAGTCTGGAGCCTGATGCAGGGCTCAATCCCATGACCCTGGGATCATGACCTGAGTGGAAATCAAGAGTTCAATGCTCAACCAACTGAGCCACCCACATGCCCCTAAGATATATACATTTTAAGACTAGAGGTTTTAAATTTTTTAATGTTTATTTCACTTATTTTCAGAGAGAGAGAAGGAGAAAGAGAGAGAGAGAAGGAGAGAGAGAGAGCACACAAACAGGAGAGGGGCAGAGAGGGAGAAAGAGAATCCTGTGCTAACAGACAGAGTCTGATGTGGGGCTTAAACTCATGAGCCAGGATAATGATCTGAGCCAAAATCAAGAGTCAGATGCTTAACCAACCAAGCCATGCAGGTGTCCCAAGACCATAATTTCTTGCAGTTTTTATTTTACAAATGAAGCTTTTGAAAAATGAGTAAGTCAAAATGCCAGAATTATACAGATAATAGGTTCCAAATGTCATGCTTGCAGAAAACTATAATGATGATCAACATAGCTAACTTATGAATTGACTATTTCTTGAAAACTGTGGAGAAATAGTATGCATATAAGTGTATAAAATAGTCTTTTACAGAGAGAATTTTTGTCATGATAATTCTTCATGAGGAAATTTTTAAACCTCTAAATTGGTATATATGCTCTGAGATTTTATATTTATATATATTTATAATATATATAACATATGTATGTCATATCTATATCTATATAGTAGATCTACATAGTATCTATTTATATATATACATATATACACATATAGGTGTATGTATATAGACTAAATAGTCTATAAATATACTATACTGTGTATATTGTGTATATATATATAGAATCTATGTATATATACATATATTTATATACACATATATAATATATATACATAGTATCTATCTATCATAGATCTTATGTATATTATAGATAGATAGATAGATAGATACTTTCTAAGAGAATATCCTAATCTGGGTTCCTTTTAGATATACTTCATTGCTTATTATTCTTGACAATAGTTAAACCATACTAAATCAAGACCTCTGGAAAATCTAGAACTATAGTCCCATATGTAATGAAAATCCATTCTGATGTAAGTGGATATGAACCAAGACAGTAATATCACCAAAACCGCAATTGAGAATATAGCTTCTCCCATTATCAATTAGTAATTACAGATTTATGCTATATTTAGCATCTTCTAGAGCATGTACTGTTCAGTGTAAGAAGCATTATAATTTATCACTTCTCCATCAAGAAGGAGAAAGCAGTGCTGACAAGCAGGTGTGCTATCCAACAAGAATAAGAAGTGCTGGGGGGTCTGGGGGGCTCATTGGGCTAAGCAGTGACTCTTGATGTTGGCTCAGATCAGGACCTCATGGTCGTGAGATGGAGCCCTGTGCTGGGCTCTGCCTCACTTGTGGAGCCCTGCTCTAGATTCCCTCTCACCCTCCTCCTTGTCCCTTCCTTATTCATGTGAGTACGCACACGCTCTCTCTTTCTCTCAAAAGAATAAATAGAAAAAAAAATAGTGCTAAATAAAATCACAAATGAGAAAGAAATAACAACCAACACTGCAGAAATATAAACAATTAAAAGAGAATATTATGAAAAACTATATACCAAAAAATTGGATGACCCAGAAGAAATGGATAACTTCTAGATACTTATAAACTACCAAAACTGAAATAGAAAGAAATAGAAATCTTGAGAGGTGCCTGGGTGGCTCAGTCGGTTAAGCATCTGACTTTGGGTCAGGTCATGATCTCACAGTTCATGGGTTCGAGCCCTGCATCAGGCTCTGTGCTGACAGCTAGCTCAGAGCCTGGAGCCTGTTTCAGATTCTGTGTGTCTCCCTGTCTCTCTGACCCTCCCCTGCTCATGCTGTCTCTCTTTCTCAGAAATTAAAGAAAAACCTACCAAAACATTTAAAAAAAAAAGAAAAGAAAAGAAAACTTGAACAGACCAATAAAAAGCAAAGGAATTTAATCAGTGATCAAAAAACTCCCAACAAACCAAAGTCCAGGACCAGATGGCTTCACAGGCCAAACATTCCAAGAGGAGCTGATACCTACTCTTCTCAAACTATCCCAAAGAATATAAAAGGAAGGAAAACGTCCAAATTCATTCTATGAGGTCAGCAGTATCCTGATACCAAATCCAAGCGAAGGAATCACTAAAAAACAGAACTATAGGCTATTGTCCCTGATGAACATAGATACAAAACTTGTCAATAAAATACTATCAGACTGAATCCAGCAATACATTTAAAAAAAACGTTCACCATGATCAAGTGGGACATTTTCCTGGGTTGCAGGAGAGGCTCAATATTTGGAAACCTACCAACATGGTATATCACATCAATAAGAGAAAGGAAAAGAATCATATAATCATTTCAGTAGATGCAGAAAAAAACACTTGACAAAATACAAAAGCCATTCATGATAAATAACCCTCAACAAAGTAGGTTTAGAGGGAATATACCTCAACATAATAAAGGCCATATATGAAAAAGCCACAGCTAACATCGTCCTCAATAGGGAAAAATGGAGAGATTTTCTTCTACAGTCAGTATCATGACAGGGATGTCCACTCTCCTCACTCCTATTCAACATAGGAGTGGAAGTCCTAGCCACAGCAATTAGACAACAGAAAGGAATAAAAGGCATCCAAATTGGTAAGGAAGAAGTCAAACTCACTATTTGTGTATGACTTGATGCTCTACGTAGACAACCTGAAAGACTCCACCAAAAACCTGCTAGAACTGATAAATGAATTCAGTAAAGTCACAGGATACAAAATCAATATACAAAAATCTGTTGCATTACTATACACTAATATGGAAGCAGCAGAAAGAGAAATTAAGGAATCAATCCCATTTCTAATTGTACCCAAAACAATAAAATACCTTGAAATGAACCTAACCAAAGCAGTGAAAGACCTGTACTGTGAAAACTATAAAATGCTGATGAAAGAAATTGAAGACAACACAAAGAAATAGAAGGACCTTCCATGCTCTTAGTTTAGAAAACAAATATTGCCAAAATGTCTATAAAACCCCAAGCTATCTGCACATTTAATGCAATCTCTATTAAAACACCAACAGCATTTTTCACAGAGCTAGAACAAACAATCCCAAAATTTGTATAGAACCACAAAAGACCCTGATTAGCCAAAGCAACCTTGAAAAACAAAAACAGAGGTGCCTGGGTGGCTCAGTTGGTTAAGCGTCTGACTCTTGATCTCAGTGTAATGAGTTCAAGCCCTGCAGTGGGCTTTAAAAAAAAAGAAAGAAAGAAAGGAAAAGAAAAGAAAAACAAAGCTGGAAGCATCACAGTTCCAGACTTCATGTTGTATTATAAAGCTGTAGTAATCAAGACAGTATGGTACAGGCACAAAAATAGACACATAGATTGAACAGAATAAAAATCCCAGAAATGAACCTAAAAGTATATGGTCAGTCTTTGACAAAGCAGGAAAGAATATCCAATGGGAAAAAGACAATCTCTTCAACAAATGGTGTTGGGAAAACTGACAGCAACATGTGAAAGAATAAAACTGGACAACTTTCTTGCATCATACCACAAAAATAAACTCAAAATGGGGGGGACCTGGGTAGCTTAGTCAGTTAAGCATCCTACTCTTGCTTTTGGCTCAGGTCATGATGTCACAGCTTCATGGGTTCAAGCCCCGTGTCAGGCTCTGTGCTGATGGCATGGAGTCTGCTTGGGATTCTCTCTCTCTCTCTCTCTCTCTCTCTCTCTCTCTCTCTCTCTCTCTCCCTCTCTCTCTGCCCCTGCTCCACTTACTGTCTCTACTTCTGTCAAACTAAATAAATAACCTTAAAAGTATAAATAAATAAATTCAAAATGGATTAAAGACCTAAATGGAGACCTGAAACAATAAAAATCCAAAAAGAGAACACAAGTAGTAGCTTTTTTGACATCAGCCACAGCAACTTCTTTCTAGATATGTCTCATGAAGTAAGGGAAACAAAATCAGAAATAAACTACTGGGACTATATAGAAGTAAAAAGCTTCTGCACAGTGAAGGAAACAATCAACAAAACTAATAGGCAACCTATTGAATGAGAGAACTTATTTGCAAATGACATATCCAAAAAGGAGTTAGTATCTAAAATATATAAAGAGCTTATAAAATTCAACACCCCAGAAATGAATAATCCAATTTATAATGGGCAGAAGACATGAATGACAATTTTCCACAGAAGACATACAGATGCCCAAAAGACCCATGAAAAGGTGCTCAACATCACTTATCATCAGGGAGATGGCAAACCAAAACTACAATGAGATATCACCTCACATCTGTCAGAATGGCTAAAACCAACAACACAAGAAACAACAGGTGCTGGCGAGAATGTGGAGAAAGGGGAGCCCTCTTACATTGTTGGTGGGGATGCAAACTGGTGAAGACACTCTGGAAAAGTTAAAAACAGAACTACCCTACAGTCCAGCAATTGCATACTAGGTATTTACCCAAAGAATATAAAAATACTAATTCAAAAGGACACATGCACACCCATATTTATGGCAACATTATTTACAATAGCCTAAGTATAGAAACAGCCCGAGTATCCATCAATTGATATATGGATAAAGAAAAGGTGGATATGTATACATATATGTAATATTTCATTATATATAATGGAATATTACTCAGCCATAAAAAATGAAATCTTGCCATTTTCAATAACATGGAAGGATCTAGAGAGTAATGTGTTAAGCAAGATAGAGAAAGACAAATACTTATACTCATTTTTGGGATTTAAGTAAGTACTTTACTCATATTTGAGATTTAAGGAAACAAATAAGCAAAAGGGAAAAGAGAGAGAGATAAACCAAGAAATAGACTCTTAATTATAGAGAGGAAACTGATGGGTACCACAAGGGAAGGGGGCTAGGGGATGGATGAAATAGGTGCTGGAAATTAAGGAGTGCACTTGCCATGAGCACCAGGTGATGTACAAGTGTTGAATCACTATATCACTATATTGAACACCTGAAACTAATATTACACAGTATGTTAACTGAAATTTAAATTAAAAACTTGTAAAAAAAAAAAAAAAGAATAAGAAGTGCACATGGTAGTGTGAAGTCAATCCTAGGTCTTGATGTACCACATTTGACACAGCTAAAATCACTTTCTGTCCTTTAAGTATTTATAAAATAACTTATGATTTTGGTTGACTTGATTTTTCACAAAATTCTTTAACTACAGGACATCAGAAAGAAAGAAGGCAGCCATCTACTTATATTGTGTAGGATACCCACGCTCACTGCCACTCAACGTCATTAGACTTTGACAGTCCCCGAAATCACAGCTGTTGGAAACACACAGTGATGCCAACAAAATCTGCACACTCTCCCACATTGGTGTCATCCCAACTCATTATACCACATTTCTGCCAGTCTATCTGCAATCTCTGTCACCTCTGATTTACTCCACCTGCAGTAAGCAATACAAATCAGTGTCTTCTTTATTTCATATTTCTCCATCAGTTATGTTATTACTGTGCTTAGTATTTCCTACTCTGTGTAGACCAGTAGTCTCCAAACTTTTTTTTTGGTAATAGCGTTATTGAAATATAATTTATGTATCATATAATTCAACCATTTAAAGTGCACAGTTCATGGGGCACTTGGGTGGCTCAGTCAGTTAAGCGTCCGACTTCAGCTCATGATCTCACGGTTTGTGGATTCGGGTCCCACATTGGGCTCTTTGTTGACAGCCAGCTCAGAGCCTGGAGCCTGTTTTGGATTCTGTGTCTCTCTCTCTCTCTGACCTTCCCCTGCTCACGCTCTCTCTCTCTCTCTCAGAAATAAATAAAACATTAAAAAAAATAAAGTGCACAGTTCAATGCCTTTAGTATATTCACAATATTGTGAAAACATCATCACAATCAATTTTGGAACATTCCCATCATCCCCAAAAGAAACCCTATACCCACTGGCATCCATCCCCCATTTTCCTCCACCCCTCGGCCCCTGGCAATCACTAATTTACTTTCTGTCTTGGTAGCTTTGCCTATTCTGGGCATTTTATACAAATGGAATCGTACAATATGTAGTCTTTTGGGACTCACTTCTTTCATTTAGCGTAGTATTTTCAGAGTTCAGTTGTGTTCAAGTATGTATCAATACTTCATTTATTTTACTATCAAATAATATTCCATTTTGTAAATATGTCACATTGAAGAATCTAAAGATACTAAGTATTTCAATGATGTGGAACAACGAGAAATTTGCTGTATTCCTAAAGGAAAGAGAGTAAAATTTTCAACCATTATGAAGAGCAACTGGCAATACCCCTATAGTTAAAGACCTGTGTACTTTAAGACACAGAAATTACACTCTTAGGTATGAATTCTATAGAAATGTTTGCATAGGTGCACAAAAGACACATACATGTACTCTTGGCTTTGTAATTGCAAAAAATTATAGCCCTGCTTACTGTTCATGAAGAAGAGAATGGGTATACCATTCTCATGAACAGTATTTTCATTCAGTGGAGTAGTTCATAATGAACTATAGACATGGATGAAATCTGTAACATATGCTAAACAAAAAACAGCTTTCCATAACACATATAATGTGGTATCATGTATGTAATTTTTAAAGATTTTATTTATATTTATTTTTAAAAATTTCAATGTTTATTTTTGAGAGATAGACAGACAGGGCACAAGCAGGGGAGGGGCAGAGAGAGAGGGAGACACTGAATCTGAAGCAGGCTCCAGGCTGTGAGCTGTCAGCACAGAGTCCAACATAGGGCTCAAACACAAGAACCATGACATCATGATCTGAGCTAAAGTCAGATGCTTAACCGATTGAGCCACCCAGATGCCCCATGTAATGTTTAAAGACTTTAAATAATACTATGTACCTACTTTTATATTTCTCTAAAAGCATTTCTTTATTTTCAAAAACTATCCCCTTACCCCTTCCACAGCTATGATTCTTTGACATGTACAAGCAATAGAAAATAATTCTAAATTTTTTCAAAAGAAAGGGATGTATTACAATTATACTACACAGTCCATATAGTCAAAGAAAGTGCTGAACCATAAACATCTTGAAATGAATGATGGCAGCACCAAAGTCAGCAACAGCAGGACTTCCTGTGGGTCCTGACATAGTGTGACTCTGCTTCTGACCTCAAGGCTGCGGTGGGTTTTCTCCTTGGGAATTGAAATACCGGAAAGGGTATGTCCCCCACTAAGTGGGGCACTTCCTTTGTGGTGGGAGTGGATAGGCTGGCATGTTCCCTTCTCTTACTGATTGTGCAGGCCAGGAGAATGCAACCCTCAGATCTTAGGGATGCTGTGCTCTGGAGTCACTCACTAGATTAGCTCAGAGCCCTTACTGCCCCACTGCTGCTCCCAACCAACCAGTGAGCTCAGCACAGCTGTGAGACAATCCCATTCCTGGGAGTATCCAGGTCTGACAGCTCTCCCAGCTTCTCCAATCCTCTCTCTGCTCCCTCCCCATTTTCTCTGATAGGCATTTTCCCCAAATAAATCTCCTTTAATCCCATCTTGCCATTTGATCTCAAAGGAACTGGGCTAACATATCAAGCATCATATGGAGTGGGTGAAGACAGCTCTCCAAAGGATGGGTGCTAGGCAGAAGAAAACACAACATCAGCATATTACAGTACTTAATTTGTCAGCATACACATGTATATATACCATATAAATCCTTCTTCTGAGGCTTCCCCAAAATGTTCCTGAGATCCTTCAAGTTTCCACATGCAACTTATAAACACTCACATTTCTTGACCAATGAAAGGCAACCCAAGGTCATGTCTACTTCTTGCATCCAGAATAAAGACTTAAGTGTTTTTAGAGTTTACAAGCTCATTCCATTTCTGATTCCATCCCAATACTTTCTTTCTTTTTTTAAAGCTTATTTATTTTGAGAGAGAGAGGGAGTGTGTGCGCACCCATGTGTGTGTGCATAAGCAGGGGAGGGGCAGAAAGAGAGGGAGAGAGAGAATCCCAAGCAGGCTCCACACTGTCAGTGCAGAGCTTGATTCTGGGCTTGAATTCACGAACCCTGAGATCATGACCTGAGCTGAAATCAAGAGTTGGATGCTCAACCCACTGAGCTACCCAGGCACTCCCCGCCTCAATATTTTCTTACTATGCTGGAATCCATGGTGATTTTAACCATTGCCCAAACTCCTGCTAATGATGTGAGAGGTAGGTATAAAGGAAATTTTTTTTTTTAAATAAACAGAAGACAAAGAAAAGCAGGAAATACAGACCGAAGTAAAATGTGGTCAGAGGATATAGCTGGTGTTCATGTCTTCCTTCCCCCATTTTCAGATCTGGCCAACACCTCTGCTGGTCAGAGATCTGTGTCAGCAGAGAAGCTTTATTCCTGAGGGCCGAATTCATGGTCCTTTTGCTGGTGTAGAGTAGGAGTAGTCCTTATGCATTGCTATTAGGACTAGGACTTAAGAAAGATCCCAATGGGCGCCTGGGTGGCTCACTCGGTTAAGCGTCCGACTTTGGCTCAGGTCATGATCTCACGGTTCATGGGTTCAAGCCCCACATCAGGCTCTGCGCTGACAGCTAGCTCAGAGCCTGGAGCCTGTTTCAGACCTTATACCTTCCTCTCTCTCTGACCCTCCCCTGGTCATGCTGTGTGTCTCTCTCTCAGAAACAAATAAAACATTAAAAAAAGAAAGATCCCAGAATGGACTTCACAGGGTCACTATTCTCTTCATGACCTCATTGTATTACAAAATATCAATTTAGAGGCTCTGGGGGGATGGTGGGGAGAACAACGAAATCTCCATCTAGAACTGAATCCAAAAAAAAAAAAAACAATGAATTTTATTTTCTCAAGAACAGGAAGTCAGAAAGTAGATTAGGCAGGCACATTTTGATCAAAGCCCCTGCTCAATTTCTGGAATCTCCTCTTTGGTGTGCGCTCCCTCGTGGGTCAGCTTTATTTATGCCACCAAGAGAAACAATAACGGGGGATTGGCTGTTGCCTTACAGATGCCTTGAGTTAGTGACGCAAACAGTTTTATTTTTCCCCATAGAAGAATGCACAGATACAGGAACCCCAGAGGAGAGCTGGGTGAGGGAAAGACAAGAGTATTCTTCCCCCAGTGGTAGTGCGTGAACCATCTGCTTCCTTTCCCCTGGACCCCTGATTCTCTAGCTCCAAATGTTTTACTGGTGTGTTCTCCCTTTCTCTATCCACCCCCAGGACACAGTAAGTTTTTTGCTGAAACGGGTGATGCCATCCGGCTTGGTTTGGCTTTTCGCTCAACCAGGAAAACAGACAAGAGGGAGGGAGTTAGAGCTACAGTGTTGGCACTGACTCTCTCACCAAGGGAAAGAGAATTTGCTCCTTGTGGACACTCTTACCTCAGCATCTATCCTCCCCCACCTTCTTTATATCAGATCCCCAGTGTTCATCAATCATTTGTACCCCTTATGATCCATGTGATTCCAGATATAGTAATCTCACTCCTAGCCATAGGGGTGGGTCCTGATTAGCCTGAGCCAAATACGGTGATTCCATTGGCCTTACGGTAACAGAACCAGAAACCAAAGTTAGAACCAATCAACATATGACAATCCTAGACAATTATTATTGATTCAGTGTTGGGGAGGTGACCAATGTCGGTCTAGTCAGATCTCTGGAAGGAGCTTTTATTCTATGACCAGGAGAGAGATAAGCAAAGAAGTGTCTTTTCTTCCAAGCTATTAGCAGCTATCTTGCGATCTGCAGGGAAGGTAGCCTGCAATCTTTTCTGCAGCATTGCTTAAATATTTAATAAAGGTTAGATTCATATTCTTGTGTTTACACAATTCATTTCTTAAAAAAATATTTTATTTAATCCAAGTTAGTTAACATATAGTGTAGTATTGGTTTCAAGAGTAGAACCCAGTGGTTCATCACTTACATATAACATCCAGTGCTCATCCCAAGTACCTTCCTTAATGCCCATCCCCCATCTAGCCCATCGCCCCACCCAACACCTGTCCAGCAACCCTCAGTGTGTTCTCTGTATTTAAGAGTCTCTTATGGTTTGTCTCCTGCTCTGTTTTTATCTTATTTTCCCTTCTCTTTCCCTATGCTCATCTGTTTTATTTCTTAAATTCCACATACGAGTGAATTTATATATTTGTCTATCTCTAACTTCTTTTGCTTAGCATATTGCATTTTAGTTCCATCCATGTTGTTGCACATGGCAAGATTTCATTTGTTTTGATCACCAAGTAATATTCCATTGTATATATAAACCACATCTTCTTTATTCATTCATCAGTCGATGGGCATTTGGGCTCTTTCCATAATTTGGCTGTTGTTAATAATGCTGCTATAAACATTGAAGTACATGTGCTCCTTCGAATCAGCACTCCTATATTGTCTGGATAAATACCTAGTTGTATATTTCCTGGGTCACAGGGTAGTTGTATTTTTAATGTTTTAAGGAACATCCACACCGTTCTCCAGAGTGGCTACACCAGTTCACATTCCCAACAGCAATGCAAAAGGGCTTCCCTTTCTCCACATCCTCTTCAACATCTGTTGTTTCCTGAGTTGTTAATTTTAGCCATTCTGGTGGGTGTAAGGTGGTATCTCAATGTGGTCTGGGTTTGTATTTCCCTGATGATGAGTGCTATTGAGCAGCTTTTCATGTACCTATTAGCCATCTGGATGTCTTCTCTGGAAAAGTATCTTACACAATTCATTTCTACTTTACTTTAAAAGCACACTTCTCAAAACAGAAGTCTGTTTTTCCAAATTAATCAACAGAAAGTCAGAACTTAATTTGTTCCCTGACATTTCCACTACTGATCGAACACTTATTAAGTGGTGCAACAGATCTCTTGCAATTTAATAGTATATGTTTTCCACACATAATCAAGTTTTAGCTATGATAAAACAATTTTTAATCCAATTTATAATCTTAAAAACTCTTTTAATTATTCTTTCTAATGTGTTCCACTGTTTTTAAAAAGGTTTTCTTTTTTTTAAATCCTTTTAAATATTTTTCTCAGAGAAAGAGAGAGAGAGAGATAGAAGGCAAGTGGGGGAGGGGCAGAGAGAGAGAGAGGGAAACACAGAATCGGGAGCAGTCTCCAGGCTCTGAGCTGTCAGCACAGAGCCCAAGAGGCTCAAAATCACAAACTGTGAGATTATGACCTGAGCCAAAGTCTGACACCCAACCAACTGAGCCACCCAGGTGCCCCCGTTACTTGAGTCTTGATCATTTCCTGCTGCAAAAGAGAATCCACCGATAATGGTGCTGGGGGAGGCCGACAGATAGAAAAGGCAAATCCAAATGCAGAATGAGTCTGTCCTGGTGAAGGAAAAAATTCTTCCTTTTTCCAAGAAGAATAAAGGCCAAAGTCACTGGCAAACTATGAGGTAGTCATCTCAGACCAGGGTGCCAGAAGGCGGGGGGGGCTTTAGTGTGAATGATAGCGGCCAGCAAATTAGGCATCACCTCACAGTGGCAACGCTGGTGACCAGAACCCCATATTACTGAACTTGCACATAACTTGAACCCTTGCCACAGGATGATGGATTCATGGGCGCGCTCAACTGGCCAGGAAAACAGGACACTAACATCCAGACCTCAGGTTATCTTGTGTCCTTAATTAAAAAGTTCCTCTGCAAGGGATAAAAATAAGCTTCTTGTCCTTTTGAGCCCACAGCAAGGGCATGAACGAGAATAACATTTACGTGGCTCAAAGCCTGTATTCTCATCATGCCAAGTCTTGGTAATCCTTCCTCTACATCAGGATTTCTCAACCTTGGCACTACAGTCATTGGGGGCAGATAATTCTTTGGTGTGGAGGCTGTCCTGCTCAGTGTAAGGTGTTTAGCAGCACCTCTGACCTCTATGCATGAGGCCTCAAGCACTGTCTCAGTTGTGACAGTCAACAATGCCCCCAACAACTGTCAGATTGTCTGAGAACCACCACTCCATCAGGCCGACAGATTTCTTATCTCTTTATATTATTCAACCTGAGCCCCATGAGGTCCAAGCTTACAATAGGTAACCCAGAAAACTGCTGAAATGTAACTGACTTTTACAATGAGCATATTGGATACACGCTGGGGTGATCTTGCCGATAGCAATACTTTTCTCTGGATTCAAAATTATTATCCTCTGGGTCAAACACTTTAAAATTCAGGTCCCACAGAGATTCCCCCATTTCTTAGAAATAACGTAGCGGATTCTTAAAGGTTTTTTTTTTTTTTTTAATTCCTGTTCTGCAATTCTGCAAACCCCCACCACACCCAGGGTATATTGAGATCCATGACACTGGTTTGCATGATAAGCAGGCACTACTGTTGCTGGAGCTGTTACATGCCAGGCATTGTCCTTTCCCCTTTACAAGTATTAACTTACTTAATTCTTCCAACAACCCCATAGGGTTAGTACTGAAATACCAAGAAGTTAGCTAGTTGCCTGAAATCACACCACAAATTTGTGGCAATGCAGTGGGTGGGGAATCATTTGCTTTATCCTAGTGAGGAAGGCAGCTCTGGCTAATAAAGACAGAGGTGGTAAGAGGGACATGCTCTCTTCCTCCTGAGTTTTCAACTACAGGGGGTCAGTGAGGAGTGTTTGGGTATAGGCAGACATTTTTTTAAGTTTATTCATTTATTTGGGGGAGAGAGAGAGAGCAAGAGCACCCAGAGGAGGGGCAGAGAGGTAGAGAATCCCAAGCAGGTTCTGGGCTGACAGTGCAGAGTCTGAATCGGGACTCAAATTCGAGAACAGTGAGATCATGACCTGAGCTGAAATCAAGAGTCAGCCACTTAACCCACTGAGCCACCCAGGCACCCAGACACTTGTGTAATTCTTTCCTAAATTCTAACATTGGATTATTTTATTTCTGGAGCTGTCTATATTCTTTGTTCTGATCCCGACTAACAAAATCATGGCTCGAGTTTGAGACTGCAAATCCCTAATTAGTAAATCTCTAATTAATGGCATTTTGGAAGTAAAATGATCAGTGACCCAAGTGGTGTTAGGAGGTAAAATTCTGAGCAGGGCTGCAACTTAGAAAATCATGAAATATATGAAGGCTGAGAATTTTCTTTAAACTTGGTGATGGTAAGGTTATAGAACCTAATCCACAATGAAGCAGAGCATTGGGTAATGGATTGGGGTGGGATGAGGAGGGGCCTTGAAAGTCTAAGACACAAGAGATTAAGGGTAAGGGAAGTCCTAGGGTAGGGCCATTTCACTATGGCTGTGGGAATTGCCCCGTGGATCAAGGATTGGGCCAAGAAAGTCAACCACACATGCTTTTTGAAGAGATATTGTGAAAATATGCACCGACCAATATATTCCAAAAAAATTCAAATCTAATTACCAGCCTACTAAGGCATATTTCAATTCATTGCAGATCCTTCCAGTTTGCTCTGGAAATAACTCCCCTTCTCCCCCTACAACATTCGCTGTTCTCTTCCCTCAGTCCTACCCTGATCATTTGGCTATTCTAGTTCTCCAAGGCTCAGCTCAAATGCCACCTTTACCCTGAGGTGTAGCCAGACTCACTACCATAGACCAAAGCAAGCTCTCTCCTTTAAGGTCCAATGACAACTGCAGTCTGTAATGTTCATTGCACCCATCATGAGCTGCTCTGTAAAAATGAGTCATCCTTTATGTGTGTGTTTGTATCATAGCCCATCCATAACGTTTCCTCAATGGGAGCACTCCTTGCTCTGGTGATAGCTCCTAATTATGTAATACAGAACCTATACACAGTTGTCTATAAACATCTGTTGATTGAACCATTAATATTGTTTGAATTTTCCATTTAATCCCAAAGGCTACCTCAGGTAGAACTCACCTAGAACTGGTGCCTCTTGTGGAAAGACAAATTATAAACCCTAAATGCTTTGATTTAACTCTTATTTAATTTAAATTTAATTGGAAAAAAACCCTAGTATATTTCATTGAGAGGATAAGATCAATGACGCAAGCACTTTTGAGAAAGCAGTGCTGAACTTGTTATTATTCTTGGATAGAGAAAAAGAAGGAGAAGGAAAAATATTTACTTTATCAGTTATCATAATGACACAGAGAGGAAAGAACACTAGCCAAGTAAGGCTAAGGAAGAGCTGCATATACCCTGATTTTTAGCATTATGAAATTGAATTTCTGGTTTATTTTCTTCTATGAAGGGCAAAACAGTCTCTTGCAATAATCTATTTTTAAGTACAAAGTTTTTTCCTTCTGTGGAATTTAATTCTTTTTTAAAAAATTTTTGAGAGAGAGAGAGAGCATGAGCAGTGGAGAGAGGCAGAGCGAGATTCTTAAGCAGGCTCCACATTCAGCATGGAGCCCAACACTGGGCTCAATCCATGACCCTGGGAACATAACTTGAGCTGAAATCAAGAGTCAGACACTCAACCAACTGAGCCACCCCTTGGAATTTAATTCTTTTTTTAATGTTTTATTTATTTATTTATTTATTTTTAAATGTTTTATTTATTTCTAGGAGAGAGAGAGAGACAGCGTGAGCAGGGGAGGGTCAGAGAGAGAGGGAAACACAGACTCTGAAACAGGCTCCAGGCTCTGGGCTGGCAGTCAGCACAGAGCCCAACGTGGGGCTCGAACCCACGAACCGCGAGATCATGACCTGAGCGAAAGTCGGACGCTTAACCGACTAAGCCATCCGGGCGCCCCAATGTTTTATTTATTTTTGAGAGAGAGAGAAAGCGTGAGCAGGGGAGGGTCAGAGAAAGAGGGAGACACACAATCCAAAGACAGGCTCCAGGCTCTGAGCTAGCTGTCAGCACAGAGCCTGACGTGGGGCTCAAACCCACGAACCGTGAGATCACGACCTGAGCCAAAGTCGGACACTAAACCAACTGAGCCACCCAGGTGCCCCGGAATTTAATTCTTAATCTTGAGTGTAGGGTTACACATTTGTTGTAAAATACTATATTATGTTTTGTTACAGGGAAATATAATTTTTAAACTCATTTTTTGTAGAAATTGAATTTATTCACCCAAGCTTTAATGTATATGCCATCTCTATGATGATTAGTTTATCTTTGTTCTATAACTTCACCAGTATATATGTCGTATGAATTCACTTTCTAGGTAGAAAGCTCTAAGATACTTTGTCTTGAAATTCTTTCTCAAGGCTTATTTCAGAAAATTACATTTCATGATTATAATAGACTTACCTAAGTAAAACATGAATCTTGTTTCTCAAATATTCTAAATATTTCTCTTAGATGGCTTATATTTGGTATTTCTTGAAAAAGCAGTAAGATGAAAAGTGGTCTTTCATTAGCAAAGGATATACAGTAAAACTTTGGTTTGTGAGAATAATTCATTATGGAAACATGCTTGTAATCCAACATACTTGTATATCAAAGTGACTTTCCCCATAAGAAATAAGGGAAACTCAGATGATTTGTTCCACAACCCCAAAACACTCACATAAAAATGATTATGATACTGTAATATAATACAAAATAATAAGAAAATATAAAATATAAAGAAAAATAAACAAATTCACCTACACTTACCTTTGAAAACCTTCGTGGCTGGTGTGAAAGAGACAAGAGAAAGGAGAGTTATTGTATAGGATGACTTTCACTCTCACTGACAGAATCGCTGCGATCTATTGACTCAACAGAATCTTTTTCCTTTTATGCAACTTTAACAAGGAACATAGGCAAAATTTTGCACTGTGTTGAACATTTCACACATCTCCCTAGTCTCATTTGAACAGTGGGATTCCTCCACCTTTTTCTCCTCCTCCTCTGCAGATGAGATGCAGACGTAGACTCCTTATAAAATCTTGCAATTTTGGCCACTCACATACCCAGTTCCTATTTCTCGACAATTTCCGTTTTAACTTCCACTGTAATCATCTTTTTCTTACTGCCTTTCTTTTCAACCTTTTTCTTCATGGGGGTCATTATATATGCTCACACGGATATTGAGTATAGTACAGTATTAATAAACTCTTGTCATATACTGTATTTCATGTAAGCGGCATTAAGGCAACAGAGGAAAGGGTCTCTATCCGCAGGCAGCCTGATCTAATATGAAGCAAAGCATTTCTAAGCTCACTCTTGCATGGAAAAACAAAGGACTGTCCATAGGCTCATTGAAGTGACAAAAAATACACTAGTGCCAGCTGTGGGCACTTTCCAACGTTCTGAAAAATCACTGATTTCTGCCAAACACCATGGCCTGAGACTGAGCATCTGAGCATCTGAGCATGGGAGATGTTCACCCACAATCCCGCGGTGCGGGCACGCGTGCGAGGAAAACCATTGGCTCAGTTGTGATCATGTGACGTTTGGCATCAGGTACTACTCGTATTGTAAGACATCGTTGGCTTTAAATGTTAGCTTGTCTTGCAGACCACTCACAGAACGAGTTACTCGCAATCCAGGGCTTTGGTGTATCCTCTTTCAAGAAGTTCATCAGAGAGTCAGAATGTCTAAATGACTATCCTACATGTTACTACATAACGAAACAGAAGTTTACCAGCCTGATGTGCAGCGAGGACAATCTCTGAGACACGGAGTCTTCAGGCAGCCGAAGGAGGAGATCCGAAGGAGGGCCTCAAATCTGCCTCACCTGAGCGGAGTCAGAGAAATGCGAAGACAAATGAACATGACCTGGGTAAAAAGTTGTAGCTCTGCTTATTAGTCTGCAGCTGTGTTTATTAGTCCCGTTAACCTTTTGGTCACCAGTTTCAGTATTAGTACACGCAATCCCATCAGCTGGAGGTTTTCTCTGAAGCACTATATTAAAGGGCTAACATTTGTTTTTTAAATAACAAAGCCTTCAGAGCTCCTTGTTAGACTACTACTGTTGTTACGAGACTGTGCGACTTAAATTGCACCTTTGAATTTCCATGATGCTAGCAAATGTACTGCCATTTTACCATGACTGTGTTTTGGTTGACTTGTCTTTTTAATGGAAGAGGAACCAGCTGATGAAGTGTTTTACTTCAACCCGAAAGTGTTGAGATGAAAATGAATAACATACTTTGTATTTTTAACGGCGAGACTAATCTAAAAGTGAACCAGCTAGATGTTGGAGCTTACAAACACTGTAGTATAAATGGGATACTGGTAACTTGTTTCTTGAATTTACATCTGTGACTTATATGAATGACCTTTTGCTTGACATGAGGTTTTCTGGGCTTTTCTCAAGACATTTATTTTCTTTTTTAAAAAAAAAAATAGGAACAGGGCGCCTAGGTGGCTCAGTTGGTTATGTGTCCAACTCTTGATTTCAGCCCAGGTCATGATCCCAGGGTTATGGGGATTGAGCCCTGCATCAGGCTCTGTGCAGCCAGCATGGAACCTACCAGGGATTCTCTTTTTCCCTCTCTCCCTGCCCCTCCCCTACTGGCTCATGTGTTTTCTCTCTCTCTCTCTCTCTCTAAAAATAAATAAATAAATAAATAAATAAATAAATAAATAAATAAATAAATAAATAAATAAATAAATAAAAGGAATGAAAAGTAACCAAAGTGAAATAGACTATTTTTTGCCCCAAAGTATTTTTTGAGAATAAAACTTTCTTCTCTTTATCATAGAGCAGAGAAAAACACGAAATAATTCAGAATCATTAATAATGCCAAGTTTATATAATAAGAAATGTCATGTGGAGAAAAATCGTTTTAAAACTACCAACATAATGAGTCTGGCTAGTGTTCAATGTGCTAGACATGTTCAGGAGCCTCTAAGATTGAAAAGCTGGTAAAATTCATGCCATAATTCTACCCCATTTCTTTACACATTAACTTCGGTAATGTAACTCTTTTTTAAAATATTTATTTAGTTTTAATTTTTTTTAATTTTTATTGAGAGAGTGAGAGAGACAGAGCATGAGTGGGGGAGGGCCAGAGAGAGAGAGGGAGACACAGAATCTGAAGCAGGCTCCAGGCTCTGAGTTGTCAGCACAGAGCCCAACGTGGGGCTTGAGCCCATGAACAATGAGATGATGGCCTGAGCTAAAGTCAGACGCTTAACCGACTGAGCTACCCAGGTGCCCCTATTTATTTTTGAGAGAGTGCCTGTGTGCATAAGTGGGGGAATGGCAAACAGAGAGAGAGAGAGGGAGGTAGAGAGAATCTCAAACAGGCTTCATGCTCGGCACGGAGCCCCCACAGGGCTCTACCTCACAACCGTGAGATCCAGATCAGGACCTCGACCAAATTCAAGAGTCGGATGCTCAACCCACTGAGCCATGATGCAACTCTTAATAAGATTAGAATGGATCAGGGAGTAATGTAATAGAACCCTTTATATTAGGACCCTTTTCTTAACTCCTCCCACTTTCCCACTCTGGTTTGCTCCACCCCGGAGAGGTCATGGTGAGGACTAGCACTCCGTGTGGTACAAAAGCAAAAGAAAAAAAATTAAATTTCCTTACTACCAGCCCCCTGACAAGTCCTTGAAACAGGCAAAGCGACCTTTCTCTGGGAGCTCAGCTGCCTCCCTGTTGACACTTTGCTGAGGGCAAAAGGCAATCTTAGCTTAACATTATCCCAACCTCCTGGATCCTGTAAGTCTACCTTAACATATAAAAAATTCCTTTGGAAACTTCCTTTATCTCTAACCCCCCAAGATATACATTAGCAATCATCCTCCAAGCATATGGCTCTCTGATACACATCTGAAGGGTCTCATAACTAAGGTTTTACTAAACAGAAGTAAACGACCTTTTCCTAACAATAGCTGGCTCCCTCAAGGTCCTGGTGACCTTGCTTCCAAAATTCCCTGGAGGCTTACAGTATCTCTCTAACCCCTTCCCAACTTGAAAGTATACAATCAGACACCCGTCACAACCCCAGTGGAGTCTTTCTACCTTTCACAGGTCCTGTACCCATGCTTTAATAAAGCCGCCTTTCTGCACCAAAGACATCTCAAGAACTCTTTCTTGGCTATTGGCTCCAAAACCCAACATTTCTACCTCAGCACCACTGATGTTTAGACAGTGGGAAGTAAACTCACTTGACGTAGCGCGGAACAAGGTCATGGAGATACTGACGGCAGACAGGGAAAGGCTGAATGCACAGCCATTCGAGTCATAGGAGTTTGTGTTGGCCCTGAGTTTCTCCCTCCTGTCTATCTGTACCCCGAGGCTCAGGAACCTGGCAACACTGGATTTATACACGAGCCAGGAACTCTTCAAGTTCAATGCCTTCTCCCTTGGTTCGTTCAAAGCCATGTTTATTGGCTTCATGTGGTTGCTCCCTTTTGCTTTGTGCGGCTGCTTCTCCAAGGGTCAGATCTGTTAGTCCCCTGAGGAGTCTGGTGCTTCCTGTGCAGGCTCCGTGTGATGGGGCTCTGTTCCCCATCATCTGTGTCCCAATCTCCACTCAGGGGTAGAATCCCTTCTGCCTTGTCACAGTCCTTGATCACTGGTTTCCATTCCCTGATTCCCTTCAGGGCCTCCACCTTCTCCTTAAGAAGATTGTAGCTTAGGGGCACGTGGGTGGCTCAGTCAGTTGAGCCTCCAACTTTGGCTCAGGTGTTCGTGAGTTCAAGCCCCTTTTTGGGCTCATAGCTATGAGCAAGCAGCCTTGTTTGGATCCTCTGTCCCCCTCTCTCTCTGCCCCACCCCTGCTCACGCACACGCATGCGTGCACACACCCACACACTCTCTCAAAAAAAAAAAAATTAAAAGAAAAAGAAAATCGTAGCTTATATTTCAAATGCTGTGCTCTTTTTTATTTATTTATTTTAATGTTTTATTTATTTCTAGGAGAGAGAGAGAGAGCGTGAGCAGGGGAGGGTCGGAGAGAGAGGGAGTCACAGACTGAAACAGGTTCCAGGCTCTGAGCTGGCAGTCAGCACAGAGCCCGACACGGGGCTCGAACCCACGAACCGCGGATCATGACCTAAGCGAAAGTCGGACGCTTAACCGACTAAGCCACCCAGGCGCCCCTCAAATGCTGTGCTCTTATTTGGAAAAAAGACAATGGAGTACATATTCTGAAGGGTCTCTAAAACAGTCCTTTGAACTTTGTCCTTAAATGAGTACTTAATAGGATTTTCGTTTTTGGATATCACTAATGGGAGTGACTGCCAGGCTGAACCACATTCCTGGAATGTGCATGTCCCCCAGGGTGACAGCAGTCATTTATACCACCCCTTTCCTTCCATGCCCTCTCCAAACATCAGCTATCCAGAACAATCGATGGATTTCTAATCTTACTATCTGGCTTTGTAGCATATTCAAAGTATGGAATTTTGAAATAAAAAATGTTAGTTCTTTAATAAAAGCTGCACAGAAAACAAAGTATCTTAAAACACAGATTATACCCTTACAACTATTATATATAGTTATATGAATTATATAAATATAATTATACAAATATATGTTTATATATATTTAAGTGAATGCTCCTGTAATGTTGGGTGACATACAGCCTCCTGGAAGGGAGCTATTTTTTTTTTTTTCATTTAAAAAGTTTATTTATTTTTAATTAATTAATTAACTAATTTTTAAATTTACATCCAAGTTGGTTAGCATATAGTACAACAATGATTTCAGGAGTAGATTCCTTAATGCCACTTACCCATTTAGCCCATCCCCCCTTCCACAACCCCTCTAGCAACCCTCTGTTTGTTCTCTATATTTAAGAGTCTCTTATGTATTGTTCCACTCCCTGTTTTTAGTAGTTTTGCTTCCCTTCCCTTATGTTCATCTGGGTAGTATCTTGAGTCCCTCATATGAGTGAAGTCATAGGATATTTGTCCTTCTCTGACTGACTAATTTCGCTTAGCATAATCCTCGTGGTTGCAAATGGCAAGATTTCATTCTTTTTGATTGCTGAGTAATACTCCATCGTATATGTATGCCACATCTTCTTTATCCATTCATCCATCGATGGACACTTGAGCTCTTTCCATACTTTGGCTATTGTTGATAGCACTGCTATAAACATTGGGGTGCATGTGCCCCTTTGAAACAGCACATCCGGCAACCGATGGAATGGAAGAAGATATTTGCAAATGACATATCAGGTAAAGGGTTAGTGTCCAAAATCCATAAAGAACTTATCAAACTCAACACCCAAAAACAAATAATCCAGAGAAGAAGTTGTTTTTGAGATATTGCTAACATTGCTGCTTCTGATTCAAATGACACTCACTTGGAGTTCTGATCAACCACTGACTCGTTCTAGTGTGTGGAGCATCTATGCCTCTACTGCCTCTCTTTTCAAACCCACCCGCTCTGTGAAGGGATATCTTAGTGATCCCTCCAAATTCTCAGCAAGGGGACTTTGGTTGGCTCAGCATGGTAAGGTGTTAAGTCTTGTACTAGGTTCTGGGCCTGGGGCAAGGCCCTAATATCCAAATGTGGCTGTTCCCTTAGCCAACCCGTAGTTATGAATGAGCAGTTTTCTGAAAAGGGATGAAGATGGGGGGCGGCAGTGGACAAAGATAAACATACCACCTAATAGGAACCTGCTACATTTAGATTTCACTGAAACTCAACTGAGAAATAACTGTTAGACCCCCATCCCTTCCTGAACCTATTGGCTTAGGGTTAGCTTTGTGAGTTCACAGAATAAGCAATGGTCATGTGAAAGTCGAATCAAAAGCCATTCCCCCCCACCCCCCCAAGGCACTGACAGTGTGGAGCCTGCTTGGGATTCTCTCACTCCCTCTCTTTCTGCCCCTCCCCTGCTCACGCTGTCTCTCTCAAAATAAAGAAATAAACTAATGCCTTTTAAAAAGCAAAGTAAAACAAAACAAATCAAAAACAGGCAGTGAGAGTAGTAAGCTTTATTCAGTTTCTTTAAATGGAAAATGCTCATCTTGTTCCGTGAGATCCACAGTCCTACACAGCCCTGACACAGAGTAGACATTCAGTAAACATTAGCTGCTATTTTAATTTTTTTCATGTTTTGCTTATTTTTGAAAGACAGAGTGCAAGCGGGGGAGAGGCAGAGTGAAAGGAAGTGGGCCAGAGGATCTGAAGCAGGCTCCACACCAACGGCAGAGAGCCCGACGCAGGGCTCAAACTCACGAACCGCGAGATCACAACCTGAGCCGAGGTCCGATGCTTAACTGACTGAGCCACCCAGATGCTCCGTTGCCATTTTAATTTTTATAGAAGGCATGGAATGAATAGTATTAAATGTTGTGGAAGGGGGTGGGTACTGAAATGGATGTAGGTTCCTTGACCTGCTCGACATTTCTCCAGCCCATAGCCTCCCACAGACCTATCAGCTGACAATACTCAGTAAAACTCAATATTATCGAGGACCATGTTATCAGGATAAAAAATGTAAAACAAAGAGACAAGAATTTAAAAGACCAGGATTATATAAACCATGCTGTATATTAATATCAAATGTATAGCAGGTTCTTTAACTACTGTGCGTTTCCTTCCAATAATTTGACATCTCCCTTGCTTTCCATCTTGTCGATCTTCCGGTGTCTTACAATCTGTATACATGAACTCCATAAAATGCTTATCAGTTTCTATGACCTTGAAGCATTAATGTCATATAAAATTACTATCTCAACTTGAGAGGGGAAGGAGGGTGATGGGCATGGAGTAGGGCACTTGTGGGGATAAGCACTGGGTGTTATATGGAAACCAACTTGACAAAAAACTATTTAACAAAAAATAAATGAATAAAATAAAAAATAGAATACAGGATAATGAAAAATAAATAAGTAAAAAATTACTATCTCAAATTAAAAAGCTAGCTTAAAATATCAAATTACTAATATCAATTATATATTTCCAAATACAGTCAAATATTGCTAATATTAGTTTTAGATGGTTTGTGTCTTGGGGGGCCTGGGTTGGGTAAAGATCCAGCTTCAGCTCAGGTCATGATCTCACTGCATGTGGGTTCGAGCCCCGTGTCAGGCTCTGTGCTGAGGGTGTGGAGCCTGCTTGGGATTCCGTCTCTCTCCCTCTCTCTGCCACTCCCCTGCTCACGCTGTCTCTGTCTCTCTCAAAATAAATAAATAAACCTAAACAAAATTTTAAATAGTTTGTGTCTTTTTGCACCTGAACCCAAATAAGTTACAGAGAGTTCCCAATAAAGTGCCATTATGTGGAGCAGAATGAGGGCCCCCAGAGGGCATTTGTTCCTCCAGCCTACTACTGTCATACCTTAGTCTCCCTCCATCTGCGTGGTTAGAATGGATTCTAGTCAAAGGCAGAGTTAGGACTACTGGTTGTACTCTCCACCCTGTACCACTCAGGGATCATGATCTCATCCTTCTTGCATCCTTCCTTCACCCACTCTCTAGTCTACGTGAAAGGAATTGAAGCCCTTCTTCCAGTGAACTCTGCTAAGGTGAAAACCCTGCTGGAGTCTAGTCTTTTATTCGTGGAGGAAGTCATATTAACCGATAGATGAGAAAGCATGGCACTTGGGTACTAGATGTGGCTGCCATAAACGAATACCTCAAATCATACAGTTAAAGAAATCAAGAATTATCGAGCAACCACGATCACACAAACAGAAGGTAAGACCGCATTCCCCAGGTTGTAGCATAGCACAGAACTTCTCAGAGAGCAGTTGGCTCCAAATGTCCTCTCTTGTGTGTGTGGGGGGAGTGGGGATGGAAGGACGGCGTGGGATGAAACCTTTTTATTTCAGGGCTTTAGGGAAAGGTCAAAGGGCTAGGAGGAAATGAGATCCAAAATCCTCAGCTGGCTGGGATCTCCCCAGCTTCACAGTTGCCGACAAACAAGTCAAAAGGCCAACATTCTATACTGTCTTTTTGGCACTTGGCCTTCTGGCAACTATTCACTTAAGAATTACCAGTGTGGGGGGCGCCTGGATGGCTCAGTTGGTTGAGCATCGGACTTCAGCTCAGGTCATGATCTCATGGTTTACGAGTTTGAGCCCGGCATCACGCTTGCTGCTGTCAGCGCAGAAGGGGCTTCTGATCCTCATTCCTCCTCTTTCTGTCTGCCCCTCCCCCACTTGTGTGTGCATGTGCTCTCTCTCAAAAATAAATAAACATTAAAAACAAAAAAAGAATCACCCGAGTAGTGCCAACCATTGGGCTTCCCATAGCAAAGGACTTCCAAACTTCCTTACCCTGTTCACAAATCTCCTAGCTATCCCTGCCTAAAATTAATATTTTCTTTCTTTCTTTTTTAAAGTTTATTTATTTATTTTTTAAATACATTTTTATTTATTTCTAGGAGAGAGAGAGAGAGAGACAGCGTGAGCAGGGGAGGGTCAGAGAAGAGGGAGTCACAGACTGAAACAGGCTCCAGGCTCTGAGCTGGCAGTCAGCACAGAGCCCGACGCGGGGCTCGAACCCACGAACCGCGAGATCATGACCCGAGCTTAACCGACTAAGCCACCCAGGCGCCCCAAAGTTTATTTATTTTGAGAGAAATGGAGATAATGCAAATGGGGGAGGGAGAGAGAAAGAGGGAGAGAATCCACACAGGCTCCATGCAGGCTCTGCGCCATCAGCACAGAGCCCTACTGGGAGCTCCATCTCACAAAGCGTCAGATCGTGACCTAAGTCGAAGCAAAGAGTCGCTTAACTGACTGAGCCACCCAGGTGCCCCTACAACTAATATTGTCTATTAGGCATTCTACTCTTCAGATGGGAGAAAGTAGCATAGCTCAGATGTCAGCCCAGAGAAAGCCATGGAGCGCAGTGGCAGCTGCCATGGTAGCTGCCGTGGTCGTGACAGCTGAGGGAGACCGCCCAGCTGTGGCTGCCCTGCGGGATTCAGCCACCTCAGTAGCCCCACATGCCAGCGTCTTCTTCACAGCAGTGGGGCCCCATGCCAGGTATCTGCACTGGAGTCTGGAAATTGTCCCTAGACTGAGTGCTAGGGGCCGTTCTAGGAGCCACCTCTGAGTGTCCCATCTCTCAGGGGCTGTCATCTGTGTCACTTTGGCACGGCATGTGGAAACTATTGCCTCATGTATTTTGTCTAGTTTTATAGAATGTCCTTTCTGTTGGAAGAGAAGAAGAGAAGAAGAAAGGAAATTTCTGAAAAGGAAAATACTATGTTTTTACAGCCTTGGGGAGTCTGATCCTGCCCTTGGCATAACCTGCTACAATTTTGAGATATTATTTTTAAAAAGTTAGTGCATTTGAAGGAATGTAACATAATATAAAATAGAAATATTATATTCGAATCTTGTTAGTTCAGGCTTTTCCATAAGACTAAACTTGAGCTGTGGAGAGCAATATGTGCCCTTGGCTGTCTACCTGAAGAACACTGAGAAACCCTCCCCAAGGAGCGTGAATAGGTGGAAGAATTCTGAGCTCAACTTAAAACATGTCAATTTTATATAGATTCAGAGATTTATGGTCCTGGAAGGATTTAAACTAATAATTGTATTTTGTCAGCATTCAAGATTTTTATTTGAAGGGTTGCTGTTACAAAAGCTTCGAGGGAAATCTGGAAAGGTAAAGGATCTTTCTTTTGCTAGTTTAAATATCCATTGGGAACTGGAAAAGACTCTTCTCTATGATTACCTGAAGCCGACTTTCCTATCTACAGGATGATTTAAAAGAAATCAATCCTTTCTATATTTGATGATGCAAAGTATCTTTCCTGCATAGCAGTTGCTATAAAAAAAAAACAACCAAAGTAATGTTTAATATTTTATATGTTTTTATTCAGCATTCCCATAACACATGCCTGTTCACTTCTCAGCTATGAAGACACAATAAAAATACAATTTTTTTGACACATCAGATCATCCTGTCATTACCTTGACATAAAGTTGGAGAGTGCCCACAAAGACTTCATGTCTCACTTTGAGCCAGGCAGCAGCCCGAGGAAGGTCTGCCTTCAGGCACGACTTCCTCCCAGACCACTCTCCGTGGTGCAGAGAGTACAAATTAACAGGGACTCTCAAGTCAGATTTGTTAATAATCAACCATCACAAACCTTTGAGGAAAAACCGACATCATGAAAGAGAGATGACGATCTCTATAAATGGAGAGTCTTTGTTTAAAGGCAGCACGTGGCTCTACAATAACTTTAGTTACCATTTTTAGTGAGCCAAGAGACAATGACACATGCGGAAAATAGGCTAGGTATTGAGACAGGATCTTGAGAGAGGAAGAGGAAGATAGTTTTCACAGTTCAAAGAATTTGCCAGATGGCAAATTAGCAGAAAAGACACAGCACGAGAGGAAATCAGGAAACAGGAACATCAAGCCAAAAGTTTGCGAGCACAATACAGAGAGAGGGAAGCCAGGAGAGAAAGTTGAGACATAAAAGACCCTCCCTCGAATTCCAACATCATTCTTTAGTTGTTTTATTTACACCTAAATAAATGTCATCTCCTCTGGGCCAAATATAAGTCACCTCGACCAGCCATTTCTCTTCCCAAGTTTGCAGCACTGCACAGCCCACCGTAGGGGCCACGGGCACCGCTGTGCCTGATGGGCTGAGCCCACGTGTACCTCAACACAGAGGAGGCACCAGCCTGGCCAGAGAGACTGCACCTGCCTCTTGTGCCCTGTGGTCTGTGGCAGCCCCCCCTTCTGGACCCCGCTCTGCTCCTCTTCCTTCCCACATGCTAGTCTCAAATTAAGGATGACTTCTGGAGCCAGAGCACTAAGAGATGAGGCCCAGGAGGGCTTCCCTGCACAGAGCCTCCCTCTGGGGAACGCACAGCCCTAGCATTTTGCCCAGACTTTCAAAAACTAGGGAGGCAGATTTTTTTTTTTTTTTCTCTTTCTCTCCCTCTAGCCTCATACCAACGGGGAGTTCTTAGAACTTTCTCCAGTGACCTCCGGTGTAACTTTGACACCATTTTCACTGAAAGCGCAGTGGACGGCTTTCATGATGATCACCCTTCAAACACATGTATAAGCAACTAATTAAAAAAAAAAAAAACAAGCCAATATACCTTTGGCAGCAGCACAGGGTGTGAGAAAGACTAGAGTCTCTACCTTGTGAAACAGCAACAGAGGCTGGGGTCAGCAACCCACCACATTTGGTAGTTTCCAAATACAAGCATGCCAAATTCTGAAGGGCAACATACTAACTCTCAAAGGGCCAAAATGTATCCGGATTAAAAGAGTGTAAATCAATTTGGACTGAAGACGGAAGAAGCAGCCACAATGTGGCTGGGAGGTGAGTTGCAGGTAAAGGCAGGTACCCAGGTCACGGGAGTGGCTGTTTCTCCAAGTTCACGTGATAGCTATAAAATGCCGCAAGGACTCCCTCTTTGAGGAACTACTTGTCTCTTACCAGTGATGCCCCCCAGCCCCCGATCTGCTTTGCTAGTCCCATGTATTGCTGGGGGTGCCTGATTGCTAAGCTACCCTGTCCTCATGGACAATGCCTGTCATGGACTGAATGTTTGTGTTTTTCCCAAGTTCATTAAGTTGGAACCCTAACCGTCAATGTGATGCCATGGGGAGGTGGGGTCTTAGAGACTAGGCCATGGGACTGAGCCCCCATGAACGAGATGAATGTCCTTCTACGAAAAGATACGAGAGTGTGTTCTCCAGGCCATCTGCCATGCGAGGACAAAGCAGGCTCTCACCAGACAGGAGATCCGCCAGGACCTTGTTCTTGAACTTCCCAGCCTCTAGAACTTCAAGTAATAGTAAATGTTTGCTGTTTAAGCCACCCAGTCTATGGTCGTTTGTTTTGGCAGCCTGACCTGACTAAGGCAGCACCCAGGTCCTGATTAATCCCGGCCTCTACTAACTTCGCCTCTGAAAGACCATCCAATCCAGAACTGACCTCTGCTTCCCATGCACCTGCCTCAGGCTCCTTCGGTGGGAGCCCAAACTTTGCAAAAGAGCTTTCCTCCTCACTTGTGTGGCAAGCAGCACTCTATGGTTCTTCTTTTTTTTTTTTTTTTTTTTTTTGTAATGTTTTATTTATTTCTAGGAGAGAGAGAGAGAGACAGCGTGAGCAGGGGAGGGTCAGAGAGAGAGGGAGACACAGATTCTGAAACAGGCTTCAGGTTCTGAGCTGGCAGTCAGCACAGAGCCCAATGCGGGGCTCGAACCCACGAACCGCGAGATCATGACCTAAGCGAAAGTAGGACACTTAACCGACTAAGCCACCCAGGTGCCCCAGCAGCACTCTATGGTTCTTGCAGAATGTTCTCCCTCACTGTACTGAGTCAAGAACTATTTTAACAGACCACAGGCTTGTCCTAGGTGGCCTTTGGAAGATAAGTTGTTGAGAAAGCTCCTGCACAGCTGCTTCATGAAGGGGCAAACTGTGTCCCCAAAGCCTGTTTTGCCACCTTCTAATCACGGATGCACAGCTGAGAAAATCTCTCAGGTGTTGGTTTCTCATAGCATTTATGCTTTGGCATAGAAGTTCCTCATAGGACTGTTCTACTTTTATCAGTTTTTGACAAAACAGCCGATTGGTGGTGAGTACAAAGTGCACTGATAAGTAACGTTAATATTAGGAAACCGTTTTTTGAGCGCCGTATGTGTGTGCATGTGTGTGCGCACGCATGTTCTAAATGTCTGACAAGGATGAAAACATTTTAAAAGCCAGCTAATAACCCATTAGCCGATATTGTTATTACCCCCATTTCCTAAATTATGAAACAGGGTCAGAGAAGAAGAAGTAGCAAAAAGAACCAAGATTTGAGGCAGCTCGATTTCATAGCCAGGCTTAACCAAGAAGCATGTACACCTGCGTCTAGTTTCCACCCTGAGTATAACCTTGACATAGCCTTGGATAAGCTGTTCATCTCTATGGTTCAGACTCTTCATCTGCACCTTCGGGGTGTTTCAGCACCTATAACTCCCAGACTGTTCCTCTGAATTCCATACCTATAAATTCAACTGCCTGCTTTACTTTTTATCAGCAATTGTGAAGAGTCTGAAATTGTTACTGTGGCTAGCCTGCCACAATGTCATGGATGTTGGCAGAAAACAAGGTATTTGGGTCAGAAATGAATGATTTTCTTACCAATGGCAAATAGTACAAACTTAATGTTCACATTGGTTCCCCCGTCCCCAAGGTACCATGGAGGTAACATGGGGCAGCCCTGGCCGAGGCTGTGCACGCGGCTGGCTTGCATTACAGCTGAGGAACCCTGAGACTAGGGACCCCAAGGCTTTTATAATGGACAGTAAGTCTGGTTGAACTTTTCCTAGAGGGAGACAGTATCATTATTACATGAGGCAGGAAGCAAACCTGCCGTCTGTTCTGGAAAGAAACGGTCTTTCCATATTTCAAGGATATTCACTATTTAAACATCCTTGAAAAAGCAGTCTGGAACAAAGGCTTTCAAGGCCTCTACCTGCAAGATGTGCAGAAATAGGGAGCTCTGTGGAGAACCATCTCCCACAGTATCTACTCCTTATCTCTATACTCTCTTGGCTTCTTGTGAATTGTCCCACAAGTGAGAAACTCTGACTGACCAATAGACGCTAGGACCAAATTCATTCCTTTGGTCTCATACAGCATTCAAAGTTGCTATCAATAGAACCTAAGCAGCAGGATGAGGCCAACCTGCAGTATTGACCTCACCCATGCCCTCAAGGGTCCTAGACCCGACCAGCTGAACAAATCTCATAAACCACCATTGTCTGTACTGACCTTTCCACATGGTGCAAGGCATTAACCCAGGTGTACCAGGATATATTTGTGTTTGCGCAGTCTTTGCCTTGGCCCTCAAGGAAGAAGTCTAGGGTATTTCTGACATCCATAATAACCCCAGGCATAGGGTTGAGGCTGGACTGACTACTTCCCATGGCCAAACTGGTGATCAGTTCATTGAAGTCAGGAACTTATTTTGTACCACCTTTTCCAGTTAGGGAAAATTGTCTGCAATATGTGCTACATAATAAGTCAGTTATTCTTCTGGAACACTTCCCCGAGTAACCCAAGAGTAGCCTCATTTTAGGTAGATCTCTGCAATCATCTTAAGGCTACACAACCTTTTGGTGGTGTATCCTTAAACACTTGAAGATCTCTTAGGCCCACCCTGAAAGGACAAGTCCATATGTTTTCAGGAAGGAGGCAAATTAGGCCTGAATTACACACAAGAAGTGTAGTGGCAGACGTCCACGTAGGGCCACTAGAAAGTGCTGTTGACAGTTGTTGGAAACCCCCAAGTGAGGCCCATGTCTGTGGGAGGGCACAGGCTAAGGGCCTCCAATGTGACTTCCTGACAGGCTGGTAAGCCCTAGAAGTTCCCAGCTCAGTTTCAGTCATTAAATCTAGCCCTTGTTTTCCTGAAGGCCCAGCTTGTCTGGTGTGTCCACACCACCACCCAGCAGTAATTGTCGACCCCATATAATGACTGAGCGATATTTCTAAGAATTGGGGTGGGGAAGATGTCCATAGGTGCTGACAGATGTTCTGGGTGGGAGGTGCAGGGAGCCAGGGCCATCACCTGCTGTTTCCAGTGGCCTTCACTGTCAAGTTAAAATAAATGGCAATCAAATCATGATCAGAGCTACCTGGCAGGGAACAGCAGACCAGCAGCCAGTTAAATTTAAGGGGCTTGCCAAAGTTTAGGAGAGCCACACTAAGACGGTTTTCTTTGTGAGGAAGGCTTCCAGGGCAGTTACGAATGCAAGGATTTTTTTTTTTTAATATTTTTATTTATTTCTAGGAGAGAGAGAGACAGCGTGAGCAGTGGAGTGTCAGAGAGAGAGGGAGTCACAGACTGAAACAGGCTCCAGGCTCTGAGCTGGCAGTCAGCACAGAGCCCGATGCGGGGCTCGAACCCATGAACCGCGAGATCATGACCTAAGCAAAAGTCGGACGCTTAACCGACTAAATCACCCAGGCGCCCCAATGAATGCAAGGATTATTAATATCTCTCCCTCACCCATTCCTCCCATAGTCAAGGATGCTCACTCCACCCTCCCACCCCCTTGGCCCTGTATGTGGGTGTTGCTTTGTCTCCACCAACCACAAAATGAGTGAGTAGCTATAACTTCACCTTTTCCAATCATCTCCTACTCTCACCCAGACCTTTTGTCTTCAATGGCCATGTACAACAGGGACAAGGGCATCTTTTAAAAACTTACAGAAATTTATCATGCTCCATCACCTTGGCCCACATGGGCCGCTATAAAGGGACTCTGTGAACAGTGTACTCAGGTGAGTGGTCATTACCTTCAGAAAGGCAGGAGCTCTAGTAGAACCAAGAAATCAAGAATTAATGGACCATCAGCATAATGGAACACCAACCCCTTTGCACCCTTGGTTTGAATCCTCAAGATCTAATTTCTCAACAGAATTTTAATTTTGGCCTCATCTGACTCACTTGCCAACCCCTGGGCCAGCTGGCAGTTCTACTAAGCATTGGAATTGAGGAGGGTAGTACCTTAGAGGAAGAGGAAAAGAATGTTTGTGAGGTAGACCCAACAAATGTCCATTGTAGGAAGTCATGCTTTTTGTCATGGTTCTCCATTAGCATCCTCTTGACTGTTAAGGCAAAAAAAAAAAAAAAATTATTCAGGACACCTAGTAAAGGCAGTAGCAAAGACTTTATTCAAGGCATGTTACTACAATGGGATTTTGTAGAATGGGAGAGAGATCTGGCTCAATTCTGAATAGAGCAAGGAGAAGTGGAGATTTATAGCCAAAGAGTGTGGTGGGGGTCATTGGGTGGAAAGTTAAAGGGAACATGAAGAGTAAGGGTCAGGGGATTCTGGCTGAACCAACTGGAGAGGATTATTGCTGAAGGCAGGCCATGGTCATAAAATATCGAAGGGGGGGTAAGGAATTTGATCAGATATCAAGGGCAGGGTAGGAGATTTCTGATAAACTGACTCAGCAGGATATTTGCCAAAACTGGACTAAATGGGCAGAGCCCAAGGTCAGGGTCTGGGCAGAAAGTGGACTCAGAGGAACCTGACTCAAGTTTGGGCAAAGAGAAAGTCTTTGTCATGCATGATTCATCAATTTTCTTCAGTCACACATTTCACTAATTCTTTTATCAAACATTCAGTGAACAAGAAACATTAAAACAATAACAATAATAGTAACAACAGATATAAACCCTGGGGCAGAGACAAGGGCAATGCAGGGTATGCAGGAATCCACCTCATTGGGTTTAGAATATGTGATGCCACAACTGAGTTACTGCTACCACTTGACTTAATTGTTGAAATTAACACGTAGCATAGCTCTGAGTGGAAGAATATGTGGACTTTCTAGACCTTGCACTGTCCAAGTACTGTGGCCAGCAGCCACATGTGGCTATTGACCACTTGAAATGTGGCCAGTTCAAACTGAGAAATGCTGTAAATGTAAAGTACACACTGGCATTCAAAGACTTATTATGACCAAAAGTCAGATAGCATTGCAACTCTAAGACTGCAAACATTGCAAGTAATCTACAACCAAGTGGACCCGAGATGGGAGAGATCAATCTGAAAGTCTGTGATGTCAAAACCATGGGGGAGGGGGGAAATACTTATAATTCGGGGGTGAGTACTGAGGTCAGTCAGGGTGACTCTTTGTGTAGTTCTGGTCACAAAGAGAATTCACTGGGGATGACATCCGTGTGCCTCACGTGTTCAAAGGAAAATTATCAAAATGCATACAGAGTGCAGTCATAGGTTAATTATGTGTGAAATGTATTCATACCTATCCCAGTCCAGTAAAGTGTGTCCTTTCATGGCTTAGCCTCCCAATTTTGCTCTTAGACTTCTCTTGTTCTTGAAATCCCAACACAAATCCCAGCCCTTGCCTGAGGACCGTGAACTACCTCACTAGCAAAGGCCATACTGATTCATTCAAAACAACTTAACCTTGACTGATGTTTCAGGGGCTGTTCTAGGGGCTAGTGACACAGCAGTGAACAAAGAGGTAATGATCTTGCTCTTGCGGAGCCTCTATGGTATTCAGGGGAAAATCCTTTCTTTATCCACATGAACAGACTTATGACGGGTGTTGTTTAGAATTCCAGTTTTGTTCTTGGAGATCTCTCAGGTGATCATCTTGGAGGTGGTTCTTCTGAAAATTCCCTTGGAGGACTGATTTGACCTTCTGAGTCGAAGACACGGGTAACAGGTAAGGTGACACTGTCACTCTTGCATTGAGAAAAAGGATCACAATGTTTGAAACACAAACACACTATTCAGCCATCAAAAAGTCCACCAGGCTGCCAAATGTGTGTGGCCAACTAATGGAACCTGTCCACTGAGGGGTTATCATCCTGAAGAGCAATGGGAAATCCCTCTAGTTAATGACTCTCCCTGATGGAGGCTTGACAATGGCCTTGATTCATGATGTTTAAGTAATTGTACAAACTCGGAAAAATGCACTGGTCTCTCACATTTCCATGATACAATCAAGGATATTGCTGTTCTATTCAAATTTTGTGTGTGGAGCGGTAACATATAGAGTTGTTAAATAGTGATGCCCATACAGGTGAAACTAAAGTAACATTGTATCTCAGCTATACTTCCAGAAAAAAAGAAATTTTTTGTGTGGAGTCAGCTGGTTAACAATTCTATATCAGTGTCCAGGTAATGGGATAAACATATAACAATTTATTAATGCTTCTGAAAGTTAAGCTGAGTTGTGATCAGTGAGGCAGCTGGGCTCTGGTAACTACCTATTTATATTGCATAATAGAGACATTAGAAAGTAGAAGGCTTCTAAGGAGGTTGATGATTTATATATTGAATAACATCTTGACAGGTATAAATTGCAATTGTGCTCGGTGATAAGATTTTCTTTCTCTTGGCAAGTCAACAGGATTAAAAAGTAACTAGAGTGAGTCCATTGTTTTTCTTAAATGTTTACAGAGCTATGAAACTCTCAAGCTTTCTTTACCAGACAGGATTAGATATATTTGGGGTAACGTGTAGAATGACTTATATTGCTAAAGGAGGTTACAAAATGAGAACTGTCAGCTTGAAGAAAGCTCCTCTTTATAACCAACAGATTGATGAGGCTAGAGATTAGTAAGTGCTGTGCTCAGGGTGAAAAAAGTGATAACTTATTGACTGGTTAAACTTGATCCATATTTCTCCCCCTTTGTTCCACAGACCATCTTCATCAGCACACGGCACTTCCCATAATTGCATTCAGAATATCAGTTAACAGAACTGGGCTATTAGTGTTGCTTTTAAACCCCAAGCCCCTTTATACAGCATGCCTGCCATCCTCTGGTAACTGACCACATTCTTGGAATCTGCTTGTCACATGGGAAATACCACTCAGGACCTGCTCACCCTCCATGATCTCTGGCTCCCATTCCTCACTCTTTTTTTTTTTTTCTCTAATGTTTATTTATTTATTTTGAATGAGAGAAAACATGTGAGCAGAGGAGAGGGACAGAGAGAGAGGGAAAGAAAATCCCAAGCAGGCTCCATGCCAGCCCAGAGCCCAAAGCAAGGCTCAATCCAATGACTGTCAGATCATGACCTGAGCCGAAATCAAGAGCTGGATGTTCGGAGCACTTGGGTGGCTCAGTCAGCTAAGCATCTGACTCTTGGTTTCGGTGCAGATCATGATCTCATGTTTCCTGAGTTAAAGCCCCACATGGGCTTAGCACTAACAGCTGCAGAGTCTGCTTGGGATTCTCTCTCTCTGCTCCTCCCCTGCCTGCTCTCTAGTCTCTCTCTCAAAAGAAATAAACTTTAAAAAAAAAAGAAGAAAGAAAGAAAAAGAGTCAGATGCTCAACCAACTGAGCCACCCAGGTGTCCCTCCCTTTCCCCACTCTTACCACACACTTAATAACTTGGCCATGCCAGATAATTTCACCAATTTTCAGCAACAAAGAACCATTCCCAGATTATAAAATCGCCAGCAAATGGAAAGAAGAAATGCCCTGTCTTTTCTGCCACCATTCAAGGGAGAGCCAACTGATGAGCTCACTGAGGACACTGACGTCCTTTTACAGGACACTTCCAACCCCGTAGGCGCTTGGTGGGGTTGCACAGTGGCTGGAGAGGACAGAATAAGACTCGGAAGAAGAGAACGGTGGGTTTCAGCTTCATGGGAACAGAGCCCACAGCTATTTCTATTTCTATCTCACGGCTGTAAACCCAGGTCATTGCACAGTGCCTGGAGCAGAGTAGCGTAAGCTCTCCAAAACTGATAACTGTTGCTATTTATACCACTAAAATTCCCTCCACAGAGGGCTACGTGTCACAGGTCCCCACACTGTGCTGCAGCCATGCCCACTGGACTTCACACAACGGAGAATGATAATAGTAGATTAAAGATGGTGAGATGCATTTAACAGGCCCAAGACTACAGGTGCCGTATTGTATTGCCAGACTTGTGGTCTTACCAACGACTGGGTGTTCACTTCTCTTATTAAGAGGCTAGCTCGCTGGGTCTCCTTCTTTAACTCTTGGAACCTATGTCTGGACTCCAGCACTAGCACCCCATTTACAATCACATTGAATCTCTTACTATCACAGAAGAAAACTCATTAGAAACAAGTCAACGTTACTTCTCCTCCTTATTTAAAATTTAATGCGTTCTCTCTCCCTCTCTCTCTGCCCCCACTCTCTCTCATATACCCACGCTCACAAAATCAAAAACAATAACAAAGTACTTCCCTAGTTAACTCAGTAAGTCACTGTGAGCTTAAGCTCAACAAGTCACTACCCTTGCTGCTGCTCCATTGCCCACTGCGCCCTACTCTCCCCCCAAGCACCATCTGTGGATGAAATAGAGCCCCCCCCGTGGCACCT
Organism: Proteles cristata cristata; assembly: GCA_017311185.1. Lineage (NCBI taxonomy): Eukaryota > Metazoa > Chordata > Mammalia > Carnivora > Hyaenidae > Proteles > Proteles cristata. Next base: position 514,918 of record JAESUZ010001281.1, on the reverse strand, counting down.
CCCGCCCTCCCTCTGCAAAGACTGTCATCAGCACACTCTTATCCCTGCCTCCACTCCTACTGGCTGGGTTTGCCTTAGTGCTCTGCCCTCTCTTAGAGCCTTTCCATTCTCCCCAAGGGGAAGAGAACCATGACATCCCACCAGTGGTTGACACATGCCTTATATATTATGATGGTCAGCCCCATTAAGAGATTGGGAACCAAAGGACCTGCATCTGGTCACGGAAAAGACAATTAACTCTGGGGCTTGGGACACAAGACACCGTCAGGGAGAATTTAGATGGTTCAGGAATTGGGGCGCCTGGGTGGCTCAGTCAGTTAAGCGTCCGGCTTCAGCTCAGGTCATGATCTCGCGGTTCGTGGGTTCAAGCCCCGTGTCAGGCTTTGTGCTGACAGCTAGCTCAGAGCCTGGAGCCTGTTTCAGATTCTGTGTCTCCCTCTCTCTCTGACTCCATCCTGCTCATGCTGTCTCTCTCTCTCTCTCTCTCTCTCAGAAATTAAAAAAAAAAAAAAAAAGCATTAAAAAAATTTAGATGGTTCAGGAATTACCTGAGGTCTCACTTCTGGTTTACAGCAGACCCAAGAAGACACCCAGAACAGTACTATCCCCCAGAGCAGTGCTTTTTAAGTAATGTACAGCACCCTACCTCTCAGGCTTTGGGAGGACACTTTTCCCAACCCCAAAATCTTGAATCTATGAAGCACTTTTAGGCTCTGAGAGATACTCACTTCCAAATCACCACTGGCTGCAAGTAGCGGCTGACAGAGACCTTCCCTCGGGGCCACCCTCGCATCAAACTCCAAAGCGTGGAAGATAGGGGATTATCCCGTTAGCCTCTAGCACTAACACCCAACTTGGACTTCGGAGGTGCTTTTTTACACCCACTTATCTTGCAACATCCCACTGTGATTATTCTAGAATTCATTCCATGGGTTCTTCCCCCCTGCACTGATTATGATAGACTAAATTGTGTCCCCTAAGTCATAGGTAGAACCCCTGAGCCCCTAGATGACTGCCTTTGGAGACAGGGCCTATAAGGATGTGACAATGGTTGAATGGGGACCGAGGGATCCTGACCTGCTAGCACTGGTGTCCTCACAAGAAGGGGGAGAGACACCATGGCTCTCTCTGCCCGCCTTGCCTGTGAGTGTCCACAGAGGAGAGGTCACCTGAGGACACTGTAGCGATCTTCCGGCCAAGTAGAGAAGGCTCACCAGAACCTAACCTTGCTATCACATTGATCTTGGATGTCTAACTTCTAGAACTGTGAGAAGACACATTTCTGTTGTTTAAGCACCCCAGTCTGGTGTGTTATGTCAGCCTGAGCAGACAAAAATACACAGGCAAAGCTTTCTTTCAGGCTTTCGAGAAGCTTTCCATGCACTGTGCTCCATGATTTTGGGTCAAACCCTTTTCTCTATAGCTCTTGCTAATACTAGAGCCAGAGAAGTCATAGATGCCAGCAATTCTGGGTTTGGATAGGATGTCAGTAATCAGCCAACTCAGTAAGCTCAGCTATGAAGAACCAACACACACACACACACACGCACACACACACACACTCACACACACACACCCCTCACACACACACACTACAAACGTGGTTTGTCAGCTTAATTACATTGGTGGTTTCTTGATACCCAAACCCAAGCACCAGCTCCCCTCTCTCCCTTTTGGAGTACATACCTCATGAATTGTGAGACAATGACCTGAGCCAGCCAGGCACCCTCATCACCTCTTAAGTCTAGTAACCCCAGTCTCCTCTTCTTTCCAAAAAAAAATCCACCAACTTCTTGGAAACCTTCCAGATGTTTTTAACCCCCACGATCTGGTGGACAACAATTTACCAGAACTATTAAGTGAATACTAGTGTCTATTTGTCACACCATGTATGTTACATAGTTCCTGTTCTATTTTCTTTCTTTTCTTCTTCTTCTTTTTTTTTTTTTAGTTTTTATTTGAGAGGGAAAGAGAGGGAGAAAGAGAGAAAGCTGAAATGAGCAGAGGGGCAGAGGGAGAGAGAGAGGGTTTTAAGTAGACTCCTGAACCCTGATGTGGGGCTCGAGCCCACGACCTGGAATGATGATGACCTGAGCCCAGACTCAACAACAGAGCCACCCAGGTGTCCCCACCCTCTTTCATGTTTTTAACAACCAGGGCTTTGTGTTGCAGAGGTCTCTGATGGCCCATTACCTGCAATAGTTTGTAAATTGCTGAAAGCGGATTTTAACTAGAGTCTTTCGGGCAAATGTCTGAGGCAGAAAGTCGCACGACCAGTGACTGAGGCATGCACACCTCCAGAGTTTCAGCTAGTCCTCTCTTCAAATAAATACACACATTCACTCTGCAAGTCATGCCCTCCCCGAGGGGCAGCAGGACCTTCCAAAATCAGAGTGTGACCTCAGCGAGTTGCTGCGGAATTGTGCTAACAGTGTTAGGGTTTTCCATTCCTTGCCCTCTTTTCCGTGATAAACATCTTCCTTTCTGTGCTAACTCCCGCTCAAAACTCTAGCCTACCGATAGAAACAAATGGGTCATTTTCTACATAATAGCAAAAGTTCAAGCATATATATTTTGAAACAAATAATTTTGTCCTCTATTGGCTCTCGCGTTTTAGTAGAATTATCCGTAAGAGAGGCATTTAGAAAGAGGTTTTGATTTACTGATTTAAATTTGAACTTAGTTCTAAGTTGGTCATTTATGCCCTCCTTTCTCTCCAGTGAATTTTTCCCTTGTCCTTAACAGAACTGAGAGTTCTTATATAGAATGTGGACGATCAGCATGACTCTATGCTCTACCAAGAAATAAAAGTGTACAGACATCAATTTTCAACTGATTACCTCCAGCAAATTCTTATGTTTAACCTGACCTTAATGTTTAAAATTTACTTGTTTATATGCAACACAAAGAATACAAGTTTGTCATTTCTGTAGCAAAGGTATTACTGGTACTGTGTTTCATTCATCATTGAGAGTCTGAATGAAGATATTTGGTTCTCTTTTAAGTACTGAAAAAAATACTAAAAAATACTAAAAATACTAAAAAAAATTTAGGAGGGTTCCTCAGTCACTCTTCCTACCATGCCTCTCTGTACGTGAGGAAAGGGAGTAGAAACCTAGAGGGGGAGGGCCAGTGGAAACTGAAAGGGTAGCAGAGAGCTTCACCAAAAGACAGCTTTTCAGGAAGTTGAAAATGGGATGTCTGTTTCCAACTTCCACAGAAAGTATGAGCTTGAGTAAGAAACAAACAAAATCCCTATGATGATCAGGTTCGGGGTGGGGGTGTGTGCCCTGTTAACCATTACGTTACAAACTTTGACTCTTCCCTTTTTGTTAAAAACAAAACAAAACAAAACAATTAAACCCTGCTCTTTCCTCCTCCTCCTGCAAACAGAGTAAAAACCAGTGAATCTGGAATAAAATAATGAGTGAGACATAAACTGATAATCATAAATCTTTCAGAAAAAACAAACCATGAAAAAAGAACAACTTTAACTAGTTTTTCCTTTTTTTTTTAATTTGAGAAAGAGAATGCACATCCATGCTGGGTGAGGGAGAGAGGCAGAAGAGGGGAGAGGGAGAGAAAGAGAGAGAGAGAGAGAGAGAGAGAGAATGAATCTTAAGCAGGTTCCACTCTCCACATGGAGCCCCAAACGGGGTGCAATCCCACCACCCTGGGATCAAGACCTGAGCCTCAGTTGGGGCAACTGACTGAGCCCCCCAGGAGCCCCCCCCCCTTTTTAAGAGAGAATTTGCAAAAAAAAAAAGGTGATCAAGACATTAACATTAGTATAATTAAAATATTCATAGGGATAAACAAGGATATCACATCATGGAATGAGAGCAGGCAGTTATGAAAAGAATTAACCGAGATCTCGGGAATACAAACAGCTACTGAAATAAAAAGAGATGGACTGAACAAGAGGTTTGGACACTGCTCAAAACCAAACCAGAAAAATGGACTATCAAGCTAAGGCATTCTCCCAGAAGGCAACACAAGGCATAAAAGGATAAAAGCTATGGTTGGCAGATAAAGAATTATGAAAATCAGATCTAACAGTTTCAGCAGCGGTCCCATTGGTTTGGCTGTCATCTTTCGTTCTTTTCAGCCAGAAGTAAAGCACTTTAGGGATTGGGCTTTTTCCCGGAGTTATTGTTAGCTTCTGGCTTTTAGTCTCAATGTGCTGGTCTGGGCCCCGGTTTCCCTCCGGGATTCCCCTACCAGCACCTGTAACTTCCTCAGGCTCCCCAGGGAGCTTAGGACCACCAGCAGCTTCAATGCCACCCAGTCGCCGGCTGTGCTTCCCCAACCAACACTTAAGCACATGCAGCCCATCAAGTGCCGGTTCGAGACGACGCTCCCGGGCTTGAGTGACTCGGACTGTGCAGGGACAATCCAGCGGTCAGAAAGCTCCAGCGCTGCTGGGAGCCCAAACGGAGCAGTCTGAGATGCTGAGCGCCGTGACTGCACCTGCCTCGCTGCCTCGCCCAGCCGCGCAGACCCCGCCCCTTCGCCCTGGCCACGCCCCCTCCGAGCGCGGGGCCTTGTGGGAGTTGTGGTCTCGCGCGGCCCCGAGGGGGCCTCCCGCCGGAAGGCGGGGCCGGGGGTGGGGAGAACCCGGGAACTGCCGCAGAGGAGGCCGCTCCGCCTCCCCGGGGCCTCGGGCTCCACGGCGGCCAATGAGGCAGGACCACGAGGGCCTCCAAAACAAGAGGAGGTGCGCGCGCGGGGCCCTCCTTCCGGCCGGCCGCCCTCTATCCTGGTCCCTCCCTGGGCACTCCCGCCACCCGCCTACGGCTTCGAAATTGAGCCCCTCTCCTGCCCCGCCCCTGCGCATCCGCGGAGGCCGCGGCTTTGGCTCCGACCTTCCAAACTAGGGCTCTTCTCTCAGGGGTGTTTTTGTGGTCTCTTACCTCCAGGCGCTTACCAGAGGCACCCCGACGGGGCCGAGCACTTTCTCCAGGCGGTGCTGTGACCTCTAGGACTCACCATCTTTGTTTCCTCGCTCTGAGGTCATTGTTCTGTGCTGGATTAATGGTTAATTGAAAACCATTGTTTCATCTCTCTTGTCTGTTGGGGGCTTGCTTCAAGCTAGACAATGGATCGAGTCCATATTACTGTATTCTTGCTAGAAACAGAAACTAAGGGTGTTTTTTCTTTCTTTTTTTTTTACTATCTCATTTTATGAAGTCAACAAATTAGGATTTCAGAGAAACAGAGTGCATCAGAATGAATTCTGGTGCTGAGGAAATGATCCGTTTAACTGTTCACTACATCCTTGAGATTGGGGCTGGTAATAACTAACTTTGTGTGTGACACGGAAGTCTACACAGACAGGGTGGCAATATTATTCAAACCCCCCCAAACTAGGACATTTGGACTATGATTTCTCAGCTTATAATGAATAATTCATAGGAAGAGGCCTGCTCAGACACTACTATGGATACACATTTAAGAAACTGACTATGGTAGAAAATAAAGAAATCAGAGCTGCCTGGGTGGCGCAGGCCATTAAGCAGTTAAGCATCAGACTTTGGCTCAGGTCATGTCCTCACGGTTTGAGAGTTTGAGTCTGCATCTTCTCTCTCTCTCCCTCTCTCTCTCTTCCCCTAGCTCACTTGCACTCTCTCTCAAAATAAATAAAGAAAAAGAAAAGAAAGAAAATAGGGAAATATAAATCGTTATGACTCCTTCCATAAAAATTCACAGTTTATTTAACTTTAAAATTAAATATACCAAGATGTTATTTTCGTTTTAGAATCCTGTCCTTCGAATCAATAATCTTTCACCACAGATTCAGGTTACTTTTGTATCACTGAAGCACATATTCCACAAAAACAAAGAAAAACGTTTATCTTGTAAAACCAAATTATAGTACGATTAAAGAATTAATGCTGAAGGGTAAAATGTGCTCTTCAGAAGGAACAAGATGAAACATACATGTTTCTAGTCCTTAATTTCCAATCCCAATGCCTATTGTAAAACATTCATAATCAAAGTAATATTAATTTCTGTGATTCTAAAATTTCATCCTAAAAATGTCGCCATGTCACATGTAATAGTGACCACTTTCAGCAGCACTAGGAAGCCGCTGGCTGGAATTTAGGCCTCCTTCAGTTGGGCCCCTCCTCTTCTCTCTAACCTTATCTCTCCTACGAATCTTTAACAAAGTGTTTTCTCATTATTGTTTGATTTCTCACTGCATGACTCTACTGTCTCTTGTCTCCACAATTTTTGCCCCCACCTCTGCTCACCCCAGCTCCCATCCAGTCATTCAAAGGCCAATGAGGGGCGCCTGGGTGGCTTAGTCGGTTAAGAGTCCGACTTTTGCTTGGGTCACGATCTCGCGGTTCGTGGGTTCGAGCCCCGCGTCGGGCTCTGTGCTGACTGCCAGCTCAGAGCCTGGAGCCTGTTTCAGAGTCTGTGTCTCCCTCTCTCTCTGGCCCTCCCCTGCTCATGCTGTCTCTCTCTCCTAGAAATAAATAAAAATATTGAAAAAAAAAAGGCCAATGAGAGTTTTAGCTCTTGGTTTTGTGAACTTTACAACTCAGAAGGATCTCTTTCTCTCGTATTTCTGTCTCTACTGAACGTTATAGCACTTAATCTCTATATCAGTCATTTGACAATCTATTATCCAGCTTTGGACACTTTGAACTCACTATATATGTCTTATCAAGAATATAGAAGTATATTGAAGTAAGGGATATACCTTTTTAGTGAAGTGATAATTCAGTTATGAAATTATCATTCACATTATAGACAAAAAGATTTGCTAATTAATTACTTCGGGCATAAAAGGTTCTAATGTAAACTAATATATTTTTAGAGAAGGCCAACACATTCTAACCACTGACCCCATAGCATATGGCCTTCCATCATTAATTAAGCTTTTGATAACAAGAAGCATCACTAGCAAATTTCGATTAACAGACAGAAGCTGAGTTACACTTGGGAAACCACCGGGGAGTTCCCCGGGGCAGTCAGAATGGGCCTGGGGGCTCATAGCGTTGAGCACCAGCCCAAAGAGGAGCTGGAAGTCTGGGGGAACAATGGAGAAGGCCTGGAGTGTGTTTTGCAGAAAGCTGTCTCCTGCTGGGTATGAGCTGAGGATTGGAGCTGCTCAGGTGAATGCAAAAATCATTGTCTGTGGCTCCTCATTCCCCGGGGAAGATTCACTGCCTTTGATGGGGAGCGACATCAAGGTCCTTCTGGAGATGAAATGCCCAGTTGATGGTTCCTCACTGTTCTGTCAAGTTTCAAACACAGAAAGAAGTCGTTGCTGTAAGACCCCTGGTGTCACCACAGTCCCAGCCACTTTAGTTGTGGCCCTTACCCAAGTTTCGGATTTTCCTCCTTCACCGACTTCTCCCTCCAACCCAATTCTCCAGCGTTCAAGGTTGCTCAGCTCCCTTGCAAATCCCCGGTGCCGGTGGCGGCCTCAGGCGAGGGTCCCTTGGGCAAAGGCAGAGTGTCTCTCAGCACTTACTGCTCCCCTCTGCCAGTGGTCTCTCCACCAGCGGTTTTCTGTCTTTTCTAGATCTTCTAGCAGGATCTGCCCCTGTTGCCATACCGACCCTCACCTGCAGGGTGAGACCAGCCTGGCTTTTTATCTTCTGTTCCATGTGGATAGTTTGTCATAAACGCTATGCTCTGCTTCTGTTAGGACTTACCCCTAAGGTCTCAAACCTTGTGAGAGGTTCTCTGTGACAGTGAAGCCTAAGAAACATTTCTGATGAGAAATGGAACCCAGGAACCCAAAATAGATTACATTCATCGTGAATGTTCTGTCCCAAATGACAAATATTTAAATTTCTGAGAGCCCAAAGATCTCTGAGAAGTGAAATTTCAGCCTCTGTCTCCTAGTGGCATATGTAAACATTCACCCGGATTCCGCATTTTTCTATTTCTCTACTTTCCTGGTTAGTAGTTCTCTACCTCAGGAAGCCCACTCTCCACCCTTTCCTCTCTGAGAGGCCATTGCTCTCAGAATCTGTACATGGCCCCATGCTGCCCGATGGTATTGGCTGCCCTCTACACCTTGCGTTTAACTGCTCCGGGGCATTAGGAAGGGAAAGATACCTAGCAGGTCTCTTGTTCTACGACTTACGATAGTTTGGGACCCATACCAAACAATAATCCCTTTTTTGGGGGTTTTCCAGATGTTCACCCTTTCTGAATTATTCTATTACCATAATTTATTGCTTCTAAATCAAATCTCCTAAAAGATTTGTCTTCCTACTCCCAACTTTAATATCCCTTAAGGCAGCAAGGCACCTTGCTCTTCACAATGTCATAGTTTAACTGACAATGTTTCCCTTTCTTAGCAGTATATAAAACGTAGTGCATCTTACCATTGGTAAGAGCTAAGATACAACTAAATATTATGATTATGATTCTGCACCCCCACAGTGTAGTATCTCAGCTCCTCAGTGTAGTCTACAAACCATCTCACCCCTAAGTTCATGCTCCGGGCTCAGCAGCCATCACCGGCCTCCCCCACCAACCCATCCCCCTCCCACCAGATGCTGTGATAGGCTGTCCAGAACTTGCCGTAGTAGTTTCTCAAATGTACCGTGCTGCCTCCTCGCACATTCATACTCCTTCTACTGGGTGGTATTCACGCATCACCTCCTTGGAAAATCTAGTGCTAACATAGTGGCTCCCTCCCAGCTCCACCCCTTGGCAGCTTTTTATCTCCCTCTGTTAAAGAGCCCGTCACACTGCACTGTGGACATGCCGGTCTTCCCCTCTGAGAAGAGGAAGGAGCAGCGAGGGCACCGAGAATTTTCAATTGCAGTGCTGAGCCCCATGCCTGGCTCCCAGGACGTGCTGGCTGCTGGTGACAAATGATGGTTGTCCTCTGGCTTCAATGGGCTCTTTGCCCACCATGGGCGGTTCATTCAGTTGCCTTAGCTCAGGGTTTGGATCAATAAATAGTAGGTGTTGTTATTGCTGTTGTTCTAGGGATTTTTTTTTTCCTCAGAATTTCTCAGGCCTCTTCCCCAGAACGTCCACACTCAGTGTGGAGCCCGATGCAGGGCTTGATCCCACAGACCACAAGATCGTGACCTGAGCTGAAATCAAGAGTTGGACGCTCAGCTGACAGAGCCCCCCAGGAGCCCCTGCATCACTTTAATTCAGGCCTGAACCACTTCTTGATCAGATCAGGTGAAAACATTTTTCTTCCTGCACCCTCTATATATTCTAGACCTAGTAATTTATAATCTACATGGATTTACTACACCAAATAGTTCCATCTTCCTCAAATCTAATTTTGATCTTTCCACTTGCCCTTCTTAGAACAATGTCATAACTTTAGTAGCAAACTTGAAATCTCAGCCATTGTTTTTTAGTTTGGTTTTGGGTTAGGGTTTTTTTTGGAGGGGTGGGCAGTATAACTTTAAAAATCTCTCCGGTCCTTGGCTCTGTCTACCGGTCTGCTTTCATCTGTTTCTGCACTAAAATTGTTCTGCTAGCCAAAACTATCATTGTTGTCAGTGGCATTTCATTAGTAGAAATTCTGAACATTTTATTAGTAGAAATCTTTTTCTTTTTTTTTTTTTTTGGCTATGGTAAATTTGTAACAGCAAAGAGACATTTCAGTAGAGGTGTTTCACAGATAAACTTCTCTAACTGTGGAGTAAGGGTTACTCTAAAAGGAATCTTAACAAGGTTGTTTTTAAGACACTGATAATTATTATAACTTTACATAACTCATTGTAACTGTACTCTTAACTGGCCAAACACTTGTTGGCATATTAGAAAGAGTAACCTGCTTCTAGAGGCATTGCAGGACAGGGTCCCTTGGTCCAGAGACCTAGATTCTAGCAAATCACTGTATAAGACATGAGGCGTGTTAGTGATTTTATTTCCTCCTCTGCAAAATAGGACCCCAGGTCCTTTCCATCCAAATAAATAATGTGGTAATTCTCTCAGCGAGTTACACTTTTGTTTAAACAGTCAACCATCTTTTTGAGGACTTTTTTTTTCATATTTTTATTTATTTCTAGAGAGAGAGAGAGAGACAGCGTGAGCAGGGAGGTGAGAGAGGAGATACAGACTCTGAAATAGGCTCCAGGCTCTGAGCTGGCAGTCAGCACAGAGCCCGATGCGGGGCTCGAACCCACAAACCGCGAGATCATGACCTAAGCTAAAGCCGGAAGCTTAACCGACTAAGCCACCCAGGCGCCCCGAGGACTTATTTTTATTAATCCCATATATTTACTTCCATCCTGAAACTTTGTCATTTTGACCTTCTCTGCTAATTAAAATATTGTAAAACTTCAGGGGCGCCTGGGTGGCTCAATTAGCTAAGCATCCGACTTCAGCTTAGGTCATGATCTCATAGTTTTTGAGTTTGAGCCCTGCGTGGGGTTCTGTACTAACAGCTCAGAGCCTGGAGCCTGGTTTGGCTTCTGTGTCTCCCTGTGTCTCTCTGCCCATCCCCCACTTATGCTCACATGCACACTCTCTCTCTCTCTCAAAAATAAACATTAAAAAATATATATATATTCTAAAACTCCAGTGATTTGCAGTGTAAACATTCTTTACATATTAAAAAAGAAACTCACAAGCTTCATTTATTATGACAGTCCCAAGGATCCTTAGTGAAAACCTCAGGAATGTCAAAGAGTACCGTTTGCTATTCATCAAATGGTTATTGAGTCTCCACTAAGTGCCAGAGCTGACAAGGATGTAGCATTTTCCCATCTTCTGCTGCCATATTCATTTCCTTCATCATTCAGAGGGGCCTTCTTTGTTTTATCTGATCTTTTAAAAATCATATATTTGCATTTAAATTCAGCTTTCATTTCCCATCATTCCCCCCAACGCTTATAAACCAAGAAGTATTGGATGGAAAACAATTTTATTCCATTCCTTAAGAGCTCATAGATGGCATGTGTAATAAAGTTCTTTTCTAAAGAACAGACTTTAATTTTTGGAGTTTGGGGTTCACAGTATTGAGCAGAAGGTAGGGATCTTCCATTTATTCCCTTTCTCCATATTTACACAGCCTTCCTCGCTACCAACATCCTGCACCACAGTGATACATTTGTCACGTTCACTGACCCTACACTGATACAACATCATCACCCAAGGTCCACAGCTTACATTAGAGTTCACTCTTGGTATTGTCCATTGTATGTGTTTTGAGAAATGTGTAGTGATATGTATCTCCTATTATAGTATCATACAGAATAGTTTCATTGCCCTAACAGTCCTCTGTGCTCTACCTTCCCATCTTCCTCTTCCCTAAGCGCTAAAAACCACCCATCTTTTTACTGTCCCCGCAGTCCTGCTCTTTCCAGAAGGCCATATGGCTGGAGTCACATGGCGAGTATCTTCTTCAGATTGACTTCTTTCACTTATTAATATGAATTTTAAGTTTCTTCCATGTCTTTTCATTGCTTGGTAGCCGTTTCTTCTTATTGCGGAATAATATCCCATTGTCTAGATGGACCACAGTTTATTTATCCATTTTCCTACTGAGGGACCTCTTGGTTGCTTCCAACTTTTGGCAATCATGAGTAAAGCAATTATAAACATCTGTGTGCCAGTTTTTGTGTGCACATAGTTTTCAACTCTTTGGGATAAGTACCATGAAGCACAATTGCTGGATCATATGGTAAAGAGTATGTTTAGTCTTGCAAGAAACTGCCTAACGGTCTTCCAAAGTGGCTATACCCTTCTGTGTTCTCACCAGCAATGAATGGGAGTTTCTCTTCTTCCACATCATCAACAACACTTTACGTTGTCAGTGTTTTGGACTGTAGCCATTCTAATAGATGTATTGTCATTATCAGTGTTATTATAGTTTATACTTCCCTAATGACACACGATGTGGAGCATCAGAGCATCTTTTCATATATTTATTGCCATCTCTATATCTTCTTCAGTAATGTATCTAATCAAGTCATTTGCCAACTTTTAAATCAGGTTGTCTATTTTCTTATGGTTGAGTTTTAATAGCTCTATCAGATATGTCTTTTGCAAATATTCTTCTCCCAGTCAGTGGCTTGTCTTCTTTCTCTTGACAGTGTCTTTTGCAGAGCAGAAGTTCTTAGTTTTAACGAAGTCCAGCTTATAAATCACTTCTTTCATGGATCATGCCTTTGGTGTTGTACCTAAAAAGTCATTGCCATTCCCAAGGTCATTTAGGTTGTCTCCAGTGTTGTCATCTGTCTTAGAATTGTGCATTTACATTTAGGTATATAATCCATTTTGAGTTAATTTTGAAGGGGGTAAGGTCTCGGTCTAGATTCTTTTCTTTTTATTTGGCAGGGGTGGGGGGTATATGCATGTGCAGTTGTTCCAGCACCATTTGTTGAAAAGAATCTTTTTGCTCCTTGTTTACCATATGACTATATTCATGTGGGTCTATTTGTGGGCTCTTTATTCTGTTTAATTGATCTGTTTGTCTATTCTTTTGCTAATCCTACTGTCTTGATTACCGTAGTTTTATACTAAGTCTTGAAGTTGACTTTTATCAGTCTGACTTTGCTGTTCTCCTTCAATATTGTGTTGGGTATTATGAGTCTTTATCCTCTCCATGTAAAATATAGAATCAAATAACTTTCTGGAACTTTTATTGGGATTCTGTTGAACCTATAGATCAAATTGAGAACAGCTGACCTCATGACAATATTGAGTCTTCCTATCCATGAACATGGAATATCTCTCCACTTATTTAGTTATGAAAATTTATAATTTTCCTCCCATAGATGTTTTACATATTTTGTTACAATTATAACTAAGTATTTCATTTTTGGGGTGCTAATGCAAAAGGGATTGTGTTTGTAATTTCATATTCCACTTGTTCATTGCTGGTATACAGGAGAGTGATTGACTTTTGTGTATTAACCTTGTATCCAGCAACCTTACAATAATTGTTTATTGGTTCCAGGAGTTTTTTGACTTTTTTTTCCCTAAATCAATGATCATGTCATCTGCAAACAAAGACAGTTTTATTTCTTCCTTCCCAATCAGTATATTTTCATTTCCTTTTCTTGTCTTATTGCTTTAGCTAAGACTTCCAATATGATGTTGACCAGGAGTGTTGAGAAGGGACATCCTTATCTTGTTCCTGATCTTAGCAGCAAAGTTTATAGTTTCCATCATTAAGTATAATGTTAATTGCTTTTTGTACATGTTCTTTATCAAGACTGTGTATTCTGCTGTACTTGAAGAAAATAGTTGCTGGATGTAGATTATGTCCACTTGATTAATGGTGCTGTTGAATTCAACTATGTCTTTACTGGTTTTCTACTGCATCTGCCCATTTCTGACAGAGGATGTAGAATTCTCCAACTGTAATAATGACTTTGTCTATTTCTCCTTATAGTTTTCGTAGGGTTTTTTATTAGCTTTTTTTTTTCTTCATGCATTTTGATGCTCTGTTGTTAGACACATACACATTAAGAGTTGTTAAGTCTTCCTGGAAAGTTGACCTCTATTATGCAATTATCTCTGATAACTTTCTTTTCTCTGGAGTCTGCCCTGTCAGAAATTAATATAGCTACTTCTGCATTCTTTTTATTAGTGTTAACATGGTATATATCTCTCCATCCCATTTTAATCTATATATGTTTCTTTATATTTAAAATAAGTTTCTTATAGACAACATATAGTTGAATCTTGTTTTTTGATCCTCTCTGACAATCTCTTGGTGTATCTAGACCATTAACCTTTAAAGTGATTATTTGATATTGTTGTCGTTTTTAAATGTGTTAAATATTTAAAAAACATTTAATGTTTTAAATGTTTCCTTATTTTTGAGACAGAGACAGAGTGTGAGCCGGGGAGGGGCAGAGAGGGAGACATAGAATCTGAAGCAGGCTCCAGGCTCTGAGCTGTCAGCACAGGGCTCAAATGCACGAACTATGATATGAGATCATGACCTGAGTTAAAGTCAGATGCTTAACTGACTGAACCACCCAGTGTCCCGATATTATTGTGTTAATATGTACCATATTTGTTATTATTTTCCATCTGTTGCCTTTCTTCTTTGTTCCTGTTTTTATCTTCCTCAGCCTTTTGTAGTTTTAACTGAGCATTTTATGTGATTTCATTTTCTCTTCTTTCTTAGCATATCAATATTACTTTTTCTAAAAAATTTTTCTAGTGGTTGTCCTAGAGTTTGCAATATAATTACTAATACAAGCCACTTACTTTCTTTTTTTTTTCTTAAAAAATTTATTGTCAAGTTGGTTTCCATAGAATATCCAGTGCTCATCCCTGAGCAGAAGTTGGATGTAATTCTTATCTTTATAAGTAAGTTGTTTTTATTCTCTGACTTACTTTTTCTTTGTCATTGCTTTTCTTTTTTTTTTCTTTTTTTTTTTAAATGTTTTATTTATTTTTAGGAGAGAGAGAGACAGCGTGAGCAGGAGAGAGAGAGGTGAAACAGGCTCCAGGCTCTGAGCTGGCAGTCAGCACAGAGCCCAACGCGGGGCTTGAACCCACAAACCGTGAGATCATGACCCAAGCGAAAGTCGGACGCTTAACCGACTAAGCCACCCAGGCGCCCCTGTCATTGCTTTTCTGAAGTTTGAATATAATATGCTTAGGTATACTTTTCGTGTGTTTTGTTTGGTATTTGTTTTTGGCATTTATCCTTCTTGGTGTTCTCCGAGATTCCTGGATCTGTGGGTTGGTGTCTGACATTAATGTAGGAAATTTCTCAGTCATGATCGTTTCAAACATTTCTTTTGTTCCTTTCTTTCTTTTCCTTCTGATATTCCCATTACATGTATGTTAAAACTTTTGCCATTATTTCTCAGTTCCTGAATATTTTGTTTTAGTTTTTTTTTTTTTCTGTCTTCTTTCCTTTTTCCATTTTGGAATGTTTTACTGACTTATCCTGAAAACCTGAGTTTGTCTCCTGAGCCATATTCCATCTGCTAATGAGCCCATCAGAGGCATTCTTCATTTCTGTTAGGGTTTTTTTTTTTTTTTTTGGAGCATTTAAAAAGGTTTTTTTTTTCTTTTTCAGAGAATTTACACTCCTTGCTTAAAATGCCAATCTGTTCTTACGTGCTGCCAACTTTATCCACTAGAGCCTATAACATGTTGACCATAGTTTTCAGTTCTCTGGCTGATCTTTTCAAAATCCTTGCCACACCTGAGGCTGGTTCTCATACCTGTTCTGCTTCTTCAAACTGTGTTGTTTGCCTTTTAGTAATGCTTTGTCATTTCTTTTCTTGAGAGCCAGACATGATGTACTAGGTAAAAGGAAGTGCAGTCCAGAGGCCTTCAGTACATAAGCCTTTAGTAATGTGGTGGTGAGTGTGGGGGAAAGGGAGCATTCTGTAATCCCGTTATTTGGTCTCAGCCTTTTAGTGAGTCTGTGCCTCTGGACTGCAGACTTCACAAACGTTTCTCAGTCCACTTTCCCCACTAGAAGAGATAAAACTGCTGGGCAGTGTTGGAGTTGGGTATTTCGTTTCCTGCATGTGCAAAGTTAGTGCCAGCTGAAGTTGGACATTTCCTTCCTCCACGTTGGTTAGGCTGTGATAAAACCCCAATAGCTTAGGCTCTGGAGGGTTTGTTCAAAACAGAATGCTCTGAGTATTTCAAAATGATTCCTTTTCTCCTCTTGCTGCTGGTAGTCACTGTGAGAACCTGGTCAAGCTCCTGGAGGTGAAACTCATAAAAGCGTGTGGCTGCCCCTGGAGTTTTGATTTCTCAGAAGTCCACATGGAGCCTTCAGCAATTCATCAATTACAGTTCAGGTTTTCCTGCCTTGGTACCAGTTCCAATGAAGGTCCTTGCTATGGGTTTCTGTTCTGGTGGATTGTAATCCTCTGTACTTGATTTCTCCAAATTCGAAAGCAGTGGACCCCACTGTGACCCCACTTCTCTGATGTATCTAAGGAAGACTATTGATTTTCCAGTTTGAGTTTTTTACTTGTCAGGAACGAGTGATGACTTTCAGGTGGCATGCTGGCCATTATAAAATTTTAAGTGTTTGGAAGCAAAATAATGATTTTATTGTTGTATCAATATACTTCTGTGATCGTCATTAATGTCTCCAACTCAATCACTCTACCATTACTGCACATTTAGGTACTACTACTTTTCCTTTATTTCTTAGTTATACATCAGCTGAAATGACTGTTTTTGTGCACTTTAAATTCTTCTTTTTCGGATTCTTTTCTTCTTATATCCAAACTCATAGCCGAAATTCTTAATCCCATACTCTATTAAGAACATGACTGGGGCACCTGAGTGACTCAGTTGGTTAAGCGTCCAGCTCTTGGTTTTGGCTTGGGTCCTGGTCAGCCCATGGTTCATGGGTTTGAGCCCCACATCAGGCTCTGTGCTGACAGTGTGGAGCCGGCTTGGGATTCTCTCTCTCCTTGTCTCTCTCTGCCCCTCCCCCAC
This sequence comes from Proteles cristata cristata, assembly GCA_017311185.1. Taxonomy (NCBI): domain Eukaryota; kingdom Metazoa; phylum Chordata; class Mammalia; order Carnivora; family Hyaenidae; genus Proteles; species Proteles cristata. Next base: position 498,535 of record JAESUZ010001281.1, on the reverse strand, counting down.
TCACTGTCTCCGTCTCTCAGTCAAAATAAATACATTTTCTTAAAGAAGAAAAAGCTTAAAAAAAAAAAACATGACTGTAGTATTCATAATTGGTTAAACCTTTTAGCTGGCAGGGGAGGGGGAGGAGGATGCAGGAGGATTAGTCTTCTTCCCATACCTTCAAGTCTTCATCCTGATTGCAACGGAAAATGTCGGAGTATCATAAGAAGTTGCCCATTCAACCAAGTAAAGTGACCATCCATCCTCTCAACAAAAGAAGGAAGTAGTCCTGAAGCTGAGAGAGCTTTTATTAAAATACTGATGATGGGCATTTCTAAAATGCAAGGTTTTTTTTAAATGTTTTTATTTATTTTTGAGAGAGCAGGGCGGGGTTGGGGGGCACAGCGCGGCAGAAACAGAGGATCCAAACTGGGCTGCATACTGACAGCAGAGAGTCCAATGATATTGGACCAATTGTGAGATTATGACCTGAGCCAAATTCAGACACTTAACCGACTGAGCCACCCAGGCGCCCCTAAAATGCAAGTGCTCAGTGATCACAAAAGAAGGATCGATGGAATTCTGTTAACCTATGAGAAATGATATTCTGCAGTTTGCAACTTAGACATCCCCTTCTGTTTCAACTGAATTAAACTTATCTCCATGCTAATTGCACCAACTGTAACTTAACCGATAAAAAAGTACAAGTTTCTTCCACAGAAACTGCGGTGTTCCAGATGCTGGTTTGCGATTGCTCACGCACGTGTCCTGTGTACTTGTGCTTGCGTTTGGTGCCCTCTACCTACTCCTCTTCATTATTTCCTCTTCCTAGTGCTCCAGTGTTCCCCAGAGAAAACCTGATTGGATAAAGATAATTGTTGGGGCGCCTGGGTGGCTTAGTCGGATAAGCATCCAACTTTCACTTAGGTCATGATCTCGCGGTTCGTGGGTTCGAGCCCCGTGTCAGGCTCTGTGCTAACTGCCAGCTCAGAGCCTGGAGCCTGTTTCAGAGTCTGTGTCTCCCTCTCTCTCTGACCCTCTCCTGCTCACGCTGTCTATCTCTCTCTCTCTCTCTCCTAGAAATAAATAAAAAAAAAAAACATTAAAAAAAAAGGATAATTGTTCATAGCACAAAATTTTTGCATTAAATTTTTTTTAACATTTATTCATTCTTGAGAGAGACAGAGACAGAGCGTGAGGGAGGGAGGGGCAGAGAGGGTGGGAGACACAGAATCAGCAGCAGGCTCCAGGCTCTTAGCACAGAGTCTAACACGGAGCTCAAACTCACAGACCACAAGATCATCACCTGAGCTGAAGTTGGACACTTAACCGACTGAGCCACCCAGATACCCGTGCACTTTAAAAAAGAGCAAAATAGGGTGTTATATGTAAACCAACTTGGCGATAAACTTTTTTTAAAAAAAAGATCAAAATAGTGTGACACAAAGGAATGAAATGCTAATGGTGCAATCTCAGATAGGAAAGGTCTCAAATCATTTCAAATATGCTAACCACCTCTTATTCTGTAAAATAGATTTTAAAAAATCAATGATTACTTTCATATTCATTTCATAGTCTGCAATGTTGAGCAATTTATAGTCTGGAAAAGAAGGCGAATGAAGGATAGTTTTTCAAGTGACTAAAGCTTTGCAAAGAGATCAGTCCAGGAGACAGTGTTTATGGGGGGTTGGGGGTGAGGCAGGTCAAGATTGATTTTGTTACACAGTCACCTTTATGAAAATTATTTCCAATTTTTCTTTTTTTAAATAATTTTTTAAAATGTTTTTTATTTATTTCTGAGAGAGAGAGAAAGAGAGAGAGAGAGAGCATGAGCAGGGTAGAGTCAGAGAGAGAGAGGGAGATACAGAATCTGAAGCAGGCTCCAGGCTCTGAGCTAGCTGTCAGCACAGAGCCCAACGCAGGGCTTGAACCCACGAACCGTGAGATCATGACCTGAGCCGAAGTCAGATGCTCAACTGACTGAGCCACCCAGGTGCTCCTCCAAATTTTCTATTTAAAAATTTTAGTTAAATAATATATACATGAACAAGTATTTATGTATAAAGTTTGAACATTAATGAAAAAGTTAAAGCCTCTTTAAGCATTAATCTCTTCCAATACTGGTCTCTTCCCTGTTGCCCAGACATAGCCTTAGTAGAGATTGTTGAGTTTGGCATGTATCCATCCTTAAACACACACACACACACACACACACACACACACACCAGCTTTATTGAGGTATAATTATCATACAACCAATTACACATATTTTAAGTGTTCAGTTTGATAACTTTTGACATACATATACATCTATGAAGCCATTACCCCAAGCTCTATGTGCTGAAACTATCCACCCCCCAAGTTTACTCATTTCTCTTTGTGATCATTCTTCCCTCTGCATCCCCAGTCACACTGGTGATCAGCTTTCTATCACTAGAGATAAGTTTGCATTTCGATAGGTTTAATGTACATGGAATCATACATTAAGTATTCCTTCTTTTTTTCTGGCCTCTTTCACTCAGCATAACTATTTTGAGATTCATCCATGTTGTTAGTGTATAATAAATAGTTTGTTCCTTTTTTTTTTAAAGTTTGTTTATTTTGAAAGAGAGAGAGAAACAGAAAGAGTGTGAGTAGAGGAGGGGCAGAGAGAGAATCCCAAGCAGGCTCTGTGCTGTCGGCACATAGAGCCCTGGGTGGGGCTTGATCCCAGTCTGTGAGATCATGACCTGAGCCGAAGCCAAGAGTCAGATGCTTCACCGACTGAGCCACCAGGTGCCCCAGTTCATTCCTTTTCTAACCAACTAGTCGTCCATTCTAAAGATATACCTTGATATCTTCACCCATTCACCTATTGATGGACATCTGGGCTGTTTCCAATTTGGAGGTATTACAAATAATTTGCACTTAACTGTGTACCAGTCTTTGGACATGAAATTTTTAAACACTTGGGTAAAAATGTAGAATAACAAGATCATGTTGTAGGTATATATTTAAATTTTGAAAAAACTGCCAAATGGTTTTCCAAATAGGTGGTACCCCTTAACACTGCAGCCACCAGGGCATGAGAATTCTAGCTCCTCTATGTCCTTGTCAACACCTGGTCTGACCAGTCTTTTAAAGTTTAGCCATCCTAACAGGTGTTGAGTAGTATCTCATTATGGTATAAATTAGAATTCCCTAAAGTACTAGTGATGTGACTATCTATCCTTGTGTTTATTTGCCATCTTCTGTGGTCAAACGTTTCTTTGAATGTTTTATATATTTTTCATTGGGTTGTTTCTCTGCTTATGTTGAGGGTTCTTTTCATATTGTGGCAAAAAGCCCTTTGTCAAACACACGTACAAATGTTTTCTCCCAGCGGTGGCTGGACTTTTCAGTATTCAAAGTTTCTTTAGAAAAGTTTTAAAAGTTGATGAAGTCCAATATTTGCATTTTTTAACAGGTATGTATTTTTGGTGTTGTACCTAAGAAATCTTTGCTTAGCCCAAAGCCACAAAAATTTCTCCTCTCTTTTGTTCTAGAAGTCTTATAGTTTTAGGTTTTATATTCAGGCACAAATCTTTGAAATATGGCTTAATTGCTCTGGAATGAATGACTAAGGGTGGAATGGCTGGACCAGATAGTAGGTATACATTTAATTTTTTTAAGTTTGTATATTATTTTGAGAGAGAAAGACAGAGAGAGAATGCGTGGGAGGGGAGGGGAGAGAGAGAGAGAGAGAGAGGAAGAGAATCTCAAGCAGTCTGCACAGTGCAGAGCCCAGTGTGGGGCTTGAAATCATAAACCATGAGATCATGACCTAAGCCAAAATCAAGGGTGAGTCACTTAACCAACTGAGACACCCAGGTGCCCCTCCCTTTTTTTAGAGAGCGAGAGAGCGAGAGAGCGAGAGAGAGCCACATGAGCAGGGGAGAGGGGCAGAGGAAGAGAGAGAGAGAAAGAAAATCATAAGCAGGCTCCACACTCAGCATGGAGTGTGACTCGGGGCTCGATCTCACCACCCTGAGATCGTTACCTGAACCAAAATCAAAAGAGTCAGACAACTCAACTGACTGAGCCACCGAGGTGTTCCTACATTTAATTCTTTAAGAAACTGCTAAGCTGTATTACTTCTGACTTCATTTTATCTCCTTTATTGGCTTATGAGCTAACCATAAGACTTATTTGAGTTATTTTGGTAATTGCTTTAGAGTTTATTGTATACGTCTTTAACGTATCACAGTATAGCTTTAAAAGATATTTTCACAATTCCTGCATTAGAGCCTTCAAAGTGCGTACTCCCATTTCTCTCCTCCCTACTTTTGAGTCAATGTTGACATTAATTTTACCTCCACATAAATTATAAACCCCACATACATTGTCACTATTTTGCTTTAAAATCTATTAGCTTTTAACTACACTGACCAAGAAAAAGCCCTTTTCCATGCAACCACATACTCATCATGTGTTCTTCATTCCTTTCTGTAGATCCAAATTTTCATCTGGTGTCATGTTCTTGTCTGCCTGAAAGACTTCCCTTAACAATTCCCTTAGTGCAGGTCTGCCAGAGATGAACTCTTTCAACTTCAATATGTCTAAAAAAGTGCTTCATCTTCATTTTTGAAATACTTTTCTACCAGGTACACAATTCTCTGTTCTTTAAAGATATTGCTCCACTGGGGCGCCTGGGTGGCTTAGTCGGTTAAGCATCCGACTTTCGCTTAGGTCATGATCTCGCGGTTCGTGGGTTCGAGCCCCGCGGCGGGCTCTGTGCTGACTGCCAGCTCAGAGCCTGGAGCCTGTTTCAGTCTGTGACTCCCTCTCTCTCTGACCCTCCCCTGCTCACACTGTGTTTGTCTCTCTCTCTCTCCTAGAAATAAAAAAAATAAAAAAAAAAAAAAGATATTGCTCCACTGTTTCCTGGCTTGCGTGGTTTCCGATGAGAAATCTGTTGCCATTCTTAGTTTGGTCGCTCTGTAATGTATCTTTCTATACTGTGGCCGCTTTAAGCCTTAGTCTTTGTCTATGGCTTTAAGCAAATTGAGTATGAGGGGCTTGGTGAAGTTGTTTTCATGTTTCTGGTGCTGGGTGTTCACTGAGCGTTTTGGATCTGTGTGTTTAAGGTTTTCATTCAATTTGGAAACCTTTCAGCCATTCTTTCTTCAAACAATTTTTGGTCCCCCACCATCTTTCCATTTCAGGGATTTCAGTTACATGTATTTTACATGTATATTAGGCGAGTTGAAGTTTTCTCCCAGTTCTTTTCATTTTTGTAAAATTATTTTTTCTCCCTGAGGTTCATTTTCAATGTTTTCAGTCGCTGTGTCTTAAAAGTCACCAATCTTTTCTTTTGCAATATCTTATCTACTGTTAATCCCATCTAGTCTATTTTTTTAAACCTCAGGTGTTAGAGTTTTAATCTCTGACAATTTTACTTCGTTTTTTTAAATACTTTCCATGTCTCTACTTAGTTTGTTGGACTTATGGAATATAGTTATAATAAAAGTTTTAATGCTCTTCTCTGTTAATTCTAACATTTGTGTCAGTTCTGGGTTAGTTTCAATTACCTAATTTTTCTCCTCATTATTAGCCTACATTTTCCTACTTCTTGCAAGCCTAGTATCTTTGCATGCCAGACACCATGCATTTACCTTATTGGGTACTGAATATTTTTGTATTTCTATATTTCATACTTGTATTTATTGAGTTTTTCAGGATGCAGCTAAGTTACTTGAAAAGAGTTTGATCCTTTTGGGTCTTTTAAGATTTGTTATGTGGGGGGCGCCTGGGTGGCTTAGTCGGTTAAGCGTCCGACTTTCGCTTGGGTCATGATCTCGCGGTTCGTGGGTTCGAGCCCCGCGTCGGGCTCTGTGCTGACTGCCAGCTCAGAGCCTGGAGCCTGTTTCAGTCTGTGACTCCTCTCTCTCTGACCCTCCCCTGCTCACGCTGTCTCTCTCTCTCTCTCTCCTAGAAATAAATAAAAAATATTAAAAAAAAAAGTTTAAAAAAGATTTGTTATGTGGGACTGGGGCAGTGCCTGATCAGTCCAGGGATAATTATTCATCAGTATTGAGGCAAGACTCTTCTGTGTAATTTACCAGATGCCCATGAAATATAAGGTATTTCTGGTCTGGTTGGTAGGAATAAGCACTATTCATGGCTCTGAGTGAGTGTGGGGTGCTGTTCCCTCTAATCCTCGAACACAGTCCCTTTAATCATCCTCCCCAGCCGTGGGCCATTTCCAACATGAATGCGTCCATCAGTAAATGGTACACTCAGTAGTCAAGAGGGACGTTCCATGGATCTCTGAGGCCCTTTCTATGAAGTCTCTACAGCTGCCGGTCCTGTGACTTCTAGCTACACTTCTCCACCTCAGGGGGTCCATAGGACTCTGCCTCAGTTCCCTTTCTCTGCAACGCAACCTGGAAATTCTCTCAAGGCAGTAAACCGGGGCAATCACAGGAATCACCTCGCTTATACCCTGGCTTTTAGGGATCATTGACCTTTCTCGTCTGATGTGTAGGGCCTTAAAAACTGTTGTTTCACATATTTCATTTGGGTTTCTTGGCGTTCTTGTTTCAGACAGGAGGGTAGATCTGGTTCCTGTTACTCTACTTTGGTTGCAAGATAAAGTTGACATGTATCCAGTTTTTAAAAATTTGAATGTAGGTATAGAATACATACGGATTGGCTTGTGTCTACCCGATATCACTTTGCAACTTGTGTATTTCATTTAAAATGTTTTTCCAGCTTATTTTTGGTAACTTCTGTAAAATATTGCAGTGCATGATTATATTATATATTTATTCATTCCCCTATTGATGGACACTTAGATTGTTTCTAATATTTGCTCTGACAACAATGTTGCAGCCAGCATTCAGGCACATGCCTCCTTGTAGCACATGGAAATATTCCTTTACAGAGACTTTAGGTCAATTTTAGCAAATTTAGCAATTTTAGGTCAAATTGCTCTCCAGCGTGACCATATCAATCTACATTCCTACAGTATATGAAGACCTGTACACCTGTACACAGTGTATGAAGACCTGTTTGTTCACAGTCTTGCGAGTATTTGATATTGGCAAGATTTTAAGTTTTTGCCCTCCTACTAGCTTATTGCTTGAGTTTGCATTTCTCTTATTTTCACAAGGTCGAATATCTTATCATATTTTTATTGACCATTTTTATTTCTTCTAGGAATTTTCTACCTAGTGTTTGTCCAACCTTACGTTGAATTCTTTTTAACATTTTATTTAAATGAATTTTTAAAACCTTGGACAGATTTTTTGTAGATGTATAAATTATATATTATATACTGTTCTATTTTATAATTAGCAATACAAATATTTTATTTTATTATTTAACTAAAATTTATTTATATTTTATGTTTAATTTTATTTTATATTTTATAATTATAAGTTATGTTTTATAAAATAGAATATTATATATGAATTAATTTCTCTAAGTTCACCCCTGTTTTATAGTTTTCTATTGTCTTATGGTACAGAATTTGGATTTTTATCCAGTTAGGTGTATCAGATTTTTATTTTTTATCTTAAAAAGTCTTTTAGGTTTTTTTTGCCTTAAGAAAGCCTTTCCTGTTACTGAAGTTATTAAAACATTCTCTCTTATAGTCTCTCTTAATAATTTTAATGTTAAATGCTTTACAGTTAGATATTTAATCTATTTGAAGCTTACTTTTATGTATAAGGTGTGGTAATGTTATAAATTGGTTGTTCATCTAAATAGCAAAATAGCCCCATACTAGTTTTGAACTACCTTCTCCCCATTTAAATGTTTCTATCATACAGCAAACTCCCCAAAGATAAACCATCCGTGCTTAATTTTTTCCTGCCCCCATTAATCTTTTTTTATACTAATACTCACTGTTTTAATTACTGCTACTTTATAATATCTTGCTATCTCGTAGGGCAAATCCCACCTCTTTGTTATTCTTTTTCAAAATTATCTTGAGTTTACCCTTCCATATAAATTTACAACCAGTTTCACGTTCTAAGAAAACCTTATTAGTTTGATTGGGTTTTAGTAACTGTATAGATTAATTAGGGAACCAGGAGCATCTTTACAATATTGAGGCATCTTATCTATTAACCTGGTATAGTTCTCTATCTAGTTAGATTTTTCTTTGTCTTTCAAGAAAGCTTCATAGTTCTTGCAATTTTTAAACACAGCTTTATTGAATTTATCCCCAGTAACTTTATAGCCTTATTTGCTGCTCTAATGGGATCATTTTCCCCCTGTGTTGGTGATTATTGGTCTATAAGAAAGCTGTTGCGGGCACCTGGGTGGCTCAGTCGGTTAAGCGTCCGACTATGGCTCCGGTCATGATCTCACAGTTCGTGGGTTCGAGCCCTGCGTCGGGCTCTGTGCTGACAGCCAGCTCAGAGCCTGGAGTCTGTCTTCGGATTCTGTGTCTCCCTCTCTCTGACCCTCCCCTGTTTGCGCTGTCTCTCTCTGACTCTCAAAAATAAATAAAAAACATTTTTTAAAAAATTAAAAAAAAAAAGAAAGCTGTTGGTGCTCCATACATTGAGCTTTTTCTCTCCTCCGGGCTAAATTCACCTATTAGTTCTAATAGTTCCTCATCCGACTCACTTGTATCTAAGTCTACCTTCTTGTCTTAGCTCAGAAAAGGAGCGTCTAGGTGGCGAGGTTGCTTAAGAGTCTGACTCTTGATTTCAGCTCAGGTCGTGATCTCGCTGTTCATGAGATTGAGCCCCGTGTTGGGCTCTGTGCAGACAGCATGGAATCTGCTTGGGACTCTCTCTCTCTCTCTGTCTCTCTCCTGCTCATGTGTGCTCTATGTCTCTCAAAATAAATAAACATTTTTTTAAAAGAATACACTTGAAATGACAAGTTGTTAAAATAATTTATTAAATGAGGGATGATTTTGTAGATTCCCGAGTCAGCAACTTGAGCCTGTGTTCCACATTCTGAGGGTACACAGCACAGAAAACCAAACTCTCGGGGGACGACTACACAATTTTTAGTTGGTCACTAATAACACCAGGTCTTCTTCTCCTCTACCCTTATCTCCTAACAGCAGACATGGAACAAAATCTCCGCTAGCTGACTTTGGTTAGCTAGGTTTGAGGTTTGGATACATAAAGTTCATCTCTTTGATCAGATTTTCTCCTAGAATCTGTAGCAAGAAAGAAATTGCCATGAAAATATATTCACTAAGAAAGCAGCTCAAGATGCAGAGTATGACGGCGCCCAAGACCCAGGCACCAGCCCACACGTGTGAGTGGTGATTCCGAGGCTGGAGTAAGATCCTAGGATAAAGTGCTCATTACAGAGCCTTACTTTTTCTCCCGGCTCCTTACCTCTCCGTACCTCCCGCTCGCCATGCATGGCATTCAAAGCGTTTTTACCAACACCCACACTGAGAATCGCCCACACTGTTCCATTCTCTTTGTGGAAAACCAAACACAGCACAAAAACTGTGGTTTTCTGGCTCATGTGTCATAATGAGTAAATAATTCAAAGTAAGCTGGTAGGAGCTGGCAAGAGAGATTTAATCTCCCGTACGTAGAAGGGCTTTTGTCCAAGCAAGTAGAAGAAGCTTTAAGAACTATTCAAGCTTAAATATATGAACCAGAACCCTGTGCCCCTGTTAAATAGGGCTCACATCAGCAAAAATGCCAATATTTTACTTACATAAGTTTTCTAGTCCCTCTGTTAACATTTTTGAATACATCATTTAAGGAATAGCTGCAAATGCATAAAGCAGTCACTTCATTGGAGACCATGAAAACTTAAGAAGGCAAAAAAAAAAAAAACATTTACAATTTTTAGATGTGAGTTTCAGATATGAGTTTCCTTCACGTTTGGCCAAGGATGCAAATTTGAGTCTGTAATAAATTACAGTGCATTGTAAAGACTAAATGCACTTTTGGATTGAGTTTGCTCCTTCCTCCACCCTCTCCTCCACACAGCTGCCAGACTAATCCTCCAAAAACACCAATTTTCATATGCTGCTTTTCAAAACTAGCTTCCTGGCTTCCTGTTGCCTGAAAAACAGTCTCGAATGCTTTAAGTCTGGCATTCAAGGCTCTCTGTGGTGTGCACGCTGGCAAACATTTGACACCAACCACACGGTTTTATCATGCGAATACAGCTGAGGGAGCATTGTCCCGTTCTGGAATATAAGGAGTCTCCGGTTGCTCCAAAACCACGCACTGCCATTACAGCCACTTGAAAATTTTTTTTTCATGTTTATTTATTTATTTTGAGAGAAATAGAGCACAAGCAAGGGAGGGGCAGACAGAGAGGAAGAGAGAGAATTCTCAGCAGACTCCACGCTGTCAGCATGGAGCCCGACATGGGGTTTGAACCCACGAACCGTGAGATCATGACCTGAGCTGAAATCAAGAGTCAGACTCTTAACCCACTAAGCCACTCAGGCGCCCTGAATTTTATATAGATGAGACCCTGTCCAGAAGCCCAATTTGCTGGGTTCATTGTACACATGTACATACCCTCAATAATAACTTTTTATCTCAGGTTGCACAAATTTAAGGAACACTTAGCCAAAATGATGTAAAATGAACAAAAACCACATATTCTGTGATGAATCAAATAAAGTATATTTTGAGTTGCTGTTTTCTCTCTTTAAAGATAACATTTCTGATAACTGTCATCTGTGAAAAGACCAACAGTTGTGTGTGTGTGTGTGTGTGTGTTTTCTCTACTTAAGGCTGTAGCCAGATTGTCTTGAATAAAGGTCTCAAAGTTTGCCTGAACACTTTCAAGGCAAATTGTCAGGTTGAGTGTGTCACACACACACACACACACACACACACAGCCAAATGGCTTCCATATATCTTCAGTGCCTTTCTTTTACACATGCTCTCTTCCTGGTTTAAGCCTTCATTATCCCAGTTCTGTAGTGAAACAGTATTTGCAAATTTCTCTTGACTGTAAACTCCTAAAAGTTGGTAACTTTTCACCTTGGTTTCCTCAGGGCCTGGTATTTTGTTTGGTGGCTGGGGGTGGGGGGCAATGGGTAGTTCAGAAAGTATGTATTTGAAGCTATGACTCAATCCATTGATCCATGCTATGCACAAACATTACAACACATTTCTTGTAACGAAGGCAATAGGAACTTCTTACAATAAACTAAATTCTAAGAATGAAAACAGCAAGGTAGCTGCTTTATTTGTACCTACTATGTGAGAGGCATTGCTTTATTTTTTAAGTGTTTATTAATTTTTGAGAAAGAAACAGGATGAGCAGGGAAGGGGCCCAGAGAGGGGGACAGAAGATCCAAAGCAGGCTCAGCACTGACAGCAGTGATCCTGATATGGGGCTCAAACTCATGAACCGTGAGATCATGACCTGAGCCAAAGTTGGATGCTTTTCCAACAGAGCCACCCAGGCACCCCTTGTTTTGTTTTTTAGTGTTTATTTAATTTTTGAGAGAGAGGGGTGGGGGCGAGGCAGAGAAGGTGACAGAAGATCTGAAGTGGGCTCTATGCTGACAGCAGCCAGCCCAATGGAGGCTCGAACTCATGAATCATGAGATCATGACCTGAGCTGAAGTTGGACGTTTAACTAACTGAGCCACCCAGGGACCCCTGGTTTAGGTCTTTTTATAGACACATTATTCTGTTGAACTTTCACAATCCTGTAAATTCTTAGACACTCAAGAGTTTGCACTGCTCGCCAAAGTAACCCAGGCTCCCACTGATAGGTGCATGAGTCATATCCAGCATGCTGGACTCTGTGATCGCCAAGTCCACTATCCCCATGATTCTGAGATTCATGAGTATGCAAGCACTATCAGGAAATGTAAAGAACGTCCATTTTAAAGAGTGGGTTTTTAAAAAATTTTTTTTAATGTTTAGTTATTTTTGAAAGAGAAAGAGAGCGGACAGGGGAAGGGCAGAGAGAAAGACACAGAATTTGAAGCAGGTTTCAGACTCCGAGCTGCCAGCACAGAGCCCGATGTGGGGCTTGACCTCAGGAACTGTGAGATCATGACCTGAGTCAAAGTGGGACACTCAACCGACTGAGCCGCCCAGGCACCCTTTTAAAGAGTGTTTTAAAACCCTCTTGGCAGCAATAGAAGCAAAAGCAGAATGACATAACATGACAGCAAATAGCTTGTATGGGAATCTGTCCGAATGATGGTGAATGAGAATTGTTTATAAATTAGTTCTTTTCGGGGCACCTGGGTGGCTCAGTTGGTTAAGTGTCCGACTTTGGCTCAGGTCATGATCTCATGGTTTGTGAGTTCGAGCCCCGTGTCCAACTCTGTGCTGACAGCTCAGAGCCCGGAGCCTGCTTCAGATTCTGTGTCTCCCTCTCTCTCTCTCTGCCCCTCCTCTGCTCGTGCTCTGTCTTGCTCTGTCTCTCAAAAGTAAATAAACATTGAAAAAAAATTGTTTAAATAAATTAGTTCTTTTGTAAATTGCAAAAAACTCTTCTCATTTGTACTGTACACTTTGTAGTTTACAAAGCACATGGGAACAGTGAAGATAATGATGGGTTATGGTTGCAATTCATAGAAAAAGGAGGTACAAGGAAACTGAATGAAAGGAAATAATAATTTACAATTCATAGTCAAACTTCATTTTAAAAAAATTTAACCAGAAAGTACATTTCCGCCACTTATCTTCTGTTTGGTACAATGAAGAATGAGAGTGATACAAAGATGATTTCTAGTTCAGGGCTTTGAAAAGCAAACCAGCTTCACAGCAATGCTTGAGCTTACATTGCTAACAAGATAGCCCAGTTTGATCTGCGGTTCCTGCCAACCAACTTCAGAAATAATTCCATCTTCATGAGAAGTCAGCAAGAACCACAAACCAAACCTCAAAACAGATTCTAAGAGAAAACACTCAAAAAAAAATTTCCCTTCCTATCAGAAGCAGCCCAGAAGGAAGCTTCCGCTACCACTTACAAATTCCCCCAGAAAGCTTCATCTAGAAGGTTATTTTCTTCAGACACACAGAGGGTCACTCTTCTCTGAGCCTCTGGTCTCTTCCATGGCCTATTCCAGAGACTAAGACCCCAATCCAGAGAGTGCCATGGGCCTCCGGACCACTAAACAGATGAGGAGAAGCACGAAACAAGCCTCTGGCCACCACGAAGGTATGTATGCATGTGCTGCTTTTCTGCATGTTTCAAAGCTGGGGCTTGAGCTGGAGGCTGCTCCTCTAATGATAAATTGCTGACACTGCATTTTCTAAAAACTATTACAGTATCTCTTACACACCAGTTCCTGTCTTTCCATCCGCATGTGCCAAGGCAGAGGTGGATTCTTTAAAAACCCTTACGGGAGTCCTAGTCCCTTTCAATTGCCTGTAACGTTTGTGTAGTAGATTTGTGATTGATGATGGGTTTAATTAAAATATAAGTATCTCAGTGGGTTAAGCGCCGGGACTTCAGCTTAGGTCATGATCTTGCACCCAGTGAGTTCCAGCCCCACTGTCGGGCTCTGTGCTGACAGCTCAGAGCCTGGGGCCTGCTTTGGATTCTGTCTGCCTCCCTCTGTCTCTACCTCTCCCCGGCTCATGCTCTGTCTCTCAAAAATGAATAAACGTTTTTAAAGAAGTTTTAAAAACTACAACTATCTTTAATACAATCTTGGTAAACGATTCCAGTCTGTGCTCACGTAAGTAACTGGTGCATGTTCCCTTTTAAATTAAACCTTAGTGGTTTTCTTGTAAGAACCAATTCCGCGTTTTCGAGAGAACCCCCAGCTATTTTTGAGAAGGGCTGTACGGGTGTGGATCAGGCGCTCTCTCCTTCTCCTGCCTTTGTGCAGCATCAATCCTGGAGGTCATGCAATCACTAATGCGAAAGAAAAATCCAAACCGAAATTGTTAGCGTGCGCCATCATGCAGAGCGGCATATGCTGCCTGAAGACGGGGAGACTGTTTGAATATCAGATCGCGGGGCCCCGCGGAGGGACTGCTGCGTCGCGGCTGCCGGCGTGATTAGGGGGCCGGCACGGCGACCCGCGACTGCGGCCGGGGTTTAAGGCCCCTGATTTCTTCGCAGCCAGTCCAGGACGGCGCAGGCCAGCGCGGGGAGCCCGGGCGCGCGGCAGGAAGGACGCCGGCCCGAACTGGCGACGCTGGGGGCACCCGCGGGCACCACCCCCCTCCGCGCCCCGGCCCCGGCCCGCGCCCGCGGAGGGAGGGAGGCGGCCACGCCGAGAAGGGGCTTTGCTAATTGCCAAAGCAGGAAGTGAGCACGCGGAGGACGCTGCGGAGAGTCTGGGAGGAGGTGGAGGCGCAGGAGGAGGGGCGCGCAGAGCCGCGGTGGTGAGCTCCGGGCGCGTCGCAACCGCAGGACCTGCCGTCCCGGCCCTCCCGCCCTCCCACGCCGTCCCCGAGGCCGCGCAGCTCCCTCGGGCGCTCGTCTGCCACCCCGCCCCATGGCTTTCCCGGACGACCCTCTGCGCGCAGGTAAAGTGACACCGCGCCGCGCCCTCACCTGGAGCGGGAACCGCGGGCCGCGAGCGCGCCAGGCGCCCGCCGCTGCCGCGGGGCCGTCGGGGCCGAACCTCCCGCGACCACCCGGGGGCTTCCCGGGAAGACCCTGGACGGGGCGCCGCAGCCGGGTCCGCGCGAGGTCGGGCTGGGGACCGCGGCGGCGCCTGGGGCCCCGAGGGCGCGGCGCGAGGCTCCCCCCGCGAGCGGCTGCCGATCCCCGCGGGTCTCGCTGGCCTCCTGCGCCCCCACGCGTGCCCGGGACGCGCCTTCCCTCTCCGCGCGCTGTGGCCCCCGCCGCTTTTGTTCTGGACTCAGGATCCCAGGTTGAAACAAGTCTCTCAAGCCTCTCTGGCAGGGAAGTGCGCAGGAGTGGATTTCAGTTTTTCCTTCCTGGCTCTTCCTTTCTCCCCACTCTCAGACCTTCTCATTTCTTTTTCTCTCTTTTTCACTTTCGTTAAACGCTTTTGTTCTGTATGTTGGCCCTCAGAGCTGATACCTTATGAACTGGTATCCTGAAAGCCAAGAGGCTGGTCCCACCTGTGGGACCCCACCTGTAGAGACCTTTAATTTGAATGGGCTATAGTTCTGTCCTTACGTGAAAATACTGTGTGTACCTGAGGCCAGAATCTAGATCTTTCTTTAATCTCTTACTTGAATTTAAGGAACCCCTCAGACTTCACTTTCCAGGATTTCTACCTTCGATCTCCCATAATGTGGGGATAAATGAATGAATGATATATTCCCCAGGGCACACTAGGGCTTTTTTTCCCCTTTTGCTGAGGTTGGAAAGGCTGGGGAGAAAACCACGTGTACAGAACTGCCCGTAACTGCTTAGATCAACGTGTTTCCTATTTTATGGCTTGGGCAGGGATAGTGCTCGAACATTCCATCATTAATCTGTGGCTTGAGCAATTAGGAGACAAAGCGTGCTGCATTTTGGACAGTTTCCTGGAGATTTTGAAGCAAGATTTAGATTCTTCAAGTGGAAAGTGGTAAACATGTTTTCCGTGGAAGATGGGAAATGAATAAATTATCTCGATCTCCTTTCCCTCCCCCGCCCATACCCACTGCTTGGTGGGGGGAACCGGGAAGTGAAGGGAGAAGTACATGGCCATCCCCACTCACCTCCACATCCAGCTCTCCCAAGAACCTAATGGACAAAGTTACCAAGAAGTGTTAGGCCTGATTTTACCGACAGTGGTCTCAGATCTCACTGCATGATAATGGTTGCAGGGCTTCAAAAAGATTTGGGGGGTACAGGGATCCATGGAGTGGGGACAGGGTGAAATCTGCCTGGGCGTCCATCCAAAATTAACTTCCCAGAACAGACAGGCCCAGGAACTGCCCCTTAATAGTGATACAATGTATAAAAATCTTCAGTGAGTCATGGGGTGAAGAGGCCACCAGGGCAGCTAACATGTCTTAGCTGCCGCAGAGCGCTTCAGGTTCTAGAATTCCTGTCGTAGTGTTCTTGCCCGGCCTGGCCTAGCCCAAACGGGTGCTCCCAAACCTGGACCAAAGGACTTGGAAATCCCAGCCCATGAGGCATGACGAGAGAGGATGATGATAGGAAGGAATTGGTCTCCTTAAATTTAAGAGGCAGAACCCAGATCTGTAGGTGAAATCTTTCTAGCTTCGCACAAAGTAGGGAGGGACCTCCTAAAGTAGGAGTCTTCCTGGTCACTTGCAAAGATATTGAAGAACCTATTCAGGCATCCGGAAGATGTCCCCACGTCCGTTCCCACTCTGGGAGTCTATCAATGAGATGAGGGTTCCTCCATCTAAAAAAAGATCTAAAATGACTTTCCCTTTCTCATCTAATTTCTGTAACCTCCAGCACACCCCCCCCCCACCCCTTCCATTCCTGTAATGAAGCCACAGATGGTGCCAATTTGTGGGACTCATTAAAGGGAATCTTCACTTGGAGCTCCCATGTGCTCTCACCTGACTCGCTGCCCTCACCGCCCCCTGCTGTGTTCACGCCTCCACTCGCCTTTCACCAGCCCCTTCACCAGAAGGTGGCCCGAGACATAGCAGATCCTGTCATTTGTCAACTGAAGAAAGCTGCATGGACTTCCTAACAAATTCTGAGCCCTTCAGAGGTTTTCGTATTCTGTACAGCCACCTCTACCTACCCCCACTGTCCCTGCCTTTTTGCACACCTTGTTCCCATTGTCTGGAAGGCCGCCCTCACCTCCCCCTACTCCAGTTAGCTCCTACTTATTTTTCAGATTTCAGCTCCAAAGCTCCTGGGGTATACACCCCTCCATGCACCTGGATCTTTTCCTTTCTAGCACTGGCCTCCATTGCTAGCTGTGATATGTCACCCATGTCTCTCCCAAGATAGACCGGAGACAGAGCTCACACCTGTCCTGGTATTTGGTGATGTGGTTTTCGGGGAGGAAGTGTGGATCCAGAGCCAAAGACAAGAAAGAATTCTTGAGACATTTTGGTGCAAAAAAAAAAATTATTAAAGCATAGGGACAGGGCCCCGTGGGCAGGAATCCCTGCCCAGAGATGGTGAGGAGTGACTGGACTACTTGGGAGCTGCGGGGGCGGGGTGGGGGGGGGCGGGGAGGGGGGGTGGGGTAAAGGCAAGAGGAAATCTCCAAAAGCATTTTCATATGCTAAAGAAGACTGACTGTTATCACGCTAAGGTTGCTTTCCCCTCAGGCAAAGCCTCCACACTGAGGCAAGGGAGTTCCTGGAGAAATGTTACATGCTTCCCCGCCCCCCCCCACCTCAAGTATTTGTCAATGGGCTGCAGGTTATAAGGCAATTGCATTTTGTCTACCATTTCCTTTGGCCTCTGTTTCCCACATCACTCGGTGCTTAGTAAGCTCTGGTTACATACTTACTGCCTCACTGAATGAATGAAAGAATACAGTTTAACCACATATGCTTCAGACTGTTGGCAGAAAAAGCTTTTCTTGTTTTGACATTTTAGAAACTTCTTCATTCGGTTAGGTAGGTCAACTGAGTTTACCTTGTAAAGTTTAAAAAAAAAATGTGTCTCCACATGCAGACCACAAAGGTGTATGTATACTATTATACCAGGTTATGAGCTTCATGTAAGGGAACAACTTTTTGCACCAAGAAATCTACAAGACTGTTGAGGTCACATGGAAGAAAAAGCCCTGCTCGTTCCAGTATAGCTGTATCTCACTCCATCTCTGCCACAAATAAAAATCGAACACGGAATGAATCAGAATCGTCTGTCGGAAGGGAGTCCAGTCTGGCTCACATTCATACAGAATTCAAGCCAGAAACGACGATAGAGGCTTTGAAAGCCTCGGTTGAGAAGGTGGGGGTGAGTCACTGTGATGAACTAACTGCCCAGGGCCACCAGCTCGTGGGCATGTGTCCTTCCTTTGTTCTGGGGTCCCTGTTTGCACTGTGCTTCGAGGGTGCTGGCGGGGGAGCAGCTTAGGACAGCCCTCGGTGGCCCCTCACCTCTCACCGCCCCTCCCAGCCCCCACTGTGAGCTCAGGTGGGTCCCAGGCAGCAGTGGGAACAGAAACCGGGACAGAAGAGCCACCCACTTCAAGGAGCACAGGTGTTTGACAAGCCGGACCAGCCAGCCCTTCTTCAGATGCACCGGAGAGCCGTGGCAAGCTGGAATCCTCCCCCCTCCTCTCCTCCTCCTCCTCCTTTTTGAGGTTTGTTTATTTTGAGAGAGAGAGAGAGAGCATGTGCACAAGCAGGGGAGGGGCAGACAGGGAGAGACAGAATCCCAGGCAGGCTCTGTGCTGTCAGCGCAGAGGCCTGATGTGGAGCTCCAACCCTGAGATGATGACCTGAGATGAAGAAATCATCTGAGCCACCTGAGCCACCCAGGTGCTCCCCTGTATGTGTACTTTCTTGACCCCTGGTCCTTTCCCCATTTGCTCAGCACCCGCTGTGAGGTCTGCAGGTGACAGGGAAGAGAGAAAATGAACCGTGAGTGAGCACCGCCCAGAGCACTGCTGCGCGAGACCTTTTGTAGCCCCGAATATGGTTAGGGCTCAAGGGCTTCTTCGTCACCAGGAATGAACACAGCTGTCGGTCAACAGAAAAGCGATCACACACACAAGATCATAATAACAGAGGAAAAAGAAGTTCACTCTGAAATCTCAGGTTCAAAGACGTGTCTTGAATTCTTCACAGGAGGCTTCGCTCTCAGGCTCCTGGCTCCCCAGGAAGGCCAGGATGCTCCGACAAGCTTCCCTCTTTGTTCGCTCTTAAAGAACATCCTTAGGGGAGGTCTTTGAGTCTTCTTGGACAGACTGTCTCTGGGAACCAAGGGCCCACGTGTCCCGTGACTAATGAAGGGAGTTGTTAGAGTGGAACTGGACAGCTGTTGGGTGTGTATTGCAAAATAGGGGATCGTTGCTTCTGGGGAGACTGGGGGCTGCGGTTCGCGGTTCTGACTCTAAGGATGAGATTTGGGTCATTGAGTGGATGATGAGTCAGGAAGAGATTTTGGACTTAGGGCTGGTTCTGGAACGCGTACTGCTTTGGGGGGTCGCTGGGTGCCTGCATTTTGCACGTGGGAGGGACGTGAATTTGAGAAGCCAGAGAGTAGACTGTGATGGGTAGAACCATGTTTCCCCAGAAACATCGTTGCCATCCTCATCTCCAGTACCTCAGAACATGGCCTCATTTGGAAATAGTTTCTACAGATGTAATCTAGTTACAGTGAGGTCATTAGGTCCTAATTCTAACATCCTTATTAAAAGGGAAAATCCCAGATTTCCCCCAGGGGAGTGTGTCAGCGCATGAACTTCTCTAGGATCCTGAAAGTAGTGGAAAATAGGCAGATTAAAAAAATTTTTTGAGAAATAGAACATGAGTGGGGGAGGGACAGAGAGAGAGGGTGACACAGAATCCGAAGCAGGCTCCAGGCTCTGCGCTGTCAGCACAGAGCCCAACATGGGACTCAAACTCCTGAACCATGAGATCATGACCTGAGCTGAAGTCAGATGCTTAACTAACTGAGCCACCCAGACTCCCCTATATGGGTAGATTTTGAAGTCACAAAGTCCCAGATCCAAATTCTGGCTTTTCTATTACCCTATGACCTTGAGCACACGGTATGTAAAAAGGGAGACCCTGGAACCCTTTGCGGGTTCCTGTGACGATGCACTGAGCCTGGGGCTAAACCCCACAGCACAGGCTGTGCACTGGGTAAGCAGGAGCTCTAATGGGAATTTCAAAGGAAGGAGCTGTGGACTGCGGCTTCCTATGTCATAGTGACTTCAACCTGAAGACGCTCTGTTGGCGCGGGGACCACTGCTCCTCACCGCTCATGGGCTTTAAAGCTGGCAGGACACACGGACGCTCTGTGTTCACCCCTGAATATTACAGATTAGGACCTGGAGGCCCAGAGAAAGAAGAAATGATCGTGCAGCCTGCCTAGCTTGCTCTCGCCTGACGTGTCCAAGAGCCAGGCCAGGTATCCTTCTCCAGGGCCACGCTGCGTCACTTCACCATGGGCTTCTCTCGTGCCTTTTGAGAACTCTCTAGAAGATGCTCATATAAACATCGGTGCCGTCAGTGAGATCCTTTTCGGTCAGTTGCCGGGTAACTTGGGGTGGTCTGTGCCTTGTCTAGGGTCACTGATCCTGGAGAGGTGGCTTTGGGAGGAAAACACTGCCGGTGAGAGGGGGCTACAGCTGGGAGCCGGGGAAGGTCCCCTGCAGTCCCGGCTTGAGGTTACATGGTCCCCCTTTCTGTTTTGGCTCCTCCTGTGCCCCATGTCCCAGCCACTTTCAGAGCCTTGCTTGTGGGCCCTGCCTGCTGTTGACTGGAGCTTGGAAAAATAAACATTTTAATGCTTCTAAATAAGCAATTTGATTTTCTACGTCGTAATATTGTAAACATGCAGCTCCAAGGGCTCTCAGAAGCCCTTTAGGACCACTTTCTACTCGCAGACCAGCGTCAGAGACTCAGGACCCGCCCTCCGCGCGCGCACACACACACACACACACACACACACACACACACACACACCCCCCCCCCCGCCCCCTCGGTACACGCCAGCCCAGGCCTTGCGAATATAGGTGGTTGAGTGCAAGCTGCAAGGATGCCCTGGGCGGGAGGAGGCACGATGTCAGGCAGGGCACGTTGGGCACCACGCGGGCCTGGATCTGTGCGCGCGTTTGGCAGTGATGCGCACAGAACAGCTTCCTCCACGGCCTGATCTACAGCAGAGGCTCCAGTGAAGGTGATAAAAGACCCAGACGTGCCGCTACTGCGGGATCCGGACACGTCGCCTTTCCCAATTATCCTTTTGTGTTGCTGCCGTGCACGTGAAAATGAAAAGCCTGAATTCCTTGTGCCCTTCCCATCATGACTTTGAGTTTAGTCTCAGAGATTTCAGACCAGAGCAAGAGAGCTTGGGCCTCCAAATGTGTGCCATCATTCGCCTGGCTTTTCCTGTTCACGTCATAGCCTTGTGACACCTGCTCATCCAGCCTGGTGGTTCCCAGCCCCAGCCTGACCACAATATCTACCACCTGGGGCTCCCCTTGCCCCGCTACCTACCGGAAACAGGGGAGGACCCCGAGGCCGGAAGCACTGAGGTGAGTCATCCAAGGTCACACCCTGGACTTGCCTAAGGCCAGACTACTGCTCTCAGCGGCACCTAGGCCACTGTGCCTTCCTTAACTATTTGCATCCTCACTGCCACCTTTGGTGTGATTCTCTTTCCTGGCCATATCCTCCCTCCCATTTCTTCCTCTTTTACTTTTTCCTTCCTTTCATGCTAATTTTTCTCTGGGAAAGGGAACCAACTTATAGATACAGTGGGTGGGATCTGTATGGATTCTGTTAGGGTCATCTAGAACCCCCCCCCCCACCCCGATCTCCAAGTCCTACACAGCCCATGACCTGAAGTGCTGTTGTTGATACCTGCTGATACACCACACGCTGGTGGGGGGCAGGTTTTAAAGTGTTATCATCCAGACACGCCTATGTGACTCAGTCAGCTGAGCATCTCAGGTCATGATCTCGTGGTCCTGGGGTTGAACCCTGAGTGGGGTTGAACATGGAGCCTGCATGAGATTCTCTTTGTCCTCCCCTCTCTCTGCCCCTCCCCTGTGCCTGCTCGCTTGCTCTGTCTGTCTGTCTGTCTCTCTCTCTCAGAAAAAAAAAATACCATCTATGTACACTTCAGTGAAAATGAAATTATTGAGGCTGTGATAGGAGGGGAGGGAGGAAGGAACTTGAAGTTACTCGGTGACAGCTTCTGTCACCCTCTCCCCAGCCGGGAACCAGAATGAGAAGAATGAAAAGGGAAAATTCAAAAACCAAACTCAGTGTGTCTGGCTGGACATCTCTGAGGTACACTAACGTGCCGTGTTCCTTCTCCCCTCTCCAACTTCGCCCATGCTGTTCCCTCTCTCTAGAATGCTTTATCCCTCCCCAACCCCTTCTCCTGGCTAGCTTCACTTCTTCCTTCCAGACCCGGCTGTCCATTCCCCCTACCAATCTCCTGCCCTCACCACCTCGCGTACCCTATGCTGGGCGTGGATGCTTCCCCTTGTTTCCATAGCATCCTGCACGTGTGTTTCTTAACACCGTGGGCTCTGTATTATAATTGCTTATCTCAGGCAGCAGCAGTTGTGAAAGCTCAGGGTGGAATTAGCAACCCAGGTGGTTCCTGTTTTCTTTACGTATTTAAATCCGTAGTTGAGTCTATATTCCCCTGGGCTTCCAGGAAATTCCTTTTTTTTTTAAATTTTTTTTTAATGTTTTATTTATTTCTAGGATAGAGAGAGAGAGAGACAGCGTGAACAGGGGAGGTCAGAGAGAGGGAGTCACAGACTGAAACAGGCTCCAGGCTCTGAGCTGGCAGTCAGCACAGAGCCCGACGTGGGGCTCGAACCCACGAACCGCGAGATCATGACCTAAGCGAAAGTCGGACGCTTAACCGACTAAGCCACCCAGGCGCCCCCAGGAAATTCCTTTTTAGTCTGAGTTGGGACCTGGCCCTCTCCTGAGGGTCACCAGGGAGTCTGAGAGGGTGATGTGGTGTGCTTGGAAAACTAGGGAGGGGCCTTGAATTTTAGCACATTTCGTTAGGCAGTGCTGTCCTCGGGGTCTGAGCCTGGCAAGACCCTTGCCATCCAGCAGCTCTCTGTTTTTGCTCCAGCCACAAACCACAGGTTTCTTTGCTGGGGCTGGGAAGTCCCCTTGGTGCATCTCCTGATGTGGCCTTGCTACCTCTGGGCTCCGCCAGAGACCAGGGCACAGTCCCCACTCTTGAGGTTGCAGATATCTGTCCCCTGCTCCGTGGAATGACCCTGGAGAGGTCTCTGCCCATTTGTTCCCACTCCTCTGGGCTATCTTGTTTGATCTCTCCGGGGCTAAGGCTGTCATACAACAGACAGATGTTCCCTTCACACGGCTACTCCTTTGGGCGTTGGCAATGCCTTCCAGGCAAAGACATGGGGAAAGCCCGGACACATTCTAGAAGGGAAGCATCTAGGGAGAACAAGCACAAATTATTATCTCAATAAATCACCTTGCTATGCTCATTTGGATCCCCTAAGGCATTTTCTGGATCTAGTGCCTGGTCCAGTGTATACTTAATGAGGATCTGGGGGTAAAAAATGAAAGTTGAATGTTGGCTGACCCAAGGCGGCCACTTAGAGTTTCATAGGTTTTGCACTGCACAAATCTAGAGGCTGCCCTCCCCCTCCCCCACTCAAACAGATTTGGTTCTTTATTAAGATGGTTTTCTGACAGATATCTGATAACGTGTCTTGGAGAGGGGGAGCTTTTTTTTCTAATTTATGCACAGTCTTAAGATATAGTCGTGGCTTCGACCAAGACTTATCCCTTTTTCGGTATTTCCTCATTCAATTCCTTAAATGTGACAAGTGGTAATTAAGAAGCAAAATACTGGGAAAGCAAATCACTTTTTTTTGATACTGATACTGGGAGGTGTTTCTGACTTTATTAATTTGCATAAACCACATCCAGATGCATAGTATTTTAAAATTATAAAAATGAGGGGTGCCAGCGTAGCTCAGTCGGTTAAGCGGCTGACTTCAATTCAGGTCACGATCTTGTGGTTCATGGATTCACGCCCCATGTCTGGCTCTGTGCTGACAGCTCGGAGCCTGGAGCCTGTTTCGGATTCTGTTGTCTCCCTCTCTCTGTGCCTCAACCCGGCGCACTCCCTCTCTCTCTCAAAAATAAATAAAACGCTAAAAATATTTTAAAATATGAATTACAAAAGAGTAGGAAATGGAGAGAACCAGAGGTCAAAGTGATCATCAAATCCGGTGTGCCACAGAGTCCTGAGAACCACATCCGCGTAGCTCATGGCTATTTATAACTCTGAGAGTGTGTAGGGGTCTACAGCAAACTGTCCCAAAATCTGGTGGTTTTTAAAAAAAAAAAAAAAAGTTTATTTGTCTTTATCTGTTTCTTGGTGCGGTCTGATCCCATTCCTCCTGATGTTGTTTTCAGCAGTGATTGAAAGTGTTTCTCCAACCTGATTAGTGTGGTTTGCATCGCTGTGAAGACAGTTCTCAAAGGACACCTTTGTGCTCTTAAATGCTCTCCTTTTTTGTCGCCCCCCCACAGATCATATGACAAAGGAGCCAGTGGAAGACACGGACCCTAGCACTTTATCCTTTAACGTGGTAGGTGACACAGTTTACATTAATAGCGATAACTCTTGTTATTTTTTCCCTTTTGTTGCATTTTCATGGCTCCGTATTTTCATGAAGATCAGACACCCCAGAGTAAGGTTTCCCCAAGATAAATTTCTTTATCACCGTGTTCTCTGTGATGTAATAAACTTTGGGTTTCTCCAAGACTAAAAATGGTATTAGGCTCTGCTCTTGTTTGGCACATGCCAGAAGTGATCTGCTTAGATTACGTCAACTCTTTGTATACTTGTCTGCCTCCTTTTAACTTCCCCTTCCAAATTCAAAATATCTCATGTGAGATTGAAGGAAGCAACAGGTCTGCCTTCCAGTAACTGGGGGCTCCCTACTCATCAGAGAGGCATACACTATTTGATTTGCATGTGTTACTGCATTTAATCCCCGCAAACGCCCTATCAGGTAAGCACTGCCTGTTTTACTGAAGCACAGAGGGTGAGGTTAAGTAGCCCAACTTGGAAGCAGCCCGGGTGAATTCAAACCCATTCAAACCCAGCGACTGGCTTCAGGTCCCTGCCCTGCCTTCCCATAACCACTCGGTACTATGTCTACTGTTTCAGGTTTACCAAGGATTTTCATACATCATTCTTCATCCTTCAGATAAGCTGTGAGATAGTAGGACAGCTCTTCCCCTCCCCCGCCCCCCTCCCCATGCTACAGATGAGGCAATGAAAGTTAACTGATTTGTATAAAATCATCCAGACTGGAGCCCTGCTCTCCTATGTGGTACCGCCTCTTGTTTCATGATCCAGTCAGTGCCTTTGGCAACATTTCATGTGTTATTTATGTATATAGTATGTGACATGTTTTCTTTCTTCCTCCTTTCCTTCCTTCTTTCTTCCTTCCTTCTTCCTTCTTCCTTCCTTTCTTCCTCCCTTCCTCTTTTTTTCTTCCTTCTTTGTTTTTTTTAATGTTTTTTTTTTAAATGTTTTTTATTTATTTTTGAGAGTCAGAGAGAGACAGTGTGAGCAGGGGAGGGTCAGAGAGAGAGGGAGACACAATTCGAAACAGGCTCCGGGCTCTGAGTTAGCTGTCAGCACAGATCCTGATGCGGGGCTCGAACCCACAGATAGTGAGATCATGACCTGAGCCAAAGTTGGACACTCAACCGACTGAGCCACCCAGGTGCCTCTCTTCCTTCCTTCTTTCTTTTTTCCTTCCTTCTATCCCTCCCTCCTGCCTGCCCTCCCCCCTTTCTTTCTTTCTTTTCTTTCTTTTCTTTCTTTTAGCATTTGGAGGAGAGGAACTGCCCAGTCATGAACAATTTTTTTTTAAAAGAGTTTATTGTCAAGTTGGTTTCCATATAGCACCCAGTGCTGATCCCCACAAGTGCCCTCCTCCATGGCCATCACCCCCCTTCCCCTCCCCCCACCTCCATCTGCCTTCAGTTTGTTCTCCGCATTCAAGAGTCTCTCGTGGTTTGCCTCCCTCCCTTCCCCCCACTATTTCTCCCCTTCTTCTCCCCCTTGGTCCTCCGTTAAGTTCTTCCTAATCGTGCAAACATATGGTATTTGTCCTTCTCTGCCTGACTTATTTCACTCAGCATAACACCCTCAAGGTCCATCCATGTTGCTACAAATGGCCAGATTTCATTCTTTCTCATTGTCATGTAGTATTCCATTGTATAGATGAACCACATCTTCTTGATCCATTCATCTGTCGATGGACACTTAGGCTCTTTCCATGTTTTAGCTATTGTGGAGAGTGCTGCTGTGAACATTGGGGTACATGTGCCCCTATGCATCAGCGCTCCTGTATCCCTTGGATAAATTCCTAGCAGTGCTATTGCTGGGTCATGGGGGAGTTCTAGTGTTAATTTTTTGAGGAAACTCCACACTGAAATGATGCTCAGCATCCCTCCTCATCAAGGAAATACAAGTCATGAACAATTCTGATGAACTAATTTAGTTACAATGACATAAATGCATAAACAATATAATTAAACAGTATAATTCAATGTAATGTCTTTAAGTCTTTGGTGATTCACGTGACACCACAGTGTCTCAAAGTCCTGAGATGTTTGTTCTCATGTCTTTCTTCAGCATTGCACAGTTTTCTAAGTGAGTACAGGGGACACAGCTGGACACACGGTGGAAATCAATATGAAAAAATCCCCCGCCCTGCATCCCATAAGGACGGGACGCGGAGAGGCCCTGTGGATCTTTGCTGTTATCCCTGGTGCTGTGGTCCCTTACAAGAACCCTCAGCCTCTCCTCTACTGGGTGTTACTCAGTTGGTCCTTCCTGTCCCCTCCCCAGTGCCTGGCCTGTGCTCCCCTGGGATTCCCACTCTCTTCCCGACATCAAGTTCTCCCCTCTTGTTTTGGGTCACAGCTACCTCTGATCACTTCTTCACGCTGGGCCAGAGTGATTTTTCCAAGCCTTCCCTGGGTGGGTTTGTGGGGGTGGCTGCACCAGGGGACCACGTAGTGGGTGACCGAATTGCCCCAAGCTTCTGGAGGTGAGAAGCCAAACCCAAGTGTTGGCAGGGCCATTTCCCCCCGAAACCCGTGGAGGAAGAACCCTTTCTCCTCTCTGCCAATCTGTGAAGCTGTCGGCAACCCACAGTGGCCCTTGGCTCGGAGCTGCACCCCTCCGTCCACCCCCCCTGGGTTGGCACGTGGCTGAATTCCCCCTGTGGCTCTGTGGCTCTGAGTTTCATCTCTTATAAGGACACAGGTCATCTCAGATTGAGGACCTGCTCCCCCTCCGCAGTGTGATCTCATCTTAACTAGTCCTTCATCGGTAGTGACCCCATTTCCGAATGAGGTCACATTCAGAGGTGCTGGGCATTAGGACTTTGACAGGTTTTGTGGGAGGACCTGCACATCAAGCCATCACATGGCAGCTGCTCCTGGGATTAAGCCTGTACTCTTCAAAGTGCCACATGCAGTCCCCATGGCCTCATCTCAGCATCCCTCCTGGCGAGCCGGGCATGTGTAGCTATTTTCTGCTCCCAAAACACCCCATCCATGCCTTCTCACCTTCCTAGGATAGGATTTTCCTCGCTGCTCCGTCCAGCGAGGAGAATCTCCCTGCTTCCTCACCTAATGAACTCCTATATTTCCTCTTCTTCTCAGTTCAAGCCTCCCTGACCTGTGACACTTTCTTTGCCTCGCCCTGGGGTCCCCTTCTCCACAGCCCAACTCCTACTTTTGATCGCACTGGGCTGAAATCATTTGCTTGTCTGAGTTTCTACAAGACTGTGCTGAACATCTTACCATGCACAGTTGGAGGGGCCAAGCTTCCCACACATCTAGAATGGCACCCATTAAATCATTCCCACCTCGCTTCCCGGGTCTTCCATGTCAAATGGCTCCATCATGTCGTATCCAGCCCTGTCCCCCTCCAGCATGCATCTCTGCTTCAGGCTGACGGGTCTTCTACACCTGTCACTCTCCAGACCACCTGGACTTGCTCCTCTGTGTCCACCATCTTTAATTACTGTGTTTCTTTCTCTTGGTCACCTGAGCTCTTGAGCATTATCCAGCTCAAGTGTCTGTCTTTCCAGGAAACCTGCGTTTGCTCTGGCCTGTTCGTTCATGCAGACTTTTGGTAGATGTTCAGTTAACACTGAGTCAAAATAAGGGGTTGCAAAGATCATAGTTCCTTCTCTCGAAAAACTCTGAGTTTGCTCCAGGAGACAAACAACTATATACTTTAACAACAGCCTGATAAGTGTTCTAGGACAGGGGTATGTCCCATGCTCTGAAGAACATTTTACTGAAGAGTAAAATGATACTGAAGAGTATCAAGAACAATTTAGTCTGAGGGAAAACTTGACTTTTTACGTTCTCCATAATTGATTGATTTCTTCTGTGGAAGAGGAGTTCGAGGCTTCTAGAAGTTCTGAAACTTCACTGTTCAGCTCCAAAGAAGCTGTAAGGAAAGAGATTTAAAACAAAATCTTTGGTTCCACATTTGTTTCTTCTCTGTCACAGGAGGACATGTGTGAGACCTACCAGCAAATTGAAAGGTGTAACTTTCTTTTTTTTTTTAAGCCTGGAGGGTGTGCACCCAAAGGCCCAGATGGAGGGTGGGAGCTAAAAGATGGAGGGTTAGGGGACAAGATAGGGAGACTGGGCACATTCTCACTCCTCTTACGTAAGTCATCAGAGAATGACTACATTCTTTAATCGGAAGTCAGAGTCTCCAGAACGTTAGATACCTGCGTGGAGGTACAAACAAAGACATACATGATTGCAAAAGCCTTTGCTACTTTGAATTCCTTCCAATGGATTTGCCCTCATCCAGGGCATTGCGGAAAATGTGTGTGGTCATTCATAATGAGTTGATCTTTGTGAATCTTTGTGTAGGTTAGTAGGGATGGTTGGCTTTTGAATGCTGTCCCAGGCAACCCAGGACAAGGCTCTCCAATAGTGAGTCCCACCCGGCACACAGGCTTATTGACCCAAACGAATATCACAGAAATGACAACAGGATATGGGTCTATCCCCATAATTCATGAAAACATAAAATTGTTCCTCAATTTTAAACTACAGGAAATAGGGGAAATAACTCTGCAGAAGAGACAGGAAGTGTGGTTTGGTGGTCAGAGCTGAGGAAATTGAGAAGCCTTATTCTGTCTCATGTTCCAACATTAATCTCTTGTCAACCTGGATTTCATTTCTTATGAACTAAGAATAAAAACAAGCAATGGGTCAGGCCCGTTGATAAACCCACGGTTAGAAACTTGCAAGGTTTTAAACTAAAATCATGACTTCCCCCAAACAAAGCTTTCTTTTCACTTTGATCTTACAATTGACTTCGGTGTTTAAAAATAACTCTCCTCTTTTGTTGGTTTCCACAGTCAGACAAATACCCCATTCAAGATACGGGACTCCCTAAAGGTATGTACAGTTATAATATAACTACTTGAACTTGTGATTATTTCAATATCTTGAACAAAACACCAGTCAAAGTAATTTCTCATTATGTAAAAGTGTAAAACAGAAACCGATAATTTAGCTGATGATTTGTTGATCTCAGGCGTGGATTTTCGTATTCAAGTCTATGAGTTATTTCATTAGAAATTAGACATTAAATTCCTGTGGTGTTTTTCACATGCATAAAATGAAGATAGCCAGGACTCCAGGTTGCAAGTGACAGAAATCTACTGTTAATTTTAAAAAAGGGAGGAGGGACCATTAGGGTCTTTGGACACTGACGAGTCCAAGCATTTAAACGATGCTTGCAGGCTCAGCCTCTCTGTCTCTTTCATGGCTCTGTCTTCATCTGTGTTGGCTCCAGTTTTGGGTAGACTTTCCATTCATGATGGAAAAGGTGGTCACCAATGCCCGTGGCTTTACACAACACCCCTCATGATGGTGGAGCAAGGTGAGGGGGCTTTCCTCCAACACCCACATAATTCTGGGGATGACTGTCATATGGGAAGTTTGGGTCACGTGGCCATCTGTGAGTCTGCTGTTGCCATCAGGAAGATGAAGGAGGCATTGGTCAGGTCTGAGCCTTGAGGTTGGGTAGGGGAGAGCGCAGAGTTAGTTCTACCCAAACCACAGGAAGGAGGGCTCTCTTATTAGACAGAGGGGCAAAGGATGCTTGTCAGGCCCCAAAGCAGAAAACAAACAAACAGAAACCCACCCAGAAACCTATCTATTGTAATTCACAAGCTAATGTTTTAGGCTCAGTACAGACCAGCCATTTTTCTGATTTCTCCTGTGGGGCGGTCTGCAAAGCTTATCTGTGATGGAGACCGAGCTGCTGCTCGCCTGACTGGAGCATTTGCCTCGTGCTCTGCTGACCACCTGGAGTGAGGGGGGTGGAGGGCTATCAGATCTGACCAGCTTCAGAGATGGCAGGGGCCCCCGGCTTCCTGGAGAGGTAGGGCTTCCCAGCACCCATGAACATGGGTTTTCCTGGCAGTCTTTGTGACGGGGTGATCATAGGGTCACCAGACTGGAGAGTTGGGAGGGAGCTCCCTGCCGGGGCCCACCTGGGATTGAGTCCAGGGTGTTGCCAAGGCTCCTCTCCCCTCCATTCCTTATTCAGCAGACTCTTCTCCTTGCACCCAGAGATTACACTGTTAGAGTTTCATTCCTTTGCCCCCTGTGCATGTCCTAGGCAGCGATGTAGGGAAAAGAGACCAAAGGCCAGGATTGAGTCCAAATCCTGGCTATAGTAGGGGAGCCTTCTGGCTAGCTCACGTCCTCCTTTCCCCTGTGGGTGAAGGACTTCTAAGTGTCCTGAATCCTCCAGACTGTGATTTGACAATTTAATTCAGCAAGAAGGTGAAAGGTGCAAGCCAGGAGGCCAGGGACACATGGGAAGCAGCCTTGAAGGGGTTTCTTAGACTTTAGGGGCACAGAAGAAACATCTGGGAGTGTGGGGGGGGGGGGCTGGCTCATAATGCAGATTCTGGGCCTGGCTGCTCTGAAATCACGATGTGCTAGGTCTGGGGTCAGGCTCAGGCACCTGTGTGTAATCGCACACCTGAGGGGTTGGGATGCAGACCTCACTTTAAGAGACTGCCTGGGGTGCCTCATGGCTCAGTTGGTTGACCATCGACTCTTGATTCAGCTCAGGCCATGATCCCAGGGTTGTGGAATCGAGCCCTGCATCAGCCTCTGCAGTGCTTGGGATTCTCTCCCTCTCCCCTGTCTCTCTACCCTGTGCTTGCTCTCTCTCTCTCTTTCCAAAAAATAAATAGAGCCTGCCTAAGATGTTTCAAGGATTTGGTGTGTCCACCAGGGGGGCACATAGACCAAGAGAACAGAACTGAAGCCAGACCACCACCTGCTGGACTCTGAGTGCCCGAAGCAGGTGATTCTATATCTCCCGGTCCCAGTTACCTGCCTGTAGTGTAGGAGGACAGTGTTATCATCCCTCCCATGGTGCTCGTGAGAATTCAGTGATATGGGGGCACCTGGGTGGCTCCTTCAGTTAAGCGTCCCATTTGGGCTCAGGTCATGATCTTCCCATTCGTGGGTTCGAGCCCCACATCAAGCTGTGTGCTGACAACTCGGAACCTGGAGCCTGCTTCAGAGGCTCTGGCTCGCTCTCTCTCTGCCCCTCCCCTGCTCATGCTCTATGTCTCTCTCAAAAATAAATAAATGTTTTTTAAAAAAATTCAGTGAGATGAGCACAGGTGAGCATCAGATGGTGGAGGAAAATCTGGCAAAAAAAAAAAAGTAGGAAAACTCAGGGTCGAGGATGCTTTCCTAGCGCCGTGGCAAAGGTGGCACCGTTTGAGACAGCCACAGAGCTGCAGCGACTCTGAGACTGCAGTGTCATGGTTCGATTTGTCTAAAGCTGGTTTTTAACACCCTTAAACATGACTTCCTGTTTTGGGGGGGAAAAAAAAAGACTGGTTGCTTAGCAACCTCCTAGTACAGTAACTGTACTACTGGGTTTCTCCTAGAATTTGAGGTTTACAAAACTCTAATCCAAATGGTAATGAACTTACAAGTAACATGACTGTGAAAACCACCTTTGTAAGAAATGTGACTAGATCTTTCTTCTATACTTATTCACGGACAATGATATTATCTATTATTATTATTATTTTAATATCAAAGCGAGCATGCAAGTGTGAGTGGCGGAGAGGGGCAGAGGGAAAGAGAGAACCGTAAGCAGGCTCTTAGCACAGAGCCCAATGCAGGGCTCAATCCCACGACCTGGGATGATGACCTGAGCCAAAATCAAGAGTTGGACGAATTAGACACTCAATTGACTGAGCCACCTAAGCACCTGGAGAACAATATTATTAAGCACATAATTTCTATCTCCAAAGAAACACATCATCTTATACTTAATGTCCAGAAGTTGCAAAAGTTATTCCAATGTTTGTATTCAATAATATCTATGATTTAATAACTGCTAGTATTTAAAAAAATGTTTAATATTTATTTTTGAGAGAGAGAGAGAGAGCACAAGCAGAGGAGGGGCAGAAAGAGATGGAGACACAGGATCCGAAGCAGGATCCAGGCTCTGAGCTGTCAGCGCAGAGCCTGACGTGAGGCTCAGACTCACAAACCATAAGATCATGACCTGAACCAAAGTCAGACACTTAACTGATTGAGCCCCCCAGGTGCCCCTGCTAGTATTTTTTTTAAACATACCAATGAGGCCAATATAATCATTAAACATGTGTGGTACTTTTCTCACTGTAAATGTTTTTAGGGAAAGAAAACCCATATGAATCAGAGACAAATTTATAGATTTCAAAGTAAATGCAATCTAATGAAGTCCAGAGTCAGACTTACATTGTTTAAGTGAATTTGAGGGGGTCCTGCTTTATTTAACAGAGGATTTATCTATAATTAGCCTGAACGATTTCCATATGGTTAAAAAGTCTTCAAAATTTATTTTCTTAGGCAGATTCAGTATGTTTCACAAAACCTTTATTATACTTCTAGAATATTCCTACTGCATTCACGATAAAACTGTTTCTTAACACAGTCCAGACCAGAGTGGTTCTGAGTAATGTAGTTTTACCATTAATCAACTGTGGAAATCTAGTGCGATTTCAGTGATCACCATGTTTTTGAGATGAAACATGTTGTTTAACTTGTGTTCGTATCAGAAACAAATGTGCAACTTCCTCCTCCCCTGATTTTAGAGATTTCAGAGGGTTCATTCTATCAGGGTTCATCTGTCAGTCATCTTTTATGAGAGCTTTACTGGGAGAGTCTGCAGGCACTAAACTCAAGACTAATACAAGAGTGAGACTTATTTTATTAAGTCTTATTTATAATTTTTCATTTCAGAATAGTTGATGCATTAGTTTTAGGTATATATCATAGTGCAGAAGAGTGGGGAGGGATCCTCAAAAAATTAAAAATAGAGATACCATATGATCCAATAATGCCACAGCTGGGTATTTATCCAGAGACAATGAAAACACAAATCCGAAAATATCTATGCACTCTTATGTTTATTACAGTATATTTACAATAGTTAAGATATGGAAGCAACCCAAATATCCATTGACAGATGGATAAGGAGAGTGTGTGTATGTGTGTGTATATGTATGTGATAGAATATTACACAGCCATTAAAAAGGATGAGATTGTATGGTTTTTGACGTGAATGAGGCTTATTTTCTATCACAGAGTTCCTTATATCTTGTAGAAACTACTGGATTAAGTGTTCTGAAGGGAATGTAACTCTTCACATTTTGAGAAAAAAAATGTGTTTGGGAAGAGAATTCTGATTTTTTTGGGTCACTTCCCAATGAGGGGAAATTGGACATAAATACATCATAAATCAATCAAGCTTGGGGCACCTGGGTGGCTTAGTCGGTTAAGCGTCCGACTTTCGCTTAGGTCATGATCTCATGTTCGTGGGTTCAAGCCCCGCGTTGGGCTCTGTGCTGACTGCCAGCTCAGAGCCTGGAGCCTGTTTCAGTCTGTGACTCCCTCTCTCTCTGACCCTCCCCTGCTCACGCTGTCTCTCTCTCTCTCTCTCCTAGAAATAATAAATAAATAAATAAATAAATCAAGCTTTTATCATCTTTTTCTCTAGTATTACTGCTCTTTTCTCTTATTCAAAATATTTTATGGTGAATTTTAAGCTAATGAGAAGTAAAGCAAACTAATTCTGTTGTTCCTGAATTTGAGGAATTTGAACTCAAGCATAGATGATATTTGGGGACCTTTTAGGACAATTTAACTAAATGTAGAAGTAGTGGTTCCACTTGAAAACGTTAGGAAAAAATAAACAAATGTGAAAGAACTCACTAAAATAAATCAGAAATAAAAATGTTTGCCCTAGGGGCACCTGTGTGGCTCAGTCGATCAAGAGTCCAACTTTTGATTTCAGCTCAGGTCATGATCTCACGGTTTGTGAGCTCGAGCCCTGAGTCTGGTTCTGCGTTTGCAGTGCAGAGCCTGCTTGGGATTCTCTCTCTCCCTCTCTCTCTGCCCTCTCTCCCATGCATGTTCTCTCTCAAAATAAATAAACACAAAAAAATAGTTTGCCCTAAAACTAGCAAGCCAATTCGCTCTTTTTTATACGATCTCTCACCTCATTAGATTGACAGCATTTTGCTGATAGGCTTCCTTGTTCTGATAGGAAACTAAATACCCCTCCTACCTGCATGATTTGCTGTGTCTTGGTCCTGCTTAATCCATAAATTCATTCCCTCCCTCTCAACCTTGACTGGAACTCTGTTGGGAACCTCCAGTTACAATACATTCCCAGGTCAATCCCCCTCCCCCAGATTGTGATTCGAGTACAAAGGTGACCACCCTGCAAATTTCTTTTTTTCTGTTGTGGAGGGCAGAGAGGAGCGAGAGCGATAAGGACCATGGGAATGTTTGGGGTGCACCACTTCACACAAGTAACTACTTAAGTTCAAGTTGCCATCCTACGGGGAGAGCAGCCATGTTTCTACAAAAATGCTGAGTTGGCAGTTGTGACGCTAGCCACTCTGAGGATCAGTGTGACTGAAATCATGTGTCCGTGACTTTCTGCCGGAGCGTGCATCAGAATGCCGTGGGGTGCCTGTGGGATGTCAGACTCTCTGGGGTCCCTGAGATTCTGGTTAAGGAAGTCTGGTGTGGAGCCCAGGAATCTGCATTGTTAACAAGCCCCAGAGGTACTTCATTCAGATGTCAGAATGCTGGGGGCTATCCTGAGAAACTCAGGCCGAGGCAGGATCTCTGCTGCTCTCCCTTTGAAAGATAACATGTAGAAGCTTAGTAAACAAACAAACAAACAAAAAACGTGCTTTTAGTTTAAATTTCTCAGATAGGGACGCCTGGGTGGCTGAGTCAGTTGAGCGCCCAACTTCGGCTCAGGTCATGGTCTCGTGGTTCCTTGAGTTCGAGCCCCGCGTAGGGATCTCTGCGGTCAGTACAGAGCCTGGAGCCTGCTTGAGATTCTGTCTCCTTCTGTCTCCCTTCCCCCACTCACACTGTCTCTCTCAAAAAAGAATAAACATTTATTTTCAAAAATCTATAGATAAGTAAATACATTTCTCAGATAATACTATTAAGGGGAAAGATTGCCCTTTACTCTCGCAGGAATTGTATAGGAGGCAATGAATGCAGTAGCTCCTGGTTTGAACAAATCCAGCAGCCCAGTGCTTAATAGGTGAATGAATGTTAATGGATGTAAAGAGATGACTCAGTCAATCTCTCATTCGGTCTTAGCTGTTGGACCCTGATAATTGATTCTTTATTTAAAGCTTTATACCTCTAAAAATCAACATAGACCTTTCTTTCATAACGTTCCGTATTTCTGTCAACTTTCAAGGTTAGCGTGCAGGAACAAATTCTGTAGTTAAAGATTAAAACCCGATGGACCCCAGTCAGTTTTTAACACACCTGTGCCATCTTCACCATAATCGGGAGCCGTGAAGTTAACACCTGTGTCAGACAGCCCTAAGCATGGAGGTTCCTTCCCAAAGTCCATTTTTTGAAACGTGTTAAAACATTTCACGTGCACGTCAGGTCCCTTTGACTTTTGCTGGCAATCCCCACTTAGACAATAGAACTGACAAGGCTTTGGCTTTTAGGAGGGTGAACTATTAAGACAACTATAATCCCACCCTGTGCTAATCCGAAAGGCTTGGTAAAATGTCAGACAGACTGAATGAGCACGGAGGAATTTGTTGTGATGTTAAGCAGAGGGGAATGTGTCTGCAGTGCCTCTTATTCACCCCTGGGGAGGGAGGGATCCTGCCCAGGGGTTATGGGGATGGCCACACATGCCTGACACTGGGCAGATGAGATTGACAGGAGTCACACTCACAGATTGGGGGAGGGGGACACTGCAAGCCACGCAGGGTCACATCCCACAGGGCTGCCCTTGGGAACAGACCAAGCCACCAGGGGCTGTGGGCGGTAAGGGTGGTGGTAACAAAAGGAGAGAGCGTCCCTGGTTCCCCAGGGAGGATGTGACCAGTTCATCTGAGTAATTGTGTGGGCAGGTGGGGAACTGAAACGCAGTCCTCAGGGGTAAGTAGGGACCGTGCCTGGTGTTCAGCTAGGGGACCTGGTCCACAGAGCAGCTGTGCGGAAGGCTTACACCTCCTGATTTTTACCAGATGTCAAGACAGATATTGAGTCTTAGATCTTACACCACAGTTGACTCTGTGATAACCTTGACATAGATTTAAATCTTAGTGATGATTGGGACTTAGAGGGTAGAGAAGGGCCTCACTAAAAAAATACATCAGACACTCGACCAGGAGAGGGTGGGCCATGCGGTATGACACTGGTATAATGGGGGCAGGAATTTAGGTAACCAATGCCAGGTTACCTAAATTCAGGTTACCAATGCCAGCCAACCTACTGGGTGGCTCAGTAGATTAAGTGTCTGACCTTGGCTCAGGTCATGATCTCAAGGTTCATGGGTTCAAGCCCTGAATCAGGCTCTATGCTGACACCTCAGCTTCCGATTCTGTGTCTCCCTCTCTCTCTCTGCCCCTCCCCCACTCACGCTCTCAGAAATATTTAAAAAAACTTTTTTTTAAGATAACCAATGCCTGTGGCAATTGGCAAGAGCTCTATTTGCACTCTGTAACTAAAACAGGAATTCTGTGAGGCGCTCATCATCCCTTTTGATTTAACCTGTTGCCTAGACAGTAGATGGAAATTCCCATCGAGTGGCTTCTTTTAGAGCCAGGCATTGTGTCCTAAGAAGTGAAATGAATGTCTTGGTCACCAGCAGTAATGTCTGGAACTCCAAAGGGGATAGAGAATATTCTAGTGAGGCCTGATAGTGTGGCCTTACTATGTGTAGAGACATCTTTACCTTGATTTATATTCTCTTCATCTGTGAGGCAAGAGATTCCCAGAGTTCTGTCCCAGAATGTGCAGGTCTTAGGCAGTGGTCTAAGAGTTTGTATTAAAAAGTGCGGACGGAGCCATTTTGTTGGGCCATTTGTCAGGCCATCCAGCACTAAGATAACCAGTTGGAGTCTGGCAGTCTTTTATCAGGAACGTGTTGACTAAGGGCTGGGAAGCATAACTATCCATGAGCGCCAGCACGTATGATGGTGGTGATAACACTTGTAAAATCTACAAATTCCCACTGCTGTTCTCTCGGTTGATCTGAAGGGACTCCCCAGGTAACTCGGGAATGTGAGAAGGGTGACTTCCTCCAGCACCATGGCATCTGCAGAGAGCCTGAGGATAGTGGAGGCCACGCCCTCCTATGGGTGGAATATGCCAGGAGGCCCACCTTTGGCTCCACTCAGTAGCAGTGAGGTCTCAGTAGCCATGTCGAGCTTGTACAGAGCTGCTTCTGTGACCCAAGGCATAATGGGCAGCAGGGTATGGAGGCTTACAGATGCAGGGTCAGTGAGAGCCTCTACACTTCCAGAAGAGCCCGGCATGCAGCCGGCGGTCGCTGCCCTGCTGCTGTATAGAGAGAAGGGTCTAGCAGGGCAGTTTCATGCTTCAGAAGCACGTAGACAGCATATGGCTGTCATGGGTGGTCCAGAGACTTCAGGGGGTATATGAGGAGGTCATTTAAACTGTGAAGGGGTCTCTGGGAATGTGTGTTGTAGGCTTTTGTTAGACAGGGCCAAATTTATGGTGGAGCAGTTTACAAATAACTGCATCAGTGGGAATTAGTAAAATATGTAAATGAGGAATACATTGCCACCAGAACTCCCCGCAAACTAGATGTTGGACTTGTATTAACTTGTATTAGTCACTGACAGGGTCCATAACTCTTTATTTTTTATTTTATTTCAGAGAGAGAGAATGAGTAGGGAAGGGACAGAGAGGAAGAGAGAGAGGGGATATGAGGGTTTCCTAAACAGGCTTCCATGCTCAGCACAGAGCATGACGAAGGTCCCATAACCCTGGGACCATGACTTGAGCCGAAATCAAGAGTCAGACGCTCAGCTGACTGAGCCACCCAGGCATCCCTTAAAGTTTTGTTTTTGTTTTTTACTTTTGTAGCTCTTTTTTATTTTCATTTTTTAACATTTATTTATTTTTGAGAGACAGAGACAGAGCATGAGTTGGGGAGGAGCAGAGAGAGAGGGAGATACAGAATCCGAAGCAGGCTCTAGGCTCTGAGCTGTGAAAACAGAGCCCGACATGGGGCTTGAACTCACGAATCGTGAGATCATGACCTGAGACAGAGTTGAACGCTCAACTGACAGAGCCACCCGGGCGCCCCTATTTTCATAACTCTTTATTGACCATGTCAGAGATGCAGTTGCCCTTAGTTTACCAAAAGATTCTCAGGAATTTAACCACGGTGGTAGGGCCGTGCACTGTGTGGAGGCCAACGTCCTGATCCCTTTCTGTGAACTCTTTTGTGGAGATTTGTATGGCTTGGATGAATATATCAAATGGATATCCTTGGAGGAGAATGTCATCCATGTAGTGGCATACCCATGATCCTGAAGAAGGTTGGGTGCAGTTAAGAGCTTGCCTGCAAAGGGGCACCTGGGTGGCTCAGTCAGTTAAGCATCCAGCTTTGGCTCAGGTCGTGATCTCATGGTTCATGGGTTTGAGCCCCGCGTCGGACTCTGCTGACAGCCAGCTCAGAGCCTGGAGCCTGTTTCAGATTCTGTATCTCCCTCTCTCTCTGACCCTCCCCTGCTCACGCTGTCTCTCTCTCTCTCTCAGAAATAAATAAAACATTAAAAATTTTTTAAAAAAGAGCTTGTCTGCAAAGACTGTGTGCTAGGGCAAGGTTGTTAGGTACCCCATATGTAGCCTGGTCACCATGTATGGGTGCCTTTGGAGATGAAGGTGCGTGGCACCTGAGAGGTTGCTAAAATAGACACTGAACAGAACATATTAGCCAAATTGGTAATCGCCAGATATTTATTAGTGGCTGGTGGGATGGAGTCAGTAATTTCAAACAATACTGGGTACTGGGTCTGGGACCTTGAAGGACAGGAACCCTGTATTAAGATCACAGTAAGGTACTGTGGGGCACCGTTCATTGTCTTTCGGGTTTAAGAACAGGCCAGATTCAGCTATTAAATGGAGAAGTAGCAGGCGATCCTCCCTTCACTCATCAGGTTTTATACTGTAAGTTTTGATCTTTGAAGGTCCTGTTTAATTTCTGTTGGGCCATGTTAGGTATTTGAACTGAGAGGTCCACAGAGTCTCATTTTGTTCAAATCAATTTCTAACTGTAAAGATTTAATTTAATATGAATTTGTCGGGTCGGAACCACCATGCCCACGGGGGTAATCTAAGGCAGTGGGTGCTGTGACTGTGGGAAAATGAGGCGAAACTGTAGTTCTTTTGGTAAGGGGGAGTTGTGGCTCTTTGTCCTATTTCACATTCAGGAACTCTCCTAGGATCACGTGGGGACCCCGTGTTTACATTTTACTGGCATCTCCAAGCGTAACTGTCATTGGAGCCCCAGGACTGATGAAGTCCTTGAGGGTTTGTGGGTGCATTTCAGCAGACAGTAAAGCTCATTCAGAACTGACCTCGTCAGCCACCAAGGTCTCCGCACTCTCTTACCTGTTAGCTTTGTAAGTTATTTTAGTAAATGTTGGGTTTCCCATTGGGTCAAACTATGGACCTCTGCTTGTAGTCCTTTTTTCCTTTCTTCTCCTCCCTGGTGTCCAGGATTCTTTCCGTCTTTCTTTCATTTCCCGTCCCCTTTCCTTTTTGTGTCACTGGATAAACTCTGGGTGCAGGTAGGTGGGGGAATCCTCCACTCCGCTCGCATTTCTGCATCTCCTCCTCCACAGAGCCTCAAATCAATACCACTGGGGTTGGGGCCCTCCCTGGGCAGCGGTTTCTTTCCTCTGGTTTCAGGACCCTGGGCTTGCGTCAGGCTCGAGCTAACCCCATCCCGAGCCACAGGGGTGCCGCGGGGTTCCCCTCTAACTCTGACCATCAGGGTGCTCGTTGCAGCCAGGCAGAGGTGGCTGCACAGCCCAGCGGGTGATGGACTGAAACCGAGCTTTGCCGCAGCCCTGCCTTTTCTTTGTTTGTTTTTTTGTGATTTCTGTACAGGTTCCCTGGGGGTGTTTCTACTTGTACCGTATAAAGGCTCGGCATTCACTTTCTGTCTCTGATCATTCAGGGTGCAGACTTTCTAGGTGTTTACAAGGAGAGGCTCGGAGGCCTACCTTGCGGGGAGCCGCCTCTTCCCCCAGGGAACACCAGTCAGTCTGCGTGGGGTTGGGTCCACCTCCAATAAGGTCATATTGTTATGGGACCGTCAGGCCCGTGACTGCAGGATGGGTCCTTTAGTGTCCCGTGAGCAGCTGCACGGAGCCCAGGCACCCTGGCTCATAGGTGGAATCCTTAGAGCGCACCCACCAGCCGTCAGTTGAACCTGACAGCACATCACATGGGGGTATAGTCAATATCAGTTTTCACCTTGGGGACGAGGACATTTTAGGTGGGAGGAGAGGACAAACACCAAACGAAGCCAACACACGACGCTGCGCAGGCCAAGTGCAAGTCAGCCAGCGATCGGCAGTTCTGTCCCAGGCAGCGTCTCTGCGCCGGGGAAGTTAGTT
Organism: Proteles cristata cristata; assembly: GCA_017311185.1. Classification (NCBI taxonomy): domain Eukaryota; kingdom Metazoa; phylum Chordata; class Mammalia; order Carnivora; family Hyaenidae; genus Proteles; species Proteles cristata. The sequence goes on along the minus strand of JAESUZ010001281.1, from coordinate 458,025 downwards.
ACATCTGATGAAGTGTCTCCAATAGTGGTTGGACCACGCTGTTCACGAGGCCAGCTGTTCGGAGGCCCTCCTGTTCGCCCTATTGGTGAGGGAGGGATCCTGCCCAGAGGTTATGGGGATGGCCACACATGCCTGGCACGGGACAGATGAGATCGACAGGAGTCACTTGTCCCCACAACCTGGGGGAGGGGAACACAAGCAGGCTCACATCCCACGGGGCTGCCCTCGGGCACAGAGCGAGCCCCGGGCCCTGTAGGCGGTGAGGGTGGCGGTAGCAAGAGGAGGGAGCATCCCTGGTCCCCTAGGGAGGATGTGACCGGCTCGTCTGAGTGAGTCAGTGGGCTGGTGGGGAGCTGGAGGTCAGTCCTCAGGAGTAAGTAGGGACCGTGCTGACCAGATGGCAAAGCGACACATAGCACCGAGTCCCAATCACAGGCCTCCCTCCACAGAGCGCGCCCTTTCCTTATCAAGCTTTGTGTCTTTTCCCCCCTCCAGCTGAGGAATGTGATCCAGTTACTCTGAACAGCCCGACAAATTCCGACGCACAACATCAGGTAAAAATCATTTCGGTTATATTTTCACCCTTAGGTACATGCTAATCCAACTGGAAAGTCTTAGAGATTCTCTTCCAGAGCTTTGAATGAAGAGGATTTTGAGGTAATAAAATAAGCCTGGAAATTATCTTGAAGCTTCCCCATTGAATGTCATCTCTTGTGACTTTCAGTAACTCTGGTACCTTTAATCGGTTCTTTGAAAGGAATATTTATCTGTATGCTAAACACAGACCATCAGCGTTTGTTAAGCCACAACCAAACTGGATAGTTCCATGCCGTTTTTGTAATTTTTTTTTTTAAAACTTGTACTTTTTTCAGATACCAGAAGTCAGACTTGATCACATCATTTTTATTGTCTTTTTCCAAAAAGCAAATCCATGTGTTGCTTTCTGATTGTAGAAGAATGTTCTCTTAAACTTCAGATAGGACAGAAAGGTACCCCTACACTTGAGAATTGCCTGTCATTCCACTGTTCACCTTCTGAGGTATATCCTTCCAGAAGCTTCCTTGGGTCACTGTGTGTTTCAGTCACTTCTGGTACTGTCCAGTCCATTTCTTTCCACTCGCTCAGAGCTTATTGGCCAACTTGCACAATGCCGCACATCTGCTGAACTATATTTAGAGTGTCAAATGTCTCAAAAAGCCCGTCTTGCCTCACGATGGCTGGCTGGTTCAGTCCTGCCTGTTCAGTAACACCAAGTTAATTCTTAGCAAGACAAATGGAAGTTGTGTTTAGGCTTGTTTGTCAAACGTCAGTCTGTCATATGTTATTAATAGTGACACTCCTGGATGGTCAAATCACCTTTGCAGTAATGCAGAGTTGTACGGTAGTTGATAAAATAGTCTATTTTAATCATATACAGCTCTCTTGAAAGTGGTCAGTGACCCTGCTTTTAACTCTGGCTTGGGGATCTTCAGTCACCGACTGTGAATATCATGTGCTTATTTTTTGTAATTTTTTAATGTTTATTTATTTTTGAAGGGGGCGGGGCAGAGAGAGAGGGAGACACAGAATCCGAAGCAGGTTCCAGGTTCTGAGCTGTCAGCACAGAGCCTGACATGGGACTCGAACTCCCAAACCGTGAGACTATGACCTGAGCTGAAATCGGGTGCTTTACCGACTGAGCCATGCAGGCACCCCTCATATTCTTGTTTGTTAATCCTCAGCATTTTCCTCGGAATTACAGTCTAAGGACTGACTTTGGCATTGACTACATTTAAACCACTTTAGTGAACCCAAAGTATGAAATTTTCTTTTCTTGCGCTCCTCAATTTATTTGGCAAAGTTTTGCCCCTCACATGTTTTGTAACATGATACAGACTCCCACGAAGATACAAGAATGGTGTTTGTTTAGCTTGCTTTTAGGGATTTTCCAAAACCAGTTAAGATTAGGTACAGAGTATACCTTAAGACACTGTTCACTAGTTTTTTGAAATTAAATTTTAGTGTCCTAGTTCTGGTTGTATGAAGTAAAGACAATCCTAAAAGATGAAAAATAGATTTTTCAGCAAATACAAAGGGAAGAAAGCTATTTGAGGTTTTTTTCCCCAGTTCTGTTTTAAAAGAGAATGTCTCCTATTCCTGTGAAAAGTAGGACTCTGCCTCACTACTTCAGTTAGTTAGTTATTTGTGTAATCTATAGGATTTGTTCTAACTGCTAGATATCCAGAAGAATTCTTTGAAACCAACTTGGCAGGTAGAACAAAGAAAACTCACTAGGGCAGAAACATTAAAAAAAAGAAAAAAACAGAAACAAACAAAAACCCCCACACTCTAGTTTCTAGAGCTCAGACTTTAAATTTTTTTTAATGTTTATTCACTTTTTGAGAGAGAGAGAGAGAGCGTGTGCGCGCGCACACACACACACGAGTGGGGGAGGGGCAGAGAGAGAGAAAGACACAGAATCTGAAGCAGGTTCCAGGCTCTGAGCTGTCAGCACAGAGCCTGATGCAGGGCTCGAACTCACAGACTGCGAGATCATGACCTGAGCTGAAGTTGGACACTTAACCGGCTGAGCCACCTAGATGCCCCTCTAGAGCTCAGACTTTAAAAGCAAGCTAATAATTTGCTCTTTAGAATATTCAACACTTGGTGCATTCATTTTTGTCATTTTAAAAAACTGACCTCTAGCAAAAGCGCCGCCTCTATTTATATTATTTGGTTTTACCAAACTAAAGGATTTTCTTTTTCTTTTTTCTTTCTTTGTTTTTAAGTTTTAGAAACCACATGAAGGGACTGGTTTAGTTAGTTGTGATGAAAGGATCATGCTAACACGAGATGTTAATAATGAAGGAAATTGAGTGTAGGGTGTACAGGACCTCTCTCTACCATCTTCTCCAGCTCTCTGTAAGTCTAAAGCTATTCTAAAGTAAAAACATACTTTAAAAACCACAGTAAGTAAAATTTAGACTGTAGAAAAGTGAAAAAACTCTTTCACAATTCCACTGCTCTTAATATAACCATTTTTTTTTTTTTGCCATTTGGATGTATTTCCCTGATACTTTTTTTAATATGAGTAATTACAAAACTGTCAATGAGCTCTCTTTTCTTATGTAATCTCACCAACATTTTTAAAGTTTATTTATTTTGAGAGAGAGAGAATGAGGGGGAGAGAGAGAGAGAGAAAGAGAGAGCCAAGCAGGCTCCACACCATCTGCCTGATGCAGGGCTCAAACCCACGAACTGTGAGATCATGACCTGAGCTGAAGTTGGACACTCAACTGACTGAGCCACCCAGGCGCCCCTGTCTCATAAACATTTTATCCAGTTTGCTACATGGCCTTGCCATCAGTTTGAATAGGTCCATGGTGTGACCATTTCTGACACAGAAGTAGATTCTAGGATGCTTGTGAGGCAGGGCAAGGGGCTCCCCCGCCAGGAAGAGTGGCATATGTCAGTGCTCTGAGAGCTACTGACAAACACTTTGTCTGGAGCTGAAGTATTAGGAGATCCTAGGTGATAAGACTGAGGTATATGTTGGAGCCAGGGCCCCAGAGCCTTGAATGCCAGACATAGGTCAATAGAAATTACTGGGGGTTGTAAGTGGCCCATATGACCAGTCCCCCCTCCCCAGGGGGACTGGAGAGAAGATGAGGGTAAATTTTAAGCCTGTGACTGGAAAATGTTTCTACCAAGAATGTAAATAGAGAATTCAGATAGAAGATACGATTCACGTGTTGCTGGGATTAAGTTCTGTTTGTGGGTTGTAGAAAAAGGAGATAAAGGTTTGCAGAGTTTGGGGGGTGTGAGATTTGTGGCGATGCCCGGCAGGTACTAGAGAACACAGCACTAGGTGCTGATTTAGGATGTTACAGTTGAAGCCTCAGGAATGGACCAGACTGCCAAGGAGAGAGTCCTTGTAGAAAAGCAGAGAGAGGAGCCAAGGCTGGAAGCTTGCGGAACAGCTCACTTTAGAGGCCAGTGGGAGAAAAAAGTGGAGACGCAGAAACCGGTCATAGAGACAAAAACCTAATTGCCAGGCTGAAAGAGGGACTGGGTGACCAGAAAGCCCATGCAGTCCTGTAGTATTCCTTCAGGTGGCAAAGAAAAAAATACTAAATTCTTGTTGGAAGGTGCTAGAAAATTCAGGGGGGAAACTTTTTTTTCAAGATGGGAAACCTCGGATTTTAAAGGATAGGGTGTTACCAAGGAGCAGAGAGATTAAAAACAGGAGGAGAAGTGCAATAATTAGTGGGTTTTGTTGTCCCTGTGGAAGGTAGAGAGGATTAACGTTCTTAGCAAATACTTATTGGTTATATGCTTTAAAATGTTCTGTGGGGAACACACCTTGATTTCCCTCAAGGAACGTGTCCTGTGGCAGGGAAGATAAGGTATGTGCACACACGTGTTGGATAAGTAGGGTTCTCTGAGGCACAGGTTAGTGTTTTGAAAGTGAGAACCTCAACTCTTTCAGAGACAGGATAAAAAGAAGCGGGATAGGTAAGGATACAAACATTCTTTTTCGTGTTTTTTTGTTGTTTTAGAGAGAGAGCGCAAGCAGGGGAAGGAGGTAGAGGGGAAGAGAGAGAAACTTTATTTAAAAATGTTTATTCATTTTGAGAGAGAGGGAGAGAGAGCTCACACGCTTGAGCATGGGAGAGGGGCAGAGGGAGAAAGAGAATCCCAAGCAGGCTCCATGCTCAGCACAGAACCCATTGTGGGGCTTGATCCCATGACCCTGAGATCGTGACCTGAGCTGAAATCAAGAGTCCAAAGCTCTACTGACTGAGCTGGGTGCCCCACAAACATTCTTTTTATATGTAAAGACTCTAGCAGCTGAGATAGCTGATGTCAGATTTGAGCCGGGTCTTGAATGACAACACTTGAATCGAGCAGGAAGGGAGGAAGTCTAGCAAGGAGATTAGGGGGTTAAAGGGTTTGTTCTGTCCATACAGCAGGGAGGCCATAGGCCATTGTGAACAAGACAATAGCATGGTGGTGTTTGATAAATAAGATTGCAAGAGGAGAGATGATGCCATATCCATTCATCTGTCTACCCATCCGTCCACCCACCCATCCATCTATCCATCCGTCTGTCCACCCACCCATCCAACCGTCCATCCACCCACCCGTCCGTCCTCCCACCTGTCCGTCCGCCCGCCCACCCGTCCACCCACCCATCCATCCGTCCACCCACCCATCCGTCCAACCACCCACCCATCCGTCCATCCACCCACCCATCCATCTATTCATCCATCCATCCATCTTCCGCTCACCCATCCATTCATCTGTCCACCCATCTGTCCACCCACCCATCCATCCGCCCGTCCGCCCGCCCACCCACCTATCCGTCCATCTGCCCACCATCCATCTATCCATTTCATCCATCCATCCATCCATCCATCCATCCATCCATCCATCCATCTGCCCATCCATCCATCCTCCTGCCCGACCGCCCATCCATCTATCCATCCATCCATCCATCCATCCATCCATCCATCCATCCATCCATCCATCCATCCATCCATCCATCCACCTACCCATCCATCCATCCATCCATCCATCCATCCATCCATCCATCCATCCATCCGTCCGTCCATCTGTCCACCCACCCACCCATCCATCTGTCCATTAAGTATTTGATACCACCACTCTCTTAGGTGCTAGGGATACAATGGTGAATGCTTAGAGTTAGCATTTGAAATCTCTAGCCTGGAAAGCTGAGAAGGAATGGTTACAGATGCTCCCAGAACGGAGGCTCCATAGACAGGTAAGCTGGGAAACTCTCCCTTGGATTCTTGGAGAATCTCAGCACATATCTGTAAGGGAAAAGAGAGAGGCGACTGTAAGGGAAAAGAGAGGCGATGGCTGATTGAGTTCATTCGACAGGGAAGCAGACTTGTCTGAACAGATAAAGCCTTATTCCTCCCCCTGCCCCCAGCCCACCTTGGCATACCTGGTAACCCCCGCATCCAGCATTTCCTCTCAGCTCCGCTTTGGGAAGTGCTATCTGGGCCGAGTCCTGACCGCCAGCAGTGGGAACACGGTCTTGGTCTCCCAGACAGGTACAGGATGTGGAAACAGGAATGAAGAGGGGAGGGTAGCATTCTGAACATCTATGTGGGTATCCAGGGCTGCTGTTGCAAAGCGCTGCAGATGGGGTGGGTTCAGAAACATGTGGTGTCACAGCTCTGGAGCCCGAAAGTCTGAGATCAAGGTGGGCAGGGCCTGTCCTTCTGAGGGCGCTGGGGGCAGACCCTTCCTTGCCTCTGTCCTTGCTTGTCGATGGCTGTCTTCTCCCTGTGACTTCACATCATCTTTCCTCTATGCATGCCTGCCTCTGCACAAATGTCCCCTCTTCGTAAGGACACGAGTTGATCTTTTTTAAGCTCTTCAAAATGTCATCGAGCACATTGTAAATGCTTTATGGGTATGTAATTAATAAATCAGACTGACCAGGAACAAATAGTACAATTAAGTCTGTGTCTACTGACAATAGTGCTTCAGAGAGGAATGAAGCAGGGGAGGGGGTCAGGGAGCCCCACGATGGTGGGAGCTGCCATTTGTAATAGGGAAGCGGATACAAGCTTGCTATGTTCAGGGTACCGGAGCAAATGATGTATTTTTGGAACATGTTCTAAAAACAAGCAGTCAGGGCAGAAGATGTGGAGAGTCCCCAGAAATCAAGAGCTTTGCTGGCTCAGGTACCAGCAGCCTCACCCCCTCCGCCTGAACAGGCCCTGGTGTGGCAGTGTGGGAGTGTGGCTTGCACGGGACCCACAGGGCCAAGTTCCTCCCTCCAGAAACCCACAGAGGAGCTAAGCTGGCAGGACACGCAAGGGACAAACACAGCTGGAGGCATTGACTTCAGGGGTTTAATCAGGCACATGCGCCTTGAGACTGATCCCTCAGAGTTTTCTAGGACTCTCTCCTGCACGGGGTTCGTGCTGTTTTCTGGGGGGACCTGGGTGGAGAGGCAATAGTGAGACCACCCTGCTAGCCATGTTTCAGAAGCGGGGCGGGTGGGGTAGAGAGGAGGGAGTGTGGAGCAGTTGTAGGAGCTCTGAGCTTCCAGAACGGGAAGAGGGAGAGCAAAACCTTCCTAAACCCAAGAGTAGATTCTAAAAGCCCCCTAGGTGATTCTTTTTTTTTTAATTTTTTAATTTTTTAAATGTTTACTTAATTTTGAGAGAGAGAGAAAGAGAGAGAATCCCAAGCAGGCTCTGCACTGTCAGCATGGAGCCCAACTTGGGGCTGGAATTTGGGAATCTTGAAATCATGACCTGAGCTGAAATCAAGAACCGGAAGCTTAACCAACTGAGCCATCCAGACTCCCCTATGAGCCCCATAGGTGATTCTGATGCATCCCACTTCCTCCCCCACAAACAAAACCACTGGATAGGAGGGATAGCGTCTGGCCGCTGGTTAAATTCCCCTAGTCTACAGCAGCATGGATACATGAATAATTTTAGTTTATGGTCACATAAATCAGCAGTGGAAGGTGTTGTGAGATTAGTCACAAATGTACCTACCGCCCTTCATCTGCCATATTCTCCCCCTACCCTACCTTCTTGGCTATTTTTAGATAATCCATGAGCCTGGCACATGACTTTGCACAGAGGAGGGGCAGGGGTCCTGTGTAGGTCAAGTGGCTACTATAAGATCTTCACCTGAAGGCAGTAATGAGGATCCTTAAGGACAGATTTTAAAAACATGATGAGCCACCTGGGTGGCTCAGTCGGTTAAGTATCAGGTCATGATCTCACAGTGCATGGGTTCGGGCCTCACGTCAGAGCTCTGTGCTGACAGCTCGGAGCCTGGAGCCTGCTTCTGATTCTGTGTCTCCCTCTCTCTCTGCCCTTCTCCCTTTGTGCTCTGTCTCTGTTTCTCTCAAAAATGAATAAACATTAGAAGAAATTAAAAAAAAAAAAACATGGAAAGCACCTATTAGTGGCCCAAAGAAAACAAATGTAAATTTTCTTATTAACATTAGTGCCCACTTAGCCCAACAGTTCTGGACCCTGACTGCACATTAGGAATCGCCGGGAGAACATTTATGTGGGTAGATTCATGCTTGCATCCCGTTCCCCAGAGATTCTCACTGGAATGCTTTGGGGTAGGTTCCCATTGCTGATATTTCTTAATGTCCTGGGAACTTCTCTGTGCTGCAGAGTGAGAAAGTCTGGGATAGACCACGCATCCTCATCCAGGGGGTGAGGGGTCCAGACATGCCCATGGCATTAACTCTTCATGTTCCATGCATGCAGGCTGCTCCCACATGCTCCAGACTTATGTGGGAGTTTGTCTCCAAATTTCCCCTTTTTATAAGAACACCAGTTCTGTTGGATTAGGGCCCTCCCTAATGACCGCTCTTCAACTTGATCACCTCCGTGAAGACCTTATTTCCAAGTATAGTCACATTCGGAGGTTAGGACTCTGACATAGGAATTTGGAGTGGGGTTTTGGGTGGGGGGGGCATAATTCAATATTCAAAACAGTATTCAGTGATTTGGTGTTGGTTATATTACAGCGTTTATTTGGACTCTAATACTCCGTAGGCACTTAATAAGTGGAATGGGTGGGTGAATACACATCCTCTAGCATTTGGGATATTGTGTGCACTGGCCGCTAATCTGTGCAGAAAACACACAGCCTGATTGTTTGCATCCTGTTCCGAGCAGAATGCGAGAGCTTTCCCCCGGAACCTCCTTGTAGAAGTTATGTCCTTATGAAAGGAAGATGAGGAAAGTATTATTTCCTCTTTTCTTTTGCGTGGGTGTAACTATATTGTATCATTGTAATCACCTGTACAATGTCACGATTTCCTTCTTTCACATAATGCATCCTTTCCAAGAATTTAATAGGTTGTAATCAAAAGAATAATAATTACAATTAACATTTTTAAGCCCAAGTGTTCTTCCAGGCACTCACCTGTATGAACTCGTTTAATCTTCCAAATGACCCAAATGGGATGTACTATTACTACATCTATTTTACAGATGCACGCTACGACACAGAGAAGCTGAATGATTTGTTTAAGGTCACATAGCTACTGAGTAGTAGATCCAAGATTTTTTTTTTTTTTCATTTTTCTAAAATGTATTTATTTAAATTCAAGTTAATTAACATACAGCATAATTTTGGTTTCAGGAGTAGAACCCAGCAATTCATTACTTACATGTAACACCCATTATAGAGCCAGTATTTGAACCGTGTAGGCATTCTGATTCTGGAAATCCGCTTCCTCCTTTATGAAATGGGTATAATAGTGCCCATCTCCTAGCATATAGTAAGCGCTCAGTAAACACCTGGGTGGTATTGCGTTTAAATGAACGCCATCCCGTACTCGAATCTCTCATCCAGTTCCAGCTTGTCTTCCTCACCTCCAGCTCAGGCCTGATTGAAATTTTGAGGCCCAAAGAGATACTGGATGTCATTCCCCTCTCCTTACCCAAATGAGAACTCAGCACTGTATAATGGCCTGATGTGGACAGAGCACTCCCAGATGACTGTCTCCATCTGCCCCCAACAGGCAACCCCAGCCTCTTCTCTCCCTGTGATGTATCACACCCCTCCTAACCTGAGCAGGGTGCTTTCAATATGGCTCCCGCCCACATGGCCATGGGAGACTTGCCCCTCTGGCCCACCATTAGGGACCGGGATGGCCCTGGAGCTTGTGGTTTCTTCATACACACAGGTTCGGGCCTCCCAGTGGCAGAGGGTTTGGCCTTACTCACAAAGAGCAGGAAGCTGGTCTCTCCCTTCTGCCAAGCGCCCCCCACAGGTGGCGATCCTGAGGCCCCCTCACCTGGCATGGGTGGGGCAGAAAGGGATCCCTTCCTCCTAAAGGCAGAGGAAGGGAAACTTCGTCCACCACTTCCTTCAAAGAAATCTCTTTCTCTTATATAGGCTGGAGGTAGGGTTGGGGTAATGGTCAGGCCACTTCTTTTGGCCCCCTCTTAGCTGGTTCTTTGGGGTTCACCTGGCCCCTTTCTGTGTGGTAATACCGTTAACAAGCATAGTTGCTGTTCCATGGCTTAAAAACTGGGTGTGGGCCCCTGCCCCCATCTACTCTGGGCAACATCACGTGCAACTCTATTTCTGAAAGGCTTGTTTAATGTCAAAGAAATCAGTTACTGATAGGCTTTCAACAGATAAAAACAGCATCTTCTTTGTTTTTGGTGATATTTGTCACTAGGAACTGACCTGAGCTCTTAGAACTTGTTCTGTGGAAGAACAGACTGGCGGTCTGGGCTATTAGGTCTAGTCTGTAAATACAGATGCAAATGTAGTGTAAGAAATATACAGCCTTCCATGGGGGGCTGGGGGTTGCAGGGGAAGGGCATTCACCATGGCAGTGTTGAGGACAGCAAAAAAACTGAAACATCCTCAAGTCCCGTGATAAGGAAACTCTTAAGTAACTCATGGCCAAGAATATAACAGGATGTGAGTTAGGGTATTTTCCTAGGGTCTTAAGAATTTTGACTGGGGCCCCACACTGAGGACAATGGCATGCATGCATTCCACAGAAAGGGGTCCCCCTTTGGCCTTGACCCCTCACCTACCATGCCTTCCTTTTCTTCAGTCTCTGGGTCCTCACCTTCCTCCAGGCTCCCAGAAGCTCATGCGTGACTCCTAGGCTCCTTATTTCCTAAGCTCCAGTTAGCACTCGACTTCGGCTCAGGTCATGATCTCATGGTTTGTGAGTTCGAGCCCCACGTTGGGCTCTCTGCTGTCAGCACAGATCCCCCTTTGGATCCTCTGCCTCTATCTCACTCTGCCCTTCCCTCACTCATGTGCCTTTTCTCTCTCAAAAATAGATAAATATTTAAAAATAAACTAAAATGTCAATGTTTGCAGTATACTAGAAATTAGGTTCTTTCCAACCAATTAAAGCAAAATATCATGTAAAAGTGTGAAAGCGCCTATCATTTACTAATTTTTAAAGACCTTCTTATTTTTTTTTAAATGTTTGTTTATTTTGAGAGAGAGTCTGAGCAGGGGAGAGGTAGAGAGAGAGAGACACAGAATCCAAAGCAGGCTTCAGGCACAGAGCCCGATGAGGGGCTTGAACTCATGAATCATGAAGTCATAACCTGAGCTGAAGACGGCACTTAACTGACGGAGCCACCCAGGTCCCCCAAAGATCTTTTTTTTTTTTTTTAGAGCAGTTTTAGGTTTGCAACAAAATTGTGAGAAAGGTACAGAGATTTCTTTTTTTCTCTTAAGTTTATTTATTTTGAGAGAGAGCACACTAACTGGGGAGGAGCAGAGAGAGAGAGAGAGAGAGAGAGAGAGAGAGAGAGAGAGAGAATCCCAAGCAGGCTCCCAGCCAGCAGCACAGAGCCTGCCTTGGGGCTCTCTCATGTATTGCGAGATCATGACCTGAGCCAAAATCAACAGACAGACGTTTAACTGACCGAGCCACCCAGGCCTCCCCGATCCTGACCATTTAGAAAGTGGGTTTGGGCTGAGACGTACAGATGGACAGTGTGACATCTTTAGCGCTGAATGGGACCACAGAAATCCTGTGGTTCGTGATTTCTTTTGTTTTACAGTGGAGGGAGCCGGTGTCAGTGGATGAGGGATGGAGTTGGGACCCATGCCTTGTCCAGGGTCGCTCACCTACCCCCGATGCTCAGCATTTCTGAGTCAGCTGCCCATTACCAGTTACCACTGGGCCGCTTGCCTAGGGAGATTTTAGGCTTTTCCCGCAGTTCTAAATGATATCCGTGTGGCAGAGCAGCATGGGTAAGAGCTACTGGAATAAAACCAGTAAATGGCAGGGTTGCTCTTTTCTTTAAATTGGATTGAGAGGCAGTTGGCAAAATCCTCATTGCCTTGGCAGAGCAGCCGGTCTGCCAGACTATCTGCGAACCCGAAGCAATTATGCGTGTTATAATAACAGGGAACGGACCCAAGCGGCACTTGCTGTTGATGGTATCTTGCCTGAGTCAGCCCAGCAGGCCGCTACCTGCTCTTTGTGATACGTAGCGATGCTTTTCAAGCACCAACAAGATCTGTTTCACAGATTGGTGAGCCCTTTGCTTTGTTCTTTGAGGGAAAAGCAGATAGTTCTGGCTTCAGGAAATCCTTGGTAGTTTCTCACTTCGTTCCTGAGACAACATTTCAAGAATGAGGAAGCAGTGCTCTTAGGGAAAACAAGAAAACCTTCCCTGGAGCCTCTACTTGGCTAGTTTTTAAAGAAATTTTTAATGTTTTTTTTAAAATTTATTTCTGAGAGAGAGAGAGAAAGAGAGAGGCAGCGTGAACAGGGGAGGGTCAGAGAGAAAGGGAGACACAGAATCCAAAGCAGGCTCCAGGCTCTAAGCTAGCTGTCAACACAGAGCCCGATGCGGGGCTCGAACCCACGAACCATGAGATCATGACCTGAGCCAAAGTCAGACACTTAACCGACTGAGCCGCCCAGGTGCTCCTCTACTTGGCTATTTTTAGCTCTGGTAAGAGGGACTCCCTTTGGCTTTGAGGACACTGTCTACCAATCCAAAATAGACTGCACTTTCTTGAAACAGGCTGTGACGGGGGGCGGGGTGGGGAGCAGGGGGAGGTTCTTTATACACACCTGCCTGGACTTTGAGTGGACAGAGAAGGAACTTCAAGGGTGGATTTCGCTGGAATGGAAAGCACCTGTTCTATAAGTTGATGTATCCCTCATCTGTCTGCTTTTCCACTCCCTCCCTCCTTCCTTCGTTTACCCACTGTCCCATCCAGTCTGTGCAGTTGACCATCTCACCCCTTCTCACGTGCCCGGGGTGCCCCATTGGGGGAACAGATACACGAACCACTACAAAGTTAAAATTTCATGAGAAATGCCAGGTGAATTTGATTAGGGTCTTTGCAAGAGGCAGACCTCTTCTCTGTCCCGATTCCCTAGACAGTTCTGCCCAAAATACACAAGGGTCTGATTCTGTCTCCCAGGATAGAACTTAACATCTCCAGGTTGTGTCATCTGACTTTTTCTAGACTAAATTGATGTGTCGGGCATGGCGACCTTCCACTGACCTGCTTCCTCTCTCTCCTGGCCCCATCCATCTCCAAGCACGTCATCACAGGAAACAAACCCTCCACTCACACTCTGAAGTCTGGTACCCCCAACCTTGTCCCCTTTTCTCTCTTGCTCACCCTGCCCTGCCCTCAGGCTCGGCATGCAACAGCGCTCCACCCGTCTGGCATGTCCACGGGCTCTTGCTGATTTGTGTGGGCCCTGTGTGGCCACGCCCTCAGCGTGGGTAGACCGGGACCACCCGCACTCTGTGTTTCTGCGTGCCGGAGAAAATAACGGAATGCAAACTGCTGTCCCCACTACTAATTCATGCTGCCCGCTACAGTTATCCTCTGAGGGCCCTGCAGATCTTGTCTTTCATAAACTTCTCAGAAATGGAATTTTAAAAGAAAAATCAAAGTACAGCCAGTTCCCCATTTTTGATGGGCCAGCTTACAATTTTTCGACGTGATGGTGGTGGTGAAGTGACACATGTTCAGTAGAAACTGCACTTCGAGTTTTGGAGTTGGATCTTTTCCCAGCCAAGGGCTCTGCTCCTGTCTCCTGATGCTGGCCATGCGACCACAGGGGTCAACAGCCCACACACTGACATCCATTCTGCACTCACAGAGCCGTTCTGCTTTTTAACTTTCTTTTAATTTTTTTGTATTTAAAATTTTTTGATGTTTATTTATTTTTGAAAGAGAAAGAGAGAGACACGCATTGCTAGTAGAGGAGGGGCAGAGAGAGGAGACTCAGAATCCGAAGCAGGCTCCAGGCTCCAAGCTGTCAGCACAGAGCCCGATGCGGGGCTTGAACCCACAAGACACAAGATCATGACCTGAGCTGAAGTCGATGCCCAACCCATTGGGCCACTCAGGCATGCCATACTTTCTTTTTATTTTTTAAGTTTTTTAAAGTTTTTATTTATTTGGCGGGAGGGGTGGGGAGACAGAAAGAGCATGTGAGCAGAGTAGAGGTGGGGGCAGGGGGCGTGTAGAGGCAGAGAATCCTAAGCAGGCTCTGTGCTGTCAGTGCGGAGCCCCGTGTGGGGCTCGAACTCATGAACCACGAGATCATGACCTGAGCTAAAATCAGGAGCAGGGGACTTAAGTGAGTGTGCCACCCAGGTGCTCCGTGCTTTTCACATTCAATGCAGTGCTCAAGTACAGAGATCTTCAACACTGATTATCAAATAGGCTTTGTGTTAGATGCTCTTACCCACCTGCATCTTACCCACCTGTTAAAAGGTGCTCTTAAACACCTTTTAATGTGTTCTGAGCACATTAAAAGTTGGCTGGGCTGAGCTATGATGTTCAGTAGTGAAAATTCATGGCAGTGAGTATATTTTGAATTTAGGATACTTTCAACTTACGATGGGTTTATCAGGATATAACCCTGATGCATATATATATGGATATAAGTCAAGGAAAATCTGTACTCTAGTTTGATGTAGTCTAATTTGATGGTTTTTTTACCTTATATCTACTTTCGGGACTAGTCAAAATAACATATTCGTGGTAAGGTACATAGAGCCAAAGGGCAAAAATGCCTGCTTTCTAGCACTTAAGTAACTATTGCCCTAAGACCAGCATACGAGAAGTTTATTAATCATTAAATTATACAGTCTCTAATCTGCTCTAATTGTTTGACTTAAAGGCTTCTGTTCTCGTTATCATTCAGTGCTTTACTGACTGTAATGCCTTTGAATTTCGTTAGTGAGTTAGGATTTCACTTAGACTTCCCACTGGCGTGGGTGTCCAGGTAGAGCACGGTTTGGGTGGTTGAGATGCAGATTGATACAACTTTTGGAACACTATTTGGTGGCATCTGTTACTCATTGGGCAATGTCCCTATTTAAGGACTTGATCTTATAGAAATTATGGCAGTGTTTGAAATAGAAAAAACATGCATTACTTACATACCCACTTGCAAGAAATGAATGGGTTAAGTAAATTTTGGTACTTTGACACAGTATAATTAAAACCATTAAAAAAAGAAGAGACCGGGGCACCCGGGTGGCTCAGGTAGTTAAGCATCTGACTCTTGGTTTCAGCTCAGGTCATGATCTCACAGTTCATGAGTTCAAGTCCCACATGAGGCTCTGTGCTGACAGTGCAGAGCCTGCTTGGGATTCTCTGTCTCCCATCTCTTTCCGCCCGCCTCCCTCCCTCTCCCTCTCATTCTCCCTCTCCCTCTCTCTTCCTCTCAAAATAAATAAACATGTAAAATTTTTTTAAAAATTAAAAAAAGAGGAGAGGCCACTGAACTAAATAAGATATTATTGAATAAAGCAAGTTATAGACTCACATGGTTTGGGACTAAAAAAAAAAAAAAGTCTTGGTCTTGGTTCCTATGACTAAGGAATCAGAAAGGACATGCCCCAGATTATAACCAGTGACCTCTGGGGAGGGAGAAGGGATTGAGCGATGAGCTAAGAGCTATAGACAAAGATCTTCACATCTCTTATGGCTTTTTTTTTTTTTTAAAAAACAGTATGATTTTTTAATAAAGATATTCTTCAACTTATAAGGGGTTTACACCTCATAAGCCCATTGTAAACTACAAATATTTAAGTCAAAAATGTATCACTGCACCTAACATACCAAACATCATAGCTCTGCCCAGCTGACTTTGAGTGAGCTCAGAACACTTATGTTAGCCTGCAGGTGGGCAAGAATATTTAACACAAAGCCTATTTGATAGTGAAGTGTAGGAGATCTCAAGTAATTGATTGAATACTGCTCTGAAAGGGAAAAGTAGAAGGGCTGTGTGGGCGCAGAAGGGTTGTCAGTGTGTGGGTTGCTGACCTTTGTAGTCATGTGGGAGCCGGGGAGCAGGGGCCGCTGCCGGGCATCAGGGAGAGGACAGTACCCCATGTCACTCTCCTGGGAAAAGATCCAAATCCAGACTTGGAAATGCAGTTCCTGCTAAATACATATCACTTTTGTTCCATTAGAAAGTCAAAAATCATGTTGTTTTTTTTTTAAGAAAAATTATCAGTTGGGGGCACCTGGGTGGCTCAGTCAGTTTAGCGTCTGACTTCAGCTCAGGTCGTGATCTCACGGTCCATGGGTTTGAGCCCCGTGTCAGGCTCTGTGCTAACAGCTCGGAGCCTGGAGCCTACTTTGGATTCTGTGTCTCCCTCTCTGCCCCTCCCCCACTCACACTGTCTCTATCTCTCTCTCAAAAAAAAAATAAATAAAAAGTAAAAAAGAAAGAAAGAAAAATTATCAGTTGGCAGCTGTCCTTTTTTTTTTTTAGGTAGACTCCATGCTGGGCATGGAGTCCAATGCAGGGCTTGAACTCAGGACCCTGCAATCAAGACCTGAGCTGAGATCAAGAGGCAGACGCTTACCCAGCTGAGCCACCTGAGTGCCCCTGTCCTTTTTATTTTGTGTTTTTGGTATTTTTTTTTTTTCAAATTAAAGGAAAAAGTAGTGGAGTAACTAACTCATTCAAACATTTAGGTGGCATTTAGGCCCAATAAGCTTCCATATACTGGCACCTGAAACCCAGTGGTCTTTCTTCAGCCCACACATAATTATACACCGGAGGAAAATTATAGGCTGGAATGAGGGGGTGTGAATACACGTCCTCATCTCACAACCTTGGAGGAGTCCGTACCCTGGCTTCACATGTGTCCTACACCTGGGATTTGTGAGTGTAAGAAATGTAGGCCAAAACCCCCCACCTCTTGGTGATACCCTTTGCGCCTGCAAGTCATAACCTCCTGTGAAACGCTTGGTGATATTCTGAACAGTAATCATGCACGAGGGGAAAGCCCCTCCTTCCCTCGCCTTTGAAACTGTAGCACAGGTATGGAATTACATCTGAGCGTGCCCGGCCTCCAAGTCCCAGGCACGGCTGCTTCAGTCTTTGACCCTGACTTCAACTCCAGAAGTAGCGGGTCTTCCTCATAATTGAACAGAACTCTCGTTGAAGAGAAGAAAGAACCAAATGTACACAAAGCCACAGGTTTGCTCTGCTTCTAGCAAAGCAGGGTGGCATTCATTCAAATGTCCATCCTTCTGTGTTTCATTCTTTCAAACTCAGTGAAACTTTTCCTGTTCCCTGAGGTCTCACTTGGATTCTTGCCCACCATTATGCTCCCCTGGCATTCTCTCTCTGTCTTTCTTTTTCCTTTTTTTTTAAAAAAAAAATATTTTTAAGGTTTATTTATTTTTGAGAGAGAGAGAGACAGAGCATGAGCAGGGGCGAGGCAGAAAGGGAGAGGGAGACACAGAATCTGAAGCAGACTCCAGCCCTCTGTGCTGATGGCTCAGAGCCTGACATGGGGCTCAAACCCATGAACCATGAGATCATGACCTGAGCTGAAGTCAGACGCTTAACCGAATGAGCCACCCAAGTGCCCTTCTACGCCGTTCTGATGCGTTATTCATTCCTGTAGTGTCCGTATTTTTGCTCCTGTCTTTGTTGCATTGCTGGGTTGTAACCTTGAAGCAGCAGGGATGTGGCTCCTTTGTCACCGTATCCCAGGCCTAGAATATCTTACACTGAGTAAGTACCTTTCCCAAGGCCAGTTTTTGGAATATACTTTCAAATGAATAGATATGTATAATATCCTTCCATAAAAAGTAGAAGTGTAATTGGTTACTACAATAATAGTAATTAACTTGCAGAAAAAGAATTAAGTACAGTTTTTTTTTTTTTTTAGAAAATCCAACAGGAGTAGGGCACCTGGGTGGCTCAGTCAGCTAAGCGTCCGACATCGGCTCAGGTCATGATCTCATGGTTTATGGGTTCAAGCCCCGCATCAGGCCCTGTGCTGACAGCTCAGAGCCTACAGCCCGCTTTGGATTCTGTGTCTCCCTCTCTCTCTACCTCTCCGCTCCTCTCTCTCTCAAAAATAAATAAATATTAAACATTTTAAAAACAAAAACAAAAAAAGAAGAGTTATAGAGATACCATGTCTGTCTTGGGAATTTACACCACTGAAAGCTGCTTGAGTTTCACTGGCTGTGTGACGGGAGAGAGTCTAGAACAGGGAAGATCCAAGCTGTCAGAGCCCTGTTACTGTTGCACATCTAAGCTTCCAAAATCATATTTCCAAAGCCATTTACTGAAATACTTTCTTAAAGCAGAGAGATCAAGCTTTAGCATTGGTTGCTTCTCCCGAAGAAGCTACTTAAGTAGTTTGCATGGAAGACAGCTCTTTTCAGGCTCTTTGCCTGTCATTTGGGTTGCTGCTACCAAGTGAGCAGTGATAACTTGGATTTGGTCTTCGTGGAAACCTCTGACTAGACTTAGGTGACCATCAGGCTAACCACCCTTTTGAGTGCTTTCCCACCCAGTTATCCTTTCCCTAGTTTGCAAAATAATGAAGACGGAACTCTTTATCAATTAGCCAAGCGTAGGCATTTAAAGATGGAATTTGACAGTCCAGAAGAGCATGTCTCACAGAAAACTAGCCCCTTGTTACTGGTTAGTACCTTCCCCATCAATCTGTCAGCCTCTTCCACCTATCCATCCATCCCCACGTGGGATGGACTGCTCCTGGTGTTCATATTCATCTCTGAGGACAAAGTTCTTGGCCTTGGGGTTTCTGTTGCCCAGATCCCTATGTGAAATCGCCAGGGGTAAGTCTCCAGAAGTAAGTCCTCAGCACCTCGTGCCTAGACCTCCGGTAGCAGAAATGGAGCCTGGCTACCAGCTTATAAACTAAGCAGAGGACAAAATGAGTATAAGCACGCCAGCGTTCTCTCTGCTCAGAGAATTCATGGCAACAGTGAACACCTTTGCCCAAATAGAAGGTATTTGCTCTATATTCACAGTGAGAAGTTTTAACAAAATGGGGATTTTCTTTAGCTACTTGAATATATAAAACTTTGCTGTTCAACTTCACGGTACCTTCAAACCTCCTAAGAAGATTTAAAAAAATTTTTTTTATTGTGGTAAAATACACATAATATTTACCATCTTGACCATTTTTAAGGATGTGATTCTGTGGCTCTAAGTCTGTTCATGTTGAACCACCATCACCCCCATCCATCTCCAGAACCTTTTCATCTTCCCAAACTGAAACTCCATACCCATTAAATACTAATTCTCCATTCTACCCTCACCCCCACCCCCCAGTAGTCACTATTTAACTTTCTGTCTTTTTGGTTTGATTCCTCTCGGTACCTGGTATCACTGGAATCCCTTTGTGTCTGGCTTATTTCACCCACCATAATGTCCTCAAGGATAAAGGTCAAGCCTTGAAGATGAAAAGACACCATCTCTTTGGAGATTGGAGAAAAGGAGAATTGGGGCAAATACCTTGGCTCAGCCCCATCTCGGGATAGTAGGCACAAGTGGATATGTGGATCTTTGGAATTTGGATATGTGGAAATGGGTATTTCAGCAGACCAGAAAAGATTTGGAACAAAACCCAGTAGGTTCTTAAGGGGGGGCAATTAGAAGAGAGACGGAGAATGGCCAAGGAATAGCTGAGACACAGCTGAGATCAGATACACGATCATAGAAATGTGTGAGGTTTGTCACTTCTTTTTCCCAAGCAATACTCAGCTGTTTAGAACAACACAAGGGGAAGGGAGGGCAGAGCTACTAAGTACCGGCCAGGGGCCCTCAGCCGATGGACAAAGCTAGGGTGTTTTTAAAGACCTCTCTAAGATGTGGGATCCCGGCCAAGTGGACAGGAATCTGGGTGAGACCAGAACAACAGAATTGGGGTGGAGGCCACAGAATTGGTGGTCAAGGAGATGAGGTCAAGGGGCAAAGTCAGCTGAGGGAGGTGCAGAGAACATCATGGAGAAAGGCAGCTCATCCCCTGGTCTGGAGAACACAGACTCCATGCCTTATTTGTGTCTTCTTTCCTCCCTCCCTCCCACTTGCCGTCCCTTGCACAGATAGTATGCGCTATCTGTCTCAGACACGCTAATCATGGGAAAGCACAGAGGGGGCCCTTGCCTGGCAGTCTGGAGTCTCCTCTAGACTTCAGCCCCCCACTCCCAGTGTGGCCGTCCCGTAGGGTGGCACATACAGGTTCGGTGGGAGCACCCCGGGGACATAAACCAGACTGGGAGTTTGCAGAAGACTTTCTAAGAGGAAGTGACGTCTGAGCTAGGACATCAAAGATAAGAGAAAGTGAAGCAGATAGAAAGGTGGGGGGTGGGGCTAGCACCAGAGACGTCTGTCTTGGTGTCCTCGCCACCTTCTGGTAGAAGCTGGCTCGCACGCCCACCTCTCTGCTAGAACCGCTCTAAGATATCTTCACTCATCCCCCCACCAAATCTTGTCTCCACAGGGCCCACAGAGGCTCCAACCTTTCCCTGTCTCGAGGCGATCTCCCTCCTCTGACCCCCACTTTTCTGCTTTCCTTCCTCATTCCCTCCCCAGCCACCAAAATGGGGGTGTTGAGGCGCTCCTCAAGGCTGAGACCACACGTCTTGCTCTCCAGCGTCTCTCTCTTCTTCCATAATCCTGTCAACACACACGGTTTCATCTCCTGCCCCGGCCTCCCCCAGGGACCAGAGCCATGCCCTCAACACCCACAGACATCTCGTGGTCTTGTCCATTAGTCTTCAAAACTTGCTCTGGATTTCACCTCATGACTGTATCTCTGCAGTGGCTCTAGCTTTATCCCTTCCTCTCCCAGATGGGTGGTCTGGGGTCTCGTGAATTGTCACCTCCAAGGCCATCTTGCTTTCCCTCACCACACCCCACAGTCCCCTGGCCTTCACGTGCTCCCTAAACACCCATGTACCTGTGCCGTTTGCACAGCCGGAAGGCATTCCTACTCTGCTCCTGGACAAACATACCTGCTTCTGTCCCGAGCTCCTTAGTGACTCCCCCACCCCCCGCCATTATCTGTGAGAGGGAGCCTAGCTCCTTAGATGGCTTTCAGGCCTCAGTCCAACCTCAGAGCATCATTCCTACTGCCTCTCATTGCCTTTGCTTCAGACAGAGCCTCCGGCTTAATGCCCTTGCCTCCAAGTGCCCACTGTCCAAAGCTCATCTCAAATACTTCTGGTTCAAAGAGTCAAACCGCCTCTGTCTTTTTCTGTTGGAACAATGTCTCCTCTCTGACTTTATCCACACCTCCCTATTGGAACTCACTCCATTCTGCCTTGTGTTCGAGTTGTGTGTGTACGTCTCCACTGCCCCAGTACCTCTGGGGGCAGGCCTTGAGGGTGAGGGGTGAGATTTTTTTTTTTTATCTTTGTATATAGATTCCATCATGGGAACTTGAACACAATAGATTCTCCATAAAGAAGGGTTGACTAAAGGTATGCGTGTGGGTTCAGTAAGCCATTAAAAAATGCAAAAATAAATCTTTTCTGATTTTACTCTTTGAAAACTAACCTCAAGGGGCGCCTGGGTGGCTCCATGGGTTGAGTGTTGGGCTCTTGATTTCAGCTCAGGTCATGCTCTCACAGTTCATGAGATCGAGCTGTGTATCAAGCTCCGTGCTGAGAGCGTAGAGCCTGCTTAGGATTCTCTCTCTTTCTGCCCCTCCCATCCCCTCTCTCAAAATGAATAAACTAAAGGGGCGCCAGGGTGGTTCAGTCAGATGGGTGTCTGTTTTCAGCTCAGGTCATGATCTCATAGGTCATGAAGTTCAAGCCCCACTTCAGGCTCCGTGCTGACAGCTCAGAGCCTGGAGCCTGCTTCAGATTCTGTGTCTCCCTCTCTCTGTCCCTTCCCCGCTCTCTTTCTCTCTCTCTCTCAAAAATAAACAAACATTAAAAAATTTTTTTAAATAAACAGAAAACATTTTAAAAAGAAAACTAACCTAAAAGTAGCATCCCAAAATAATTAGAGCAAGAACAGAGATTGTTGTGATATTCTTGTATTATTCTGTCTCCATCAACCTTCACAAGTAATTGTGAGTCATGACGTGTCCCTTATCTCTGTCATGGGGATAAATCTGGCCAGACATGGTCTTTGGCAAAAATTTTCTCCACGTGATAAGAAACCGAGTCAAATATGCCCTGTCATGGAGATTTCCGTTAAAGGAAAGTTCATGTTATAGCAGGGACCTCAGTTGTACCCCAGAGTCTGTCAGATTTGAACATTCGTGCCTCTGAGCTCCAGCTGAAGGCCCCGTTTCTGTTTCCTCCTGCACACACTTCCAATTCGGTGAGCAGAAGTGTGGCTCTTGATAAAAGAGCTTGCCTGTCTGGGCCTGCTGCGGCCGCGCAGATGTGGGAAGGCAGGTCCGTACACGGCCCGCTGAACAGTGGCCCTGCTGCTGGGGAGTTCTGGGCTTAGCCTCCAAAAGTAAAAAAGTTGCACAGAAAGAGATTTTTGTTCTTTCAAAAACTCCCCATAACTCTTACAAACTGTTATACGGTGAGCAGGTTGCTTTCTAGTCCAGTTAGGACGTTGGCAAGGAATAAGGCTCAGACAGAAGCAAGAAATACTTAGATCTGGGGCGCCTAGGGGGGCCCAGTTGGTTGAGCATCTGACTTCAGCTAAGGTCACGATCTCACAGTCCATGAGTTCGAGCCCCCTGTCGGGCTCTGTGCTGACAGCTCAGAGCCTGGAGCCTGCTTCAGATTCTGTGTCTCCCTCTCTCTCTGCCCGCCCACAATTGTACTCTGTTTCTGTCTCTCAAAAATAAATAAATGTTAAAAAACAATAAAAGAGAAAAAGAAATACTTAGATCAGTTGAGGGGAAAAATCTAGCTGGTAAAACACAGGAGTGCTTCTGCTGTGGAAAAACAATGAGGCTTGTAATTAGACACCTGTTATCTACACTGCTGAGACATGGAGACTTATGAGCTTGGAGTGAGGGGGAAGGCTTCTTGGAAGATAAAGAGGAAAAAGACTATTTAAAATGTTTGACACCAGGGAATTAGCATGTCTTTAAGAACAAAACCAAGAATGTAGAGCACCTTAGAGATAAACTAATCTATCGGCCCCCTTAATCTACAAATGAGACAGTGAGCTGCATTGGTAAATTATGGGTAAAATCCAGGGCTTTTGACCCAAAGCCGTGGCTTCTTCTGGAACTCAGTGGAGGGTGTTGTACTAGCTGCTGAGAGAGGTTTTCATTGTATGAAGATGGAGTTAACATAAACAAACATGTACTGGGGATGGTGTCCTCTGCCGTCTTCATTGAAAACACACACACACACCCTTCCGACAAGGTCCCGATATATCCCTTCATGTGGCGTGCTCTGTGGTACAACCTTGCTTTTAAAAACAGAACCACCCCACACACACACACAAGAAAGGCAGAAACACGATCCTCAGGAGATTTGCACGCTGCTTTCTGACAGCTTCTCTTTGATGCTTTGAAATGTATTTTTAAAAAATATAAGAGAGGGGCACCTGGGTGGCTCAGTCAGTTAAGCATCCGACTTTGACTCAGATCATGAGCTCGCAGTTCATGGGTTCAAGCCCCGCACTGGGCTCTTTGCTGACAACTCAGATCCTGGAGCCTGCTTCAGATTCTGTGTCTCCCCGTCTCTCTGCCCCTCCCTTGCTCATACTGTGTGTCTCTCTCTCTCAAAACTAAATAAATGTTAAAAAAATTTTCTTTTTAATATATAATAGGTATGGGAGCAAATTGTAACCTAGACTGACGACAAGCCCAACAAAAAGTAGGTAGGGAATAAAAATAAGAAAAAGAACCTCTAGTGTGCAACAAAAATAAAACAGCACCTTGTTTCATGCATTGATACCTTTTTTAAAAATAGAGTCATTCATGTAACGAACATTTGTTGAGTGCCTACTGTGTGTCAGGCACTGTTCTGCGCACAGGGGACAAATAGACAAGAACCCCCCGCCCTCCAGGAGCTTATAGAGGGAGGTGAGCAATACTGTGCTTAAGCTCCATCTCCACCACCCCCGCCCTTACTGCCTGCCAGGCTTTGGTGGAAATGTAACTAAATTGGAAAAGTGATAATATCTCCACAAATGGGGATGGTTCTAATGCAGATTGCTTTCCGGTTTTCAGGGAGAAGATGGCTTTCCAGACAGCACTGGAGGTCCCCTTTCAGGTAAACGATTGATTCTACAGATGTCCGGGCCTCACCGAGACCTGGCATGGCTACAGTAAAGATAATTCGAGAATATGTTTATCACTAACTTTGAAAATCTGCATTACAGCCTAGAGAAACTTTCCAGCCACAGGTCATGGTGAGCTGCAAGGAAAGGTTAACCAGATTTTACAAAAGCCTTCAAAGAGTGTTTTCTCCGGGCTAACGCTACTGTGCGTATGGGGGGCGGGGTACAGCTGGGTTCCCAGCTGGACAAGTGTAGCGTGGAACAGCCAAACAGAGCAAGCAGACCGTCCTCCCTCAGGAGTCCTAGGAAACTTGGCATTGGTAGAAAACTGTGCCAGGTGGAAGAAAGCAATGGGGCTTAGGTAAACCAGGTCAGCCGGCCACTGCCGGTTCCCTTGGGCACTCGGTTAGCCAAGGGGACCCTCCTGACACCTGGCCATGTACTATTTCCTACCCCCTTGCTGCTACTGGTGTGTTTAACCAAAGAAATATTAAGGATTGCCTCCTTTCCCACTTTTTATTGTAAGATGGAAATTCTGGCAGTCTTTGGATGTCGTCTTAATTAATCTTGGGGGAAAATCTGGAGTGAGCATTAAAAGAAGCTACCAGTAGAATAATTAAAAAACATAGCACCTCACTCATGTCTTCTCTGTCTTTTAAAACACATATTAAGTGACCTGAGTGTCATCAGGGTTTTTGTTTCCTTTCTAAGGGGAGGGTGGTGAACCCTAAAGCCCTCAGGATAATCTCACCAATCCTATCTAGGCTGTGCCTGCACAACCATGCTGAAAATCAGAACATGTGCTGTATGATCAACCTTCTTTTTCCCTCTTAGAAACATGATGTGAGCTGCAGTGATCTCTGGGTGGTGAGACTCTAGGTGATTTTTTTTCCCATTCAGCAGATCTTTATTTATTAAGGACCTACTGTGTGCTGGGATCCCTGAGGAGGCCAAGTGGCAAAAGTATAGCTCTGGGAGACAGAAGCGGGGATCCTGGTTCCAGTTTAGCCATTCCCCTGCTGTGAATAGAGCAATTGAAGGGGAAACTGAGCCAGATGAACTTGCATTGGAGCCTTCCCACCAGGTCTCATGGGACTTGCCCAATGTCCGGGTCCCATCCAGACACCCCATCAGAACTTGTCTTCCTCGGGCCACACCCCACCCCTACCAGAGGCTAGGACCACTGACCAAGGATTATCCCTCTTCCACAAGTGCTGTAGCAGGCCAGCTCAAATTAGAAGAACCTAGCTGGGTAATGTGAGGAGGAAAAAGCATCTTTGCATACAAGCAGTCAAATTTTTTAAAAAAATAGCTTCGTGCCCAATGTGGAGCCTAATGCAGGGCTTGAACTCACAACCCTGAGATCAGGACCTGAGCTGAGATCAAGTGTCAGACACTTAACAGACTGAGCCACCCAGATGCCCCGCCACTCTCCTATATTTTTAAAATTTCTAACATGAGTTAGGAAAATCTCTCCCCTCAAAACTTTAACCTATATACACAAATGTGTATATAACCAATGATCAGATGTAGGCAGATGCATAGAACGTGTAGTAAGTTAACCAAGGAGATCCGTAAAAGGCTGACTATGATCCACCTGGGTGATAAGAGCGTGATTTTCCCCCCATGCTCATCTGAACTTTCAGCTTTCCTGCAATAAGCACCTATTTCTTGTCTAATTAAAAAAAGTCTATAAACTTTTGAAAGACTAACACCCTTCACACTAATGTGGAATGTGAGCTAAAATGAAAAAGGATTAAGCTGTTAGGGAATATCTATAAACCTTTATGCATTAAGGTTGTTATTAATTAATAGATTAACTTTAATCAATTTTCAGTTGTCTCAAAAATGTTTACCTGTGTCACAATGAAATGGAAGAGCTTCATAGAGAATAAACTTCTCACAGTGAGGAAAGGTAATATTAATGAGAGCAGATAGTGCTGTTGAACTCAGTATCTTTAGCACCTTGCATGGTACTTAGCACCCAAGAGTGATCAGGTATTGGCTAGATGTTTGCTTTTGTCTTCATAAACAAGTAGATGAGAGATAGTAACTTAATGGCTCTGCTCTTGGATAAATTGGTGAAAGCAGATCTGGATACCATAAAACCTTGGATTGTGAGGAACGTGTTCTGCGAGTGTTTCGCAAGACGAGCAAACGTTTCTAATACATTTTAACTTGATAAACAAGTGATGTCTTCCAATACAAGTAGTACGTGATGCTGAAGGTCACATGATTACAACCTGAGCCAATGGTTCTTCTCTCTGTTGCTGTCGGTATCTCTTTCTCTCTGTCTCTCTGCCTGTGGGATTGTGGGTGGTCGTCTCCCATGCTCAGATGCATGGTCTCAGGCCATGGTGTTTGGCAGAAATCATTGATCTTTGAGAACATTGGAAGGTGCCCACGCTGGCACTAGTGTGTTTTTTGTCACTTTAAAGGGCCTATGGATAGTCCTTTGTTTTTCCATACAAGAGTGAGCTTAGGAATGCTTTGCTTCATTCTAGGTCAGGCTGCCTGTGGATAGAGACCCTTTCCTCTGCTGCCTTTTCGCCAGTTACATGAAATACAGTATCTGACAAGAATTTATTAATACTGTGCTGTAGCAGTGATTCTGTTAGTGACAGTGAAAGTGATCTTACACAATAACCCTCCTGTCTCTCGCCTCTCTCACACCAGCCACAAAGGTTTTCAAAGGCAAGTGCAGGTGAATTTCTTTTTCTTCATGTTTTGTATTTTCTTTATTATTTTGTATTATTGTGATCATTTTTACATAAATAATTTTGGATTATGGAATGGATCATCTGAGTTTCCATTCTTTCTTTTTTTTTTAATGTTTTTATTTATTTTTGAGAGAGACAGAGCATGAGTGGGGAAGGGGCAGAGAGAGAAGGAGACACAGAATCTAAAGCAGGTTCCAGGCTCTGAGCTGTCAGCACAGGGCTCAAAATCATGAACCACCAGACCATGACCTGAGCTGAAGTCAGATGCTCAACCGACTGAGCCACCCAGGCGCCCCAGAGTTTCCATTTATTTCTTATGGAGAAATTTGCTTTGATATACAAGAGCTTCAGATTATAAGCATGCTTCTGGAATGAATTATACTCACAAACCAACGTTTTACTGTATTTCGGTCATCGAAGGGGAGTAGCAGTCTAAGTAAGATTTACTGTATCATTTTACTTACAAACACTAATTTCCCACTTGCTGTGCACCAGTCCCAGTTCGAAGCACGTTAAAAATGTGCTTAGAAAAAAGTGCACGTGACAACTCCGAGCCTACCTCACCGACACCTTCCTCACCGAGTGGTTGTGACAGAAGCGATGCTGGGTCACGTGGCTCGTGCTGGGTCACACAAGTCCTAAGTGAGATTCAAGCCCCAGCCGCCCAGGGGCTCATTCCCAACCCCCACCCGCTGCCCCCGGGCTGCCTCTCTGCTGGTCCGATGCCTTTTGTACAGATTGAGTGCTTGAGTGTCATACCCGTGGGATGAAGGTCAGCTATCTCAGATAGAGTTGTCATCTGGAACAAAGCCAATGCCCAACCCCCTCCGCCAAAGTCCGTCTCTGACCCGCTGTAATTAATATCTTTCACAAAAGCTTGCTACTTTCCCTGGGTCAGGCGTTCAGGCTCTGACTCAGAGTCTGGATTTTATTGAATTCTTGTCTTTGAAAACCTTCGTTATCTGTGATCCAGTCTGTAGCTGGTTAAAATAAGCAGTGAGGGGAGAATGGAAGGCACTGCCCTAGGAGGATGGACGAGACACACGTGGGCTATGACAGCTGACAGTTCGTAATCAAGGAAAGAAAAAGAATACAAATTAGAATCAGCCACCCCTAGAAAAGCACAGCCCCCTCTATGGAACCGTTGAATACGGAAGCGAACGCCCACAGGAGGCAGAGCACAAGACAGAAGATACTGTGATGCCTGGATTAATGCGACAACGCAAATGACGGTCAGTGATGGTCAGTGAGCCCTGCTGAAGGCTGAAGGAGACGTTAAAGTTTTTCAGTGTTCCCATCCAGACTTTCTAAATGAAAACATTTGGGCATGAAAGGAATATGAGTCAGTTTTTAAGAAAGTATCCCTCAAATTGAAAACACAGAACCTCTGCTTGCCCTCCCTTCTAAGAAATCAGTAGCTGTCACAGGGACCACAAGGCTTTCTGCACCTATTCTCCACCACTGGCCAGTTTTCCAAGGATGACTTTCCGACAGCCTTGCAGAATTCAGCACTTGCCTAATCTAAACCGAACGTCCCCCCCCCTCCCCCCAGACGAATGCAAAATAGGACTTTCATTTTTTTCTTTTTCTGGCTAGGTCCGCGAAATGACACTTTGTTAATATGTTGGTGTCCATAATTTCAGAGTCCAAATTCACACGGAATTCCGTGCCGAATTTTTACCAAGGTCCTTTCTTACGTAAGTTTGTTTCCTTCTGAAAGTGCCCTGTACCCTCAGAGTTTGTTTGATGACAAAATTGAGGCGCGGCATGATTCACTAGCCTAGATCCTTCCAGCTTGTCAGTTAGACTCCCCAGTGCTGCCGCCAACATGATGTCTCCTTAAAGGAGTGTTTTAGAGACAGAGAAAACGAAATTATATTGTTTTTCCCTTCGGTTAAGAGATCAAACGCCCACCAGAAGCCCTTGGGGTAGTTTCTTGGGAGATAAAAATAGTTCATCATTTTCCAGCTCAGAGCATATAAACTACCTCTGATGAATAATGTGTGTGTGTGTGCACATCCCAATGATCTATCAAAGCCATAAACTGACATTTTAAATGTGTTTCTTTCCAACCACATTGGAAACCACACACAGAAAAAAAGCATGAGTTTATACCCTTAACACACATGACTGCAGAAGTACTCGACTCTACTTTGACCCTAGTTGGTTTTTTCAGGCTCCAAATCGAATAGTTTATAGACCCCTGGGATAGAGTTATTTCAGGACCACACTATTTTGCTACGTGCAGAGTCGCCAGTATAAAAATGTTTCCTATTTAATTGTCTGAATTAATTCAAGACCTAGCATCCTGGGGAACGTTATTATACATGATCTAAGAGCGAACAGTGGTCCTGAGCACGCGGGAGGAAAAGGCCCGCGTGGTAATGGTTCTCCAGCAGCCAGAGTGCACAAGATAAAACAGCCCTCACCCCTGCAGGGAGACACATTAAGTTCATCTGTGATCCACTGCCAGCATCCTGGCTGGCACCATTTTCTGGGCCTACCTAATCATGACCTTTGTGGATCCCTAGTCTTGTTCCAATTCACAATTAACTGTTAATTGACCAGTATTTTAAGACCTGCCAAACTGGAGTTAGACACTGCACTGGTGGACATGAACTGTTTCTTACCGTTGTTTTAAGCGACCTAGACCTACCTCGTCAATGAACATTCTTGAATTCTGAGCTCTTCTTTAAAGTGTATGTAAGTATGTGTAAGAGAGGACAGAGCCCAGGGAGAGGAGACCAAAAACACCCCGCAGGAAGACGCATTTGCTTACTGTTGAGGTTGGGGAGGTGTTATCTCTTCAGAGACTTAACCACCAAATGGACATGCTGCCTCGCCAAGGAAGGTAGCAGCTCTGACTCCAAAGTGTCATTTTGGCAGGCCATTCTGACCAAGAACTCACTCTGCAGATGGCTTTAAGGCAATGGTTTTCTACCCTGGCTGCATATAGAATTCCCAGGGGAGCTTTTAAAAGTTCCACGTCTGCCTGCACCCCCACGCCAATTAAATAAGGATCTCGGTAGACAGATCCGTGGTCAGAGTCAGGATTTTGTAAATCTACTTGGCCTGGGAGGGTACGGAGTGGGGAAGGACTTGGAGGTGGGGAGGAGGAGGAGTTCCCTCTTCCGGCCAAGGTTGAGAACTAGTGCTTTTAATATACTCTTTTTTTAAAATTTTTTTAATGTTTTATTTATTTCTAGGAGAGAGAGAGAGACAGCGTGAGCAGGGGAGGGTCAGAGAGAGAGGGAGTCACAGACTGAAAGAGGCTCCAGGCTCTGAGCTGGCAGTCAGCACAGAGCCCGACGCGGGGCTCGAACCCACGAACCGCGAGATCATGACCTAAGCGAAAGTCGGACGCTTAACTGACTAAGCCACCCAGGCGCCCCGAGAACTAGTGCTTTTAAAAAGGCTCTCGGTTATGCTTCCTCACCCACCGCCACTAAGCCTTTGTTGCTCACCTGTGCCACCAGATTGAGGCTTCAGTAGATGATCTCATTTAATCCTCTCAATGTCTTCATGCAATAGATCCCACTGT
Source organism: Proteles cristata cristata (assembly GCA_017311185.1). Classification (NCBI taxonomy): domain Eukaryota; kingdom Metazoa; phylum Chordata; class Mammalia; order Carnivora; family Hyaenidae; genus Proteles; species Proteles cristata. The sequence continues at coordinate 427,787 of JAESUZ010001281.1, read as the reverse complement.
CCCTGGTCAGAGAGTGAGGCGATGGCCCTAGCAAGCTCCTTCCCCGTCCAAGTTGCACACCTGCACCGCGCCAACGGGTATTGACCGTCAGTTGGCAGTGTCTCTAGGGCTCTTTCAGTCGCCGTCATACACCGTGTCCTCTTTTGCCATGGCAACCAGACATCTTTCTTCTGCTTATATATGCTCAGCACTAAACAAACAAAAAAGTTCAGTTGACCTGAAATTTTCTAGATAGCTCTTCTTCAGCTGCCCAGAGCTTTCTAATTTGACTGTTTCTCTAAGACGCACTCTTCACTCATTTGATTTACTCAACAAATATCACTGAGTGCCTCCTGTGTGCCTGGAGTGAAGTGGTGACATCAGACACCAAAGGGTCTTTTCTCTTGGAGTTTATATACTAGCTGGGAGTGACAGGCAAGAAGCACAACTAGTTAAGTCATTGCAAATGGTGGTAGGCGTGCATGAGGAAACTAAAGAGGGTAACGGGATTTTGCCTGGCAGTGGAGGGTGCTGCTTTAGGCAAGAAGATGCACGGAGACCTGAACGATGTACAGGAGCCAGCCATGTGAAGATCTGAGGAGGGAGAACTCCAGAGAGAAGAGCTAGCTAGTGCAAAGGTCCTGAGGTGGGGCTGAGCTTCGTGTTCTAGGGACAAGTGCAGGCAGGGAGAAGCAATAGAGAAGGAAGTGAGCTGGGAGACAGCGACAGAGGCCAGACTATGTGAGGACTCTTTAAGTATGCTTAAAAAAATAAATGTCAAACCTAACATCTTCAAATAACATTCATGTAGGACTTGACAAAAGTGCCGTCACATCATTTATCTCCTTTAACTCATGAGATATAGAAATGATCATTTTAATTTTGTAGATGAGGAACCTGAAGTCTGTAGATGTTAAATGCATGGAGAGGTCAAGCTCTAGGAGGTTGGAGGGCTGAGATTTGAGGCTACTGCTCCGTGCAGGGCTGGTCATACGTAAGCCGTTCCATAAATGACTGTTGTCCCAATGAAAAGACACTGAGAGGGGAGCCTGGGTGGCTCAGTTGGTTAAAGCATCCAACTCTTGATCTCAGCTTGGGTCGTAATCTCATGATTCATGAGTTCAAGCCCCGATGATGGTGTGGAGTCCGCTTGGGATTCTGTCTCTCCCTCTCTCTGCCTCTCCCCTGCTCACTTGCTCTCAAAATAAATAAACTTTAAGAAAAAAAAGAAAGAAGAAGAGACACTGAGAAATCTGGCACTTCTTCCTCTGATAAATTCTCCCTGAGTTTAAGCCAATACTCAGCCTAGACTCACAGAGACCAATTCTTCGGTCTCTAGAATAAGAAGTCATCATAAATTAACGGCACGTTTCATTCTTGTTTTGCATCAGCAGAAAATACACAAGTCAAGTGTCCAAATATATCAAGTGAGGAACCCTCATTATTAGAGACTCGGAGTGACTTTTTATACATAAGTAACTTCGTTTCTGAATTAGCCCTCTCCGCCTCCAAAACTAGCATCAGCCCATTCTTTAATATCTTAAGAACAGTGCTGTACTGTTTTCCACCGATACTTGTTTGTTGCCCAGGAGACATGAGCAACATTCGTTTTCCTTTATTATTTGTTCTTTAAGTCATAAGATTCATCAGATATTAAAAGCAAATCTGCCTTTTCTGCTGGGGAGAAAGTATAGTTCTCATTCATTCATTCATTTGACAAACAATGTGTGAACTTCCACTGTTCGGCAACCCTGTGCTTGTTTTTTGAGAGGCATCACATAATAATCCCATATCCCCCCCGCCATTTTTTGATGAAAGCTTCTTTGGTGCTGTGTCTCTCTCCCCCCACAATCGTTTCTCCCCCAAGGCATCACCCAGTCTCGCCTTTTAAGTGCACTATTACAGATAGGTGTTTAAAGCAGGGCAGGACAAAATGTGTTCGATACAAAACAAAACAAAACATGTTTCTCCACTTCAGTCTGCCAGAGAGCTAATTATAGTTTATGATTCTAAAAGGCAGCTTCAGATTCGCTAGTGTTGCCAGTTGGTGTAGATAACAGTTCAGCAAACGGTTTGTGATTTGTATCATGGGAGATACAAACAGAAAAGCATTGATAGGCTTTTGGCACATCATTTATTTTTAAAACAAATCAATAAATGGTCAGCGTAATTATTCAAAGAATAAAAGCTTCTCTTATACTAGAAGGCTTAAAGGAGCTTCACGTGATGTCTTCTTTTTTATATTATTATTATTATTTTTATTCTTCCTCCTCACTTGACCTTAGCCAAAAGACCAAGAAGTGATTATTATTCTCCTTGATTTCTTCTAGATACTAAGGAGAAAACTTGCCAACACTGAATCTTACACAGGTGATCCTGGGGAGGACCTTTGGACATCAGTTTAGAGATATAAATCCTCCTTTATTTTTCTGTGACATTTAAACACATTTTTAAAGTTTGGGCACCTGGGTGACTCTGTCATTGAGCATCCAATGCTTCATTTCAGCTCAGGTTATGATCTTGAGTTTTATGAAGTTGAGCCCCACATCAGGCTCCATGCTGAACGTGGAGCCTGCTTGGGATTCTCTCCCTCTCTCTCTCCCTCTCCCTCTCCCCCTCTCCCTCTCCCTCTCCCTCTCCCTCTCCCTCTCCCTCTCCCTCTCCTCCCTCCCTCTCTCTCTCTCTCTCCCCCTCCCTCTCTCCCTCCCTCCCTCCCTCCTCCCTCCCTCTCTCTCTCCCTCTCTCTCTCTGCCCCTCCCCTGCTTGCTCTCTCTCTCTCTCAAAATAAATATTTAAAAGCTATATATTTTAAAGTATCCAAAGAAACACAATCATTATATTAAAAATTAGGAGATACCAATTGTTAACATGTTTGTTATACATCCAGACTTTTTCTGTGCCTGTAAATATGTATATAGTATATGTTTTACAAGGGTATGAATGACTGTACCATTTGTTTTTTTTCAAAAATAGAATTATGCATACTGTTTGGTAACCAGCTTTCCTTGCCATTTGACAGAATATTCTTCGTTTGACCATATCTTTAGTTTTTTTTTAAGTTTTATTTTATTTTTTTAATGTGTATTTATTTTGAGAGAGGGAAAGAAACAGAGTGTGAGTCAAGGAGGGGCAGAGAGAGACGAAGACACAGAATCCAAAGCAGGCTCCAGGCTCCGAGCTGTCAGCACAGACCCGATTGAACTCAAGAACCTTGAGATCATGACCTGAGCTGAAGTCAGACACTCAACTCACTGAGCCACCCAGGTACCCCATGACCCTACTTTTAAATAAGAACAAAGAAAATTGCAGAATTTCCCTTCTACCTCTTTTAGTGAGAAACCACCTTTACCATTACCAAGTTTGTTTTTTAAATAAATAAGCTTCTGTTCCATCATGCTAAAGCTTTATTTCTTAATACATCATTATTAATATGGCTGAAGAATAGCTCTCCCAGTATTACATGGAAATGGAATGCAACATTTTTAAACTCTGTGATGTGGAACATGTTGCAGAAAGATCTGGATCTGTTTTGGGGCCTTTAAGGTGTAATGAGGAGCAAGAATACCATACAGAACATCTCACTGCAAGGCAGAGTCAGGAGACAAAGCACTGAGATTCTGAGTGAGGCAGCATTCTGGGCGAGGGCTGGGGAGATTTCCTGCAAGGGCTGAATCAGGTGGGGTTTGTAGGGTGGCTCAAGTTGAGCAGAGAAAGGGAAGTTCAAGGGAGAGGGAGAGAAGACAGAAAACTGATCAGAGAGAAAACACTAGAAAAGGCATGAAGGTAGAAGAATACGAGCTATAATTTTTCCACCTATGAAATTGACACAGTTATGCATCCGACTTCAGCTCAGGTCATAATCTTCCAGTCCGTGAGGTTGAGCTCCTACATCAGGCTCTGTGCTGACAGCTCGGAGACTGGATTCTGCTTCAGATTCTGTGTCTCCCTCTCTCTTGTCCCCTCCCCCGCTTAAATTCTGTCTCTCTCTCTCTGAAAAATAAATAAACATTAATAAATAAAAGGAAATGACAAACATTTTTTTACTTGGTGCTGTTCATCAAGTGAGATGAACCCCATCACTATTCCCTGATTGGAGTGTAAATCGGGTATGAGTTTTATTTTTGGAAAGCAGTTTTGGGTGCATGCATTGATAGCCCTAGGATGCTCATACTTTTGGGCCTAATAATCTCATTACTGGAGACATGAGTAAAGATGTAGCCAAACATATATATGCAAAGGGTCTGTAGCAAGAGAATTTGGGAAAACCCTAAATGGTCAACAGTTTATAAAAAATCTATAATGGTATACAAGTTCCAAATTTTGTACACTGAACTGATACTAGTCTTTCTTTTCATTTAATCTGAGGTCAGTTTTATAGGATGGATGAAGTTTGGGAAATGGAGCAGTCCAGCTCGTCTGAAGCACAGGTTATATTTCAGGAAGTCATGGGAAATAAGGGGCACCTGGGTGGCTCAGTTGGTTAAGTGTCCCACTTCGGCTCAGGTCATGATCTCATCATAGTTTGCGAGTTCGAGCCCCGTGTAGGGTTCTGTGCTGACAGCTCAGAGCCTAGAGCCTGCTTCAGATTCTGTCTCCCTCTCTCTCTGCTCCCCTCCCCTGCTGGTGCTTCTCTCTCTCTCTCAAAAATAAATAAACATTAAACAGAATTTTTAAAAAAGGAAATAAGACAGGAATTGTAGCACGGAGAGTTTCCAGGGGAGGCTGGGATGTGGTAACTGGTTGGACTCAGTGAAAAAGTGTGCAAGGACACCAGGAAGCTGCAAATATAAACAGAGGAGGCAGAGTCCTTCTGGTGCATGGGGTTGGGGGGGATTTAAGTAGTGTCTTGGGTGCCCTGAGTTGGAGGTGTCATCTAGCCATCAGGAGGGGCTTTCCAGTGGTCATTCCTGGGGTGCAAAGGAGCCGACAGGGCTACCCTTTCAGTTATTTATTAATGCATTTACTCATTCGATAAATACTGCTTAATTAAGCATTTGCTGTATGCTAAGGGCTGTGCTGGGCCACCAGATGCAAAAAGAAGGGGGCTTCCATTCATGGGGGAGCACCCGTGGAGGGAGTGTTGGGAGTGGAGGAGGGGACCAAAGGGAGGGAATGTGGAAGGGGAGAGCTTAGGGCCAAGAACAGTACAGGAGCACCTCCCTATGACTCTCAAGGACTCCGCAGGGAGACAGGCAGGGATCTCAGCATGTCAGGTGACAGGGGAAAGGATGCAGGGAGCATGGGGAGTTTGGGGCCACGTGGTCAGAAGAAACCTTCAGGGTGGATGCAGGCTGCTGTGCAGTATACAGCGTCCAAGGGGGCAAAGGAGCCCTGGGCTTTGTTCCAGAGGCAGCCATATCTAAGGGGGAGCTGGGTGAGGGCGGCATTAGAAGCAGCAGGAGGGGTCCAGGTGATCTTCAAAGTCAAATGGGGACCCGCTTGTTCATGTGATACGTTGTGTTGGTTATCACAGAAATAAAACACCACTGGAGAAAGTTTGGAAAACAGAAACATAATCCTACCGAATTAAGAGAATAGCTATTACTATTCTTGTATGTTTCCTTCTGTAGCAATAGTAACACAGAGCTTTCACGTAGTTCTGATATAGAGTATGTACACATTTTACGTCTTGCATTCTTAACATTACAGCACAAATGTTCTCTGGGTTGTTACACAGCCTTCATAGTTACTTAAATAATGTTCCGTCCAGTTGTGCAATGATTTATTTCACGAGTCCTTTCACTCTGACATTTGTTTAAAAGACAGATAATAAGACTATTAAAATTTTTCATACATGTTCTAGATTATCTCCTTACACTGGATTCCTAGAAGTTATGTTAATAGATCAAAGATCATGAGCATAATCTTAATGGTTCTTGTTATCATTTGTATTTGCCACCAAACTGCTCATTACCAACAATCACCAAAGTGCAACCCTTTTTCCCAGTCCTTTACTTTCCTAAATCAGGAAGTCCAGGGCTCACGGTAGTAAAGGTCATTATAATCTCCCAGAAGTTTCCAAGCTAGAGATCTCTACTGGGGCCTTAGGCCGCTAAAATCCGTGGAGCGCCTGGGTGGCTCAGTCAGTTAAGCATCCGACTTCAGCTCAGGTCATGAGCTCGCGATTGGTGAGTTCGAGCCCCACATCGGGCTCTGCATTGACAGCTCAGAGCCTGGAGCCTGCTTCAGCTTCTATGTCTCTTTCTCTCTCTACCTTTCCCCAAGTCACAATCTGTCTCTCTCTGTCTCTCAAAAATGAATAAACATTAAAAAAAAAGAGAAGAGTTAAAACCCCTAGTCAGAAGGGGCTGGGAGACCAAGTGCAGCTGCAGAATTTAAGTCACTTAGATTGCTGTGTTGTGTGAACACCACTTCCATCTGCGCTGTAAAGGACTTCTCTACCCCTTCCTCCCCCTCCTAACTTGCTTCCTAGCATTGAAATGAGGCTAAAGATGACTGATGGAAGAATGTTGCCCTTCCTCTGGGCTGGGGCTGTGCCCTCCTTGGTGAGGCTCAGCTCAGAAACCTCCTGTTCATCCAGCCCCCTGCATACACCCCAGGCTGTTGGCTCCGCTTCAAAGGCAGCCCCGTAGGTGAATAAAACACAGATAAAGGCGAAGTGATGATAAGGTGGCCGTAAATCTGAAAAGTACATTTTCTGGCATTATCAGTTATTACTTCGTTTCAAATATGCCTATGGAGTGGATATTCCAGTTTTCAGTGTGTGTGTGTGTGTGTGTGTGTGTGTGTGTGTGTGTTTTTAAAGGCCTTTTTAAAAATTGTGCAATCCTTTATACCCTAACGTGCTGTGTTTGGCATTAAAGATCTGTCAGGGCTGACTTGTAACTTGGAAGGGGTAAGAGTTGAGGTGCAGGCGAGTATGGGCTGGTTTACTCATAGGACAGAGGCTGACTCCCGCGGGTGACCTGCCCACACAGAGAGCCTTGCACCTCAGAGACCAGATTCTGGCCCACACTCTCACAAATGCACGGCGTGAGACACAGGGAGTCTCAGACAGAAAGGGGAATGGACTGTATAAAATCCTCCCACTGCGTCCAGCAAAGCAACCCATCCTTGGCTGTCAAGAACACCACATTTGTTGGGGCGCCTGGGTAGCCCAGTCAACTAATCATCCGACTGCGGCTCAGGTCATGATCTTGGAGTTCATGGGTTCGAACCCCGCGTGGGGCTCTGTGCTGACAGCTCAGAGCCTGGAGCCTGCTTCAGATTCTGTGTCTCCCTCTCTCTCTGCCCTTCCCCCCACTTGAGTTCTGTCTGTCTCTCTCTCTGCCTCGAAAATAAACATTACAAAACTAAAAAGAGAACACCACATGCGTGAGTATATAGAAATGAATCTGCTGAAACGCTCCTCTGTGAGATATGCTGTGTTCTACCTACACCAGTGCTGTTGGCACCCAAGCAGGAAAGTAAAGGGCGGAGGAGACGGACGTGTCCGCTCACTCTCCTGCTGACTGTGGACTGTGTTGCTTTGTCTCTGCAGATATAAGCCGAGGCGAGTCCTGCAAGGAGGATTGCACTTGCTCCTCCTGCTCGCTCCGGGCCCCCACCATAAGTGACTTGCTCAATGATCAGGACTTGCTAGACGTCATCAGGATAAAGCTGGATCCATGTCACCCGACAGTAAAAAACTGGAGGAATTTTGCAAGCAAATGGGGCATGCCCTATGATGAACTGTGTTTCCTCGAGCAGAGGCCTCAGAGTCCCACCTTGGAGTTCTTGTTCCGGAACAGTCAGAGGCCGGTGGGCCAGCTGATGGAGCTCTGCAGGCTCTACCACAGGGCTGACGTGGAGAAAGTCCTGCACAGGTGGGTGGATGAGGAGTGGCCCAAGAGGGGGCGTGGAGACCACCCCAGGAACTTCTAGACCTCTGTTCCTTCCCACTGGCCTCTTTGGACATTGAAACAGCCACGGATGGAGGAGGAGTGTGGACCTGTCCTTTTTTAAGAGTTTAGGACGAGGACACGCAACAGTGGACAGTGGTTTTCCCCAAAGCTGGTGGTTTTCTCTGGAGGGGTAGGTTATGTTTTGGTGGTGGATTTTTGTTTGTTTAATTTTGCACATCTGTTTCCACTTAACATTTGAATCTGGAATTGGGGGAAAAAGTCCTTTGTAGACTCATATAGGGGCCAGGACCAAAGACTACAATCTGAATGGACTCATGACATGATGAAAATAAAATTATCCTCTCCCTTGAATACCGTGGACGATTGAAATAGGAACTAAGATTGCCAATGGCCCCAATCGATCATCATCCGTATGATCCTTCATGATGGACGGGACGCCCACAGCCTAGAAGAAAACATAAAGTACAGTAAAACCTTGGTTTGCAAGTGTAACTCATGCCAGAAACATGCTTATAATTCAAAGCACTCGTCTATCAAAGCAAACTTCAAGAACCATTGGCTCGGTTGTGGTCATGTGACATTCAGCATCACGTACTACTCGTATTGCAAGATATCGCTCGTTTATCAAGTTAAAATCTATGAGAAATGTTTGCTCGTCTTGCAGGACACTGCAGATCAAGTTACTCACAATCCAAGGTTTTCCTGCACTTAGGTGAAGGACGTTGGCATTATGGGGCCGTACCTTCAGACCACATGTGCCATCTTTCTTATTCAAATGGTTTTGTAATCCGTGCACTCTCAAAAATGTCACCCGCTCAAGTATTTTTGCAGGAAATACAAAACTAGTATTTTGGGGGAGGGAGGGGGAATAAGGACCTTGGGAAAGCGAGTACACAGAGTGCCCTTTGTTACCCAGGACTTTTTAAAAAGTAACTTAATATGTACTTTCCCATCTTTTGTGAAAGGCTGAGTGTTTTCACCCCTGAGATCAAGCTTGGGTAAGAAATAAATAAGTATCACCAGGCCCAACGTTGGAATGTAAGCACTTGTAGTACCTACTGTCCCAGCTGAAAGCAGGGCCACTAGCCAACACTACACGGAGGTTTGGCCAAGAACGGGGAATCTTTCATGCTGGTGCTGGGGCAGGAGATCAGCATTAAAATCCAACTTGGAAAGGATTTTAAACCAAATGAAAAATTGGGTCCAAAGAATATCTCATGTTCTTATGTGATGGTTTTAGGGGGAGGTAAAGTATGGTTGATAGAAGGGTTTGCTCCCAGAGAGATGGGAGGAAAAAGCCCTTCCCCTCCTCTCCCCTCCCCCTCCCCTCTTTAGGGCTCCACTGCCTCCAAATGGTGACAGAAAAAAGCAGGTGGTACCTCTACCCCCACCCCCAGCCATCATTCCCATGGGGGGAGAATGGGAAGGTTCCCCTTATTTCCAGAGACTTCCCCTGCCCCCAGTGACACAGGAGAGAGGTGCAGCGGAAAGGAAGGGCAACCTAGGGAAGGAAGGATTGGAATAACAGCACCTCCACCACCCGGCCCCCCTCCCCTGCTGCGCCATCTTTCCTGGTCTTCCCCCAGGTTCCCGGCTCAGAGGATACTCTGCTCTGTTGAAAGCTGAGGCAGATCACACACCACCCTCGGTGCCATGGCAGTAGCTGGGAGAGGTGGGCTTCTAAATTTCCACTCAGTAGGGCCACAGCTGCAAATTTAACAAACAGTTTAAGTTTGGGGCGCCTGGGTGGCTCAGTCGGTTGAGCATCCATTAGCTAAGGTCATGATCTCATGATTCATGAGTTCAAGCCCCATGTCTGGCTCACTGCTGTCAGCATAGAGCCTGCTTTGGATCCTCTATCCCCCTCTCTCTCTATCCCTACCCCACTCGTTTTCTCTCTCTCTCTCTCACTCACTCACTCAAAAATAAACATTTAAAAAATTTTAAGTTCCTAATATCTGAGATGTTGATTTGGAGAATATGGTGAAAATTTCTCCCGTGAAAACACTGTTACACATGGTGATTAGGTTCTTTAGAACTGTCAGTTCTGTGTTTTACACATTTCTGAATTAAAAGTTTTTTGTAAGCTGGCTTGGGAATGGTCCCTGTTGGCACTGCTTCTGGGCATGAATTCCGATTCCAAACTCAAAATTTCAATCTTAAAACTGACTTTCAACTGAACTTCTCATCATGTCTTGAACATGGCTATTGTTCGTAACTGTCAGCTCAATTTACCTGTGTGTTGGATGAAAAATGTTAATGGGGCGCCTGAGTGGCTCAGTAGGTTAAGCATCCAACTTTGCCTCAGGCTATGATCTTACTTGTGAGTTCGAGCCCCATGTAAGGCTCTGTGCTGACGCTCAGAGCCTGGAGCCTGCTTCTAAGTCTGTCTCCCTCGCTACTCCTTCACCACTAGTGCTCACTCTCTCTCTCTTTCACTCTCTCAAAAATGAATAAGTAAACACTAAAAACAAAAAAAGGGAAAACATTTCATTTGACAAACATTTATTTAAAAAACGTGAAGACAAAATTTAGGTGATTCAGGTATGGGCAAGGCTGAGTGTGCTCCTGTCAAATTCAGGAATTCCAGGAAAACGGTCCAAGCACAGGGTACCACCCCCTTATCTCTCCTTTAGGCATCATTACTCCCAAAGTTCTGATTGCTAATAATTTCTACCACTGGCTATGAAAGCTTAAAATTCCTATTTATAATTGCATGGGGGAAGTGCCAAGGTGGATGGGATTTTTTTTAAAATAGGGGAGTTGATGTAAACACGTCATTTGAATTTGAAACTACCATAATTTGCACATCCTCGACATCTGTATCAGTTGGCATTTGACCTTATGAAAAGTTTTAATTATTAGAAGTATAGATATTAGCAGAGAGAAATTATTCAGTTATTAGAAGTATGATATTAGCAGAGAGGAATTTAACCAAAAGTTTTTTTAAATTCAAGTTCATTCAGCCCCTAGACTTTAATTAAAGGTAGGATGGCTTTTCTCTTTGTTACATACAGACATATCAAAGAGTAATTCTCAACTGAAATAGAACCACAACTCCATTGCATAATAACCCAAAATAATTTTCAAGTTAATTTTCAGCAAATAAATAGTGGAACAGCATAAATATGCCAAGACTCCACAAAAGAGAGAGTGGAAGGGAAGGAAAGCACTTTCTGATTAATTTATCAACTACCTGTTAAAACACAAGTTCATTAACACCTACGAGGTTTTCTCATTATACTCTTCCTAGGAATCTAGGTTAAGTTGACGGTGTTAGAAACGAAACTGCTTATAATGAGGTCCTTTTGCAACTGGAAAGATGAAATAAGTTCCAGGGAATGGTCTTCTGATAGTGTTACATAGCGAGGCTTTATGTTACGGACCAATTTTCTTTGCTTGCAGTAGAAAATCACTGTGTGAGAGAAAGAGATGCAAAGTCACAATAAACACCACACACACTGAGACACACAGACCCAGAGGAAGACTCGCAGAAAAGGAGGCTCACATAGGCACGCTTTCCTCAAAATTTTTAAGATTTAAAATGGTTAGGGCTCCGTTGTGTGCCAGGGTTGCCCACCAATATTTCAGGATACCCCATATGGACAAGTCACCCATTGTGGTGACGCTAAATCACAATTGTTCAATAACATAGGAAATTTGCAATAACAGACAAGATGCTACACACACACACACACACACACACACACACACACACACACACACACGTCAGTTTTTCCTGGAGAGTACTTTTTGTGTGGGACTGCCCTCTGCTGGAGCATAGAATCTGTACACACATTCTTTCTGGTTTGGCTGCTGTCGTCAGAACAGCCTAGAACCAACCTTGTATTCATTATTGGTGGTATGTTAGAACCCTTCCACGTAGCCCTGATAAAAGATAGGAAGAGCACAGTTATTTTACAAATTGACGTAAGCAGAATGAAGACGGCATTATTGAGGTGAGGGTCCAGTGGCCTGAAGGTGTCCATCATCACATAGCCCTGTCATTCAGGTCCCGAGTGTGACCCGTCTGCTCTAATAACAGTTCCATGGTCTGGGAATTAAGTCAGTCAGACTTTCCCTCCAGGTAGATTTAGAGTTAGCTATTTGGGGTATTTGGTGTCTCTCCCTTTTGATTTAGTGACACCCCGTCTTTCATGTTTAGGGAAGTGACAGTGAGAAACAGTGGCTTTTGTGTAAAAAGGCAAAGGGATCCATTTCCCTTCATTATAGCAGACATCGACCACGAGTGCTAGCCTTTCCTCTTCCTTTATAATTTAAGTATAATAATAGATTCTTCTAAATACAACATTAATAACTAAGGTCTAACAGATTTTCTTTCTTAAATCAATAGACGTTTCATTTAGTTTTGACCCAAGATCATCCTCCTCCTAACATTTTCCATTTCTGCCCTTTGTGTTCTAAAAGCTTCCTCTTGGGGTACCTGGGTGGCTCAGTCAGTTAAGCATCTGACTTTGGCTCAGGTCATGATCTCACAGTTTGAGCCCCGCGTTCAGGCTTTGTCCTGACAGCTCAGAGCCTGGAGCCTCCTTCCGATTCTGTATCTCCCTCTCTCTCTGTCCCTCCCCTGCTCACACTCTGTCTCTCTCTCCCTCAAAAATAAACATTAAAAAATACATTTAAAAAAAATAAATACAATAAAATCTTCCTCTCCTTTGGGTCCATGTTTCTGCTCTCTCTGTTGCTTATTTTAGAGCTAGTCCCTCGTTTCTCAACTCACATTTCCTCACTGTGCTCATGGCCTTCTCCCTCCCAGCTGCAGGCTAACATCTGCTTCCTTTCTTTACTGACATATGCAGAAGCGATTTGTTCAAACATTTTTCGTATTTAACAACACTCTGGGCCTAATAGTGTTAAAACTATTTCCTCCCCTTGTAACCAAAACATGTGTAACTACATTCGCCCCAAGAAGTGAGGAGAAACGTTCACCCAACTTGTTGCATGATTTCCTGCTTGGGAATTCAAACTCCAGTTATAAACCCTGTACACTTACTTGGGTATAAATGGATCAGAGCAAGTCTTGCTTCTCTGGTGTCTAGAGAAGTCTGTGTTTGGGGCCCTTAGGTGGCTCAGTTGGTTGATCTTCCGACTCTTGATTTCAGCTCAGATCATGATCTCATAGTTCGTGGGGTCAAGCCCCGTGTCAGTCTCTGCACTGGCAGGGTCGAGCCTGCTTGGGACCCTCTCTCCCTCTCTATGCCCCTCCCCACTCACACTGTCTCTGTCTCTCTCAAAATAAGTAAATAAAAACTTTAAAAAAAAAAAAACATTGATAGAGAAGCCGATGGCCATGGTGCTGTGCCATATGGGCACCGGCTGGAGCCTTGCGCGGGTGGGGGCCACAGCTGGGGGACTCACCACCCAGACACCCACAGCAGAGGACAGCCTGTTGTCTGTCCTGATGCTATTCTTTGCTGAGGATGCCTCCTAGACATGAGCCCCGCGCTTGAACTGAAGTGATCAAAGGGGTCGACGGTGTGACTCAAGATGAAATGATGGAGTTATTAACCCCTTTGGAAATATGACAAGGGGTATCTTCTCACGACTTCCTAAGCTGAGCCATGCTCTTCTGTGTTACGTGACAGCCGGTGATCCATCTTCCTTTGAGGCAGGCCTTCAGAAGCTTCCTGGAGGACACATCTTCAGCTGATAGAGACAATGCTTTTAAACTACCGAATTTTTGTGATACTCTATTTATATACCTTGATGATGTGCTTTTCAAGCTGTCCTCATTTTGATTTCCTGTACGATTTTGTACTTTTCTTGTAAATAACTGAAGATTATGTTTACTACAATTATGGGTTCTACAAAATTGGAGATTGATGTCAACCACTCTCTCTATTTGGTGGTTTTATGGAGATTGCAACACAATCCGTGATTCGTGTGATCTGTTGGTTAGTCATCAATCAGTGAGTTTCTAAAATGTGTCATGGAGGTGCCTGGGTGGCTCAGTCAGTCAAGCGTCTGACTCTTGATCTTGGCTCAGGTCATGATCTCATGGATTGTGAGTTGGAGCCCTGTGTCAGGCTCTGCACAGACAATACGGAGCCTGACTGGGAACTTCTGTCTCCCTCTTTCTCCCCCTCCCATGCTCACTTTCTCTCATTCAAAAATAAATAAACAGGGGCGTCTGGGTGGCTTAGTCGGTTAAGCATCCGACTTTCGCTTAGGTCATGATCTCGCGGTTCGTGGGTTTGAGCCCCGCATCGGGCTCTGTGCTGACTGCCAGCTCAGAGCCTGGAGCCTGTTTCAAAGTCTGTGACTCCCTCTCTCTCTGACCTTCCCCTGCTCACGCTCTCTCTCTCTCCTAGAAATAAATAAAACAAAACAAAAAAATAAAATAAATAAACATTAAAAAAAAATAAAGGGGCCCTTGGGTGGCTCTGTTGGTTAAGAGGCTGACTTCTGCTCAGGTCATGATTTTGAGGTTCATGAGTTTGAGCCCTGCATTGGACTCTGCTATGAGAGCAGAGCCTGCTTCAGATCTTCTGTCTCACTGTCTCTCTCTCAAAAATAAAATAAACATTAAAAATAGAAATGAAAAACTGAACTGAACTGAACTGAAATGAAATGAAATGAAATGTATCCTGGTAACTGGGATGCAAAGATAAGCAACAACTGCCTACCCTCGAGGATGCTATAGACAAGGGGAAATTTCTGTACATGATGAGAGATATTCCTGGAGACAGTGAGGCACAGGTGGTCCAGCAATGGGCAGAACAAAATTGAGAATCACTGAGGTAGGAAAAAGGTAAACAACCTAACCAAGTGCTTCAAAAAAGGATGATTTTATGGTTATGCTCTGCCTCCCCTAACTTTCTGTCTCTGGCCGGGACTTGTCCTCTGAGCTGCCAGACATCACGAACTAATCAACTTGACGTTTCTCCATGGATGCTTCGCAGGTACCTCAGCTCGGCCTGTCCTAAAGGGAACCTGTGACCCTTCCTTCCAAACTTGTTTCTCACCAGAGTTCCCGTGTCTCACCACCCGCCCTGTTGCATCACCATGTTAACCACCTCTTCAGTGGGTTCTCATTTGCAAGATGAAGTCCTGTGTGACTGGCCCTGCCCCTGCTGGGTGCCATCTTGCTCCATTCTCCCCTAGCTCCTGACGCTTCAGCCGCACTGGATTCTAAGGTCCCCAAGGCCGTCACTCCTTTTCGTGCTCAAGCCTTCACTGCATGCTGCTTGCTCTGCCCTGTCCACCTGCAGCTGCACTCACACCTGGACACACCGTCCTTCCCTCGCTGCCCCTACGCTGAGCCCGGCCTCACCCTCAATTCTATTAGCTCAGCAAAACTTCCCCTGATCCTGGACTTGGTTGTCTTCCTGTCGTTTACCTCCATAGCACGGACCACAGGCATACCCACTTGATTGCAGGGTTGTCCTGTTAGGCAGCAGACCCCCTAGGACAGGGGTCTTGCTTGCTTATTCAACTCTGGGTCGTCAGTACTAACTGGGCTAGAAGAGGTTCTGAATACGCTGAATGAGTGAAATGGAAATGAGTAAATAAATAAATGAAAGAAACTAAATAAAGCGAAGCCTTTCTTTACAATTATGTGGCCTGTGAGGAGTAAATAGAAATACAGTATTATGAATAGAAAATACAAAATGAGGAGATTCACCTTCCAAATCACAAGTGCCTCTGGACACTGGAACTCCTGTTTGTTTTAAAGAGGTTCACCCCATCCCGTCCCTCTTGTGGGCTTAAAAGGTCAAAGCACAAATGTTGTGGATCATAGGGGAGTTCTATTGTTAATTTTTTGAAGAACTTCCACACCGTTTTCCAGAGTGGCTGCACCAGTTTACATTCCCACCAACAGGTGGAAAGAGCCTAAACGTCCATCAACGGACGAATGGATCAAGATGTGGTTTATCTATACGATGGAATACTGCATGGCAATGAGAAAGAATGAAATCTGGCCGTTTGTAGCAACGTGGATGGACCTTGAGGGTGTTATGCTGAGTGAAATAAGTCAGGCAGAGAAGGACAGATACCGTATGTTTGCACGTATAAGAAGAAAAATAGTTAAGGAGAGGGAGGGAGGCAAACCATACGAGACTCTTAAATACTGAGAACAAACTGAGGGTTGATGGGGGTGGGGGAGAGGGGAAGGGGGGTGATGGGCATGGAGGAGGGCACTTGTTGGATGAGCACTGGGTGTTATATGGAAACCAAGTTGACAATAAGCTATAATAAAAAATAGAATGTGGAATTTAAGTAGTGGTGACAGGCATACAACTTTGTGAATATACTAAAAGTCGCTGAATTGGGTATTTTAAAATGGTTAATATGGTGGATTTCATGTGGGGGAGAAGAAGAGGTTAAAAAATAATCAACACTGTCCCCACAGGAAAAAGAGAGGCAGAAAGACCAGCTCTTTCTGGCACTGGAGGGAGGAAGGGGCGGGGAGAAGAGGGAGGGGGGAAGGCAAGCACCGAGCTGGATGCATGCCTGAAACAAATGTAACCTTCTGTGTCAACTACGCTCAAGTAAAAGTTTCTTTTTAAAGTAATAAAATGAAATATAAAAGTAAAAACATGCTCCTGGGCAGCTCAGTCAGTTAAACCTCCCGACTCTTGGTTTCTTTCTGCTCAGGTCATTACCTCATGATTTCCTGAGTTCAAGTCCCGCATTGGGCTCCAAGCTGACAGATCAGAGCCTGCTTAGGACTCTCTCTCTCCCTGTTTCTCTCAAAGTAAATATAAAGTTAACGGGACGACTGGGTGGCCCAGCTGCTAAGCGTCTCACTTCAGCTCAGGCCACGTGGTATGTGAACCCAGCGTCGAGCTCTGTGCTGACAGCTCAGAGCCTGGAGCCTGCTTTGGAATCTGTGTCTCCCTCTCTCTCTGCCCCTCCCCTGCTCATGCTCTTTCTCTCTCTCTCAAGAATAAACATTAAAAAAAATTTAATAAAGTTAAAAAAAAAGTAAAATCAGAAACCAAGCAAAACAAGATAGCCAGTAAAGACTATGCTCTGTGACCTCTAACCAGGCAGAGTGTCATCCATCCCCTTAAGTGACCGAAAGTGACAGAAGCACCCTGGAGCCCTACTCTCCACCGCTCTCCTCTCGAGTGCCTCAGGGCTGAAGATCTTCCTCCTCGGAGGGCCTGTGTAGCGAGGGGCCCTGCTCCAAATGCCACCATGCATCCAACCACCTTACCCTGATGGTGCCTCGGCCCCTCTGTCCCCCAGAACAGAAGAGAACAAAACATGGAAGAGGCCACAGTGATCAGGGCTGTCACTGTTGGATTTGTATAAGTTAGAGAATATCATCATATGTTTGGCGTAGACTCAGTAAATAAAGGAGGACCAAAGGGACCTCCAAAACGGAAGGGACTGTAAGTTAAAGACAAAAATAAGTTATGATATTTGTCTTCCATTCAGATTTCTCCCACCTTAGAAAAAGGCCTTGAAGCTCAACTTTATGGTTGTGTATAGCTACCACCCATCCCCTCTTTCTCCTATCCTTCACAGCCTAGCCTCTTGAAAGAGTTGTCTGCTCTTTTGGTCTAGAACTCTTCTTCTTCTTTTAATGTTGATTTATTTTGCGGGGGTGGGGTGGGGGGGCAGGGCCAGAGAGAGACGAGAGAGAGAATCTCAAGCAGGCCCATGCTGTCAGTTCAGAGCTCAGCACGGGACTCGATCTCACAAACCAAAAGATCATGACCTGAGCCAAAATCAGCAGTCAGACGCCTGACCGTCTGAGCTACCCCAGCACCCCTTGGTCTAGAACTCTTCATTTCCCATCAGGTTCTGTAACTTGCTGAGGGCTGACTCTTTTAAGTGTCTGGCAGAGGTGAAGAACAACCTTCTAACTACTGCAGCATCTGTTTATCCATAACAATCCATATCCTTATGTAGAAAAGAGCTCACTTTGCTCATGCATGGCCTCTTGTGTCCACTGGTGAGGCTCAAATCTGTTGGTAAAGTGGCATCACAGACCCAACAGAGAATAATGCATGGGATCCAAGGAGAGGCTGGGGAAGAATTCCAGCCATGGCTACTGCTAGGCGGATCTGGATATGTTGGGGGAATTGACCAGGTCTTCTCCCCAAAGTCATATTTGCAGGGGCCTCTCAGGAGAAAGCACATTCTGAGAATAGGAACCAAGTATGGGACGCCTGGGTGGCTCAGTTGGTTAAGCATCTGACTCTTGATTTCAGCTCAGGTCATGATCTCACAGTCCATGAGCTCGAGCCCCACATTGGGCTCTGCACTGACAGCACAGAGCCTGCTTGGGATTCTCTCTCTCTCTCTCTCTCTTAGTCCCCACCCTATGCCTCCCCCCACTTGCTCTCTCTCTGTCTCAAAATAAATAAACATTAAAAAAAAAAAACACTCCTAAGGCACTGACACATACCATCAGAAGGAAGCAGGGGTTTTCGGCACACTATAGTGGGTGTTTTTTTTTTTTTTTTTTTTTAATGTTTTATTTATTTCTAGGAGAGAGAGAGCGTGAGCAGGGGAGGGTCAGAGAGAGAGGGAGTCACAGACTGAAACAGGCTCCAGGCTCTCAGCTGGCTGTCAGCACAGAGCCCGACACAGGGCTCGAACACACGAACTGCGAGATCATGACCTAAGCGAAAGTCGGACACTTAACTGACTAAGCCACCCAGGCACCCCTATAGTGGCTGTTTCTTGACTCTTCTCCCAGTGGATACCCCAAATTTTGAGATCCCTCCAACAAATAGCATGCCCTGACCAACTGCGGCTCAAAGGGGAGAGACCCATGCCTCGTCACTCTGTCACAGATTTCCCTGAAGCTTTAGCACCCTGACAACTCAGGGTGACCATGACAGAACAGGACCATGAATAGCAGAGTGGGGAGTAACAGTGCCTTAGACCCTCAGCCACTGTGAAGCCAGCGCCATGTGGATGGAGAAGGGTCCACCATTCCCAAGGGAGAAATGCCTGAGAATCCCATGGGAGACAAACACAAATGTGTCCTCCCAGGGAACCATTTCTGGTTGGAGAGAACTCAGAGGGTGCTGAGGCCTCATGTCTGCAGGTGGAAGTGAGAAGCTGGGGAAAGTTTTCTTTCTTTCCTCCCTCCCTTGGCTTCTGAGACCCCATTCTCAGATTCTTTTCTTTAAATTTTTTTCTAATGTTTTATTTATTTCTAGGAGAGAGAGAGAGAGAGACATCATGAGCAGGGGAGGGTCAGAGAGAGAGGGAATCACAGACGCCGAAACAGGCTCCAGGCTCTGAGCTGGCAGTCAGCACAGAGCCCGACGCGGGGCTCGAACCCACGAATCACAAGATCATGACCTAAGTGAAAGTCGGACGCTTAACCAACTAAGCCACCCAGGCGCCCCTCTCCTGATTCTTTTCTACTTCTCTGATTTTTTCCTTCTCATCTCCTTTGTAGCCTCCTCTTCCTCACCTGTCCCCTTAAATGTTGGTGGTCCTCGGTGTTGTCATTTTCCTTCCCTGCCGTTCTCATGTCATACTCAGTCTCTCTAGCTTTGATGAGAACCTGTGTGCTGGTAACGCCACGATCCAATTTCCGAGCCCTGACCACCCCCTTTGCCTCCTATACATATATGCAACTGTCTGTTGAACAAGTCCCAGGGGCCTCAAATATAATACATCAAAAATGGCAGACATCATTTCCTGCCCAATATCTGTTCTTCCCCCTACATGACCTATCTCAGAGAATAGTGCCATTTACTCCAGTTAGAAACTGTCAAGTCAAGCTTGGCATTGCCCTCCTTCACAACCACATCCTGGTGATCGCCGGTCTTGCCTCAGTCCCTACCACTTGGACCAACCCATGGCCTCATCTACTGTTGTCTAGCTTATCGCTGTCATCATAACTTGACTCCCACCACCCCCCTGCATAATTACAGACACACTTAGGATAGTGTCTGACAAATGTCTGAGCACCCCATAGCCTAGTCAAGTTGACACAAAAAAATTAGCCATCAGAGCATGTCAATATATTTGACTGAATCTGGAATACTCTTAGGAAATACCAACTGTCTAGTCAAGTTTCCCTTTATGCCTCACCACCCCGAGTCAGATTGCTACCCTGCTTAAATTCCTTTATTTCCTTCCCCTCGCTCCCCTACCCTCCCACCCTGCCCCTGTACAGGAATGAAACTATTTCCATTCTGTCCAGGGACATGATGTATGTTTGTCTTGAAGCAATATGGAGGCTCAGAAGTAATATTCTGTTCAGGTCCTCGATCGATCTATTTTTACTTCTTTTCATGAAAACAAAAAGCCATTTTACACACCACTCAGGAAAAAAAATACAACGGACATTGTTTTATCTCTTCGTGGCAAAGACAACTTAACTCTTAACAAGCAAGGAAGCTACGAAGATGTTATTTTTGCTCCAAGTTAACATTTGAATATTTAATTAGAAAGCTTTCAAATGGAGGCGGGCATTCACTGGAAAGTTTCTGAAAGCTTCATTCATTTGGTAAATCATGCTATTGTGCAAACAACTGGCCATACCCCAGGATCCAGGTAGACATGGCCCTGCCCTTCTGACCACTGTGCCCAGGGACAGGGCGGCCCACCCCAGCATTGCTGCTCTCTCAGGCCCTCCCTCCCCACCAAGTGCTAGATCTAGCAGCTTCTGGACCACCTGGCCAGATTTTCCCCCATCATAGCTAACAAAGAGGCAGTTTTCAAAACACGTGTGTATTAGGGATCTTCAGAAAAACAGACCCCATAGGCTGTGTCTATACATCCATGAAAAGATTTATTCTAAGGAATTGGCTCATGTGGTGCTGGAGGCTGACACATCCTAAGATCCACGGTGTGAGCTGACAAGCAAGAGACCCCGGAAAGCTGATCATCTTACGTTCCAGTCTGAGAGCTGGTGGGCTCAAGACCCGAGAAGAGTGGAGTTTCAGTTTAAATGTAAATCCAGGGGAAGATGAGCCCCTGTCCGAGGCTATCAGTCACTGGGAGTCCCTGGAGTGGCTCAGACTCTGTCCTTTTCAGGCCTTCAACTGGGTGAGGCCCACCCACATTGGGGAGGGCAATTTGCTTGCTCAGTTTACCAATTCAAATGTTAATCTCATCCAACAACACAATTACAGACACACTTAAGATAGTGTCTGACAAATGAGCACCCCAGGGCCCAGTCAAATTGACACAAAAAAAATTAGCCATCAGAGCATGTCAATATGTTTGACTGGAGCTGGAATACTTTTAGGAAGTATCAAGTGTCTATAAATGTTGACATTATTTTCATACATTTTTAAAAAATGATTGAGGGTTTGGAAGAAAAGAGTCACCTGGGAGATCATCAAAGCTAGATCTATATGGATGGGCCTTGAGGACACTGCACTAAGTGAAATAAGTCAGACAGGGTGAGATAAATACCGTATGATATCACTTATGTGCAGAGTCTGAAAACAAAACAAACATAAAACAAGCTCATAGATACGGAGAAACAGGTATGTGGTTGCCAGAGGCAGGAGGTGGGGGAGGGAAGAAAATGGGTGAAGGAGGTCAAAAGTCATGGGGATATAATGTACAAAACGTACAAAATGTACATAGCGACAGTATGACTGTCGCTAACAATACTGCTTATGTGAAAGTTGCTAAGAGAGGTGATCTTAAAAGTTCTCATCACACACCCAAAATTTTTGTATCCATGTGTGGTGGTGAATGCCAACAGACTTACCGTGGTGATCATTTCACAATATATACCCCGTTGAATCATTATGTTGTATGCTGGAAAGTGATATAATGTTATATGTCAGGGGCGCCTGGGTGGCTTAGTCGGTTAAGCGTCCGACTTTCGCTTAGGTCATGATCTCGTGGTTCGCGGGTTCGAGCCCCGCGTCAGGCTCTGTGCTGACTGCCAGCTCAGAGCCTGGAGCCTGTTTCGGAGTCTGTGACTCCCTCTCTCTCTGACCCTCCCCTGCTCACGCTGTCTCTCTCTCTCTCTCTCTCTCCTAGAAATAAATAAAAAACATTAAAAAAAATAATGTTATATGTCAATTATACCTCAATAAAAAGAAAAGAAGCAAATAACCACATCAAAAGATGCTCCGTGGGGCACCTGGGTGGCTCAGTTGGGTAAGTGTCGACTTCGGCTCAGGTCATAATCTCATAGTCGGTGGGTTCGAGCCCACACCAGGCTCCACACCGACAATGAAATTCTCTTTCAACTCTCACTGCCCCTCCCCGACTCACACTTTCTCAGAAACCAATAAATAAACTTAAAAAAAAAAAAAAGATGCTCCCCATCATATGTCATCAGGGTATTGCAGATTAAAACAAGAAACCACTACACACCTGTTAGAATGGCCGAAATCCAGAACACTGATGACATCAAATGCTGGTGAGGGTGTGGAGCCACAGGAACTCTCCTTCCTTGCTGGGAGGGAATACAAACCCGTTCAAACACTTTGGAAGACGGTAAGGAAGCTTCTTTACAAAACCATACATTCTTTTACCATGTGATCCAGCAATCACACTCCTTGGTACTTACCCAAAAGAGTTGTCCACACAGAAGCCTGAACATACATGTTTACAACAGCTTGATTTACTTAGTTTTAAAAAAGCTTCACCTCCAACTAGGTACAATAAAAACACTTTAGTTGGAAAAGGAGGATTTTAGAGGTTTGAATGTAAACGGAAACACTCTCAGCTCCGGCCAAGTCAGGAAACCCGAATGGCAGCTCGACATCGCTGTGTTTTAGTTAAGCTTTTGAGGGGACATTCTTGATCACATTGTTCGATGATCAACTAATTCTAAGACCCACTTATTTGAAGTTGTATTTCTTTCATTCTCCATATCACAGAACAGAACGACCAGCACAAGGATGAAGAAATACTTATGCAGAACATCAAGAAAGGTTAAATGCCAAGAGTATTGATAGAGTCTAAGACCCTCCCATACTTTGGAGAATCTGGACACTCCTTCTAAATCCCCAGACCTGGAGGGGACAGCAGCTGCTGTTTTAGGATTCAAATCAGAAAACATTCCCACTCCCTACCTCCTCCATCAGTGTTGCTCTCTTACACTATCTTCCTTTGCAAGGAAAGACCTAGTTAAAATATGATAAATGTTGAATAAAGGTATAACGTATGCTGATTTTCTGTTACTATGAGAGAAATGTGTGGTACCTAAATATGACAAAAGTCATATCCTAACCAAAAGACATGTGGGATTTCTAGGTTTTTGCAAAGGAAAAACAGCGAATGTACTCACATGGCATTTACCACCTGCTCACATATGTTACATATATTAACTCATTCAGTCCTCACAGCCCTAGGTTGTAAGGGCTCATCTTATCTCTATTTTATGGATGAGAAGCCCGGGACACAGAATGGCTAAGTCACTTGCTTCAGGTCATGGTACTAGTAGGTGGTAGAATCCGGATTCCCACAGATGAGTCTGGTCCCAGAGGCTCTGTGCTGCACCCGTCGGCTATGCTTTCAGAACAACCTCAGGAGAGGAAGTGAAGAAACACACATTCAGAAATGACCACCACCAGGAAGTTGTAAGATTCCTGGAATGTCTATGATTTCACTTCTCTTGTTTTTCACACACACCTCTAGTAAGTAGGGGTGTAGGACTTCTGCGGAGGACATCAGGAATTGTTTTTAGGGACCCTCAAGTACTTCCATGATAACCTGATTTTTCTCAAACCACATTAGTCCTACCCTACAGAGATGAAAAATTTGATTAAATATTTACAAGACCTTGATTATTTTTTAAAATTTTAATCTTTATTTTTGAGAGAGAGAGAGAGAGACAGAGTGCAAGCAGAGAATAAACAGAGAGAGAGGGAGACAGAGAGAGAGGGAGACACAGAATCTGAAGAAGGCTCCAGTCAGCACAGAGCCCAATGCGGGGCTTGAACTAATGAAATGCGAGTTCATGACCTGAGCTGAAGTCAGACATTTAACTGACTGAGCCACTCAGGCACCCCATGAACTAGATTATTTTAAACAACAAATTAAAAAAAAATTAAAAAAAGAAACACACACAACTATGTAAACTGGATTAATTTTTGGAGTTTTACACGTAAAAGATGACATTGCAGAAAAAACATCTTTGTTGGCATATGAAGATGTTCATTCTTTGTAGTTGCCCTGGGTATGTGGGACTACAGGTCTGTAGTGCTAAAAAATACACAGTAAAGGTCATTCATTTAAAACAAAACAAAAAAAAATGACTACAAAAACCTCCTTATAAGAGAAAATACCCCTTGGACTTTCTGCTTGAATGAAATAAGAAATTTACCCAAGATTGGGGCACCTGGGTGGCTTAGTCGGTTAAGCATCTGACTTTCGTTTAGGTCATGATCTCGCAGTTCGTGTGTTCGAGCCCTGTGTCGGGCTCTGTGCTGACTGCCAACTCAGAGCCTAGAGCCTGTTTCAGTCTGTGACTCCCTCTCTCTCTGACCCTCCCCTGCTCACGCTGTCTCCCTCTCTCTCTCCTAGAAATAAATAAAACATTAAAAAATTAAAAAAAAACTTACCCAAGATTAATAATGTCTAGGAGACCCTGGGTGGCTCAGTCGCTTAAGCATCTGACTCTTGATTTCAGCTCAGGTTGTAAGATCAAGCCCCGCCTCGGGCTCTGCACTGAGCCTGAAGCCTACTTGGGATTCTCTCCCTCTCCCTCTCTATCTGCCCCTCCCCTGCTCATGCACTCTCACTCTCTCAAAATAAGGGTTTTTAAAAATAAATAATTAATTTTTTAAAAAAGTCTAAAGGCTCAATTAGGCCTCATGGGCAGAACCAGAACTGTACATCCAATTAAATATACAACTGTGGTTAAATGTCTTTGCATCAGTGGGCCCCGACCAAATTCTCTAAGAAGGATGTGCCTTCAGGAGCAGAGAGGCCTCAGGCTAACCGTGCTCAATGGAAGGTGGGAGCAGGCAGGAGCCACACAAAACTCAAGATACAAATTGATGTGAAAAATCAAGATCCTCAGTCAGGCCCTGAATTTTCCTTTGATGAACTATGATGTTACATTTTGAGGTTGGCATGATCATGAGCGAAAGCAGGAGAAGATGCCACGGAGTCTCACGTGCGCTAGCGTGTAGGATGGACCTGGCCGTTTTGTTAGGCTTGCTGCATTTCTTGGCAGGGTGTTCCTCTGGCAAAGCCCAGACTTCTAAACCAAACAGCCGGGATTTATCTTCAATATTTGGACATGATATGCCCCTACCAGATCAGTGTGACTGTGTCTGCCGTGATAGAGAATTAAATAAACACCTCCCTGGTTGTTAAGGCCTCCTTGCCATAAACCTGTATGTCAGCACTGGGTAAATAATTATTTTCCTATGCACACACATTCATTGTGTAATCTTGCCAGTGTGTTTAGATAGACAAAAAAGAAGTGATAAGTATGTGGATATAAGTTACTGCATTATCTTGGGGGAAAAAAATAGTTAACCTACAGAGAAAGACTTCCCTGATGAATTTTTTGAGCTGTGCACCTTTGTAATTCGAGCAGAGATGGCCAATTAAGAATCCTAAAAAATCCAAAATTACAATTTTCACCTAATCGTCTCCAAATAAGAAACGTACCCAAGATTTCCAAAAAGCTAAGATCCCATACAGACATGTCTTGACTTTAAAGACACATCCGCAGAGGAAGTTGAGGTGGCACATTGATCTGAAGTGTCAGCTGGGTTTAATCTTCTGTCTCTCTTTTTTTTTTTTTTAAATTATTTATTTCTAGAAGAGAGAGAGACAGCGTGAGAAGGGGAGGGTCAGAAAGAGAGGGAGTCACAGACTGAAACAGGCTCCAGGCTCTGAGCTGGCAGTCAGCACAGAGCCCGACACGGGACACGAACCCACGAACCGCGAGATCATGACCTAAGAGAAAGTCGGACACTTAACCGACTAAGCCACCCAGGCGCCCCTAATCTTCTGTCTCTTAAAGCAACACACTACTTCACTGCAGAATGGCATTCTAGAAGGAAGCCTGGGGAGGCAGCTGGGAAGTTGGGATTCTGTTAATCTCTGTGGTGCATAGTGTGAGAAGTAAGGGAGATGATTCATTTTCCAAAACACCAAATAAAAGCTGTGCTGTCTAGTTAACAGTAGGTTTACAATCTATTGGAAATATGTATGAACACCCTCTCCCCCCATAGTGGGGTCCCAAACCCTTGGACACTTCACTTCCTGGTTCTTCTAACCACCCTCCCCCCCACCCCCACTTCCATTTTGGGGGCTTATTTTCAAGGCTTTGCAATGAGCATGCACCAAAGAACTGAAGTCTCTGCGTCACCTCAGGGAATGTACAGTGTTTCCAGTCAGGCTACTTTTTGCCTTATATGGACATAGGCGACTTCCGGGGAAGGCTGTAACATATGTAGTGCTCAGTCAATGGGGAATAAGGGGAGGGGCTTGTGTGCTAGGAGATAAATTGTCTGCTGTCACTGCCCCAGTGTGCCTGTCCATCAGACACCCGCTCTTGCAAGACCATTGATTAAAGGCTTGCTTCACTGTGCTCCGAGTCTCCATGTCCCTCCTTTAATTGGGTCCATGGGCTCATTTCTCACAACAGGCAGTTAACAGAGGAAAACTCCCAAACCGTTAAATCCAGCACTCAGTGCACTAAAACACAGAGGACAGTGCTGCCTGATCCCAAGCACTGAGAACTGGTTAAGTGCTTTCTTTAAATGTGCCAGTCAGGGGGCACCTGGGTGGCTCAGTCTGTTAACACCTGAGCCGAAACTGACTCTTGGTTTCGGCTCAGGTCATGACCTCACAGTTCATGAGTTTGAGTCCCGCATCGGGTTCCACGTTGACAGTGTGGAAACTGCCTGGGACTCTCACTCTCTCTCTCTGCCCCTCCTCTGCTCTTTCTGTCTCTCAAAATAAATAGACTTAAAAATTTTTTTAAATGCGCCAGTCAGTCTCTTAACTCCACTGTGCCCCTTCCTCCTGCTGGCAGGAGTCCATCCTGGCCAGCAGTCCATCCCGCCATCACTTTTGTGATAAAAATCACTCTTTTTTCCTTCCTTCCTAAAGCTTGTCACTAAGGGATGGGGAAAGTTTATAGAAAGAAAGTGTCTGAGCATTTGGGATTGTATTAGATTTGTAATTAGATTGTTCACCCCTTTCAAAATAATTAGTTTCTAAATAAATTTAGCATTAAAGGCCTGAACTAGTGGTCATGTCCAGTTCTGCTTCCCAAATCTTAATGGCTCTTTCTTGAAAAACTCTCAAGGGCATTGGGCTGGCTCTCTTAAGGGGTGCTCTTTCATGTACATATTCTAGAATGATCTGACCATTAAGAGCAACTGCTACAGTTTAACAAACACACTCACCACCTGAAGTGCTAAAGGTCACATTGTCCTTGTAATTTGACCCAAGATCCTATACAAGCAGATGGCTCTGTTCCTGGAAACAGGCCAGCTTCTCGATCACCTATGGCCTCTTCTCCTTGAAGGTGCTATGTTAGGTCTGGTCTCTGTGCCTTGAGGTGCAGCTCTCAGGACCAAACCCCATGGCACACTGGATTTTGACAGTACTCACACTTTGAATGGCTCTGATTCTGAGTAGTGACTATAGCTCTTAGTATAGATCTCTGTCCCCAGTGCCTATACGATGGGTGTGTTAATAATGTTGGTTGTGGGGGGGCGCCTGGGTGGCTCAGTCGGTTGAGCGTCCGACTTCGGCTCAGGTCATGATCTCACTGTTCGTGGGTTTGAGCCCCACATCAGGCTCTGTGCTGACAGCTAATTCAGAGCCTGGAGCCTGTTTCAGATTCAGTGTCTCCCTCTCTCTCTGATCCTTCCCTGCTCATGCTGTCTCTCTCTCTCAGAAAACAAACAAACAAAAAAACATTAAAAATAATGTTGGTTGGTTATTAAATGAGAGGTAAGGAGGTAAGGAAGAATAAGGTGAACTGGTGGTCTCAAATTCCAGCTCCTGTGCTAACTTACCTGGGTAATTATTTTCATGACTCTTTCTCCTAAAAGCCCCACCCATCAGGGTCCCACACAAATTTTCCCAAGATCGAGGTCAGAATCCAATAGTTTTCCAATGAATTTGTTCCACAGACGGGAAAGGTGATGATCTGCAGATAACATGAGGCGCACAGGGCTCCTGAGTGTCTGTGGTTGACAAACCCAGATGATTTCTTGCCTAATTACACAGATTTAAAAGTCCAAAGTCTGCTCGGGGGAGCGCTTGTGCAGCATAGACGTCCATGTCCACGGCTTTTTACTGTCACATGCGCATTCTGCATGATTCACCAAATTTGTTAAAGCTCCGGTGAATCAGAGCTTTATTTTCTTGTGAACATTTTGTATTTACAACTGGGGGAAAAAATCAGACACACCCAGGAAAAAAAGATCTAAAAGAAATTAGACTGAGCCAAAGAGAAACAAATTTGTGATGAGTAAGCACTTCAACCAATTGAAAATATTTCTCTACTTTTGATTCATTACTTATTAGTTACATCATCGTGAAAAAAGCGCTTGAATAAAAAAGGAGCTGCTCGAAATGTGGTAGTCTGTTGAAAAGTGGCCACTATTGTATGCATATGGTATGTATGTAATTAAGCGAACACATAATTTTAGAATAAGAGGGTTTCTGGAATTTGTCAGGAGACCAGTTTTACAGCTGTAGAAACAGTAATAGCATTCAGTTCAATAAAATACGCTTGCTTCAACATAAGGAAATTAACTCTCAAACATTTTTTATGAGGAAGTCTTCCTTTGCCTGCTAAGCTTTTCTTTCTCTTGCTCAAGACAGTAATTTGTTTTCATGGAGCTCCTTCGGGAAATGGTGCATCTCAGGTCCAAGAAAACAATCAACCAGAGCTTTGTGATGGCTCATGTGGGCTACACTGCAAATAAAAACAATTGTTCAGCCTGTTTTTCTTTGCCAAAAAGAAATAATTGGCAAGGACTGCTTCTTCCTCCAAGTGTCTGTCTCTGAAACAAGCAAGATCAAGAAAGAGCTATTTTTCTGGAGTGAGAGATTTGGACTAACTGCTTCCACCTCTTTTAGATGATTTCTGTTTCTAGTTTTCATGTTAAATACATACTAATAGGAGAAATCACATTAATTCATTCAACAAACATTTCCTTTTATTTAAAAATTTTTTAAGTTTATTTATTTTTGAGAGAGAGAGAGAGAGAGAGAGAATCCCAAGCAGGCTCCTCGCTGTCAATGCAGAGACTGCCTTGGGGCTCGATCTCATGAACCGCAAGATCAAGAGTCAGATGCTTAACTGACTGAGCCATCCAGGTGCCCCAACAAACATTTCCTGATAACTTACTGTGGTCAGATCCTCTGCTCTCTGGGAATATAACTGACGACCAACAGTCCCCCAACCTCAGGGGCCAACCAGCCCAGGAATGAAGACAGATACGAGAATAGGTCATTAGAACCCAGTGGTATAACTGAAATGATAACGATATGTTGCAAACTTGCAACAAATACCTTTATCCCTTATCTTAATGACCAGTGATAAGTTTACCACCGATAACAGTAGCACAAGAATAAATGCCAACTCGGAAGGCAATGTCTGCTTCTGTGCGCTCACATAGCATGATGTGTGTGAGCGGTTCACATGCGCTACCCTGTTTCATCCTCACGCCTCCACAGGTAGGCTTTGTTACTCTCCATTTTATGGATGAAGAATCTCACCTAACTTCACATGGGCCAGCGATCTTCCAATTGGGACATGCAAACTTCCCGGCATAGATGAGGACTTTGCACCTCCAATTGCACCCTTCTAGAACATTGACCTGAGGAAGTACCTGCACTGGGGCATCAAACCGGAAATAGGAAACACTTCCCACCTCACGATTGCCCTTCTCCCACTTTACTAAACTTTTCACTCTTCCTATATTTTAATATGGTGCATTGCCCTGAAGTATAAGAAGGAAATCCAGGGGTGCCTGGGTGGCTCAGTTGGTTGAGCATCCGACTCTCAATGGGATCAGGTCATAATCTCATGATCTCATGGATCAAGCCCCTCATTGGGCTCTGTTCTGGGTGGGGAAACTGCTTAGGATTCTTTTTCTCTCTCCCTCTGCCCCTCTCCCTGCTCACATGCTCTCTCTCTATAAAATAAAAAGATTTTTAAATATCCACCCTGTGAAGTGAAAAAACAATTCAAACTGATGCCTGCAAACCTCCTTTCATAAACTCTGAAACCCCTCTCTGGCTCATTAAAACACTCGTCTTCAATAAAACTTTATGCTTTTTATTCACAAAGTAATAAAATTTATTTATGCCATTTGATCAGTCATGCACAGGAAATTGCGACAATAACAAGACTTATAAAAACTCAATGTAGGAGAAAATGTAATATTTAGAGCTTTATGGTCATAGCTTTATGAAGAAATATCAATTTATACTAATATTTTATTGCAGAGACATATGATGGATAATGAAAGGCTGTAAGCATTAAAGATGTATTAAACAGATGAAATTCTATGAGAGAAATAAAATGGGTATGATTTCATGAGAGAAAAGAATACTATAAAATAACTGTTGAAGAAAAGCTTGGTCATGTATTTCTTAATTTGATGATGGTGGATATCAAATCACTTTGGTATTTCTATCCTACTTAATATATTTAAAAGAGCAATAAAACAATTTTATTTAAAATGTCAATATTTGTGGGGCACCTGGGTGGCTCAGTCAGGTAATTGACAGACTTTGGCTCAGGTTGTGATCTCACAGTTTCTGAGTTCGAGCCCCACATAGGGCTCTCTGCTGTCAGAGAAGAACCTACTTCAGAGCCGCTGTCCCCCTCTGTTTCTTTCTCTCTGTGTCTCCTCCATTTGAGTATGTGTGTGCTCTCTCTCGCTCTCTCTCGCTCTCTCTCTCTGTCTCAAAAATAAACAAACATTTAAAAATAAAATGTTGGGGGGGCGCCTGGGTGGCTTAGTCGGTTAAACGTCCGACTTTCGCTTAGGTCATGATCTCGCGGTTCGTGGGTTCGAGCCCCACGTCGGGCTCTGTGCTGACTGCCAGCTCAGAGCCTGGAGCCTATTTCAGATTCTGTGTCTCCCTCTCTCTCTGACCCTCCCTGCTCATGCTCTCTCTCTCTCTCTCCTAGAAATAAATAAAAATATTTAAAAAAAAAAATAAAAAAAATAAAATGTTGGGGCACCTAGATGGCTCAGGTTAAAGTGTCCAACTTTGGCTTAGGTCGTGATCTCCTGGTTCATGGGTTCAAGTCCCGCATCAGGCTCTGTGCTGACAGCTCAGAGCCTGGAGCCTGCTTCAGATTCTGTGTCTCCCTCTCTCTCTGTTCCTCCCCTGCTCATGCCCTGTCTCACTCCCTCAAAAATAAGTTAACATTAGGGATGCCTGGGTGGCTCAGTCAGTTAAGTGACTGACTTTGGCTCAGGTCATGATCTCATAGTTTTGTGAGTTTGAGCCCCACATCTGGCTCTGTGCTGACAGCTCAGAGCCTGAAGCCTGTTTTGGATTCTGTGTTTCCCTCTCTCTCTGTCCCACTCCTGCTTGTGTTCTGTCTCTGTCTCTCAAAAATGAATAAATGTTAAAAAAATTTTAATAAAAGATAAACATTAAAAAAAATTAAAAAATAAATAAAATGTCAATATTTGCAATATGCTAGAAATTACATTCTTTCCAACAAATTAAGCCACAATATCCATGTAAAAAGTGTGAAAGCTTACATAGTTTACTCTTTTTTAAAGACCTTATTTTTTTAAAGCAGTTTTAGGTTTACAACAAAATTGGAAGAAATGTACAGTTTTCTCATGTCTCCTGCTCTGGCACACACACAGCCTTCCCCATTACCAACATCACTCACCAGAACGGTATATTTTTTGCTAAGGAACATTGACACAGTCATAATCACCCAGAATCCATAGTTTACCTAAGGGTTCATTCTTAGTGTTGTACATATAATGGGTTTGGACAAATGTGTAATGACATATGTCCATCATTATCATTATAATGTTACACAGAGTATTTTCACTGCTCCAAACATCTTCTGTGTTCTCCCTGTTCATCTGTCCCCCACCCCCTGCTCCCTGCCCATTCTTGACCTCTGGCAACCACTTCTTGTTTTATTACCTTTTCCAGAATGTCTTTTAGTTGGGATCCTATAGTAGGTAACTTCTCAGCCTTCTTTCACTTAAAAATGTGCTATTAAGCTTTCTCCATGTCTTTTCATAATTTAATAGCTCATTTGTTTTTAGCACCGATTATCTGGATATAGCACAGTTTATGTATCTTTTTTTTTTTTTTTTTTTTTTTTTATTTCTAGGAGAGAGAGAGAGAGAGAGAGACAGCGTGAGCAGGGGAGGGTCAGAGAGAGAGGGAGATACAAACTCTGAAACAGGCTCCAGGCTCTGAGCTGGCAGTCAGCACAGAGCCCGACGCGGGGCTCGAACTCACGAACCACGAGATCATGACCTAAGCGAAAGTCGGACGCTTAACCGACTAAGCCACCCAGGCACCCCCACAGTTTATTTATCCATTCACCTACTGAAGGACATCTTGGTGGCTTCCAAGTTTGGGCAGTCATGAAGAAAGCTGTTATAAACATCTGTATGCAGGTTTTGTGTGGGCGTAAGCTTTCAATTCCTTTGGGTAAATGCCAAGGAATGTGATTGCTACATCATATGTTCAGAGTATGTTTAGCTTGGTAAGAAACTCCCAAACTGTTTTCCAGAGAAGGTATAATACCATTTGCATTCTCACCAGCAATGTATGAAGAGTTTCCACTGATCCACATCCTCGTTAGCATTTTGGCATTCTGGATTTGGGCAAATCTCATAGGTATGTAATGTTATTTCATTGTAGTTTTAATTTGCATTTCCCTAATGACATGTGATGTAAAGCATCTTTTCATATGCTTATTTGCCATCAGTTTACATTCTTCAGTGAGATGTCTGTTAAGGACTTTGGTCCATTTTTTAGTTGGGTTGTGTTTTTATTGTTGTTTTAAGTGTTCTTTGTATGTTCTGGACGGCAGTCATTTATCAGAGGTGTCCTTGCAAGTATTTTCTCCCAGTCTGTATCTTGTCCTCTCATTCTCTTGAAATTATCTTTCAGGTAGAGCTTTTTACTTTTAATGAAGTCCAGATTGTCAATTATTTATCTCACGGGCCATGTCTTCAGTGTTGTACCTAAAAAGGCATCACCATACCAAGGTCATCTAGGTTTTCTCCTTTGTTATTTTCTTTCTTTTTTAAATGAGCATATTTGTCTTTTTAAATTTTTTTATGTTTATTTATGTTTAAATAAAAGAGAGAGAGAGACAGAGCACGAGTTGGGGAAGGGCAGAGAAAGAGGAAGACATAGAATCCGAAGCAGGCTCCAGACTCCGAGCTGTCAGCACAGAGCCCAACACAGGGCTCAAATTCTCTAACCACGAGATCATGACCTGAGCCAAAGTTGGGCATTTAACTGACTAAGCCACCCAGGCACCCCTCCTTTACTATTTTCTAGGAGTTTTAGAATTTTGCATTTTACATTTAGATCTATGATCCATTTTGAGTAAATTTTTGTGAAGGGTGTAAGGTCTGTGTCCAGATTGTTTTTGTGTATGAATGTTCAGTTATTCCAGACCATTTGTTGAAAAAACTGTATTTGCCTCATTTTATTGCCTCTGCTCCTTTGTCAAAGACTAGTTGACTATATTTATATGAGTCTACTTCTGGGCTCTGTATTCTTTTCCTTTGATCTATTTGTCTGTTCTTTCACCAATTACCACACTGACTTGATTACTGCAGCTTTATAGTAAGTCTTGAAATCGGTTAGTGTCAGCCCTCCAACTTTGTTCATCTTCAATATTATGTTGGCTATTCTGGGTCTTTTCTCTCTCAGTATAAATTTTAGAATCAATTTGTCAATATCCATATAATAGCTTGCTGGGATGTTGATTAAGGATACATTGAATCTACATCTTGATAATATTGAGGCTTTTTATCCATGAACACTGAATATCTCTCCATTTCTTTAGTTTTTTGCTTTCATTCATGAGAGTTTTGTAGTTTATCTCATATATATTTTGTTAGATTTATATACCTGAGTATTTCATTTTTGGGGGTGCTAATATAAATTATATTATGTTTTTAATCTAAAATTCCATTTATTCATTGTTGGTATAAAAGAAAGCAATTGAATTTTGTACATTAACCTTGTATCCTGCAACCTTGCAATAATCACTCATTAGTTCCAGAAGTTTTTTTGGTTAATTCTTTTAGATTTGCCACATAGATGATCATGTCATCTGTAAACAAAGGCAGTTATACCTCTACTTTCGCATCTGTACATCTTTTCTTTCTTGCCTTACCTTATTGCATTAGCAAGGCCTTCTAGTACCATCTTAGAGGAAAGGATTACATAGTTTTTCAAATTCTATTACAGGTTATGTGAGCGGAGATGCTTAAAGACCACTCATCTAAAGTAGTCTATGTCAAGCCAACACTGAATTCTCTTTCTTTCTCAACTCCAAAGCTCAAAGCTCATAAATAAAGCTCCATGTCATCTCCAGGTAATTCGTGACTTACTGCTTTCCTGACTCTCCCATTTCTAAATTAACAAAAGTATGCCTTACCTCACATAACATGAAGGGTTTATCAGTTGGCAGTCACAGTTTAACCTAAAAGCCATTTTTATGAAAATAAGCCATTTTATTTATTAAAATAAGCAACTCCTTACTGTGGCTTAAATGCAGAAGACCATAAAATTTAGCCTCACCTTCCTATGAGAGATAGTTTTAGAGTGCAATATTATAGCCAAAAATATAGCTGAAGTATAGAGAAAAAAAGTGAATATAACCACTAATGGGGAAGGAGGTTTTGGGTGATCGATGCCCATTCTGCATAGCCCTTAAACCCAGCCAACCTGAGCAAGGTGTGGTTAGACCATATGACACCTCTATGCAAATTAGAAAGAAGGGGGGTCCTTACCCCACCCTCATCCCTTCCTCCTGGAGATGCAGCATCATGATAGTTTGGAATGTCAAGTAGAGACTGCATTTCAGCTACCGTGTCTTAGCTCAGCTAGTTGCCCTTGTATAAACATATGCAACGACTCCTTGTGAGCCAGCCAAGAAAAGAAAGTTAGGAGAGGAGCGCTGTTCTGGGTTGATTACTTTGGACCTTTCCCAATCCAAGCCCATTTGCATTTATTAATCCTACACTTCTGTTCCTAGATGGAAGCTTTCATATTTCCTCCTGGCCCCTATTTGAAGTCTCCTAGCTTTCCTTCCTGGCTGCTTGACTTTGGCTTTCCCTGTGGTTCCTGGTCCTGCTCACTCCTTTGGTTTTGGTTCCCCTGTCATCTCGGGTGACTGGCTCTCCACTACAGCTGCTCAGACCTCACCTCCAACCCCCCTTTCCCATCAGAGTAGCCTGGACCTTCCCCTAAGGTAGAGTAGGAACAAAGGATTTGAATGAATTCTCAAAAAGTACTTTAACTCATATCTAGCAAAGTTATGTAGTGCTTAACTTTGACGCAAAAATGTCACTTCTAGGGTTTTATCCCAGAGTGACAGTGTGCAAATATACAAAAAGATGTGTGCAAGCCTATACACTGAAGCATTATTTATGATAGCAAAAGATGAGAAACAATCCAAACGTCCACAGGTTGAACAAACTATGGTACTATGGTCCACAATTCCAAAGTGTGTGTGTGTGTGTGTGTGTGTGTGTGTGTGTGTGTGTGTGTGTGTATGTGTTAGGGAAGTGGGGTGTTTCCCCACACCAACAAGCAATTCTCTGACACCAGCTGAGGGCCCCTACAATTCAACTCAATTTTGACATATCTACCCAGAGATAGTATCAGATTCCTTATGGGTTCAGACCTACACAACCGCCTTTCCACCTCAGATGCCAGTTGCACTCAGACTTCTGAAGGACCCACCGTAGATCCAATGTTTCTAGGACATTTCCTTGGCTTCAGTTTACTACAGCAACTCACAACTGAGAGAAACATTTTACTCCCTAGCTTAGCAGTTACTTATGAACAGGTGTACCTCAGGAACCGCAGATGGAAGGGATGCACAGAGCAGGGATGGAGAAAGGGTGCAGAGTCTCCATGTCTTCTCCGAGCCTGCCACTCCTAAATCTCTGGGGGTTCAGCAACCTGGGAGCTCCCTAACCCCATACTTTAGGGTTTTTATGGAGGCTTCATTACATATTTATGGTTGATTAAATCATGGACCGTTGGTGATTGAACTCAATCTCCAGCTCCTCTCCCCTCTCTGGAGGTTGGGGTGTGACTGAATGTTCCAACTCTCTAATCACTTGGTTGACTGGCAACCAGCCTCCATCTTTAGGTGTGATCCAAAAGTCTCTTCATTAACATAACAAAAGGCACCTTTCTGGCTCTCTTTGCTTTGGAAATTCCAAGAAGCTCTGTGTCAGAGAAAGGGACAAAGACCAAATGTATATTTCTTACTATAAATCACAATATCATGGTTACATCCATATACTAATATGATATGCAGCTGAAAAAGAAATGGAGAATATTTGTGAATACTATTGTGGAGTGATCATCAGGCTATTCGTGAAGTAAAAAGAGCAAAGTGCAAAACTATGCATCATGTGCTGTCTTTTCCCTAGAGTGGGAATGTGAATATAAAAACCATCTGCATATATTATGTGTAGAGAGAGGGAGGGAATAGGGTGGAGATGACAGGGATGGAAACTAGGATTCCACAAATGTGTTCTAGTTCTTTTGTTATTTTTTTTTTTTTTTTTTTTTTTTTTTTTAGTATTTACTTTTATTTTTGGGAGAGCGCAAACAGGGGAGGGGCAGAGAGGAAGCCAGAGGATCCAAAGCTGGCTCCGCACTGACAGGCTGACAGCAGTGAGCCCGAGGTGGGGCTTGAACTCATGAATCGTGAGATCATGATCTGAGCCAAAGTCAGACACTCAGCCAACTGAGCCACCCAGGTGCCTCAATTGCATCTTATTTGTAAATTTGTTTGTAAATTTGGCATTGGGACCATGTAACTATTTCATAAAATTGTAGCTCAAAATTAAAACAAAATGAATAAACTAAAAGCAAGCCCCAAGAATTGAAAGCAAAATGAAACCAATGAATCTGATGGTATATTGAGTTGGTGGCTTCTTTACACAGAGATAAATTATTTCAAATTATTATTGTCTTTTAAACTGTGGTTAATACAACAGAGAAGTTACCATTTTAACCATTTTAAGTGCATAGTTCAGTAGTGTTAAGTATATTCACATTGTTGTACAACAAATTCCCAGAACTATTTCATCTTATAAAACTGAAATCCTATGCCCATCAAACAACTCCCAATTCTGTCCTTGTTCCAGAGCCTGGAGGTACCATTATACTTTCTGTCTCTATGAGCTTGACTTCATTAGATATCTCACATAAGTAACTGTCTTTTTGTGACTGGTTTATTTCATTTAGCATAACGTGCTCCAGATTCATCCATGTTTTCACTCACAACAGGATTTCCTTCTATTTAAAGACTGAATAATACTCCACTGTATATATTATATATATACAGTATATAATATTTTGTTTATTCATTCATTGGTCAAAGGACATTTGAGTTGTTTCCATTTCTTGGATTGTGAATAATGCTGCTGTGAAGAGAGGTGTGCAAATATCTCTTTGAGATCATGTTTTCAGTTTTTCCAGATATATAGCCAGAAGCAGGATGGCTGGATATGTTGTAATACTATGTTTAATTTTTTAAGGAATTGCCATACTATTTTCCATAGTGGCTACATCACCTTGGTGCTTTAATAGTGCATAAGGATCCTAATTTCTCCACATCCTTGCCAACACTTGTTAATTTTTTCTTTCCCTCTCCCCTCCACCTTTCTTTAGTAAAGCTATCTTAATGAGTGTGTGCTGGTGTCTCATTGTGGTTTTATGGGTTTCTTTTTTTTTTAAGTAGGCTTCACACCCAGTGCACAGCCCCACACAGGGCTTGAACTCACCATCCTGTGATGAAGACCTGAGCTGAGAACAAGAGTCAGATGCTTAACCAAATGCGCCACCCAGGGGCCCCCTCATTGTGGTTTTGATTTGCATTTCTCTAATGACTCGTGATGTTGAGCTTGTTGGTCATTTGTGTATCCTCTTTGGAGAAATGTCTGTTCAAATTATATGAACATTTTTGATTTGGGTTATTTGTTTTTTGTTGTGGAGTTATAGGAATTCCTATATATATAAGAATTTTACATATTTAAATATATATTTTAAAATAGATTTTAGATGTTTAATGTATATTATTTTAAATCTATTTTTATATATACATATATAGATATATATTTTAAACAAACATTTTTCCTGGCTTTGACTACTAAGGAAGTCTAGAAACCAACTCAGTGGCCATAAGCATCCCTAGTCAAAATTGTGGTCTCTATATATCATTCCCACTAAAAGTTTTCTTGGAAAAGTTGCTTTAAAAATTGCTAAGTCCAGGTTTGGCAAGAAATAACCTGTCACAGTAATTCTAATGAACTGTGTAAATACAAACTAGAAGACAACTAGCTATACACAAGAAGGATTGGTTAAATATTCAGACTGCATTGCTGAGGGAGGCCTTTTAATAGTATTAAGAATCTCAGCTACTTTGCAGGAACAAAGATCACAATGAGCATTAACAGTTACTGACATCATCCTTTTGACTTTTAAAATACATATGTGTAATTACTTAATATCTAACTCTCACTAGATGTAAGCTCCAGTGGGAGCTACAGTTTTTAACCATTGTTTCTCTAGTGCCTAAAATGTTACCTAGTATAATATGTATATGACTTTAAGTATTTTATTGTGTTTTCACTTTTAAAATTTACATTATTTCAGATATATTCTCATGTAAAATAACAGTACGTTATTCTCTAGTTAACACACCTTAGTCTGCCAAGGCTTTCAAGAAAACTATTTTATTTTTTTAAATATTCATTTATTTATTTTGAGAGAGACAGACAGACATACAGAGAGAGAGAGAAAAGAGGAGGGGCAGAGGGAGAGAGAGAATTCCAAGCAGAAGTTTCCATGCCCACCATGGAGCCCAACTCAGGGCTCGATCCCATGACCCTGGGAACATGACCTGAGCCGAAATCAAGAGTTGGACGCTTAACTGACTGAGCCACCCAGGCGCCCCAAGAAAAGATTTT
The DNA here is from genome assembly GCA_017311185.1 of Proteles cristata cristata. Classification (NCBI taxonomy): domain Eukaryota; kingdom Metazoa; phylum Chordata; class Mammalia; order Carnivora; family Hyaenidae; genus Proteles; species Proteles cristata. Next base: position 388,858 of record JAESUZ010001281.1, on the reverse strand, counting down.
AAAATTAGGACAGTATCTCATTCTTTGAGCCATTGGGATGAATTCATTTACTTAACACTCCTCTGAAGATCTTCCACATCTTCAAGATTCTTTTATTTTATGACAAAACCATAGTTCTAGAAGCTTGTTTCTCACACCTGAAAAGACTGGATCAGGGACATGATCGTGTAGAACATAAAAGGTAAGCCAGGTGGATCAAAACACAGGAAGTCTGAAGGTTGAAAAAAGGGCTGAGTGCTCATGGGTGGTGGTAGTTAGTATCGGGGTGTGAGAGAGATTAGTTCAAAGCAAGAGGATTCAAAGAAGAAATGAGTCCATTTACAGTGGGGGAGAATAATTAGAAGAGGTCAATGACACCAACCATGAAATTTCCCTGGGAAATAGACATAGGTTTAAGGACTATAGTGCTGTGGTATTGTAGAGAATGTACAATACTTCTGGGGTGCCTGGCTGGCTCAGTCCACAGAGCATGCAACTCTTGATCTTGGGGTGGAGAGTTCCAGCCCCTCATTGGATGGAGAGATTACTTTAAAAAAAGAGAGAACACAGTCCTAAAGACTGATTAATTTAAAATCTGCATAATTCAAGACAAATGTTCTCATAGAAATAAATGGAAAGCAGGGTGTATGTTCTCAGAGCTCATAAATCTATAAATACTATGGCAAGTATTGAATATGTTTTATAGATCATTATTCTTTGCTAAAGGTTCTAGAGTTTGACTTCTAAATTCACAGCATGAGTAACTATTGAAGCAGCTATTTAAAGTGCTTTGGCAGTGTTTTAGTACATCTAACTTGTATTCCAAAATTATTGTTTATTATTATTATTATTATTATTATTATTATTATTATTATTTTTGAGAGAGAGAGAGAACAGGGGTGGGGCAAAGGGAGAGAGAGAGAATCTTAAGCAGGCTTCATGCCCATCTGGGAGCCCAATCTCAAAACAATGAGATCATGAGCTGAGTTGAAATCTAGAGTCCGAAGCTTAACTAACTGAGCCACACCTAGGTGCCCCTGTATTCCACAATTATTAATTTGAGGCATATTTCCCCAGCACTGGAACCACCATTTAATCAATGCTTGGAGATAAAAAAATTTTTTTTTCATTTATAATAACCCCAGCAACACAATAATAAGCAAAATCACCACCAGAAGTGCTTCTCACCTTTGAACAACGGGATGCACCTCATTAAATATAGATTATTTCACATTTTGCTTGTAAGACAATATTTTTATACCATACTATTTCTAAATTTGCAGCCACATGGCACTATATCAATGTGTCTTCTGGAGTAAGGAGAGAGGACAATAAAGAGATGAAATTGATCCCACTAGAAATGACCCCTCCAGCTTTGGAACTCGAAGACAATTGTCTGCAAATAATTTGTAATATCGACGTTGTTCTGAACCGACATTCTGAATTTTTATGACTGTGTGTTTTGTGTAAAATCATCTCCAGAACCACTCTGGTGACCATCCCTTTCTCCTATATCATTAGTGTTTTTCGCTCTACTGCATCATTCATATGAGTACAGTCAGTAGTGTGGTGGTAAATGTTTAACACCCAGCTTTGGGCTGCGGGGAGTGGGGGATTGCCCTAACTTGTAGTGGTTGGCTACGTCCCTGGAGTAAGTTCTTCCATTCCTGGCCATTTTCAAGGTACCCACATGGAAGAGACACGCAAAATTGCCTCTTGCAAGCCAGTGTGAGCCAGCTCCAATACTCCCAAAAGTGTTCTTCAACCTCAGCTAACAATCCATTAGTGAGTCTTGCAAACATTTTAGTGGGTAATAAGCAGCACTTTTTAATGAAGAATTAGGACGTGTTGCATCACAAGGGTATTGTTCTGCAAAGTTTGTTTTCATAATTTTAAATATGTATGTCACAGGTCACAATGGAAATGTACTTTTTGTGGCTTGCTTGTTCAAAGTCTACAAAGCATCATTGTAGTATCTTCTCTTTTTAAAAACAAAAACAAAACTAAATCAAAATCTTTTTACCCCACGTCTTCCTTAGCTATCACGGTTTCTCTGTTCTTCACAGCAAAACTTAAAATATTGATAGTTGTGGTTTCTGCTACTTCTTCCCCTCATATTTCTCAACCTACTTCAGAGTCAGTCACTAATGACCTTCATGTTGCAAAATCCACTGGAAATTTCTATGTTCCTTGACCTCTTGGCAGCATGAGGCACAAGTGGCTGTTCTTCCTTAAAACACTTCCCTTCTTTGGCTTCTAGAACACCACTCCCAGCAAGGCTGCATGGCTGCTTCTTCTCAGTCTCTTTCATTGTCTTTTCTTATCTCCCCAGGGCTCAGTCCTAGATCAAATTCTCCATCTATGCTCCTAGTTGACCTCATCAAATCCCATGACATCATCGTCTCCTTTGATATGCGTCTGCCATGCTTGTGGCCTCTCTGTTCCTGAACACACTGAATGCATTTCTCAGCCTTAGGGACCTTGTGTGAGCTGTTCCCTCTGCCTAGAATGCTCTTCCCCAAGATCTTCTATGGCTTCCTTTTTCACTCACCAGCAGTTCAGACATCACCTCTTCAGAAAGGCTTTCCCCGGCACCCAACTGAGGTAGCCACCCAAGTGCTCCCAATGACATCATCCTTTTAAAGTCTTCTCTGAAAATCATCACTATCTGTGTCCCCCATGGGAATGTCAGCCCCATTGAAACAAGAATAGTGAGTGAAAACCCTCTGTCTTCCTGGAGCTCATCATTTGGTGGCTGAAGTCATATAAAATAAAAAGGTAAATTATATAGCACATTGGCATATGGTTAAGTGCTAGAGAAAAATAAAGGAAAGAAAAGCGATAGGAACTGTGTGTGTGTGTGTGTTGGTGTTTGCAATTTTAAAGATGGTGGTCAGGAGAGGCTTTGCTGAAAATTGATATTAAGTAGACTTTAGGGAGGAAAAGGAAATGTCAGATGCAAAGGTTTTGGGAGGGGTAACAAGCATACCATAAAAATGCCAAAAGGCCAGAGTGCTTGAGATCATGTAACCACAGCAGATCATGTAACCACGGGGATATCCACTCAAAGAAGGAACAACAGCCAGTGGCAAGTTGTAGCGGAGGAGTCACATTGTTTGAATTCTGTTTTGTCATGCTCCCTCTGGTCACAGAGTTGACATGAGATTGCAGGGCAACAAGAGTAAAAACTGGGAGACCAATCATGAGGCTTCTGCAATAATCCAAGGAAGAGATATGAGACTTCCATTTATTTATGTTTCTTCTTTGCACCTAGAAGTGTCCCATGAGGCAAACACTACAAACACCTTTTAGTATATGTGTATCCCTTATCACTGCGCCTTGTCATGGTGGGCACTCAGCATATATTTGTAAGATTTTAAGTGATGTAAAAACATACTGAGCTCGGGGCGCCTGGGTGGCTTAGTTGGTTAAGCGTCCGACTTTCGCTCAGGTCATGATCTCGCGGTTCGTGGGTTCGAGCCCCGTGTCGGGCTCTGTGCTGACTGCCAGCTCAGAGCCTGAAGCCTGTTTCAGTCTGTGACTCCCTCTCTCTCTGACCCTCCCCTGCTCACGCTGTCTCTCTCTCTCTCGCCTAGAAATAAATAAAAATATTAAAAAAAAAAAACAACAAACATACTGAGCTCATTAAACCAAACAGGGACTAATGAGTGGTTATTTCTCAGAATAGGTTCTCTGGTTTTGTGGACGTTTGAATCCAGAATTACTTCAACACTGGATTTCTGGCTCTTTTATTTAGTCACATTAGCGCTTAACAAAGCAATAGAGCACTGATGTGTATTTATTTCAACTTATTTTACAAAGGAGAGGTACTAAACCCAAGCAAAATTGTGTAGACATTTAACGCTCCTCATCTCTTATTTCAACTCAGTATTTAGTGTCTACTTCATGCAAAGCATTACACTGAGCATTGGAGGAACTTCTAGGACAAGTTTCTCTTTTCAATTTAAAATCCATTTGGATAGATAAAACACAACCCGCAGAAGCAGAAGTACAACTCCAAGGTGGAGTATATCAAGGGCTAAATGCAACTATTTAAATCAAACCGGGAAAATGAATAGGAGAAAGAGCAAAAAGTAGTTAAGTAAATATGAACGTGAGTTCACAGGTATGGGAACTTGTAATAAATTTCCTCAATTTAAATACAAAATAACAAATAAAAAACAAAGCCACCAGGAAGAAAGCCCAGAGCTGTGAACCAAAACACGTCTTTCAAAACAAATGTGGATACAAATCCAGCAGACAAGTAGGAACATGAGAACTCCGTAGTCCCTAACAGAAAACAAACTGAAAGCAGCCAGCTGTTCAAGGTACCTAACTTCATTTGCATTTCTGTTTTTACAGCAAACTAGCGATCAGTGTGGGTCCTGGGGTGAGAAATCGGTCCTTTACTGAACATCTCTGCTCGTAACGGTGCCCCATACTGCTGACATTTCCCCCTAGGTGTGTAATTTAGGAAACACCAACACACAGAGTAAGTGGCGGGTGATCCACAGCGGCTGCGACTCCGTTAGACTAACCAGACGGGGCGCTCGGGGCTGGGTGCAGTCCAGCCCTACTGACCCATCCCCCCACCATTTCACTCACACTCCAGGGTGTGCACTGGCAAAAAGGGGCGAGTCCAAGTCGGGTTCTCTTTCATAGCACCGTCTAGACTCTGACCCACGGCAGAGGCCCGGGCACCTGAGCGGGCAGAAAGCCCGGGGCCGAGAGAGCGTCAGCTTTCACCTTTCCAACCCATTTCCGTCCACACCCACCCCGACTACCGGGCTGGGGCAGGTGGGTGCGCTCAAGAATTTGTAAAACACACTCTGCCGTCCTCCTCCCCCCCCGCCCCCCACGTTCGTCCCGCAGCAAGTCGGTCGCGTTCCGATCCCCGGAGGCTGTGCGGGACGTCCTACTGGGGGTGGCCAGCAGCCGGCGCGGCCACACGCCAGCAGAGCCCCGAGCACGCCCGGCACACAGAGGCGGGGCCGAGGGCGACGCCCCCGGGGCGCGCGAACCGGGAAATGCAGGCGGACTGACTCCTCTCGCTTTCCGTAGCCGCCCACGTATCCCGGGATCCCGGAGGACGCGCCGCGACGGAGAAACAGCCGGGTGCGTGGAGCGCCGGCCACGCCAGTCCGGGGGTGAGTCGGGCGGCGGCGGGTCTCCGTCGGGGGGGCGCTGCTGGCTCCTGAGGGGGGCGCGCCGGCCGAGGTGGGGATGCGGACGTCGCAGTCTCGGCGTCCGAGTTTTGCCTCTCGGAGGCACCCCGTCCCACCGGTCCTCTCCGCGGCACCGTGGGGCGGGGTGGCGGGAAGCTCCCGGGAGGGAGCCGGAATCGGGAGCGCAGGGGGCGGCGGCCCTCCCTGCCGCCCCGCCGCCGCAGACCCTGCCTTCGCAGCTGCTGGCCCCCAGGCAGATTGCCCGGGGCTCTCCTGCCCCACCTTTTGAAGGACAAGTTCTGTGCGTTTAGTGACAGACCTCCTTTGCTCTCCCGGACTCTCTGAACACGTTGGTGCAAGATGCCGAGTCATTTGATTGCAGTGTTAAAGTTCGGAAACGGAGGTCACTTGATTTGCTTTGTCCGTAAAACATAATGATGGCTTTTCGTGAAGCGAATAGATTGAGGGGTCCGTCCCCGTGGATCCTTCGGGAATGACTGGTTTCATGCAAGCCTGTGACTTGAATTGGGTCACTCTCTGGTCGCGATGTAAATTATGAATGTGACTATGGCATCTTTGTATCCTTTTCCTCTGCTCGTATTCTCGCTTCCTGAATTTTACGGAGCCGAAGGAAGTTTTGAGGTTTTGACTAACGTCTTAAAATTAAGGACAGGTTGGGGTCATTTAGGTGGCAAGCCAAAGAAGGATGCAGTTTTTTTTCTCTTAATAGAAACTCATAGTTGTGGTTACTGCGTATTGTTCTTCGGTGTAATAACAGAATTGGCGGAAGTGAAGTGTGACAAGTTTTAGTTTCGTTTCTCCTTTAGTTGTGCTTGAAGTCTTTAAGTCTTTCCTGGAGTTATTAAATGGGTACTTCTGGCAGTGGGGTGCTTTTATCCTTCAAGCTGTGGCTGTTGCACAGTTTTGAGCCACAGGGAAAACTGTTATCATTGTTATGCAAGGGATTGGACTTTTTTCTTCTTGTTTAATTTGTAGGAGGAAGAGGAATGCTTTCTATTGTATAAAATTTATAAAGCACTTACTAGTCCATTGTTTTATTAATTCATTTAACAATGAATTTATTAATTCATTTAATTCATTAATTCATTAATTCATTTAACCCTCAGGACAAACCTCAGGTGAATGCCATTATTCTCATTTTACCAATGGGAAAAGTTAAATATGTGTCTTTGGTAGTTGTACAGGACGATTTGCAATTATTTTATTTATTTATTTTTAATATTTTTATTTTATTTCTAAGATAGAGAGAGACAGCGTGAACAGGGGAGGGTCAGAGAGAGAGGGAGACACAGATCTGAAACAGGCTCCAGGCTCTGAGCTGGCAGTCAGCACAGAGCCCGACGCGGGGCTCGAACCCACGAACCGCGAGATCATGACCTAAGCGAAAGTCGGACGCTTAACCGACTAAGCCACCCAGGCGCCCCTGCAATTACTTTATTTTTAGTAATAAATTTCACGTTAGAGAAATTCTAGGAATGTATTGGTTTAAGTTTATTATTTGGTTTTATTTCTGATTGAGCAACTTCAGGATTTTGGTGGTAAAAATAAAGGACAGTTAGTGCTGATTTTACTTATCACAATTAACCTCTTCTTTCCTTGTCTTTACGATCTGATAAACTTGTTTCTCCTTTTTTTTTTTTAATTGAAGAGTGGTTGACAAAGAATAGTGTGTTAATTTCAAGTGCAACAGCGATTCAATATTTATATGAGGTTAATCTTCTTTGGAAAAATGTCTGTTCAGGTGTTCTGCTCAATTTTTAATCTGATTGATACTGAGTTGTAGGAGTTTTTAATGTATTTTGGATGTAACCCTTTATGGGATGTATTATTTGCAAATATCTTCTCCCATTCAATAACTTTCCTTTTTGTTTTGTTAATGGATCCTTCACTATGCAAAAGCGTTTTATTTTGATGTAGACCCATTTGTTAATTTTTGTTAATAACCAAAAAATTTTTTTGTTGTCCTTGCCTGAGGAGACATATCCAAAAAAATGTACTGTTAAGACTGATGTCAAAGAGCATACCTCCTATATTTTCTTTTAAGAGCTTTGTGGTTTCAAGTCTTATATTTAAGTTTTTAATCCGTTTTAAGTTTATTTTTGGGTATGGCATAAGAAAGTACCAACTTCTTACTTTTGTGTGTAGCTGTCCAGTTTCCTCAATATCATTTATTGAAAAGACCATCTTTTCCTCATTCTTGCCTCCTTTGTCATAAATTAATTGACCATGTAAGCGTGGGTTTATTTCTGGGTTCTCTGTTCTGTTCTATAGAGCTTTGTGTCTGGTTTTTTGTTTGTTTATTTGTTTTTTGGTTTTGTTGTTTTTTTACCCTCTATGTTTCTGTTTTTGATTACTGTACTTCGTAGTACACTTTGAAATCTGGGAGCATGATACCTCCAGCTTTGTTGTTCTTAGTCAGGATTGTTTTGGCTATTTGCTTTTGTTTTTGCTTGTGGTTCCATACAGATTTTACGATTATTTGTTCTAGTTACATGAAAAATGCCATTGGTATTTTGAAAGGGATTGCATTGAATCTGTAGATTGTTTTGGGGAAGGTAGCGTGGGCATTTTAACAACATTAAGTTTTCCAGTCTGTGAACATGATATATCTTTTCATTTATTTGTGTTGTCTTCAGTTTGTTTTGTCAGTGTCTTACAGTTTTGAGAGTACGGGTCTTTCACCTCAGTGATTAACTTTATTCCTCGGTACTTTATTCTCTTGATGCAATTGTAGATGGGATTGTTAATTTCTGTTTCAGAGAGCTCATTATTAGTGTATAGAAATGGAGATTTCTGTACATTGATTTTCTATCCTGCAACTTTATTGAATTCATTTATTCTGATAGTTTGGTGGATCCTTCAGGGTTTTTTATATGTAGTAGGTCATCTGGAAGTAGTGATGGTTTTACTTCTTCCTGTCCAATCTGGATGCTTTTTATTTTTTTCTTGCCTAATTGCTGTGACTAGCGCTTCCAAAACTCTGATGAATGAAAGTGGCATATGTGGGCAGACTTGTTCCTGATATGAGAGGAAAAACTTTGAGCTTTTCGCTGTTAAGTATGAAGTTAGCTGCACACTTGTCATAGATGGCCTCTATTATGTTTAGGTGTGTTGCCTCTATACTCACTTTATTGAGAGTTTTTATCATAAGTGGATATTGAATGTAAGCAAATGGTTTTTCTGTATCTATTGAGATGTTCATATGATTTTCATTTTTCTTTTCATTAAAATGGTGTATGATTTTAATTTGTGGATATTGAAACAACCTTGAATCCCTGAAATAAATTCCACTTGATCATGTGTATGATTCATTTAATGTATTAGTGAATTCGATTTGTTAATACTTTGTTGAGGATTTCTGTATCTGTGTTCATCAGGGATATTGGCCTATAATCTTCTTTTGTAATGTCTTTCTATGATTTTGGTATCAGGGTAATGTTGGCTTTGTGGAATAAGTTTGGAAGTGTTCCTTCCTCTTCAGTTTTCTGGAAGAGTTTGATAAGAATAGGTATTAACAATTCTTGGAATGTTGGGGTGCCTGGGTGGCTCAGTCGGTTAAGTGTCTGACTCTTGATTTCAGCTCAGGTTATGATCTCATGGTTCATAGGGTCAAGCCTTGCGTCAGGCTCTGTGCTGACAAAGCCTGCTTGGAATTCTCTCTCTCCTTCTCTCTCTGCCCCTTCCCTGCACATGCTCTTTCTCTCTCTCTCTCAAGATAAATACCCCCAATTCTTGAAATATTTGGTAGAATTTGCCTGTGAAGCTTTCTAGTCCTTCGTTTATTAGGATTTTTTTCGTTACTGATTCAATTTCATTACTAGAAATTAGTTCCTTCAGGTTTTCAGTTTCTTCTGGATTCAGTCTTGAAAGATTGTATGTTTCTAAGAATTTATCCATTTCTTCTAGGTTGTCCAATTTTTGGCATATAATCATTCATAGTAGCCTCTTAGGATCCGTTGTATTTCTGTGATATCACTTATAACTTCTCTTTCATTTCTCATTTTATTTTTGGGGTCCTGTCTTCTAACTTTCTCCTTCCCTTCCCTCCCCTTCCCTCCCCATCCCACCAGAGGAGAGGGGCAGAGAGAGGGAGAGAGAGAGAGAGGGAGAGGGGGAGGGGGAGGGGGAGGGGGAGAAAGAGAATGTGAGAGTGAGAATGAGAATGAATCCCAAGCAGGCTCTATGCTCAGTGTGGAGCCCAACGTGGGGCTCAATCCCACAACCCTGGGATCATGATCCAAGCCTAAATCAAGAGTCAGACACTCAACTGACTGACCCACCCAGATGGCCCTGTCTTTTTCCTGATGAGTCTGGTTAAAGGTTTATCAGTATTGTTTATCATTTCATTATTTTTTGTCTCTATTCATATATTTCTGTTAAGATCTTTATTTAATTTCCTTCCTTTTACTAATTTTGTACTTTGTACTTTTTTTCCCCTGTTTCCTTGAGGTTTAAGATTAGATTGTTTATTTTTTTCTTTTCTTTTTTCTTTTTTCTTGAGGTAGGCTGTGAGCTTCCCTCTTAGAACTGCTTTTGCTGCATCCCATAGATTTTAGAATATTGTGTTCATTTGTTTAAAGGTATTTTTTAATTTCTCCTTTGACTTTTTTTCATTGGCCCATTGGTTATTTAGTAGCATGTTCTTTAGTGCCCACGTTTGTGGGGTTTTTTTTGTTTTCTTCTTGTAATTGATTTCTAGATTTCTAATTACATTGTGGTTGGAAAAGTTGCTTGATATGATTTCAGTCTTCTTAAATTTATTGAGACTTATTTTGTGGCCTCACATGTGGTCTTTCCTAGAGAATTTCCCTGTGTATTTGAGAAGAATTTGTAATCTGCTGTTTTGGATGAGGTGTTCTATGTGTATCTATTCTGTCCACCTGGTCTAATGTATCTTTTAAGGCCAGTGTTTACTTACTAATTTTCTGCCTGGGTGATCTATCCAGTGATGTAAGTGGGGTGTTAAAGTTCCCTACCATTACTGTATTGCTGTTAATTTGTCCTTTTGTGTTTGTTAGTATTTGCTTTATATGTTTAAGTGCTTCTATGTTGGGTGAATAAACATTTATAAGTGTTACATCTTATTGTTGGTTTTATTTATCATTATGTAATGCTTTTCTTTGTCTCCTGTTTCAGTCTTTGTTTTAAAATCTGTTTTGTCTTTGGGGCGCCTGGGTGGCTTAGTCGGTTAAGCGTCCGACTTTCGCCTAGGTCATGATGTCGCGGTTCGTGGGTTCGAGCCCCGCGTCGGGCTCTGTGCTGACTACCATCTCAGAGCCTGGAGCCTGTTTCAGAGTCTGTGATTCCCTCTCTCTCTGACCCTCCCCTGCTCATGCTGTCTCTCTCTCTCTCTCCTAGAAATAAATAAAACATAAAAAAAAAAAATCTGTTTTGTCTGAGGGGCTCCTGGGTGGCTCAGTCAGTTAAGCGTCCGACTTCGGCTCAGTTCATGATCTCACGGTTTGTGAGTTTGAGCCCCGTGTCAGGCCCTGTGCTGACAAGTAGCTCAGAGCCTGGATCCTGTTTCAGATTCTGTGTCTTCCTCTCTCTCTGACCCTCCCCTGCTCATGTTGTGTCTATCTCAGAAATAAATAAAACATTAAAAAAATTTATATCTATTTTGTCTGATTCAAGTATTACTATACCAGCTTTCTTTTCTTTCCTACTTGTGTAGAATGTATTTTTTCATCCTTTCACTTTGAGTTGCTGTGTCTTTAGATCTGAAGAGAGTCTCTTGTAGGCAGCATATAGATGGGTCTTGTTTAAGTTTACAATTTTATTTTAATTCCAGTGTAGTTAACATACAGTGTTATATTAATTTCAGGTACACAGTATAGTACTTCAGCAATTCTGTATATTACTCAGTGCTCATCAAGATAACTGTACTCTTCAAGATAACTGTACTCTTAATCTCCTTCACCCATTTCCCCCATACCCTACCCACCTCTCCTCTAGTAACCATCTACTCTCTATAGTTAAGAATCTGTTTTTTTTGGTTTGCCTCTTATTTTTCATTTGTTTGTTTTGTTTCTTAAATTCCACATGTGATTGAAATCATATAGTACTTGTTTTTCTCTGGCTGACTTATTTCACTTAGCATTATACTCTCTAGAGCCATCCATGCTGTTGCAAATGGCAGGATTTCATTCTTTTTTATGGCTGAATATTCCATTGTATATATATGCCACATCTTCTTTATTCATCTACAGTGGACACTTGGGCTGCTTCCATAATTTGGCTAAATAAACATACAGGTGGATACATCCTTTCAAATTAGTGTTTTTGTATTATCTGGGTTAAATGATAGTTCAAATACTGGATCATAGCTATTTTTAATTTTTTGAAAAAAAATCCATACTGTCTTACACAGTATCTGCACCACTCTGCATTCCCATCAACAGTTCATGAGGTTCTTTTTTCCCCACATCCTCTTCAACACTTGTTGTTTCTTGTGTTTTTGATTTGGCCATTTTGACATGTGTGAGGTGATACCTCGTGGTTTTGATTTGCATTTCCCTGATGATGAGTGATGTTGAGTATCTGTTCATGTGTCTGTTGGCCATCTGGTTGTCTTATTTGGAGGAAGGTCTGTTCATATCTTCTGCCCATTTTTAAATTGGATTATCTGCTGGTTTTTGGTGTTGAGTTGTGTAAATTCTTTGTATATTTTTGGATACTAACCCTTTACCAGATATGCCATTTGTAAATATCTTCTCCCATTCAATAGGTTGTCTTTTAGTTATGTTGCTTATTTCCTTTGCTCTGCATTACCTTTTTGTTTTGATGTAGTCCCAATATTTTATTTTTGCTTTTGTTTCCTTTGCCTCAGGAAACATTTATACAAAGATGTTGTTGTGGCCTTTGTTAGAGAAACTACTGCGTCTGTCGTCTTCAAGGATTTTGATGGTCTCAAGTCTCACAGTTAGGTTCTTAATCCATTTTGAGTTTATTTGAGTGTATGGTGTCAGAAAGTGGTCCAGTTTCATTCTTTTGCACGTAGCTGTCCAGTTTTCCAAACACCGTTCATTGAAGAGAATGTTTTTTTTCTTATTGCATGTTTTTTTTTTCCTAATTGCATATTCTCTCATTTGCAGAAGATTAATTAACCATAACATCACAGGTTTATTTCTATGCTTTCTAGTCTGTCCTGTTGATCTATGTGTCTATTTTGTACCATATTGTTTTGAATACTACAGTTTTGTAATCTAACTTGAAATCTGGAATTGTGATATCTCCAGCTTTGTTTTCCTTTTCAAGGTTGCTTCAGTTATTCACACTATTTTATGGTTTTATACAAATTTTAGGATTATTTATTATAGTTCTGTGAAAAATGCTATTGCTATTTTGAATATGTGGCTTGCTCTGGGTAGCATCAACATTTTTTTGGTAGTAACAGCATTTTAACAATACTTGTTCTCCCAACCCATGAGCATGGAATGTCTTTCTATTTGTTTTTGCCATCTTTAGTTTTTTTCTTTTTTTTTAATTTTTTTTTTTATTACAAATAGTTTATTGTCAAATTAGTTTCCACATAACACCCAGTGCTCATCCCCACAAGTGCCCTCCTCCATGCCCATCCCTCCTCCCCCCCACATCCATCAGTCCTCAGTTTTTGTCAGCATTCAAGAGTCTCTCATGGTTTGCCTCTCTCCCTTTCCCCCACTATTTCCGCCCTTCTTCTCCCCCTTGGTCCTCAGTTAAGTTCCTCCTAATCCTCCTATACGTGCACACATATGATATTTGTCCTTCTCTGCCTGACTTATTTCGCTCAGCATAACACCCTCAAGGTCCATCCATGTTGCTACACATGGCCAGATTTCATTGTTTCTCATTGCCATGTAGTATTCCATGGTATAGATAAACCACATCTTCTTGATCCATTCATCTGTTGATGGACACTTAGGCTCTTTCCAGGTTTTAGCTATTGTGGAGAGTGCTGCTATGAACATTGGGGTACATGTGCTCCTATGCATTAACATTTCTGTATCCCTTGGGTAAATTCCTAGCAGTGCTATTGCTGGGTCATAGGGGAGTTCTATTGTTAGTTTCCTGAGGAACCTCCACACTGTTTTCCAGAGGGGCTGTACCAGTTTACATTCCCACCAACAGTGTAGGAGGGTGCCCGTTTCTCCACATCCTCGCCAGCATCTAGAGTTCTCTGATTGGCTCATTTTAGCCACTCTGACTGGCGTGAGGTGGTATCTCAGTGTGGTTTTGATTTGTATTTCCCTGATGAGGAGCGATGCTGAGCATCGTTTCATGTGTCTGTTGGCCATCTGGATGTCCTCTTTGGAGAAGTGTCTGTTCATATCTTCTGCCCATTTCTTCACTGGGTTGTTTGCTTTTCGGGCGTGTAGTTTGGTGAGTTCCTTGTAGATTCTGGATATCAACCCTTTATCTGATATGTCATTTGCAACTATCTTTTCCCATTCCGTTGGTTGCCTATTAATTTTCTGGGTTGTTTCCTTGGCTGTGCAGAAGCTTTTAATCTTGATGAGGTCCCAACAGTTTATTTTTGCTCTTGATTCCCTTGCTTTTGGGGATGTGTCAAGTAAGAAGTTGCTGCGGTGGAGGTCAAGGAGGTTGTTTCCTGCTTTCTCCTCTAGGGTGTTGATAGTTTCCTGTCTCATGTTCAGGTCCTTTATCCATTTTGAGTTTATTTTTGTGCATGGTGTGAGAAAATGATCTAGTTTCATTCTTCTGCATGTTGCTGTCCAGTTCTCCCAACACCATCTGTTAAAAAGGCTGTCTTTTTTCCATCGGATATTCTTTCCTGCTTTGTCAAAGATTAGTTGGCTGTATACTTTTGGGTCCACTTCTGAGTTCTCAATTCTGTTCCATTGGTCTATGTGTCTGTTTTTGTGCCAATACCATACTGTCTTGATGATGACAGCTTTGTAGTAGAGGCTAAAGTCTAGGATGGTGATCCCTCCCATTTTGGTTTTATTTTTCAGGATTACTTTGGCTATTCGGGGTCTTTTGTGGTTCCATACAAATTTTTGGATAGTTTGTTCTAGTTTTGAGAAGTATGCTGGTGCATTTTGATTGGAATTGCATTGAATGTGTAGAGTGCCTTAGGTAGTAATGACATCTTAACTATATTTATTCTTCCTATCCATGAGCATGGAATGTTTTTCCATTTCTTTGTGTCTTCTTCAATTTCCTTCATAAGTTTTCTATAGTTTTCATCATACAGATCTCTTGTATCCTTGGTTAGGTTTATTCCGAGGTATTTTATGGTTTTTTGTGCAATTGTGAATGGGATCAGTTTCTTGATTTCTCTTTCTGTTGCTTCATTGTTGGTGTATAAAAATGCAACCGATTTCTGTATGTTGATTTTGTACCCTGCAACTTGGCTGAATTCTTGGATCAGTTCTAGTAGGCTTCTGGTGGAGTCTGTCGGGTTCTCTATGTAGAGTATCATGTCATCTGCGAAGAGTGAAAGTTTGACTTCCTCTTTGCCAATTCTGATGCCTTTGATTTCCTTTTGGTGTCTGATGGCTGATGCTAGGACTTCCAGCACTATGTTAAACAGCAGTGGTGAGAGTGGGCATCCCTGTCGTGTTCCTGATCTCAGGGGGAAAGCTCTGAGTTTTTCCCCGTTGAGGATGATGTTAGCTGAAGGCTTCTCATAGATGGCTTTGATGATGTTTAAGTAGGTTCCTTCTATCCCAACTTTCTCGAGAGTCTTTATTAAGAAGGGATGCTGTATTTTGTCAAATGCTTTTTCTGCATCTATTGACAGGATCATATGGTTTTTATCTTTTCTTTTATTGATATGATGTATCACATTGATTGATTTGCGAATGTTGAACCAGCCCTGTAACCCAGGAATGAATCCCACTTGATCTTGGTGGATGATTCTTTTGATATGCTGCTGGATTCGATTTGCAAGGATCTTGTTGAGAATTTTTGCATCCGTATTCATCAAGGATATTGGCCTGTAGTTCTCTTTTTTTGCTGGATCTCTGTCTGGCTTGGGAATCAGTGTGATGCTGGCTTCATAAAATGAGTCCGGGAGTTTTCCTTCGCTTTCTATTTTTTGGAATAACTTGAGAAGAATTGGGATTAATTCTGTTTTAAATGTCTGGTAGAATTCCCCAGGGAAGCCATCAGGTCCAGGGCTCTTATTTGTTGGGAGATTTTTGATCACTGATTCAATTTCTTCACTTCGTTATGGGTCTGTTCAGGTTTTCTATTTCTTCCCGTGTGAATTTTGGTAGTGAGTGTGTGTTTAGGAATTTATCCATTTCTTCTAAGTTGTCCAATTTGTTGGCATATAATTTTTCATAGTATTCCCTGATAATTGCTTGTATTTCTGAGGGTTGGTTGTAATAAGTCCATTTTCATTCATAATTTTGTCTATTTGGGTGCTCTCTCTTTTCTTTTTGATAAGTCTGGCTAGAGGTTTGTCAATTTTGTTTACCTTTTCAAAAAACCAACTCTTGGTTTCATTGATCTGTTCAATTGTTTCTTTGGTCTCTATGTTGTTTATTTCTGCTCTAATTTTTACTATTTCTCTTCTTCTACTGGGTTTAGGGCGTTCTTGTTGCTCTGCCTCTAGTTCCTTTAGGTGAGCTGTTAGATTTTGGACTTGCGCTTTTTCTAATCTCTTGAAATAGGCCTGGAGAGCAATGTACTTTCCTCTTAGGACTGCCTTTGCCGCATCCCATAGATTTTGAATTGTTGTGTTTTCATTTTCATTTGTTTCCATATATTTTTTAATTTCATCTCTAATTGCCTGATTGGCCCATTCATTCTTTAGAAGGCTGTTCTTTAACCTCCATGTTTTTGGAAGTTTTCCAGACTTCTTCCTGTAATTGATTTCAAGTTTCAAAGCATTGTGATCTGACAGTGTGCATGGTATGATCTCTATTCTTTTATATTTCTTGAGGGCTGCTTTATGTCCCAGTATGTGATCTATCTTGGAGAATGTGCCATGCGCACTTGAGAAGAAAGTAAATTCCCTGGCCTCAGGATGTAAAGTTCTAAATATATCCGTCAGGTCCATCTGGTCCAATGTATCTTTCAAGTCCATTATTTCTTTAGTGATTTTCTGTCTGGTTGACCTATCCATTGCTGTAAGCGGAGTATTAAAGTCCCCTGCTATTAGCACATTCTTATCTATAAGCTTGTTTCTGTTTGTGATTAATTGTTTTAGATATTTAGGTGCTCCCATATTCGGTGCGTAGACATTTATGATTGTTAGTTCTTCCTGATGGATGGACCCTGTAATTATTATGTAGTGCCCTTCTTCATCTCTTGTGATTGTCTTTAATTTAAAGTCCAGTTTGTCTGATATAAGTATCGCTACTCCGGCTTTCTTTTGATTTCCTGTAGCATGATATA
Organism: Proteles cristata cristata; assembly: GCA_017311185.1. Taxonomy (NCBI): domain Eukaryota; kingdom Metazoa; phylum Chordata; class Mammalia; order Carnivora; family Hyaenidae; genus Proteles; species Proteles cristata. Next base: position 372,344 of record JAESUZ010001281.1, on the reverse strand, counting down.
TATTTCTCCATCCCCTTACTTTTAATCTGAAAGTATCTTCCCGTCTAAAATGAGTTTCTTGTAGACAGCATATAGATGGATTTTGTTTTTTAATCCATTCTGCTACCCTATATCTTTTGATTGGAGCATTCAGCCCATTTACATTCAGTGTTATTATTGAAATATGTGGGTTTAGAGTCTTTGTATCTTTTGTAGGGTTCATGTTTGTGGTGGTGTCTCTGGAATCTTTGTTCCTTGCAACCTTTCCTTCAGAGCATCCCCCTCAGGATTTCTTGTAGGGCTGGCTTCGTGGTGACAAATTCTTTCAATTTCTGTTTGTTTGGAAAGGTTTTTATCTCTCCTTCTATTTTGAATGACAGGCTTGCTGGATAGAGGATTCTTGGCTGCATATTTTTACTGTTCATCACATTGAAGATCTCTTGCCATTCCTTTCTGGCCTGCCACGTTTCAGTAGATAGGTCTGTCACCACTCTGATAGGTTTCCCTTTGTATGTGAGGGCCCTTTTCTCCCTAGCTGCTTTCAAAATTCTCTCTTTGTCCTTGTATTTTGCCATTTTTACGATGATATGTCGTGCAGAAGATCGATTCAAGTTACGTCTGAGAGGAGTCCTCTGAGCCTCTTGTATTTCCACATTGACTTCCTTCCCCAGGTCGGGGAAGTTCTCTGCTATAATTTGTTCCAGGACTCCTTCAGCACCTTTCCCTCTCTCTTCCTCTTCTGGGATTCCTATGATACGGATATTGTTGCGTTTGACTGTGTCGCTGAGCTCTCGAATTCTTCTTTCCTGTTCCTGGATCAGTTTGTCTCTTTTTTTGTCAGCTTCTTGTTTTTCTAGAATGGTGTCTTCTAAATCACTTATTCTCCTTTCTGCCTCTTCAAGCCGTGCATTGGAGGCCTCTAATTTATTATGGATCTCATTTATCGCATTTTTAAATTCTTCATGCCTGTTTTTATTTTCCATTCTGTCTGTAGCCATAGTTTCTTTGATGTCGCCTATGTTTTTTTCAAGCCCTGCTATTAATTTCACCATTATTATTCTAAAATCTTGTTCACTTATGCTGCTGATATCTGTTTTGAGCAGTTCATTAGCTGTCATTTCTTCTTGGAGTTTCTTTGGAGGAGAGTTCTTTCGTTTCGTCACTTTAGTTAGCTTTCCGGCTCTTGTTGGTTTTAAAGACCTGTTATGCCCTCTGTTTCTATGAGCACTGCTATATCCAAGAAACTCTTTGACTTTCCAGGGCCTATCCTTTCAGAGATTGTTTTTTGAATGGTATCCCTCGGTCACTCTTGTTGGGACCTTAGTTATTTTATTTTCCTATTCGTAGTGATATTTGGGACTCTTCACCTTGTGTACTCTAGCTTGTTTCTTGAGGTAGCCCTGGAAAAGAAAACAGACAGACAAACACACAGGGGGCAGGAGCACACAAACGCACAGGCTGATTCAACTAACATGCAAAGTGAGAGGGAAAACGAAAAAGTTAATAGAAAAGACGGAGGAGGGAGGGCGAATAGGGAGCATAAAATACATAAAAGGGTCAAAAAGGGGAAAAGAAAAGGAAAAAAGAAGAAAACCGATGGACAAAGAACGGTTTAAAGCATATACCTGGATTTCCCAGCTACAGTTAAATAGCCGTGTGTATGCAGTGCTGGTTGAAGAGCATAGAGAAAAAGAGAGAAGGCAGGGTGAGACAAGGCAGATTTGGAAATAGAATGAACAGACAGAAGGGATAAGAAACTTTTTTCAAAGAGGTAAAGGGTAGAATGTGGTTGGATAGGTGAGAGAAGGATGCTGGAATTATCCAGAGAAACTATATAGTCTAATTACTCCTGAGAGAAATAGCTGAAAAAGTCGGTAGGTGTAGAATTTACATTTACAGAATGGACTTGTGATTGTTTAAGCAAGCTGGCGACCAGAGTTAATCAGGTCAGTGTTTTGGGGAAAAAAGCGAGAAAAGAGAAAGAAGAAGAAAAAAAGAGAAAAGAAAGGGGGGAAAAAAAGAAAGAAGAAAAAAAAGGGAAAAAAAGGGAAAAAGAAAAAAAAAAGGGAGGAGGGCACCTCTCAGGCAGGGATGGGCGTGGCGTGATCCGATGCCTCAGGCGGGGGTTCTGCCTTGGCGATTGTGGGGAGGAGAGTGACGGTGCTCCAGTCCCTTCTTGAACCCCGCGCTGCAGCTCGCTTTTTTTTTTTTTTTTTGGCGTGTCAACTCCCCGTTCCGGGGACGCAGCCGAAGTTGGTTGCACTCTTCAACCCAGGCCAGTTCCAATCTCCAAATCCCAGTCCGCGCCCCGCTGAAGTTGCCTTAGACACAGCTTCCCAGACAACCCCCTCGGGCTATTCCAGGCTCCCTGCTGAGCTCTGGGGGCGGAGTCAGGATCGCTGCTTCCTTCTCTGGGTCGGGCTGGTGCGCATGCGCGGGGGCTTGCCTGCCGGGTCCGTGTAGCCTGAGCCCGGTTAGAAGGCTTTCTCAGTGGATTCTGCGTCCTTTTTCTCCGAGTCTCTCAGGTTTTGTATGGTTTCCAATGGCTTCAGATCTTTTCTGTGTGATGTATGGGCGCGAGTGCAAGTACGGAGCTCCTTACTTCTCCGCCATCTTGCCTCCTCTCCCATCTTTAGTTTTTTTCATCAGTGTTTTATAGTTTTCAGAGTACAGGTCTTTCACCTCCTTGGTTAACTTTATTCCTAGATATTTTACTATTTTTGGTGCAATTGTAAATGGGAGTTTTCTTAATTTCTCTTTCTACTGCCTCATTATTAATGTATAAAATTGCAATGGATTTTTCTACATTGATTTGGTATCCTGTCACCTTACTGAATTGCTTCAACAGTTCTGGTAGGTTTTTGATGTGGTCTGTAGGGTTTTCTATACATAGTATTATGTCATCTGTAGATAGTGACAGTTCTTCCTAACTAATTTGGATTCCTGCTATTCTTTTTTCTTGTCTGATTGTGCTGGCTAGTACTTCTAGTACCATGAGGAATAAAAGTGGTGAGAGTGAACATTCTTGCCTTATTCCTGACATTGGGGATTTAGGATGATATTAACTGTGGGTTTTCATATATGGCTCTTATTATACGGAGACATGTTCCTTTTAAACCTACTTCATTGAGGGGTGCCTGGGTGGCTTAATCAGTTAAGCGTCCGACTTTCGCTTAGGTCATGATCTTGCGGTTCGTGGGTTCGAGCCCCACGTCGAGCTCTGTACTGACTGCCAGCTCAGAGCCTAGAGCCTGTTTTGGAGTCTGTCACTCCCTCTCTCTCTGACCCTCCCCTGCTCACGCTGTCTCTCTCTGACCCTCCCCTGCTCACGCTGTCTCTCTCTCTCTTCTAGAGATAAATAAAAAAAAAACATTAAAAAAAAATAAAAAAAAAGTAAACCTACTTGTTGAGTTTTTTTTTTTATTATGAATGGATATTGTACTTTGTCACATATTTTTTCTGCATCTATGAAACTATCATATAGTTTTAATCCTTATGTGGTGTATCATGTTTCTTAATTTGGGAATATTGAATCACCCTTGTATCCAAGAATAAGTTCCACTTGATCGGGGTGAATGATTTTTTTCAGTATATTGTTGGATTTGATATGCTAATATTTTATTGAAGATTTTTGCATCTGTGTTCATCAGAGATAATGACTTAAAGTTCTCTTGTGGTATCTTTATCTGGTTTTGGTATCAGAATAATGCTGACCTAATAGATTGAATTTGGAAGTTTTTCTTCCTTTTCTCTTTTTTGGAATAGTTTGAGAATAGGTAGTAACTCTTCTTTAAATGTTTGCTAGAATTTGCCTGTGAAGCCATTTGGTCCTGGACTTCTGTTTATTGGGCATTTTTAATTTTTAGATTCAGTTTCATTGCTAATTATCAGTCTATTCAAAATTTCTGTTTCTTCTTGCTTCAACTTTGGTAGGTTATATGTTTCTAGAAATTTATCCATTTCTTCTAGGTTGTCTGATACATTGGCATTTAGTTTTTCATAATATTCTCTCACAGTACTTTGTATTTCTGTGGTGTTGGTTCTTTCTCCTCTTTATGATTTTTTAATTTTATGTATGTATGTATGTATTCAATGAGTCTGGGTAAAGGTTTATCAATTTTATTGATCTTGTCAAAGAACCAGCTCCTGGTTTCACTCATCTGTTTGTATTTTTCTAGTTTCTATGTCATTTATATCTGCTCTAATTTTTGTTGTTTCCTTCCTTCTGTTGATTTTGTTTTGTTTGATTTTTCTTCATAGTAACTTGAGGTTTAAGGTTAGATTGCTTAGTTATTTTAAGTTTTTAATGTTTATTTATTATTTTGAGAGAGAGAGCGCGCAAGCAGGAGAGAGGCAGAGAGGGAGACACAGAATCCAAAGCAGGCTCCAGGGTCTGAGTTGTCAGCATGGAGCCCGACTCAGGGCTCAAATTCATAGAGCATGAGATCATAACCCGAGCCAAAGTCAGACACTTAACTGACTGAACCACCGAAGTGCCCCTAGATTAATTTTTTATTTTTCTTCTTGAGGTAGGTCTGTATTGCTCTTAACTTTCATTTATAATTGCTTTTGCTCCATCCTAAAGATTTTGGAGTGTTGTGTTTTCATTTTCATTTGTGTCCATATAATTTTTAAATTTCCTCTTTGATTTTTTGATTGATTCATCCATCATTTAGTAGCATGCTTTAACTTACATGTATTTGGTTGGCCCTTTCCACATTTTTTCTTGTCAGTTTCTAGTTTCATAATGTTGTGGTCAGAAAAGATGATTGGTATGATTTTGATCTTTTTGAATTCATTGATGCTTGTTTTGTGACCTAATATATGATCTAATATTGAGAATGTTCCATGTGTACTTGAAAAGAATGTGTATTCTGCTGTTTTAGGATGGAATGCTCTGATATCTGTTAAATCCATCTGGTCCAGTGTGTCATTCAAAGCCACTCTTCCCTTGTTGGTTTTCTGTTTGGATTATCTGTCCATTAATATAAGTAGGGTGTTAAGGTCCCCTACTATTATTATATTACTGTTGATTCATTCCTTTATGTTTGTTATTAATGGTTTTATGTGTCTGAGTGCTTTCATATTGAGTGCATAAATATTTATAATTGTTATATCTTCTTGTTGGATTGTCCCCTTTATAATTATATAGTATTCTTCTTTGCCTCTTGTTGTAGTCTTTGTTATGAAGTCTATTTTGCCCAATATAAGTATTGCTATTCCAGCTTTCTTTTGACATCTGTTTGCATGATTTTTCTCCATCCCTTTACTTTTTACCTTACATGTGTCTCCTATTCCGAATGATAGCCTTGCTTAATTATTGGCTGCAGATTTTTTTTTTCCTCCCAGTACTTTGAATATATCATTCTACTTCTTCCAGCCTTCATGGTTTCAGCTGAAGAATCAGCTGATGGCATCATGGCATTCCCCTTGTATGTAACTGTTTTCTCTTGCTCCTTTTAAAATTCTCCTGTTTCACTCCTTTTGTGCCATTTTATTACTATGTGTCTTGGTATGGACCACTTTGGATTGATTTTGTTGGGGGTTCTCTCTGTCTCCTGGATCTGGATGTCTGTTTCCTTCCCTAGATTTGTGAAGATTGCAGCTGTTATTTCTTCAAATAACATTTCTGTCCCCTATTTTCTCTCTTCTCCTTCTAAGATCCGTAATGTGAATGTTGAGCTTGATGGAATCACAGAATTCCCTGTTCTCATTTTGTATAATTTTTTTCTCTCAACTCCTCAGTTTGATTACTTTCCATTACTCTCTCCTCTAGGTCATTGATTCATTCTTCTGCTATGGTACTCTGCTATTTACTTCATTAGTGTATTTTAATTTTATCTTTTGTGTTCCTCATCCTTGATTGTTTTTTTTTTTTTTTAATCTCTGTTCAGTGTCTCACTCCTCCACTTTTTTTCTCAAGTCCAGCATGTACTTTATGACCATTACTTTGCATTCTGTATCTGGCATATTAGTTATCTTCCTTTTGCTTAGGTCTCTTGCTGTGGTTTTGTCCTATTCTTTCTGTTTGGAACATACTCATCTGTCTCCTCATTTTGTCTAATTCTCTGTGTACTCTCTGTGTCTGTTTCTTTGTTTTAGGAAAGTCACCTACATCTCTAGCTCTTGAAAATCCTGGCTTTTTGAAAAGGCATTCGGTAGTGCCCTGAAGTGAGTGTCTCCTGTCTCGGAGGTGTAGCCTGTGTGTATTGCATGCACCCTGCTGTTGTGGCTGAGCCACATTTGACTTCAGTCCATTCATCTAGTGGCTGCCTTTTCCTGTTGTGGACGGCATTTGGTCCCTGCGGTGTTAGTGGACCAGTCTTGGGCTGCCTCGGGCTAGAGTTGAGTCAGAGCAGGCATTTGCCAGAGATGTAGTAGCTCCGAACTTCAGGGTGCTCTGTCCATGTTGTTCCCTGTCCGTGTTGTTCCCTGAGAAGCTTTAGTTGATGGGTGGGGTCTGCAGTCAGAGCAGATGTCTGCCCCCAGCCCACTGCTGGGTCCACAGTCAGTCTGGCTGTATGGTTATCGTCCCCTCTCCCCAGGCAGGAGTCACTTTGGAGTGGTGCTGGCCCCCATCAGGGCTGCTTGCACACAGCCAGGCTTGTGGCCCTGGTGTGAGTGGGATCCAGCCAAGGCGTATTGGAGGGGGTGGACCCACAACACGGGAGCTAGGGGGGTGCCGTGGGGCAGTGGTGTCAGCAAGGTTTGCCTGCTGCTGGGTTTCTTACAGGGGAACTGAGGCAGGCCTGGCTACAATGCGCAGATTCCTGAAGCAGTGGAAGCAAGTTAGGTGGTGGATGCCAGCACAGCTTTGGCTCCCACAGGCGACTGTGTGTTTATGCGGGGTGGGGAGAGGGAAATAGTGTTTGCCAGGGTCTTTGCTCCTGGAAGAATACCCTAGTGACCCCTGCTCCTGCTGGACAAGCTCTGAGATTAGTAAATAAATCTCCGAGGTGCCTCAGGCATTTTTCAAATGGCTGCTTCTAGGCAGTGTCTCCCTGGGCTGTTTGTTGAGTCATCTCTTTAAGGTCAAGGACTCAGCTTCTTACCTTCCTTGCTCTCCCACACCTGAGACCACTGATTTTTAAAATTCCAGGCTTAAATCCCACTGGTTATATGAACTCACAAAATTCATCCCCTCTGGTTTTCAAAGCCAAACGTTATGGGGATTTGTCTTCCCTGTGTGGTCTTCTTGGTGTGATGGTCTCTTTCCTGTCTCTGCACCTATGGGTTCCTCCCTCCCATGGACAGTCCTTTAGCTTGCCACTGTTATCTCCACCCTGCCTCCCCTCTTCTGTGTGCTCGTTTCTTCATTTAGTTCTGGAGTTTGTTCTGTCTTTGGGCCATTTTCTGTTTTATGCTGATATGAATGTTATCTAGGAACACACGGTGAAGTTAGGGTCCACCTCCTTCCACCATCTTCCCACAATCATCTCTACCGTGTGTGTGTGTGTGTGTGTGTGTGTGTGTGTTGAAATCCATTCAGCTGTCCTAAGTCTTTTGAGGAGCACTTAGTCCATTTGCTTTTAAAGTAATTATTGACAGGTATGTATTTATTGCCATTTTATTAGTGGTTTTCTGGTTGATTTTGTAGTTCTCTTCTCCTGTTCTTTTCTGTTGTGATTTAATGACCTTTTCTCATCTTATGTTTAGACTCCTTTCTCTTTTTTGGAAATTTCTTATATTTTCTCTTTGTTGGTATTCTCACTGTGTTCATTCAGTCTTCTCCCTAGTTTGGTAAGCGTCTATTTGACCATTACTTTGAACACTTTGTTGGGTAGATTGCTTATCTCTGTTTTGTTTAGTCCTTTTTCTGAAGTTTTGTCTTGTTCTTCTGTTTGAAACATAGTTTTCTGGTTCATTTTGCCTTCCTCTGTGATTCTAGGTCTTAGGTGGTTCAGCTCTGTCTCCTGGTCTACTTGGTCTTGAAGGAATGGCTTTATGTGGACAGCCTGTGGGGTACAGACACATGCTCCATCTTGGCCACCGGAGCCAGTTACTCCAGGGCTGTCCCCTGTGGCAGAGCTATGACTGTAGGTGCTCTGGTGGGAAGGGCTGGCTTCCAGCCCCGCTGACTTGGCCTGGCTGACCTGCTTCAGGTTGCTCTGGTGGGCAGGGTCATTGTCCAGTTGGCTGCAGGGCCATGCCGAGGCACAGGCTTGTGTGGGGCTCTTGGAAGTGTGCATCCCCTGACATTAGCAGTCTAGAGAGCGGATTCCAAAATGGTGTCCACCAGCAGCAGGATCAGCATGGCAGAATGAGATAGCAAAAATGAGTCAGTCCCCAGGGAGAGGCCCAACGGTCCCAGTCTCTCTAGCAGATGCTCCACGGTTAATAAGTGGGTCTCCTTCATCTCTGGTCTGTGTGCTGGGTTTTTTGGTTTTTGGTTTGTTTTTGTTGTTTTTTTTGTACTGGTTTCCTGACCAAGTGAGTCTTCACACAGGCCCTTCAAGAATGGGTTTTCCTTCCCCTCTAGTTCTGTAGTTTTCATGGGTGATTCCCTGTTGGTTCTGAAAGCCAACTGTTTTGGGGGTCCGGTCATCAGTGCAGGACACAAAGGTTGGGGTGCCTGATGTAAGCTTGAATCTCTCACTTCTCTGGGAAAATTTCCACACCTTTGAGATCTGTCTGGAATGTGGAATACCATTGCCTGGGGTGTGGTTTTTCCATTAGTGAGGCTGTATCTCTGTCTCCTCTTGCGGAGGCTCTGTTCATCCAGTTCCCAGGTTCCCTTCAAGAGGAAGGTGGTCCATGTGTAATTGTAGAGTCGCCATGTCCATGGGAGGGGATGAGCTTAGGATCTTCCCATATGACCATTTTTATTTATTTATTTATTTATTTATTTATTTATTGATTGATTGTTTTATTGAGTGAATTTTATTATCTTTTTTGTATATTGCTGAATGCAATTTGATAGTGTATTTTTTTAATTTAATTTTTTTTTTATTTTTTACAAATAGTTTATTGTCAAATTAGTTTCCACATAACACCCAGTGCTCATCCTCACAAGTGCCCTCCTCCATGCCCACCCCTCCTCCCCCCCACATCCACCAGTCCTCAGTTTTTGTCAGCATTCAAGAGTCTCTCATGGTTTGCCTCTCTCCCTTTCCCCCACCATTTCCCCCCTTCATCTCCCCCTTGGTCCTCAGTTAAGTTCCTCCTAATCCTCCTATACGTGCACACATATGATATTTGTCCTTCTCTGCCTGACTTATTTCGCTCAGCATAACGCCCTCAAGGTCCATCCATGTTGCTACACATGGCCAGATTTCATTGTTTCTCATTGCCATGTAGTATTCCATGGTAGAGATAAACCACATCTTCTTGATCCATTCATCTGTTGATGGACACTTAGGCTCTTTTCATGTTTTAGCTATTGTTGAGAGTGCTGCTATGAACACTGGGGTACGTGTGCTCCTGTGCATCAGCATTTCTGTATCCCTTGGGTAAATTCCTAGCAGTGCTATTGCTGGGTCATAGGGGAGTTCTATTGTTAGTTTCCTGAGGAACCTCCACACTGTTTTCCAGAGGGGCTGTATCAGTTTGCATTCCCACCAACAGTGTAGGAGGGTGCCCGTTTCTCCACATCCTCGCCAGCATCTAGAGTTCTCAGATTTGCTCATTTTAGCCACTTGACTGGCGTGAGGTGGTATCTCAGTGTGGTTTTGATTTGTATTTCCCTGATGAGGAGGGATGCTGAGCATCATTTCATGTGTCCGTTGGCCATCTGGATGTCCTCTTTGGAGAAGTGTCTGTTCATATCTTCTGCACATTTCTTCACTGGGTTGTTTGTTTTTCGGGTGTGAAGTTTGGTGAGTTCCTTATAGATTCTGGATATTAACCCTTTATCTGATATGTCATTTGCAACTATCTTTTCCCATTCCGTTGATTGCCTATTAGTTTTCTGGGTTGTTTCCTTTGCTTTACAGAAGCTTTTAATCTTGATGAGGTCCCAATTGTTTATTTTTGCTCTTGATTCCCTTGCTTTTGGGGATGTGTCAAGTAAGAAGTTGTTGCGGTGGAGCTCAAGGAGGTTGTTTCCTGCTTTCTTCTCTAGGGTGTTGATAGTTTCCTGTCTCACGTTCAGGTCCTTTATCCATTTTGAGTTTATTTTTGTGCATGGTGTGAGAAAATGATCTAGGTTCATTCTTCTGCATGTTGCTGTCCATTTCTCCCAACACCATCTGTTAAAAAGGCTGTCTTTTTTCCATTGGATATTCTTTCCTGCTTTGTCAGAGATTAGGTGGCTGTATACTTTTGGGTCCACTTCTGAGTTCTCAGTTCTGTTCCATTGGTCCATGTGTCTGTTTTTGTGCCAATACCATACTGTCTTGATGATGACAGCTTTGTAGTAGAGGCTAAAGTCTGGGATGGTGATACCTCCCATTTTGGTTTTATTCTTTAGTATTACTTTGGCTATTCGGGGTCTTTTGTGGTTCCATACAAATTTTAGGATAGTTTGTTCTAGTTTTGAGAAGTATGCTGGTGCAGTTTTGATTGGAATTGCATTGAATGTGTAGAGTGCTTTGGGTAGTAATGACATCTTAACTTTATTTATTCTTCCTATCCATGAGCATGGAATGTTTTTCCATTTCTTTGTGTCTTCTTCAATTTCCTTCATAAGTTTTCTGTAGTTTTCCTCATACAGATCTCTTGTATCCTTGGTTAGGTTTATTCGAGGTATTTTATGGTTTTTTTGTGCAATTGTGAATGGGATCAGTTTCTTGATTTCTCTTTCTGTTGCTTCATTGTTGGTGTATAAAAATGCAACCGATTTCTGTACGTTGATTTTGTACCCTGCAACTTGGCTGAATTCTTAGATCAGTTCTAGTAGGCTTCTGGTGGAGTCTGTCAGGTTTTCTATGTAGAGTATCATGCCATATGACCATTTTTAACCCTCCCCTCTACTACTGTATATTTTATACCGTTTCCTGTGCTGATAATCCCAAATTACTTGGTGTGTAAGTACATGAGGGAAGAATTGGGATCAGATCTTTGATTATAATAGCAACCTGTTATTTGGTAAATATCAGTAAACTTATTTATAACTTAAACTTAGAGATAATTATGATATGAAGAAAAATGATGTATGCTAATATTTCTTTCCTTCTGTTTTGATTTTACACAGGGCAAATTCCTCCGTTTCAATCTGGGAAGTCTTTAAATGAAACTTGCTTTAAAACCTTAGATCATACGTAAACTAGAGACCTCAATCAACAATAAGGTGGAAAAGAATGATGTTGTCCTTAAACAACCTGCAGAATGTCATCTACAACCCGGTAACTGAATCCTCTGATCACTTTTTATCTGTGGCAGGATGTAGAGCAGACCCAGTCGGATAGTAATTATCCACTGCCGGGGAGGGGAGACCATCAGATTCAGCAAACGTACGGGAAGTAGCCACTATGTGATAGGGACCGTGCCGGTCGCTGACTGAAAAACAGGTGCCACCCTCGGAGCTCCGTCTAGTGGAGGACAAAATCACGGGGACCGTACAGGGTGGTGAGAACGTCTTCTGAGTGGAGACCATGGGGTACGGTGGAGGGAAGCTGACTTTGGTCCTGGGAAGATCATCACAAGACACAACTTTTTGAAGGAAAATGGATTCGTTGCTCTCAAAGTTTTAATTTTCTTTCTTAATTAGACCCTGTTTATGAGAAGTGAATGCCTCTGCTTTTCCCTTGCCTTTCAAATACTGCTTCGTACTTGAGCTGGGAAAAGGTCAAAAGCTAGTGACGAGATTGAGAAAGAGAAGAATTAAGGGTCCCGTGGTTCAAGGTCCCCTGTGACTGCAGGTGCTGGATCTTTCAGTGCACGTCCTGGGAAGTGAAGAACTGGTTTTAGTTTTATGTGCTGATCAAGAATCTTGAAAAATGTCTGGTTTGCACGTACACAAGGCTGAATTCAGGTCTAAGACAGACTTGTTGCCTTTTCTCTACAGCCTCCTCCTCCAGAAGGCTTGCGGAGGGCCCTTGAAGCATAGCCCCGAGCCAGGCTCATTTTCTTGTTAGTTACTTTGTAGGCGTGACTTTTTTTAAACCTAAGCTTTGATGTCATTGCGCAGAATGAGGTACAATCACCACATCAAGCAAAACTCAATTTTAGAAGAAATAGCCTTCAGTAGGTACTGGTTTAAAAAGGAAGACTTACTGAATTTGAAGTCAGTGAGACGTTTAAAATGCTTTTCTGTATCTCAGAGTTAAAACATCTCAAGGTTGTAGACTGACTTTCTGCAAGATTAAAAAAAAAAAAAAAAAAAGGCTGCCTGTAAAGGTGCCTGAAACACAGTTTTGGCTTCAGGAGGAGGTTACACTCTTCAGCTCTGCCCTTCAGGCAAGGAGGCCTTGTTTGAATGTTACTCAGAAAGCAGTTTTGTAGGTTAAAATTCCTACACATCTTGATTGCGCGCACACTGACAACTCCTGAATTTCTGGGTGTAGCACACTCCTCTCTAGGATTGAAACAAAATCAGGCTGACATTCATTTCCTGAGGAAGGGCCTGGGGGAGTGGTGCTGCCCCTTGGCAGGAAATGCAGCCCGGGCTCCCAGAAGGCCTTGCTGCTGTTCTGAGCATAGTTCGTGGTGACAGAGTGCTCCAAAGCAAATAATTCTGGCAAATAGCTTTTTTTGTTTTATAATCTGTTTTCACAGGTAGAAAAGGATAGAGGTAGAAAGATGGAACTTAATAGCAAGAATGACATCGTGCTCTGTCTTTTAATTTCACTTATTAAACACTTCCAGCGCTGAGCACGCACACTAGACTCCAACTCTTCGGTGTTTTGACTGATCACTAACAAAACAACCATAACGCAAGACAGTAGTGTTTTCTAAGTCTAGCTTGTAGACTTAGTCCCAGTTGATTGCCTTAACATCGAAGTTACTTAAGCAACGGTCAGATTGGCTGTTGTGAGTTAATAAGCCATTTTTAACCGTCCGTTCTTCCTGGTGCTGAAATGCTCACCGTTCCATTCTGCTTAGGAAGTTCGCTTCCACATTTTCTTCTCCTTTGTTCCTTACCATTTAGTCTTAAAAAACAAAAAAATAAAATCTGTTTTAACTTCTGAGGTCCCTCCCAGCTTTTGTTCTCTTGTTCTTCCCTTGCTGGTCCCAGTCCCGAGAGCGTCAGTGTCTGTTTCTGCTGACTTGATGTTCCCATCTGCCCTCTGATTTTTTTTTTTTTTAACTCTTTCTTAATTTCTTTCATGTCTTCACTAGTCGTGTCTCTCACTTTCTCTTGGTGTCTTTCCTGATCGGTGTCAGACCTTTTGAGTGTGTACATGGTGTATAAACCTTTCCAGCCTTTTACCTGAGTCTCCCGCTCTCAGACTCAGGAGTTCAAAGCCAAAGTCATGTCTTCCTCCCCAAATCAGCGCCCCTCTCGTGGGTTTCCATTTCTGTCCATGTCTTCCTGCGGTTTAACTTCTGCTGTTCTGTGCTGCCAAGCCCTGCATAGTTTGAAGAGAATCTGCATTCAGAATTTCATTTCATTTGAGTCAAACCTCAGTGGGTTTTCCTTTATCATCGTTGTTTTTTAAATCTGAAGAGAGTTTGTATAAATCATTTGTAAAAATTCATACAGTATTTGAGGGTTTCACTTACACATAAAATTGCCCTCTGCCCTGTGCTCAGTCCCCCCACCCCAAAGGCAGTCATATTCACCAGGTTTTGTAGATCCTTCCTGAGAACACACGTGAATGTCCGAGTGTGCGTGTTGTGTGTTTCACTTCGTAGATCCTGTTTCTTTACACGTGTCGTACAACAGGATCCCTCGTTTTACCGAATGCTTCTCCCAGAGCTAGGGCTCATGGCAGCTCTGCTTTTCCAACAGCATTTGCTCTCTTTTGCTCTCCTCATGTCTTGTGTCACAGTTTGGAAATTCTGGCAGTATTTCAAATTTTTTCATTATTATTTTTATTATGGTGATCAGTGATTACAACTTGCTGAAAGCTCAGGTGATGGTTTGCTTTTTTTAAGCAATATTTTTAAATTAAGGAATGCACTTTTTTGAAGATAACAGTGCTGTTGTACACTTAATAGACTGCAGTATAATGTAACCATAACTTTTTTTTTAAAGTTTATTTACTTAGAGAGAGAGCACACACAAACAGGGGAGGGGCAGGGTGATGAGAGAGAGAATCCCAAGCAGGCTCCATGTGGTCAGCTCAGAGCCCGACATGGGGCTTGAAACCATGAACTGGAAGATCATGACCTGAGCCAAAATAAAGAGTCAGATGCTTCACTGATTGAGCCACCTAGACACCCCCAAACAACTCTTTTATGCACTGGGAAACCATAAAAATTTATCTGAATAGCTTTATTGCAGTGTTCACTTTATTGAAGCAGCCTAGAAACTGAACATCCAGTATCTCCGAGGTATGCCTGTATATAAACTGTTGTATATGCAGCTCTTTTCCATTTGATACATTTTGGAGATACCAGCACACTTATAGCTTCCTTGCCTATCTTTATGGCCACATAAATTGGTCCATCAGTATGGATATACTGTAACTTCTTTAGCCAGTCGCCATTAAAACCAAAAGTTCCTTTTGTGATTGTATCCAGTGCTATGATGTACATAGCCATATGCATCTTTAAGCATGCGTGCCGGTATTTTATAGGATAAATCTGTAAAAGTGGAATTACTGGGCCAAAGGGTATGATATCCATTTCATTATCTTTTTAAAATCTTTCTTATTTTTCCATGTTAAAGATATTGACAGTCTTCCCATATTGAAATGACTTCCTTGATATGACTGTCCAGCCCTGACTGATCATTCTCTCCTTTCTCTTCTCATAATCTGCATCAAGGTCTCTGACACACACCCAATTGTGATGATTCAACAGCACGGTCATACTAAAGGCTGTGATTTATTACAGTGAAGTGATAGCAGAATCACAAAGGGAAAGGCACCTTGGGCGAAGTCCAAGGGGGACCAGGCACAAGGTTCCACGGGTCCTCAGTGGAGTCACCCAAGATGTACTTAAATCCCCAGCAACCAGCTGTCACAGTGCATGTGAAACGTTGCCTACAGGGGAAGCTCATCAGAGACTCACTGCCAGGAGATTGTATCTGGGGCCAGTCTCGCAGACTGCTTCTGCCTGGCACGTGCCAAAATTCCAGACTCCTGGAGGAGAGCTGGTTTTTAGCATAAACTGTATTGTTTGCACAAAATTTGCATACAGGAGACTTCCCTTTTCTGTGTGGGTGGTGGGTACTGTCCCCAAATCCAAGTTCTTAGACACCAGCCAAGGGCCAGTCTCGTAAAGAGGCCACCTTTCAAGGACAGCAGTCAGGTCTGCTTTGTTCCCTTTTCTGCACACTCTTGCTTTACAAACCCATCGAGGCTTTGCCCCTGACTTTCCCTTCCTCTCAGTTCATCTACCTTGATATCTTTAATAATCATTTCTGCTCTGACTTTAGAGCATGAGTTCTGGCTGTTCACTTAACGTGCGGTGCTGAATCTCCTACTCCTTTCGGTTATATGAGCTCTTAGATGTCCTGCCCACCGTCTCACGGGAAGTGTTTAAAACTAACCTCGTCTTCCTTCTGAATCTGTTTCCTCCCCAATTTCACCATTTTAGTTGGTGGCCTGGCATAGATGGTTTCCTTTGAAATAGTTCTTGTACCTGCCTCTTCTTCTCCCTGCCCCCAGGGTCTGCTGCCATTAGCCTGAATTATATTCCTATCTCCTTATGCCAGTCTTCCTGCAAGGAGCCAGTCTCCCAGATAATCCCTTGCTCTCCTGCATATTTTACCCCACTGGACTGTTGTTCCCAAACCCCATTTTCATTATATCATCCTTTTTGTTTTTAACATACTTAAAAAATTTTTGTGTGTGTGATTAGAGTGTGCACAAGGGAGGGGCAGAGAGGAGCGGGGAGAGGATCCCAAGATAACAGCACAGAACCTGATGCAGGGGCTCAGACTCACGAACTGTGGGATCATGACCTGAGCTGAAATGAAGAGTCCAACGCTTAACTGACTGAGCCACGCAGGTGCCCCTCATTGTATCACTCTAAAATCTGACCCTGTCTGGCACTGCTCCCTTACTGCTTACTCTCTACCAGACATGCTTTATCTTTTCCTGCCTCTCTGCTTTTGTAAATGGACATTTCTACCTGAACTGACTTTCTCCTCCTCTCTAAGCTCCCAGCTCAAATCACATCTCTGCGGGGGTGCTGAGTGACTCAGTCGGTTGAGCGTCCGACTTCGGCTCAGGTCATGATCTCACAGTTCGTGGGTTTGAGCCCCACATTGGGCTCTGTGCTGACAGCTAGTTCAGAGCCTGGAGCCTGTCTTCGCATTCTGTGACTCTCCCTCTCTCTCTGACCCTTCCCTGCTCATGCTGTCTCTATCTCTTTCTCAAAAATAAATAAAACATTAAAAATCACATCTCTGCCATTAAGTTCTCTGGGCAGCTTGGAATTCTTGATACATTTTTCTGAAGCACTGATTTGGCAGCAACTTACTGCCCCATGTTTTAAGCTGTTGAATTAGTCGCAGGTTGTAGTTGCGAGCATAAAAGCCAGTCTCTAGGCAGAGATTGTTAATTTATTAACTGTTAAATTAAGAGTTATTAAATGATACTGCGTAGTCCTCCGAATCTCTAGCAGGTTTGAAGAACGAGACTCGGCAAGTCCTTGTCACAGACACTGTCCGAAGCCCTGCTATAACCAGTCTCGCTGAGACCTCTGGCGCCACCACTGGACACAGATGGTACTGGCAGCGCCGCCCGTGGTGGGCAGAGCGAATACTGCCTGATTCTGGCTTCTTGGCACCGGCTGCAACGAGTCTGAGCTGGGGCTACTGAGTGACAGAGGTTCATCATACACCCTTGTTGCTCACTGCAGTCTAGATGTCGATTGTTCACCAGGTAGAGAGGATTTTCCAGACGTGGAAGGAGACTGATTCTGAACAGCCACAGTGTCCCGTTTCTGCTCCACTTCTTCTTTGGGCATCTGACGTCTTCCCAGCTAGCCTAGGAGCTCCTCGTGGACAGAGCCGTCATGCTGCTTTCTAGCCGGAGCCACATAAGAGAGACCTTGTGTGGAGCACACGCTGAATAAGTAATCCTAAAAAGGGCAAAGTGGTATGAGTCAACTAGGATGTTTTGGGAGAAAACACTAAACCTGATCAGTGGGGTTTCAGCTGATGGTATTGTGTCCAGTGTGACCATAGCTGTATTTTAATTTTTTTTAAATAAATTTTTGGCGAAGCATCAGAGCTTGACACTGCCTACAAAATAATGCTCTTCTGGCTTTTCACAGGAGCAAACAGTTTTGTGTTCAGTGCGTGGACTGCAGGGCACTGGGGTCACGTGGGCCAAGTCCCTTGAGAGTTACTTGACTCGGGGTGCTCCCGCAAGCAGAAAGCATTCATCCAGATGCTGAAAACAGCAGATGACTCAGCTGCTCAGGGCTCTTGTTGCTCAGACTGGAACAACTTAGTAAGGGTTGCAAAGAACTTCTTAGCAGTGATGGGAATAGAGTATTGGTCTCAGGAAGCTCTTTCCAACCCTAAAATTAACCATACAATAAAAACTTGTGGTCATAAAACTATAAACAGTTATTACAGCAATCTGGAAAATACAAAATACAAAAATACATGACGAAAAATAAAATCCCGTCCCTCAAGAAAACTATGGCTAACATTTTGGCTTATTTCTTTTTTTAATGTTTATTATTAACTTAGTTGGGATCCAGCTGTGTATAGTTTTGTAGGCTCTTTTCTCACAAATACTATCCCTGCCTTTTTTGCATTATTGAATATTCTGCATGAGTAGAATTTGAATATGGACTCAAAACAGTTCTCAGTTTATGAGGAGACTTCGCTGTGGAAGATGCCTCCTGCTGCTCTAGGAATCGCAGTGGCCGAAGATCAGTGTGGAATTCCTTCTCCATAGTCTCTACACAAAAATCCGATGACTTGATGTGCGGCTGCAGCCACGCTCTGCACTTCTGTGGCGTGTTCTCTGGTGTGATGGGCCCTGCGCGTCTCCCCCACCTGGCTCCCCGCATCTGCTGCAACGCCAGATGCTCGCCGCCCTCGGTGACTCCTGGTTTTCAATGATCTCTCCGCGGTTAAGGCCACGACCCACGTTGCTGACTCTGCACATGAGGGTGCCAGAACCCCGGCACTGGGCTGCTGGGAGCGCGGTCCTCCCCGGATCAGCACCGATCATCTGACCCGTCCTGGGATGTAAAGGTGCTGACCCAGGCCCACCCCGTGCAGCACACAGTCTGGTTGGAGTATTAAGTGCACGAGGGACCCTCAGAGAGGGGCTATGTCAGATGGCCCACGGAGTCTGGAAAAGGCTGTGCTTGAGGCAAGATTTTCAGCCACGGAGCGACCAATCCACAACCGCTTGGATATGCCCTCTCGTGTTTTAGGTCTTAGGTCTTGGCAGCCAGCTACCCTGGAGAGGTTTTAGCATCTGTGTCACAGCTCGGGTGAGCTGAGCGAGAGGCATGATGGGGTCTGGCCTGCTCTGCTCAGGTGCTCCCTGGCAGAAGAGGGTGGGGTTGTGATGCAGCCGGCGCAGCCAGTGGATGGGGAGCACAGTGGAGTCACCCCTGGGGAAGGGGACTGACAAGACCTGATAGTGTGTTGGGTCCCAGACTAAAAGGGCAGGGTCAGGGTGATGAGGGGGCAAGAGGAGACCCGGATACTGTGTTGGAGCCCAAGCCTGTGGCTGGGACCAGGCCAGGCTGGGGGGCGCTGTGTCTGGAGAGAGCGCAGGTGCCCAGTAGCACCAGTGAGCTGCTGTCTAGAAGCCTGGCAGGGACTAGACATGCCCGTCCTGGGCACAGGGGAGGGGTTTATCTGGTGCCTCTCTTCCAGCGGCCAGCGAGTGCCATGGCCTCCATCAGTGTGGGCCTGGGGCCTGGCGCCTCGCGTGGGCTCTGTCCTGCTGCAGATCAGCCGTGGGATGTTAGGGAAAAGGGAGGCTTGCTTGTGACTTCCAGCAAGCTGTTGTTTCCATGATCATAATTTTCCTATTAAGTGTTTTATTTCACAGCCCCCCTCCCCCCTGCCAAATAAAACGTTCTGTGAATTTTTAGCTGTGTCTTTTTCCAAAGAACTCAGGTGTACAGATGCTGTCATTCTCTCAGCTGTTTGAACAGTGATTTGGAAAATGCTGGATTCTGAGCAGATTACTATGCATCCTTTCAAAACGTAGTGTTTCTGTTTTGCTTATGTAAACATACATTTGTTAAAATCCTTTTTCCTAGGTCATCCCCTATGTCGGGACGATTCCCGAGCAGCTGGAGCATGGAACCCTGATTGTGATCCGGGGGCATGTCCCTTGTGATTCGGACAGGTAATCATGTGTTAGATGGGAAAAGGTGACTAAACTGTCTTTGTGACTGGAACAACCGCAGAAGCTGATGCGGGGGGAGACCGTTTTGACCCTCTGAGGCTTGGTTTTGCTTCCGTCAGCAGCCCTGGCCAAGGTGCTGATGAGACTAGAAAGAATGACTGAAAGCGAAAAAGTTTGGTTATTTTATTGTTCAAAGTCTGATTGGAATATGATTAGATATGACAGGAATTGTGGTCGGAGGCCAGGGACGAGGTCTGGTTACAGTCTAACACCCCCAGCAGCATCTCTGAAGATCGATCTCGGGGGGCTTTGTGTGATGCTTGCTTTGGGCACACATTGTGGACTAGGCGGTGGCATGGCTGGGCCAGCTCTCTGTGGCTGATGCCCGGATGACAGTGGTTTAAATAAATGAAAGTGCAGTCTGAAGGAGAAAAGCCCAGACATCGCTAGGCAACTCCATAGGCTAGAGAAGCAGGCTTCGGGATCACTGTTCTGCCGTCCTCAAGGCGAGGTCCTGTTTCTCCTGGCTTGCGGCAGCTAGAAGCCCAGCCCTCATCCACGTTTAAGGTAGCTGGGTGGGTGCACGGGGGTCAGTCTCAGGTCACTGGGCTCGCCAGGCCTCTGCCTGCAGCCCGGCCCCACCCCTGGGTGTCCGCGACCCTCCCTCCTCAACTCCTGCAGATTCCAAGTGGACCTGCAGTGCGGCAGCAGCGTGAAGCCCCGCGCCGACGTGGCCTTTCATTTCAATCCACGCTTCAAGTGGTCCGACTGCATTGTCTGCAATACTCTGAAAAATGAAAAGTGGGGATGGGAAGAGATCACCTACGACATGCCTTTCAAAAAAGAAAAATCTTTCGAAATCGTGATTATGGTGTTGAAAGACAAATTCCAGGTGGGTTTGGGAGAATGAAGGTGGCGTCCTCACGGGTGAGGAGCAGCACCCCGGGCAGCTTTGCATGTGGCGAGTCCGTCCTCACATTATTTAAGTCCAGAGAGTGGCCTCATCGTCTCACCCTAAAGTAGGGGCCAGGTGGGTACCTAAATGTGAGGTGGGTGCAGCTTCCGTCTGCCCCTCGTGTGGCATCCGGAATTGGGGGGACCAGGGCCTCCAGACCTTTTTGTGTATGGCATTTCGGCTGCACAGCCAAGCTTGCTTCTGAATTGGCACAGAGCTGTATAAATTGTGAGATAGTCAACTGTGGTCACAGTCACCTGGGCCCTGGGGGCAGGGCGGGGGTGGTGGTGGTGGGAGTCTGAAACTAACGGATGGGGAATCCTGCCACAAGTTCTTTAGGATTATGAGGTTGTAGGTCCAGAGTTCTTAGAAATCCTACCACTGGCTTCAGTGAGCAGTCTAGACCTAGAGCGCATAGTGCCTGCGTGTGACGTACAGGGAGGCCCTGGAGCTTGGGATGCACCCACCCGCAAATTCGCACAGCTTAGCGTGAAGATCTCCCGTCTCGGGCGTGGACTCTACTCGTCCCTCCCTCCCCGGCGTCCTGGGCACTTATATCTGTATTCCTTCTCTCAAACTCGTTCCTGTGCTGTTGTGCGTTTTCCTGGGCTTATTTATGTGCCAAGGGGGTGGTAAGCTCCTTGAGGTCTGAGACCGTTTTGTATCCTGCTTTTGTTTTCCCAACTTTCCCTATTGGGGAAGGAGGGACAGGGAGTGGGTCCCTGCTGTCAGGCACTGTGCTGCAGACCCTCACGGGAGCGAGCGACTGTGTGGTCTCCTCACAGCACCCCTTTGTTCAGAGTGAGCTTTGGCCTGCTATAAGCAGGATCGCAGATACTGTGAGTAGCTTGCCCGTGTCCCTTCATTCAGGATTCAACAAATACTTACTGAACGTCTGCCACGTACAGGGTCATCTTCCTTAGACTGTGGTCCTCAAGGACCGCACGTGGGCAGCTGCCAGGCAGACTGCTATGCTGCCTTCATAGGCCTAGCGCATCTGGGGCCCTCTGAATCCCGATGTTCGTGTACATGCATAGGTACACACGCACATGTGACATATTCATGCCTGAATTGTGTGGCGGGAGAGGGTCCGTGGTGACTAATCAGATCAGAGCCCAAAGGAAGTTAAGAACCACTTAACTAGTGTTATGGATGCTTTCAGTCATAGTTTGATCAGACGCCTAATATGTAGACCTGTGGGCAAAGGTATAAAATGAAACCCAAGGAAACAGCATTTAAGTTTGGATACATTAATATATTAACTTTTTTTTCTGGGGGTGGCGGGCTGTTCTGTGTCCCTTTAGGTGGCTGTAAATGGGAAACATATCCTGCTCTACGCCCACAGGATTAGCCCAGGGAAGATAGACACTCTGGGCATTTATGGCAAAGTGAATATCCATTCGGTTGGTTTTAGCTTCAGCTCGGTGAGTACCTTTCCACAGCTTGGAGTCTTCTTTGATGATGTTTTCTGATGAAATGGTAGGAAGTATCTTTAATTAAATCTTCCCTGAAGGTAAAAATACTATAAATGTCTCTGTCATCAGTATATTAATTTCTTGGAAATAACTGTTATGGACTAGTAGTGGGCCATTTGTTGGCTAGCACTCTGTCTGTAGGATCCTAAATCTAGTATGGTTCTAACAACCACACACAAAAAAACCCCAGCAGTAATTACAGAACAAAACCCTTTGGAACAGGGGCTCATCGCCCGACACGGGAGTACAGTGGAGGATTCCTCCTGAGATCGCTTCCTAGAAGTGGAATGTTTTGAGAGAGTATTTGCATTTTGAGTCATGACCTATAGCATGAGCTTGCCCTTCAGGAGTCGAGCAGTGTGCAGTGCACCCATGTGTCACATTCTTCCTGACACTTGTTTTTGGTCTCTTTGATGTCTGCCCATCTGATACGGGGGGAGAGGACCCTAATGTAAAGTGCGTTTTTGGATCACGATTTTCAAGCATATGTTTACGTTTAACACTATCTGTAATTCTCTTTGAGATGTCAGGGAGGCTATATTTAGAATTCTGATGGATATTAAAAATTAATCTTATCTTCAGGATTTAAGAAGTACCCAGCCGTCAACTCTGGAACTGACAGAGATAAGTAAAGAAAATGTAAATATTCAGTCTTTTAAATAACCACCAGTTTAAAAATGTTCTTTGAGTTGTCAAGTAAATCAGGCAGCAAGCAGGCTGAATTTTTAAGTTATGTTTTTAATGTGAAAAATTGTTTTTAATATCCAGAGGGGGTGGAAGTAATCATTTGAAAACTAGGGCATCAACTTCTGTGGGACCAGGGAGTGGAAGTTTTGCAGAGGCTTGGGGTATCAGGGTTTGTGGCCACTGTCCCCACCGTTCTTACGTAAAAAAACCTCACTTACTGTTGAGGAAACTGTCACGCAGTATTTATAAATATTGAACAGTCACTGCACTGGGAAATGAACTTCCATGTGTATCTTCTCTGTAGGAATAAGTACAGTCTACACTGTACAGTCTTTGTTATTAATGGAAAAAGTTACATTTTAATGATATCAGAGCATGTGACCTCATAGAATATAATAGCATTTTTGGAGCCTCTTGGAAAGAACAAGTAACATGTGTGTGAAATTCATGTGCGGTCCTAGGACTATAGGACTATCAGACCGTGCTCCCAGCCTGAGCGCCCTTCATGACCGGTATATACCCATCAGAAAGCGTAGGCCACTGGGAGTCACTTCCAGGGCTGAGCGGGCGCCACCACCCTGGGCTCTGGCCATTTCAGCCAGTAAGATCTGACTGCTCTTGTTATAAAATAAAAGTTTTCCCTTTCAAATGTCTCCATCTTGACTTTCTCTTCCAATAGGTACAGAAGTCTGGCACATCACAGTTTGTAAGTATTTTTGTCTAGTTTATAACATGGAATGTTTTATAAAATCGCCCAGGAAATGAATAGTTTAAATCTTGGAAGCCAGCTTCATTTTTTCCATACCTTACTGCAGAACTATTTCCCCAACAGCCTAGTAATAGAGAAGGAGACATTTCTAAAATCGAACTCAGAACTGTCTATACCAAGAGCGAAGGTTCGACCGCCAATCACAGTTTGACTTGCGCCACCTGTTTGTCAAAGGTTTGAAGAGCCAAAAATTTTATTCTGTATAACAAAATAAGTTTTAATTAGCTGGTGTATGTAACCTCCACCCTCAGTAGAAGCCCACAAGAGCCAGTCTGCATTTCTGTGCTGATCCTGGACAGAGAAAAGTTGGCCAGGCAGAGTCTTTGAGCAATTAGGGTGTTTCCTTAGTGCCTCCCGTCTCGGCCACCTTCCCCCAGGCAGGACGTGCGGCCCTGCGTCAGACCCCAGCGCAGGCAGGTCCCACGTTCCATTTAGTCACTTCATCGTGTGAACTGTTCTTAGTGAGGCCCTGCTGTGAGCCAGGCAGTGCCGGCCACTGGGGCTTTACAAGGTCATGGTCTTTAAACATAAAAAGTGTCTTTGGAGAGTTGTCCCACAAGACCCCTTTCTGCAGCTTCCTGGTGCTGACCGTGATTTCTTTACAGACTCTGCCATTCGTTGCGAGGCTGAACTCCTCAATGGGCCCTGGACGAACTGTCGTCATTAAAGGAGAAGTGAATACAAATGCCAAAGGGTCAGTACCGTTGTTGGCAGTAATAGCGCGAATACGTTGTGTGTGTGTCTCTCGTTGCCTTAGACCCTGAACAGTCTTGTGAGACAGAGGGAGGAGCCGTGTGTGTCCCAGTCCTCACCTGAAAGGGGAGACCATCAGAGCAAGAGCTTCGAAGTCACACTGCTAACCAGAGTGCCTGTGGCTGGTTGGGACAGAACCAGTGCTCGGACCTAGGCTTTTTGTGGCCAGACGAGAGGGTGGCATTTTTGCCCACGAGGCACCACCCCACCCTGTAGAACTGCAGGGCAGCTGCGAGGTCAGGCAACTTTGGTTAGGGCCCCTCATGTCATGTGACTTACCCACCTTTCCAAGAGATGTTCAGACTTCTGAAAGCTGGAAATGAGTGACTTCCTAGAAAGTAGTACATTTGCAGGAACAGAAAACTTGCGAGTCCCCTCCCCCCGCAGCCTGAAGTTCGGCTGCTTCCCAGCCAGATCTGTGGCCTCAACACTGAGGCTAGAAAACTATCAGAGTTTTCATAGTTTTCTTGCAAAGAATGTATTTACATCAGTGGAGTGCTAACTGAATTTAAAATTTTACCTTCATCTGCATTCCTGTGTCCCTGTGCGTGTGCTTTGTGTAACTGTGATCAGAGTTCAATTCTGATTGTTAAAATGGCAGAAACGGCACTTCTACTTGGTTAATCAGTTTTTTTCTATTCTCTCAAAAGCTTTAATGTGGACCTAATATCAGGAAAATCCAAGGATATTGCTCTCCACTTGAACCCACGCCTGAATATTAAAGCATTTGTAAGAAATTCTTTTCTTCAGGAGTCCTGGGGAGAAGAAGAGAGAAATATTACCTGTTTCCCATTTAGTCCTGGGATGTACTTTGAGGTGAGATAACGTTCTGGGACGGGGAAAAAGAATCCTGGGAGGAGAGGTGGGAGAAGCGGTCGGCTTATGTCAAGTCCTAGCTTAATACGTGGACATAGTACGTGGTGTTTGTTTATTTGGAGACTGTCTGCATTATAAAGGGGCATTCAAATTACAGCCAGTCTGAATGGCCCAGCCAGTAGAATACCACATCATTCGCACTGGAAGTTTTATTGTGTGGCCCCCTATTCACAGGAATTTTAGCAGGCGCCTTGCCGCAGGACCTGGGAAACACGGTTAGGATAATCCCCTGTGAACATGAGCACCCGGGAACCAGAAACCAGCCTGAGCTCTCCTCCACCTGTCATCTCGGTTACAGATAGCTTTAGGTGGCAGTGCTTTTCCATGGAATTTGTCCTGTTTGTGTGTGTTCGAGGAAAGAGATGTTTAGACTTTGGAACTTGAAGGGCATGTAACTTTCTTAGGGCCCCTCATGTCATGTGACTTCAAGACATACGGTCCCGAATCCCCCAAACGTGTGAAGATTTTCTTCTTCGTAAAGAAACACTTTACGAAGGTGTTTCTGGATGCTGAGCAGATAGTAGTTTCCTTGACGTGGATGCTGGGTGGTTGGCTAAGTTCACTCACTAGTTGAGGTGATGAACTACCTCCCGTGGTCATTTAGGGTCCCACTTCTACATCTTAAAATGGTCACGTGCTCTGGACCATTAGGTTGAGTTCTTGAGCACTCATCAAAACCAGCTGTTACAAGCAGGAACATGAAGGCTGCATAGAAGGCAGCAACTAGACATGAATGTGTTTCCTGAGTTCCTGTGTGTGGAGTTTACAGATGGGAGCTGGTCCTAGGAGGTTCCCTGGAAGTTGTGGATACGGGTTTGGAGGTCAGAGGCATGCAGCAGGGTAAGGTTAAAGGTGGGCTTTGCAGATTGAGGAAATGATTTGAACAAGTCACTGGGGGTGGGTGTGTTGGCTTGGCAAGAGTCCGGGTAGAAGAGGGGACTTGGGGCCCACTGGAGGGAGACAGAAGTGACTGCCCCAGAAGGAAGTGATCCTTGTGGTTGGTGACAGGAAACCGGTGACTAACTTGCTTTTTGATCTGGGTCCCATGTTTGCTACTGGATTAAAATGAAAAAGGACACTAATTTCTTTAAAATCTTTTTCTCTAGGTTAGTTTTCTACCTCAGGAATAGCCATTCCCTCATGCTGGATTATTTTTCATCTCTGCTTCAAACTCCTGCCTTTTTAGTATGTTTTTATTGAGATCCTTGGATGTTGCCATTACGCCACTACTTTGCTTTTAACTAGTTATCTTCTGTTCCCTCTTGTTTCAAATTCATCAGTTCCAGCTAGTAGTCTTTTAAAAAAATCTCATTGTCTTGTGATTTCATCTGTTTTTTTTTTAAATCACATCATGTTCTTCTGAGCTGTTCCGTAACATCAGATAGCCGTGAGGACTTTGCGGCTCCATCTCTTGAACGTGGTGTATGGTGCCTGTTCTGCGGCAGTGCGTTCTCCGGGCCGCACGCCTTTCCTTTCTGTTGGCAATACAGGGGTGTTGCACCTGCTGTCATACAATGCAGGGGACTGACGGATCTTCCCACTATACCCCTCTCATGCCAGCTTGTTTTCCCTTCTGGGTGTGCATGAGGCTGTATCTTGTGTTCTCCTGAGATTTTTTTGTTAAATGTACCTTAGCAAAGGTCCCTTCTGCCTGGTTGAAACTGGGATTTCCACCGTTGTGAGGATAATATAATCCCAAGTTAACGATATTTTCCTCAATTCTCTACATAGACCTAGAGTCTGTTTCTGACCCTTAGCTCTTTTATCCAAGGACTTGTCCCCAGCAGCCATTTATCACCAGTCAAAGCAGAACAACAAATAACCCTGTTTCTCTGCCTCAGGGTGGGCCCTGGGGGCAGGGCCAAGGCTGAGCTGCTGCCCCTGCCCCTCCAAGCGTTAGGTGCAGGCTCACCAGACTGGTCTCCTCAGGGTGGCTGGAGAACGCAAGGTAGCGGGCTGGCCAGACTGGCGGTAGGATCACAATATGAGGCTGATGTGTAAAACCGATTTAAAAGGATTGTAGTTTCTTTTGGTTTTCACAGCTTTGAGTGCTAGGCAGAGACAGCTCTGAAAGGCTCACACAGAAGGCTGACACCAGCCATGGAAGTGAAGTCACTGCCAGAATGCCAGTTGCTCCGTAGATCCACAGGGTCCTGAGCACAGAGACACATGGGAGACCACGCTGGGCTGGGGTGGAAGTTGGTGGCCACGCAGCTGTGCAGTCCCAGCGAGAGCCCAGAACTTTGGAAATTCTCAGTTGTGGGATTTGCCTAAGACCTTAGGGTTTAAGGCTGAAAAGTCATGATCCAGGTCCCTTGGTTTCTAGCCCCTTAATTGCAGTCAGCTCCCCTTTGAGGGTCAAGATGGCAGCAGTGTTCCTGTATCATTACAGTTCCCGGACATGGGGGTCGGGGGACAGCTTCCCACTTCGCTGGGAGCAGGGGCCGGAGAGGGTGCAGCAGAAGGAAGGCAGGCAGGCCTTGGGCTGTAAGCATGCTCAGTCCCTTCCCCAAGTGGGACAAGGCGGAAGGTGCCACTACCGGATACACTTTAGTTAGAATCTTGATAAGAAGGGAAGTTAGCAGCAGGCTGGGGGAACTTTCTAAACCCAGGGAGCCACTAATTTTGTGTGTACTTTCCTTCCAGATGATAATTTACTGTGATGTTAGAGAATTCAAGGTTGCCATAAATGGTGTGCACAGCCTGGAGTACAAGCACAGATTTAAAGAGCTTAGCAATATCGACACGCTGGAAATCGATGGAGATATTCACTTACTGGAAGTCAGAAGTTGGTAGCTGACATGCTTGCTACAAAAACTGAAATACAAAATGGCTTATGTAACACCGGCCTCGTTAAAGTGCATCTATTATTATATTGTTTATATATATTGTTTAAACGAGCTTGCGTAACAGAGTCCTCCTAGGTGTTCAGTCTTGCCATGCAGTGTGGCTCTGTGTCGCCACAGCGTAAGGAAATTCAAGCAAGAGCAACTTCCAGCCGTTACTCAGGCCTTTCTGCTCTCTCCCCCACCCTGGCCTCCTTTTTAAACGCGATTCAGCTTCAACAAGTATCTAGTAATACAGTAGCTAACACACATCGAGTACTTATTTTCTGCCAGCACTGTACCAGAGGCTGGGGATATATGTATACAGTGGAACATAATACTGCTTTGGCCCCTGTTCTCTTGAGCTCAGAATCTTCTGTGCTCTGCCACTGTGCCGATTGTTCTATAGGCGTTAACTGTGTGAAGTAACCAGAGACTGAAAAGAGTTACTCAGCTGTTAAGTCACCTAGACGTTAATTTCCAAGACACTGTTCCTACTCCAGAGACTGCTTTCCTAACCAGAGTTCGATCCTATCCCGTAACTGAAAGAATTGATGTTGCCTTTACATCTGGCAATTTCCTTTAACATGATAAATATCTAGCTCTACTAGCTCTAAGCACTGCCGAATAATTAACACTATGAAATCACAGCACAAAGATTAAGTCAAAAAACAGTGAAACAAAAACAAATGGCATGAAAATTAACTTGATGTCCATCTCAAGGCCACTCATGTCTGTACCAGTAAACGCTTACAGTACTTGCATTAGCGTGAGTCAGAGGTCTACACACACTGCAGTAGAAAGTTTAAGGTAGATGATTACAATTTGTAAAACGTTTATGGGTGTAACAATGCAGCTGTCAAGATTAGATTTAATGACTGTTCATAAAATAGGCACCATCAGAAAATAAAATACACCGAGACCAATGAAGTAGAGAGTGGTGGTATAAAACTGTTGCTTGTCTGCATGCAAACAGACTTCACCTCTCTACTCTTCTAAAGATTAGTCCCTCGTCATTAAGGAGCGAGATCAAAACACTGTTACACTTTAAGTGATTAAAATCAAACCTGTATCAGCAAGTTAAACTGTTGCATTTCTGTAAATTTTTTATTATTCTTTGAAGCCAGTTGGCAGAAGTTCTTTGTAGAATTCTTACAGGTCAGATCTTGTCACAGGAAATTTCAAAGGCTTGGGATGGGGGAGGTAAAAGAGCTCAATCAGTTTGATCATATTATCATGAAAATTGCTGTGCTGAATATGCTACCAGGATTTAGGAATATTTTCATTACATATTTTGGTTAGATTTTATCTGTACCCATATACTGAAAACACTACTACTACCAATCTGATTTTTTAAATGTACTCCACGTAGAAGATTCTGGCACATAATTCTTTTCGCTTCATGTTAACTTATGCTACATCCTGCCAAGCTCATGGTGGGGGGGATGGGTGCCAATAAGGAGTCTCCCAGGGTTGGTGTTTTCTTTTCCTTCATAAAGACCAGAGGGTGTAACTGAGACGGAGACTACAGGCCACTCAGGAAAAAAGCCCACATATGTCGTCGTTTCCTCTAATTCTTAAACATACTTGATTTTCACTTGTTTTGTACATGGAGTTATTACTAAGACATAAGACCGATTCTTTGACAGAAAAAAAAAATATGAAGATAACGTTCTGAAAAGAAGCTATTAGCATTCACCAATGAAATCTTATCAAGACATTTCTTAAAGGGGAGTACATTGCTAGCAAGCTATAGCTCTACAGCTGCAATCCAGCCTTTTGCTTCTTTGTCAGGATTCTGCATGAGATTTCTGCACTAAATTAGAACAAAGGCTTTCAAACATTTCTAAACGGTCTACGGGACAGTTCTTAGATGCTTTGAATTTTTTTAAGGCATAAATTAAATCTGCCGTTATTGAAGGCATTTTATTTATTTTATTTGAGCCTTCACTTTCACCATGACATCAGGGATTAGAAAACTTGAAAGTTCCAGGGAACCTGGGTGGCTCAGTCGGTTAAGTGTCTGACTTTGGCTCAGGTCACGATCTCACCATTTTTGAGTTTGAGCCCCGCACTGGGCTCTGTGCTAACAGCTCAGAGCCTAGAGCCTGCTTCAGCTTCTGTGTCTTCCTCTCTCTGACCATCCGCCATTTGCACGCTCTCTCTCTCTCAAAAATAAACATTAAAAAATAACTTCAAAGCTTGAAAAAAATCTGATACTTTCTCATACAAGTAATTCTTGAATTACCACCAGGGGATATGTGATCATTTCTAATTCTGGAGAAGCCATGCCCCCTAGCGTTTCTAGGCCTTTCCTAGCTGTGGGATCTGCCATAAACAGCCTGTTGCCTCTGCCCCCACCAAAGACAGGAGGTTACACAAGACAATCGTTGTCCTAAGTGGAAAATGCCCTCTAGGACTAATTCCTTCTGAGGCCACGCACAGAAATTATGGCTAATACCCAAAATGAAAAGTATTCCACAAATACCTTTACAGTCAAAAGCACTGTTGCTGAGTGCCGAGTAACTGTCCCTTTCCTGCCGGGAGGGAAATCCGACACGGATACCACACACATAAGACATCCCTTTATGGGAAAAGTAAAGGCTTTAACTGTCTTAAAGAGAGGTACCTCTATCTTTGAGTGCTGAAATTAAACAGGTCTGATATCAATAGCATCAATCAGAAAAGACGATGACAAATGCGTAGACAAACAGCAGTCTGTATAAAAATAGGCATCGTTTACTCTTCCTGCGGTTCTGTACAAGGGGCGGGAGAGCAACGCACGTGGCTGGGGTTCGCACAGAAGTCCGCGCGGGTGTGAGGGCACCAAAAATAATATGGTACCAAACGCCCACAAATACAAAGAAGAAGAATAAACCCGACCTCTGAACGGAGCAAGACAGTCCCGAAGCGCGGAGGGTTAGAAGTAGCTCTGCAGCGGCTCCCCCAGGACTGCCTCCAGCTGCTGGACGGTCCTCTGGCACTGCCGCTCCACTTCTTCACATTCATCTAAATGCAGAAAGAAACCTGCCTCAGCTTTTGATTGTCCAATTCTTCACACCTTGCATCATCTGGCCGTTTTTCAGTCCCAAGAGGCAAAATGAAACCTGCCCATGAAGCAGAAAGCATGGTGCCCTCCTCCCAGCCCCCTTCCTGGTCTGACTTGAAGGTGAGGGAGGACCCCCGAAAGAGCGACACAGTCGACCTCCCGAATTCCTAGTGCCGCCCCGCTCCAGGAAGTGAGCGACACGGGAGCGCAGACTGTGAGACGAGCACTGGGCTACTCGCCGCCTCACCCCTGCTGACTGGGATGCACCACTCTCTCGGGCGGCAGAGCGTTCGCCGCACCCAGAGCTGTGTAAACCTGGCCTGAACCCCAGTTCTACCTGCTACGCTCCTTTCAAAGCCTCCAGTTTCTTCCTTTATGAAACAGGGAGAAAGGCACCCACGTGTGAGGACTGCAAGAGACCCTCCAGGTAGGGCACGGAGGAAATGTTGGCTGGTGCTAACAGGCAGCTAACCTACTGCAGTCATTGGCACCAGACCTTCTGATAGGCCCTCATGTCTGCGGACCGAGATACTCAATCCTATCAATGTGCGAGGCTGAGGAGAAACAGTACTGTAGTCAGTTTTTACCACCATAAACACAGAAGTAAAGGAGATGAGATTCCCCTGTAAACAAGTTTCCAATGTTCGCAGGGTGGTCACCTAGCACGCTCCCCCACCCTACTCAACACAGGAAGTCCGCCCTGTGTGCACTGTCATGTGGGGCGGGCGGAGGGTGGGGTTTCTGTCCAAATGTCCACGATCACCGGGCATACCTTCACAGACTTTTTGTCATTATGTCTTAGTAGGTTAGGAATTACCTTCCATCAGTTCAGCTAAGAAAGGGATGGACTCTGGTAGCAAGACAAGATAACTCTCCTTCAGTTTTTCAGCCAGTGCTAACACCGTAATCAGAGCAGCAAATCGAACCTGAAAGGAATAAAAAGGTAAAGAAGGATTTTAAAAACTCTCCAAGATTAGCAGTGCTATATTTATATCTTACAACTGTCTAACTTGAGACAGGTCTGCCTTTTTAAAATTTTTAAAAATTTATTTCTGAGAGACAGCGTGAGCAGGGGAGGGTCAGAGAGAGACAGAATCTGAAACAGGCTCTGGGCTCTGAGCTGTCAGCACAGAGGCTGACGTGGGGCTCAAACCCATGAACTGCGAGATCATGATCTGAGCCAAAGTCGGATGCTCAACTGACTGAGCCACCCAGGCGCCCCCAGGTCTGCCTTTTTAAACTAAACGTTATTTCACATGAATTGGTTCTTCTGTCCACTCCACTTTCATCTCAGAAAACCCGTTTATATGGCAACTTAGGATGTTTATGATATGGACAACCTTATACCAGTGGTTTTTACAGTGTCTTCCAATACTGCAGGGCTTAATGCGAATACGTTTTTCTAACATTTTCCTTTAAAAACAACAATCAAATAAAAAGCCACACACAAACTCAAGTATGTCATCTAGTTTACGTGCACTGAAGCTCACAGGCTCACCAGGCTGGGGGCAAGGAGGCCAGCCTGGCCCCTCAGGCAGGACCCTTCCCTCAGAAGCCTGACTGGGTCCCCACTACAGTGGTGGGAGGGGCCGGCCGCTCAGCACAGAATTAAAAAACAATGACTATCGTGACGTCCCGATCTGGGAACTTAAAATTAAGTCTGGGTGTTTCTCTATTCCTATTTCATATTCCTAATTCATATGTTTTCTATTCTCTATTTCATATTTCTGGTCTATGACAAGGAATGCAAGCAATTGTCTGGCTCTGTTAGTAATTCACTTCGAAACAAAAGCTGTACTAATCCCCTTTCTGGTTTTGGATAATGACAACAAAATATCTGGATACAGCAAAATGACTTCTTTAAAAAGCCTATGTGACTACCTACCAGACTTTTTTTGATATTGTACATTCAAAATAAAACATTAAGGTAAATTAAATGCTGTAAGCTTGTAAGACCCTGTAACTTAAAATCTGGGGTTTTGTGAAAATAGCCTCAATGTTCTCTCTCCTAATAAATGTTATGAATTTAAGTAATAAATCTTTTGATAAAATTCTGCTTCACTCTGCTTTGTTCACCGAGGTACTCGTATGATGATTAGATTGCACGGGGCTGTAACTCCCATTCATCCTCGCCCATGTGTATGTTGGTCCACCACTACTTACCTTCCGTTATTTCACAAAATCCTAAGCCTGATATACACGACGGAGAGAATCCATTGCTCTAACTCAAAGGAATGTTCTGTGTACTGACTGAAAGATAATCTCTGGGCGCACGAGGACATTTAAATATGTCACTACTTGCATCTAACACACCGTGGGGGTGAGGGAGGACTTCTATTACACATAAATAGCCTTTAAGTAAAAACCAAACATATCTCAGGCTCAAACTTCTGCCCAACAGAGCAACCTCTAGTTCTAGAAGCCAAGGAGCTGGTTGGCCACGGGCCTATGGTCACTATCACTTCAGGGCTATTTAAATGGGGAACGCATGCAGCTTCGGGGCCTGTCGACCACAGCACCCACCTTGGGTGAGGAGTCTCTCGTCTTTAGCAGAATCTGGTAGTTCAGCGGTTTCCAGAGAGAGTCGTCTGCCATGGCCACGGAGAACTGCGCTATGCACGGGATCAGGTGCTTTGTCACTCGCTCCTGGAACCGTTCTTCTCCTCCCAGCCTGTTTTCTAGCTACGAGGAGGGAGACAGGGACTCTGAGCAACAAGTCTCCTGTTTGAGAAATCTCCGGTGTGTAAATACACTTGTCTACTCTCTCATATCAGCAGGCTCGATGACCGGTGTGTAATTCGAATGCTCTCTAGAGCAAACCGACGGTTTGGGGCCGTGACGGACGGCCATGGCCCTTGGCATCACCCCTCCCTCCCTGCACAGAACAGCTGAAAGGCGTTCTTCCAGACGGCAGCCAAGCCCTAAAACATTCTGAATCAATCCAGCTTTAGAAAATTAAAAATCTAACCAAGAGACCTTATAATCTGCCTTCTATTTGAAAAATTCAAAAGTAAAACTTGGTACACACCATTATGAAGATAAGTTCTGTACATTAAAAATGAAAAATCGATTTTGAAATAAAAATTTCATTTAAAAAAGCCTGAAGAAAGACCAGCAAGCTGCAATTTTAGAACATATAAATCTAGTAAATATCTAACAGTGAATCAAAAAAAATGAAATCTTGTCATGCGCAGTAACGTGGACGGAACTATAGAGGGTATGCTAAGCGAAAGAAGTCAGAGAAAGTATCATGATTTCACCTCTATGTGGAATTTAAGAAACACAATAGATGAACAAAGGAGAAAGAAGGAAGAGTAAGATAACAGAGAGGGAGGTAAACCATGAGACACACCTGAATACAGAGAACAAACGGAGGGTTGTTGGAGGGAAGGTGGGTGGGGGATGGGCTGGATGGGGGATGGGCAGCACAGAGGGCACTTGTTGGGAGGAGCATTGGGTGTTGTTCTGTAAAGTGATGAATCTACATTCTGCTGATACCATTATTACACTACATGTTAACGAACTTGGATTTAAATATAATTAAGAAAAAAATTTAACAGTGACAGTAATTTTCTCATCCTGTGTCAAAAAGATGGTTCCACGTGGTTACCTGGTCCACCAGGGGCATCATCAAGGCTTCTGCTCTCTCTTTACTGATAAAATGCTGAGTATCAAACAGGAAGATTTTATATAAACAGTTCAAAATAAACTGTAATAGCAAGCAGCACTTTTCAGGGTCATTGTCAGAGTCAAAAAATGCTTCATCTGTAGATAGGGGAGAGTAAAAGTGAAAAAAACAATTGATTTTCACAATATAACCTCAAAGTTTAAATTCAAATCACTATCAACACTACAATCAGAAGAATATTTCTAAAATGATACAGAAATCTGGATGAAGGCATGACAAAAAACAGGTGGCTCTCAGGGAAGTGGCTCCTTCTGTAGGACACAAGTTCTCAGTTCAGATCCCTTAGTTTGGCAAGTTCAACTACCACTTATCAAGTGGGATGCTTATTAGCAGTAAAGAAAACACCAATCTTCCATCTTTACATTTTAAAGTTATTTTCAGTAACCTACAGTAGCACGTACCCATTTACCTTATTCTTTTTTCTAAGTGAGTCAACTGGTTACTAACATGTTTTCATTCTGCTGAAGCAAACACTTCAATGCCTGTTGACTGCGAAGTAAAACCTTCACCCTCCTCGTATTCATTACACCTCCTGTACCTGTGTAAGGTGCACAGGGCAAAGGTACCCACCTGTTTTGGAGATGTTCACCTGGTTCAAGGTGTCAGCAAAAGGCTTCACCAAGTGGCCAGCAAACAGAGTAAAAAGCCCTTTCAGTTTCTCAGCGATGCTATCTGCTAAGTTGTAAAATGTCAAAAGTCGGTCCTTTGGGGCATCCTCTGTTTTAGCCCAGTCAAACAGCTAAAAAGATAAGGTGGTATTAGTTTATTCTATGTATCTTGTAACACTTATGAATGGGCACAAGGAGACGTGGAAGAAGAAAGCTTACCTTGAAGAACAGGGGCCTGAATGTGACTTCAGAAAGTTTTACCACCATGGCTACTAGACAGTCAATGATATAATTCTCTGTTTTTCCAATTTCCTCCAGATCATCCTGAAAGCAGATTTATTAGCCAGATTACTCACATGTGGATCTAAATACCTTTGACAAGTAAAACAGATTACACAGCTAGATTTTTCTTTGGCTCTTAAACAAGCACAAGTTATATCCTAATATAACTTTAGGATATGGGGAAACAGAAATGAGCTTACTTCAGAATGCTGTGCTCTGAAGTCCAGGGCTTCTAAGAAGAATGTTGTTAGCTGAGCCTGGTGGGATGTGAGTTCTTCCTTCTTCATGACCCCAATGTGCTCTTGCAAGATGCTCATAAACGGGCGCATGTGCTTCTACCAGTAACACAATAAAGAGATATGCTGATGTTAAATATTCTCAGAGTTCATTAATGCATTTATCAATTAAATAACCATCCTTGTCAGGGTGCCTGGGCGGCTCAGTTGGTTAGGTTAAACAGCATATAATTTCAGCTCAGGTCATGATCTCACGATCCGGGAGTTCGAGCCCCGTGTCAGGCTCTGTGCTGGCAGCTCAGAACCTGGAGCCTGCCTGAAATTGTGTCCCTCACTGCCCCCCTCCTCCCCCCGTTTCTGCCCACGGTGTCTCTCAAAAATAAATGCTAAAAATAAAAAAACTTAAAAAACAACCATCCTCTTCTAAGTGAAAACAAATTTCAGTACCATATCTCCCTTCTCCAAAGTCTAATACCCAGTATAATCTAACCTTCCAGTTCTTCTCAATTTGCTTGTAAGTTCTGTTGATCGCTGGCAATAAGACTCGGGGTGAGAGCGTGGTAGCCAGTGTCTTTTTAAGGGATGTGACACGGAGGTTAGCTTGTGAGGCAGAACCCATTTCACTTGTGATTTTCTCCAAATGAACCACCTACAGGAATATAAAAACCATGATCAAAGCCAGTATGGAAACTCACTGACAATGTCTGCACACTTACAGAAGTCAATCCAGAGGCTAGTGGCTGGGGAAAGCTTGGTGCACTATAGCTTCACAGAATTCCTTTCAAAGCCAGCCTTGGACACCTGTAGGTACAACTGAAAAGATGCCTCTTTACCAAGTGGAGTCAGGGATGTATGTAAATGGTGGAAGGCAGAAGGACACAGAGCACTAAGACTGATGGGAGTTTTTAGAGGACAGGAATCCAGAGACCATGAGAAGAGTCAAGTTTGTTCTTGCTAAATAATCTAGAAAGCTCCTCAGATGTAGAGGTCCCTTTCTATAAAAAGTCTACTTTTTAGATGCCTCAGTTGGTTAAGTGTCCGACTTCGGCTCAGGTCATGATCACACGGTTCATGGGTTCAAGCCCCATGTTAGGCTCTGTGCTGTTAGCTCAGAGCCTGGAGCCTCCTTTAGATTCTGTATCTCCCTCTCTCTCTGACCCTCCCCTGCTCACGCTCTCTCTCTCTCTCTCTCAGGAATAAATAAAAAACATAAAAAAAAAAAAAAGTCTACTTTCAAGCCCTGGCTATCCAGTGTGTGAATCAGCTAAATAATTTTCATCATAGCAGCTGAGGCTCCTAACCTCATAAATGGCAAATGACCAATACAACACAACAGAGTGAAGACTGTTCTGAGGCATTTTCAGTTAGAAGTGCCCTTTGCCCACTACCCATGTGCCAAGTAACCACTGAACAGCAACAGAGGGATTCTGGTTTTGAAAGACACCTCAGGATTAAAAAATCTTCCACATTAGAAACAAAGAGGGAACACAAGATTCTACAACAAGTAATAAAAGGCAGCTCTACCAGCCCACCACCAAGGATCTCACAGAGGGGAAAGAAAGGCGATAAAACACATTCTGTAAGGGGCGTCTGGGTGGCTCAGTCAGTTAAGCGTCCGACTTTGGCTCAGGTCATGATCTCACGGTCTGTGGGTTTGAGCCCCGTGTAGGGCCCTGTGCTGACAGCTCAGAGCCTGGAGCCTATTTCAGATTCTGTGTCTCCCTCTCTCTCTGACCCTCCACTGCTCACACTGTCTCTCTCTCAGAAATTGAAAAACATTAAAAACAACAACAACAAAAAACACATTCTGCAAAATCAAAATAGAGAGGAGCCTTATAAAAAAGCAATGACCATTTTGACATCATGATCAAGCAGGAGGGATGATGGGAGAGGAAAAGGGCATGGCATGTTGAGGTTTTAGAACTATTCTTCTGATAGTAGTGTTAATAGTGATTTGAATTTAAACTTTGAGGTTAAACTGTGAAAATCAATTTTTTTTTCACTTTTACCCTCCCCTATCTACACATGAAGCATTTTTTCTTTTTTGATTGTGACAATGACTGTGAGAAGTGCTACTTGCTATTACAGTTTACTTTGAACTGTTTATGTAAAATCTTCCTGTTTGATACTCAGCATTTTATCAGTAAACAGAGAGCAGAAGCCCTGATGCTGCCCCTGGTGGACCAGGAAACCACGTGGCTCACCTGGGCCAGGACGCCTTCTAGGTGCGGGCTGATGAAGTGTGGGAGGGTCTCCACAACCTTCTGCAGAGCCGCCAGGGCGCTGAGCAGATGGACCTCACCGGGGACCAGCTCACTGCTGTTCTTCACTGTTGTCAGCAGTGACGGCATCAGGCTAGACATAAAAAACAAGAGCTTTAGAGTAACTCTAAGAACAGAGAATGGAGGAAGTCATGACGCAAAAATGCAAACAATTGTGCCCCTTACATCATGCTATGTCACAGCCCACAAAACGTTGTCTACACATTTTATGGGACTCACAGCAAGAAACCTCCCAGTACCAATAGTTACTCATTTTAAATAACAAGGCCTTTCAATTTAATACTTGCTCTGCATCAGGCACTGTGCAAAAAGCCTTACATGCATTCCCGCACCAGAATCCCAGGAGGCAGGTACGGTCTGGGTTTTAGTGATGGCAGAGCTCTAACAGACTAAGTAACCTACCCAGGGCTGCACAGCTAGAAAATACCAAAGTCCAAGGGCAAAGTCAGGAGCATTCAACTCTGAACATGGGCTGCACGAGGCAGCTTTTGCCTGAATGGATGGAACCCCCCTTGCAGGGCTTCACCCCTGCTTCCTCGTTACAGCTGGCCTAAGGGGGAGTGAAAAGCGGGAGGCAACAGACATCATAAAGGGAAATTTAAATGTTGTGGTTTTTAGTCTGAAGATCAAATCTTAAACAAACCTAATGTTATGTAACCTCTACTGAGAGGCCAAAAAAAAAAAAAAAAAAGTCGCTAAGGTATTTTTCATTTGTACCCGAAACCCCACGCGAGGGCTTCTGTCCCAGGCCCCAAGTGTACCTGGGAAGCTGAGGGATGGCGAGCGCCTCCAGGGTGGAGGTCACCTCTGCCACGCACAGCAGGGCACTTCCCAACACATTCTTCTCTTCTTTTGCTTCTGGTGCAATCAGTTTCACTGCAGTGTCCAGCACGGGGACAAAAGGCTCTGGATTTTCTGCACCAAAATTCTTACATAAAAGCTTGAGAGTATATAAAGCAGTCTGTCTGTTTATTGCTTGTTCTTCCGTCTTTTTTTTATGCTGCACAATGGCCAAAAGGACTGGAACCAGTTTTAGGAAACGATACACCTGAAGAGATAAGCCAAAATTTTTAAATTAGAACTACAGAAAAATAATACTAGTCCGTCTTTTCCCTTTTTTTACTGCTGGAGACACCTAACTGGAAATGAGACCAAGAGGCCCCATGCCGCACAGTTAGACACAAGCAAATGTTTTCTTATCTGCTTTATTTACCACTGAGCCAGCGTATGTGCTTTTGACCAAGTTTGGACGTATTTACATTAACACACACACCAGTCTGGAGTAAGTGAGGATTAGATCACGCTAAAGCTAAGACAGCATAGGGTCCACATTAGCAACAACTCCGTTAGGCTTAGATTCCATTCTAAGAACTCTTATCCCAATTCCTAATAGAACTAACATCACGTTTTAGGAACACATCTACTGTCATTATATTCAGATATTAATATACTTAATTAAGTTGTAGTACTCAGGGAAGTGACAAACTCAAGGGAATTAAAATGCAGCTCTTCGATAAAGCAAAGAGTGGTGAGTGGGTATCGTGGACAGTCCTCACTCACAATGGTCTTTTTCCAGGACGTACGCTGTTGTAGCTTGTTGTTCAAAAGATCGAGGGCTTTCCGGCGGACAGATGGCAGCGGGTTATCCAGCAGCCCTCTGATCACAGCTATGAAGGTTTCCGTGGGCAGCAAGGCATTGACCTAGACAGTAGTTTTAAAATAATTTTAAACAAGGGATGATTCATTCAGATTAAGACTGATTCCTATTCGCTGCATACCCTAATGTTTAGTTCTTACACTAACCTTCCAGGTAGGCATTATTAACCACATTGAAAAAAGAAAACAAGCAAATAAACAACCAAATGCTGATGATAAGACTAAATGAACTGCTCAAAGTCTTGTAGCTAGATTTTGAACAGTGATCCTAATGTCAAGGCCAGTGATATTTCTAACGACCCATATACTCTACCGAAAAAGGTATTTTTCTTCTGCTTGCCTAAAGTAGAACATTATACAGTATTAGATGACTGAATCTTAAAGTATCATTTTTAGTGAGAAACACGCTCTCATAATTTGTAGGTAAATAAGTATTTTTGGATGAATTTATGTCTAGCCATCAAAAGATATTTTTCCAGGAAAAATGTGAGCTCCATTATGGTAAGAAAAACTATCGCTAAGTTTATTCCTAAAGTAAAAATTTCTATCAAATAGTTTCACACGGACATAAAAACAGCAACAAAACTAAGGAGATGGGGAGAAATGGAAGCCTACCTTATCTAACATGTCGTAAGCTTTGCTAAGCAGTGCCCGCCAAAACTTCACAGTTAGCTTGTCTGCATTTCTCTCCATGGACTGTGCTACAGCATTAATATAGCCAAGAACTGTTTCTAGCAACCTAAAACAAAGGAGGCTCATATGAGAGTTCTGTCTACTATTCTTTCAGCTTTTTGGTAAAAGCTGGAAATTATTTCCAAATAAAAATTTTAAAAAATTATTTTAAAGTAACATACCTCTGTTCAAGGCCCTTTAAAACCTGAGCGCCACCACTTTCAACCACCTAATTTTTAAAGAAAACCTCATTAGAGCAGTATGCAAACTAGTAATAAAAAAAAAATCATCTGAAGTAGGTGCAACGAAAATCATCTTTAAGACTATTCAATTCAAACCTCCCAAGGACCATTTTCTGACGTTACAATTTTATAAGGTCAGATCTTCCCCAAATTGTAGTAACTCTATTCCCTTTAATTATTCTATTCAGTGATTATACTCTATAGATACTGATGATACCTGTATGTATTAGAAAGATTTAGAAATACAGCCATCTACACTCATTTACCCACTAATTTTATGAAATGTTTCCACTGGCTCCTAGCCAACTGGATGACATTACAAACATTACAGTTACTAGCATAATCCCTACCTCTCTCATGCCTTCCCTTGGAAAGTGCCCCCAGCCCCACAGACTTGAACCTGCCGTTAAATGTTGTCAGAGAGTATGCCACAGTCAGCAACATGCTTTTCTGGGGGCATCAGAGTTCTGAGATCTGTCAACCGAGACTTATGTTGTCCTAGTGTTCATTTAACACTCCTCGCATCACAGTACACACCACAGCATATTTGCTCATCCGCCTGGGGAAGTATGTGCATCTCCAATGTGACTGGAGAGTGTGGACTGCTTCCTGAAACGGCTGTCCGGAAACAGTACCCACCAAGGGTACATAAAAAACCGTGTCCCCACAGCCTCACCACTTACTATTAAGAGCTTTTATTTTTTATTTTTTTAATTTTTTAATGTTTTATTTATTATGGAGACAGAGAAACAGAGCATGAGTGGGGAAAGGGCAGAGAGGGAGGAGACACAGAATCTTAAGCAGGCTCCAGTCTCTAGCTGTGCTGTCAGCACAGAGCCTGACACGGGTCTTGAACCACGAACTGTTGAGATCATGACTGAGTGGAAGTTGGACATTTAACCAACTAAGCCACCCAGGCGCCCCTGTTTTTTTCTGTTGTCTTTAAAGGCAGGCCTCATGTTTTTATACTTGCCAATCTATTTTCACTAGCTTAAAAGATAGTTCCTTTAAAAAAAGCAAAATCATTCTGTCATAAACACATTTAAAAGAACACATCACCTTTCTGATAAAATTACTGGAAGCCAGGAGCTGCGACATGAAGGACACGGACAAAAACTTAAAATGCCGCAGCTGCTTGCTCGTGTGCGTGTCTATATTAAAAATCTGTAGCACCTTTTCTTGTGTTTCACTTTTAGCGGATGCTGCTTTGGAAACAGCTTCTGAAAAAGAGCAACAGGACAGGTGATGTCACTCATCTTCACAAAAGCAGACGTAATGAGCACGGTCAAAGGGGTACAATTTTCTGAGAGGAATTTCTGAATCTGTCACACCCCGCTTTTCCTCTCCTGAATTACTGAAAGATGTGTATTTACCAACAAAGCATCTAAGAGCCCAGAGAAGATTGCACGTAAGACAAACACACAAACAGGACAACTGAGACAAGCAAATGAAAGACAAAGG
Organism: Proteles cristata cristata; assembly: GCA_017311185.1. Classification (NCBI taxonomy): domain Eukaryota; kingdom Metazoa; phylum Chordata; class Mammalia; order Carnivora; family Hyaenidae; genus Proteles; species Proteles cristata. The sequence goes on along the minus strand of JAESUZ010001281.1, from coordinate 330,524 downwards.
CATTTATTTATTTATTTATTTATTTATTTTAAATATTTTATTTATTTCTAGTTGAGAGAGAGAGAGACAGCATGAGCAGGGGAGGGTCAGAGAGAGAGGGAGTCACAGACTCTGAAACAGGCTCCAGGCTCTGAGCTGGCAGTCAGCACAGAGCCCGACGCGGGGCTCGAACCCACAACCGCGAGATCATGACCTAAGTGAAAGTCGGACGCCTAACCGACTAAGCCACCCAGGCGTCCCACAAAGGCATTTAAAAAGGAACCTTTAAAGGTTGCCTCCATTCCCAATTCTGAAGCCTTAGAAGTATTTACACAGTGGCTCACAAGAGTCTGAAGAAGGGTCATCTCTAGCCTTCAACATTTAATTCTAAAATTGTGAAGATGTGTGTCCTAAAACTTTGTAGAATCCTATATCCAAATTTATCTAATCTTAAAAGGCTTTGAGGGTACAGTGACTGGAGGGTCCACGGTGGGTCACTTAAAGACTGCTCGCTGTCCTAGAGAGCAACTCAAATTGAAGACATTTCCCATAATCAGTCACCACACATGGCTCTCCAGGCTCCTGGTCTGTCTCTGCCAAACCTAAGCCGACTGTGGGATCAGACAAGCCACCACTTGGCCGAACAGCTGGCCATACAGAAAACAGTCTCCATGGATGGGGCCCTTAGTGTCTTCTTTCCAGTGCTCCTTGCTGCTTTGTTTCAAAGGGCAGAGAACTAAAAACATATTAAATCCTTTCTTAAACCAGTCTAACTGGTGCTGCGATTAGAATTTTTTTCAAGACTCGCATATATGGTAAAAATTTAGTATTTAGTTACCAAAGTTGTGGCACCTATTTTTTTCTTGTAAACATCTTCACAAATATTCTAATGAGAAGACACAGCTAATACGCCGCTAACTAGCTGTCACTTTATCTAACTCATGCTGGATATACCTGTACTACTCCACAGCCAACATACCCACACAAAAGCACATAAGTATAAAAGCCAATGTGCTGAATCGAAGGGGGACGTGTACTCCAGTATTTACAGCAGTACTATCAACAGCAAAGTATGGAAAGAGCCCAAATGTCCAACTGACAAATGGATAAGAAAGATGCACATATGTACACAATGGAATGCTACTCGGTAATCAAAAAAAAAATGAAGCCTTGTCATCTGCAACAACATGGATGGAACCGGAGTGTGTTATGCGAAGCGAAAGAAGTCAGATAAAGAGAAGGATCATATGATTTCACCCCTATGTGGAATTTAAGAAACAAAACAGATGAACAAAAAGGATGGGAAGGAAAAATAAGATAAAAACAAAAAGGATGGGAAGGAAAAATAAGATAAAAACAGAGGTGGGGACTAAACATAAGAGACTCTAAGATACAGAGAACAAATGGAGGCTTGCTGCGGGAGGGGGTTTGAAGGTTGGGTTAAGTCAGTGATGGGCACAAAGCAGGCCACTAGATGGGATGATCACTGGGTATTAGATATGTGATGAATCACTGGGTTCTACTCCTGAAAGCAATAGTACACTGTATGCTAATTAACTTGAATTTAAATAAACAAAAAAGCCAATGTGTGAGGAGAGGCAAGGAGAAATCCGACTTACCATTTTCTGTAAGGATTTGAGAAGGCACACAATCACATAAAAAATTATTAAGTTACTTATAAGAAACCCTCTAAGATGTACCATGTGCTCTGAGGACGACCTGCACGGTCTTCTGCATCGACTCAGCAACAATGAAACCTGGTTATGACTGACCTTCTTTTTCCTCTGGCAGCTTCATTAAGTATTGAAGAAGATTCATCAAGCTTTGTATCTGATGTTGGACACTAAATTCACAACAGACTGAAATCCAAAATTCAGTGTCTGCCTCTAAAATAGCATCCTGTATAGAGAAATGAAACAGGCAATAAAACTATATCTATCGAATTTATGTAAAAGCACAAATAAAGGCAATGTTTGAAAAATATTTCTTAGCATGCAAAGGCATTACATACTGGTCCTTACAGTCCTATGTATCACCAGATGAATGAATTACTGAGCTTCTTGCCTAAAAATACCAATTTATGAGACGTATGTTGGCATAATTCCAGGAAAATCTGCATTATGATTTTTAGAACTAAATACCCTTTTACTCAGAATAGGTCTACCTCTATTCCCAGATCTTATGTCTAAAAAGTCATTTAAAAGCAGTCCTTGACCTGTAAATTCTGCCCTCATCTATCCAAACAGGGCTCTTCAAAACGACCACCATGTTGTAACCGTTTTTGACGACACGGACGCTCCTCCCTTTGCCCCAGGAAATGCCTTAAAAACCACTTTCAAGAGGCACAGTTTAATTACTTTACAGCTGCGCTGTTAAGCTGAAAACAGAACCACCCACCATCATACTAGACCAGCTCTTAGAAAGGTTAAATCACCCACAGCAAAGATCAGCTGCTGCTGAGGATACTCAGGAGTGCCACAGGCTCGGAGAGCAACTGCAAAGAACATCAAAGGCTCTTAAACACGGCTGCGAGTGAGGACTGTCACATCATCCATGTGAGCACCGGCAGTCCCACACTTCATGAACACAAACGTTCTCCTTCTGATCGCCCCACTCTATACTCTGACCTTTTCTCCATAGGCAGCCAGCAGCACGGTTTTCGTGACATACTGTTCAAAAAGCAAGACGAGGAGAACCCAGAGGAATCTTTCTGCGCCCAGCGTGTCGACAAGCTGAACGAGGATGGGCAGGCGCCTGTGCTCCGGGACGTGCGGGAGTGCGTCCACAAATACATTCACGATTTTCACCACGACCTCTTCCACATTTCTTGTGACTTCAGCTGAGTCTCCGCCATCAGACTGCAGAACAGCGAGCAGGGACAGTTAGTAGGAGCAAACAACCCTCCACAAATGAAACTTTTTTTTTTTTTAAATGTTTTATTTATTTGTAGCAGAGAGAGAGAGACACACAGCGTGAGCAGGGGAGGGTCAGAGAGAGAGGGAGATACAGACTCTGAAACAGGCTCCAGGCTCTGAGCCGGCAGTCAGCACAGAGCCCGACGTGGGGCTCGAACCCATGAACCGCGAGATCATGACCCAAGCGAAAGTCGGATGCTCAACCGACTAAGCCACCCGGGCGCCCCAACAAATGAAACTTTTAAGTGGACTCAGAAAGGCTTTCAGATGTGCCAAAAAAAAAAAAAAGTGTGGAAAGAATCTGAATAACCAAAGACCTATCAATAAATATCCAAAGAGTACAGGTGGTGGACCAGGCACTGCTGGTGAGCCCGTCCCCGAAGATTTATCATCTGGACGAAACAAGACTCACACGTGGAAAGAACAGTAGGGGGCACTGAATGGCAGATGCCAAGTATGGGGCACTTAGAACAGGTCTGTTCTCAGGCCGGCCAGGAGGATACACAAGTCAAGCAGGACCTGGGCCCTGCTCCGAAAAGAATGGGTATAATCTCCATGCACAGAAAGGCCAACAACTCCCTGCTGCTTTTTTTTTTTGAACTTTATTCAAATCATTTAACTCTGATATTGATCCTCCAAATACGGCTGTTGAATCAAAAAATGAATACCTACTTGCACAAATGAATGAACCAATGCCCTCCGTTTCTCCCTGTCTCAACACTGCACTCCACAAACTGACTGACGTTACCTTCTTCACACACACCGTGCACGCTCCCAGATCTGGCCTTTTCACTGAGCAAATCCTGTCCTTCGTTTATGCCACTTCAAATTCTCTTTCTTCTGAAACTCTGTGGTCTTCAGGGCTGACGTGCGCCCTCCTCTATTCTGAACCCTTCACCACTCCTCTATTCTACCGGCACACATGCTACTGCGCATACAGCTACTTCTCTTTTTCGATCAGTCCTCTGTTTGTTGGGACCTGTTGGACATGGACAATACCAACCTAATGCCAAGATTAAAAGGAGGCGGTGCTGAACATGGTCATCCCTGGAATGGTCAACAATGTGAGAAAGGCATTAACAACAAGTGGGAGTAAACAGAAAACTCCAGCAGATGACCAAGCTCATTCATCTTCAAGGCTGCTTTTCAAACTGTTCACCCTTACTGGCAGACACTCAATCACCTTCTTGAGTACCTGGCTCTTAGAGAACGTTTAGAAAATGTTTGGTGAAATTGCGTATTAACAAACTTGCCACTGTAGCTCTGCAATGTCCTATCTTCACTGACCTGTCACAGATATTATCCAACTGCAATGTCCTGAAATATACAGCAAATGCAAATCCACGGTCAGAGTAGCACTAAGACGCGTGTGCCGTTATGCCCTCTCGGCAACGCAGAACTAGCTATGCACGTTCACGTTTTTGGAAAGGACGTTATTACTAAGACTCATTCTTAGCTCCACCATTCTAAAATTTCAGAGGCACAAACACGTGAGCATTTCAGAAAGGCCTATAATGTCATTTTAGTTTCATACTATATACAATTATAAAATTAAAAGACCAATGATGGTATAAAACAGCTTACCTGAATAAGTGCTGGGATAACCATCTTCACTGTCTTGTTAATAACTTGAAAACTGTAAGTATCATCCAGACGCATGACACTGGCTCCCATAAAAGTGAAAATAGACATGATGTTGTGTAGAACTTTATCCTGAAATAAAACAAACCTTTCAGCATTTTCTATTTTAAGCACGTCAAATATCAATGATTCATTATAACTTAGCAATAAAAGAGGAAACAACCCTATTGAAAAACTGGCAAAGGATTTCCAAAGACATTTCTCCAAAGACAAACAAATGGTCACTGAGCACATGAAAAGATGCTCAACATTATTAGTCATTTAGGGAGATGCAAAATCCAAGTAAGATACTTCACACAGACGAGGATGACTATTAAATAACAAAACAGTAAGGGGTGCCTGGGTGGCTTAGTTGGTTGAGCATCCGACTTCAGTTAAGGTCATGATCTCGCGGTTCATGGATTCAACTTCTGTGTTGGACTCTGTGCTGACAGCTCAGAGCCGGGAGCCTGCTTCCGATTCTGAGTCTCGCTCTCTCTCAGCCCCTCCCCTGCTTGCACCCTCTCTAAAATAAACTTAAAAAGACAGTATCAACTAGCACTGAAGATACGGAGAAATTAGAATTCTCTTATGTGGCTGGTGGGTATAAAATGGTATTATAGATCCTTTGGAAAACAGGCTGGCAGTTTCTTAGAATATTAAATTTAACTCATGACCTAGCAACTCCACTACTAGGTATACACCAGAAAGGAAACAACTTAAGTATCCATCAACTGATGAATAAGCAAAGCATGGTAGCTACATATAATGGAGTATTACTTGGCCATTAAAAGGAATATAGATTCAAGCTTCAACATGGGTGAACCTTGAAAACATGATGCATAAGGTTTTCACTTTCATGTTTTAGACATTAAAAAGGGCACACATAATCCAGGATTCTTTTTATAGGAAATGTCCCAAATAGGCAAACCTACAGAGAGAAAGTAGATCAACCGTTGCTGGGGAAGAACTGTAGTGACAGAATGAGAAGTGACAGTTAATGAGAATGGGGTTTCTTTCTGGGGTGATGAAAATCTTCTGGTAGGAGATAATGGAGACAGGCATACAACTTCGTGAATATAATGAAACCAGTGAACGGTACACCTATTTAAATGGTTGAATTTTATGGTGTATGAACTGTATTTCAATAAAAACAAAGAAAAAATATCAATGATTCTTAATTGTTTCTGGATTATCAATTCCTCTGAGGGCTACTGACTCTCTTCTAAGAAAACAAACCCTAGACTCAAAAATCTAGCACGTGATGTTAGTACAGAAAGACCGCCGAAGTTCATGGAGAACCCCGGTTAGGAACCTGTGACCTAAATCCCCAACAGGAAAAACTTCAATCTCTTCAGAAGATGTATTTCTATAAGGGACATGATTTCTCTAACTGAGGCAATTCATAATCCAATTACTTTCCCCAAGTCACTGGCTGAAAGCTGTCTGAGGAGAACAGGATGGTAATTTTTTTCAAATAACACTAATAAGGTTACATGGTGCTGGGCTCTGTGTGAATCATAAACTACCCAGCCATGTCCTCACAATAATCCTACAAAGAAGGTTACTATTATTGTGACTTTACAAAAAGAGAATCCAAAGCTTAGCACAATCAAGCAGCTCACGCTGCCTCAGCTATTAAGAGACAGGGCTGGGGCATGTGGGTGGCTCAGTTGGTTGAACGTCAGACTTCGGCTCAGGTCATGATCTCTTGGTTTGTGGGTTCAAGCCCCGTGTTGGGCTCTGTACTGACAGCTAACTCCGAGCCTGGAGCCTGCTTCAGATTCTGTTATCTCCCTCTCTGACCCTCCCCTGCTCATGCTGCCTCTCTCTCTTTCAGAAATAAATAAAACATTTAAAAAAAATTTTTTTAATACATTTAAAAAAAAGAGAGAGAGAGAGACAGGGCTGATGGTCCCACCAGTGAGACCCAAAGTTCCTGGAATTCAAACCAGTGAGCACTTAACGTATTTCCACAGAAGAAAGAAAATAACTACCTGAAGCCTCAAATCTTGATACTTACAGGAAATATTCCAGCAACAGTACCCAAAAGTAAAAGGGCATGGTGATGGGTCTGAGGCATCTCTGAAACACGGATGCACTGGACGATCAATTCCACATTGAACTTCTCCTCATCTAGAACATCTATAGTTATGAAAAAAAAAACCTCTCTAAGTGGTAGGTACAATTACACGCACAGCAGGGAGTTCTCCCACCCTTTCCTTCCAGCAAAGTACATACCCTTTGGTATTTTGCCTCCTTCTGGAGACAGCTTCTGGCAGATGTTGAGCAAACAACTAAGTATTAATTGTTTGGTGTATTCCATATTACCCTGCTCCGGTGGCAAAGGTTCTAAACTCCTTTAGGACCCCCCAGAAAAAACAATGGGAAATCAAAGAGTTACACAATTTCAGTGATACATTAATGACCACTATCCACAACACACACTTCACTAGGAATAACTAAAATATTAATATTAAACATAAGACTATAAACAAGATGTTGAGATTCTAATGCTAACTTTTTTCTTATGCAGGTAGGTGCTTAATGCCAAACTGCCTCTCTGTTGTACTTTCCATCAACTTATTTGAAACCTTAGAGAATTGCTTTGTTTTTCAGGCAGTGAAAGCAAATATCCACACTAAAATGGCATTCACCACAGCTATCAATCTCATAATTTACACCTAAAAACATAGCAAGTTTCACACCTGATCTTTAAATACAAATAATGAGGCCCAACGGACACGATGTTGAAAGGTAAGAAGTAGGCTATATGGGGAGTGGTCATCTACTACACAAGTCGGGAGGAAGATCAGTTTGGGGCACTGGCTAAGGGTACCTAAAACCTCTTTTCATCTTTCAGCTACAGTATGTGATTTATTTTACAGACTAGTTAAATAAGAAAAGACTGTTGCAAAGAGACTGTTAGAGAAGACGTGCAGGAATTAGAATCTTACATAGATCAAAGGCAAAGGCAAGTGTCATTACCTTGACAGCAGGTTAAAAAGAGTTGGTATCAGTATCTGAGGGCTTTTGAGTTTCTTTTTGTGCTGCAGTAACTCAAGAATGAGAGTTACTCTTTGCCAGTAAGAACCTCCAACTTCCTGCACAGATTCTAGATCTTGTGATTTTCTGGGAAACAAAGAAAACAATGGAAAAGCAAACACTATGAATACTAAGTAGAAACTATCATACTCATCCATGTATGCCAGACTGATGGGTATCAAAAAACTCATAATGGTTTCAAACATTCAAGGGCTGGGGAACAAAGGGCACTTTCTCACTGCACTCATAGCTCTTACTTCTGCTGCATTTTTTGCCTTCTAGTTTGCTGAACTGTGCCCAAGGACTTCGTCTTATCTGGTGGCTCCAGTTCTATTCTGACTTGTTCAGCATTAACAGAAATCTGAAATATGAAGGAAGAATGGTTGATAATAAAATTGCACGGGATAAAATCAGAGAAATAAATGTTGATTTACTCTGGATTTCGGCTCAGGTCATGGTCTCACGGTTCATGAGACTGCGCCCCGCGTCGGGCAATACAGAGCCAGCTTTGGATTCTCTCCGTCCCTCTCTCTACCCCTCCCCCACTCACACTCTTTCTCTTAAAATAAACAGAAAAGATACAGTGAAAATATCCATGTCCCCTTTTACAATTCATATGACTCTAGAGCTCCAATCAATCCCCAAAGGCAACCACTGATATACCAACACCTGTATAAAGATTAAAACACACACACACACACACACACAAACTGCTCTGCACCTCATTTCCTTTAATGCATCTTAGAAATCTAAGAAAATATGTCAAAATTCTGAGAACTGCTAAATCTGGATAGTAGGACTTCCCCATATTATTACCTATTTTTGTAAACTTGTTTTCTGAGTGTTTTTTAACAACAAAACACAGAATAACCAGGAGGTTATTCTGATGTACGGCTATGTTTTGATATACACATAAACCAATGAGTAGATTCTCAATCTCATATATATGTTATTAAACTATTTTAAGTATAACCAGTATAACCTATACCCAGCTGAACATCCTTGCATCAAACAGGTAGATCCCATTTAATACGAGTAAGATCCAACCTAACATACTCTACCTGCTTAACACTATAAATATTTCACACAATAAAAATCATGATGAATTTGCACTTTTCTATGAGCTACTTGTCCAGGACTCTTGTTGATGATAATATCGGATTTCCTAAATGCACTGGAAATCAGAAAACGGTTAAACATGGTGTCCCTTGGAGAGCACAAATGTTAATAAACAAGTTATAGGAAGTTTGCAACTTACCCCTTTAAAAACACTGTTAATGGTCTGAGCACAATGTGAATTTTTACAGTTTACCAATAAATCAAACAACACATGCAAAAGCTTCTGCTGAACTTTTTCATCTGCTATAGCTGCAAAAAACGGCTTTGTAATCTAGAGGGAATAGAAAAAAGGCAAGTGAGCTCCATGAACAAACATGAATTCCAAAAATGACCTTTAAGCCATTCTCTTACAAGATAAAATCGTTTCCCATCAGCTAAAATGCAGGTTTTTTTGACAACGTGTGTACATCACTCAATTTTGCAAAAACAGGTCAAGTATATCATATTCCTTTTAAAACATGTCCACTTTAGCTTCTCCAAGTAAAACATTACAAAATTTAAAAGCTTGAACATATTTTAGTTTCTGAAAAAAGTCACTGACCTTTTCAAGGGCTGTAATCTGAATGGCTGGCATTCCTGTGCTAAGTTCCCTTGTTGTATGCACGGCTTTTATAAATATATCTAGACTCTTTGGGTCCTTATGTAAAAGGGATGCTGAATATTCATTATATTTTCCCAGAATGAGTTGCAAAATAATGGCCTCATCTTTCAGGACAGCTGTCGGCTCCTTCTGGATCTTTTCTAACAGTTGTTCAGCCAGAGGCAACAGCTGAGAAAGCACCATCTAAAGTTCGGGCAATTCAAAAGTTAACAGTTATCTATAGTGATGTATAGTTTTCCTTGCTTTACAAAGACATCCAAAGATATGATGTTCCAAGACTGGGAGCTCAGCATGGAGCAAAAAGCCCCAAGAAAGATGATCTCTTAGACACGACAAACGGCATTTAATCCAATCAATCACTGAAGTCTCCTCTGACCGTTCGGTCTGCAATGGCCAAAAGCTCTAGGGGCGCCTGGGTGGCGCCCCTAGATACTCAGTTAAGTGTCTGGCTTCAGCTCAGGCCATGATCTCAGTTCATGAGTTCAAGCCCGCACTGGGCTCTGGGCTGATAGCTTGGAGCCTGGAACCTGCTTCGGATTCTGTGTCTCTTTCTCTGCCCCTGCCCTACTCATGCTCTGTCTCTCTCACAAAAATATATAGGGGTACCTGGGTGGCTCAGTTGTTAAGCATCTGACTTCAGCTCAGGTCATGATCTCACAGGTTTGTGGGTTCGGGTCACATGTCGGGCTCTGTGCGGTCAGCAATGAAGCTGCTTTGGATCCACTCTTCCCTTTTCTCTCTGACCCTACCACGCTCACATGGTCTCTCTCAAAATAAATTTAAATAAATAAATAATAAACATTACAAAAAAAAAAAAGCCCTAAACCCTTCAGAGATGAGTAATTCATTAGTGTCCCAAGATTTTCTGAAAACAGGAAATACAAACTAAAGTTTTGGGCCACAAGAAGAAATTTTAGCTTTCTCTAAAACACTGCATATTTTCCCCAACAGAGCTTCCAAGTTGGTATTAATTCATATTATATATGTGAAGTCTTTAATAACTAAACCAAAATGCCAGCAAATTATGGCCTGTGGGCCAAATCCAGAGGACCATCTGTTTTTGTAATTTTTATTTACTGAAACACAGCCATGCTCATTTGTTTATATAAGTGGCCATGGCTTTCACAATACAATGGCTGAGCTAGTAAGTACCTGCAAGAAAAGACCATGTAGCCTATAGTACCTAAAATAGTTACTATGTGCTCTTCTGCAGAACAAAATTGTCAATTCCTAACTTACTTAATATTTTTTTAATGTTTATTTTGAAAGAGACTCACAGTGGGCGAGCAGAGGAAGGGCAGAGAGGAAAAGACAGAGACTCACAAGCAAGCAGGTGATTCAGGGCAGAGTTTGATGCGGGGGTTAAACTCACGAACTGATGAGATCATGACCTGGGCTGAAATCAGAAGCCAGGCACACCATCGATTCCTAGTTTAAACTACACCAGGACAACACAGAGCCGATAAATGCCATCTGTTTGCTCCCACCAGGAAAATCTGATCCTGTGGTTTTCACACCACTTTATCCCGTTTCAGTTCTCTAAGCTGTAGTCAGTCCCAGACTGGCAACGCACGTAGGCGCTTTTGGAAGCCTAGGAAGAAGAGCCTCTCTGGTGCTGGCCAGCACGGCCATCACAGGGACAGGAACTTCACAACCTCTTCTCTAGATCACACGCTTCCTTAACATCATGAAAGCTATGGACCCTCCCCCTGAGAAAAATGCTCAGCCACCTATATTTCAAAATTGAACAAATGATTTTGGAACTTTCACAGACTTATGTCCAAAACTATTGCCTTGGGGAGAATTTTCACCTGAAGAAAAGACACGAACCAACAATTTTTTCAGCAGTGCCTCTCCAGTGTTTCCGCCCATGTGTTTTTTTTAAATTCACTTAGAAGCAAGTAAATGATTAGGTAGGGATAACAATTTTAAAAAGGAAAAGAAACACCAATATTTGCTTTTTTAGCATTCTGTATCTTTTTCTACACTTACAATGCTTTTCCCTCCCGCATTAGGAGAATTTTCACTTCTGAGTGCATCTAGTGAACTCATGGACACGTTTTCCTCAGACACGATGAGAAGATACAATAGTGCTCTGTAACATCACATGGAACCACAAGACGCCTGAGTTGCACATACCTCACTGCTGACTTCCTGAAGTACTTTCATCAAATCCTTTGCAATATAAGATGGGGAATTATATACACAAATAAGTAGGTTTTTCAAAGTTTCCGATAACTTCTGATGAGATTTCAGTTTCTTTTCTCTCTGCAATTCTTCAAATAAAGTAGCCAAATCCTAGGGCACCAGAAAGAAAACTGGGATGAAAAAAAGTTAAGGAACTACAAAAGCTAAATGTATTAAGTATGGTAGATTCTTTCCCAAATGATGTGATACTGCTTATCATTTTTCATTTCCCCTGGAAAGGGTACCAATACCTCTCAGCTTACGATAAAAAGCCAAACACTTGTCTTTTTAGCCAAAGAAAGAGCAGAAATGAATGACACTGTACTTCTAGCTTCTAAAAAACGGGAGGAGAAAGATGTGCAGATGTCACCATCAGTTTCTAAATTCAGTGACTTAAGTCGATCAGAAACTCTATAAAAGGAAATGTCAAGGCAAGAGGAAATTGTCCGTATGCCCACACAGGTGTGCACATGTTCAACCTTCTGTGCGGAGGAGTTTACCTGAGCAACATAGGTGCCATCTGAGGTGATCTCTTCTGTTTTAGGAACCAAATGATCTATTACCAGATGGAAGTGAGACACCACTCCACTGAGGGCCTGGAGACAAAGAATAGAGGCCCTCCGTACTTCCTTTATGGGGCTGCCCAGGTTAATGAGGAGCGATGTCACCACTAAAACCAAAGGGAAAAACATTTCAGTAGCAATTTAAAACACCGAAACAGTACAAAACTGAAATAGTACCAAAGGGTATGTGTTGAAATCTTCCTGAAATTCTCTCTCAAGACCATTAACTGTTTCATTATGTTTAACATTCTAGAAAACGTTAGGTACATGCTAGCTTACCCTTTTGAAAACACACACGAGAGCAGAGAACAGGGTGTACACGTACACGCTGTTCAAGAACAATCACATCTCAAGATTATTTGGAAGGGTTTTCCACATGTGTGCGTGCGCGCGCCCACGCACTTCTAGCTTTTCAGCACTAAAACTGCTACAACAAGCATCTCTGTACGTACATCCTGCTAAGTATGCAGAGGAAACTTACTGTGCACCAAGCTTTGCAAATGCTTTGTCCTTAATTGTGTAATTTTTTTAAGTTTACTTCTTTTGAGACGGGGAGAGAACACATATGCAAATGGGAGGAGCAGAGGGAGAGGGAGACAGAAAATTCCAAGCACTGGAGAGCCTGACATGGGACTTGATCCCACAAACCATGAGATCATGACCTGAGCCAAAATCAAGAGACAGACACCTGACCATCTGAGCCACCCAGGCGCCCCTGTAATTTTTTATAATGTATAAGTTTCAGCCCCATTTTTCTTCTAATTTTGTACGATGCTCAGAGAGGCCCTCCCTGCTCTGAGTTGTTCAAGTGTCTGAATCTATATTTTAGATATTTAGAGAGGCCACATGTATTCCATGTTTTTTTCCTAACGCTAGAGCTATGTTGTTCTTTTTTAATGTGAAATCTTTAGCTCATGTGAAATTTTTGTCTAAGGAAACAAGGATAGAGTCAAACTTTTTACATGTCTTCAAACGACTAGCCCCAGATGCCCTACTTACTAACGCAGCTAAGAATCCCACAGCTTCATCACTCCTACATTCCACTGGTGTCTCAAACAGCAACTTCTGCCAACAACTACTTGTAGCGCCGTGTCCAGTAATAGTGATGGATTCAACAGGAATGCTTTGGTTTTCCCAAGTCTGCAGTGAAGATGCTAGCTTTTGTTTGGAGTATTTTTCTCATTACTTCTATTTTGCTGCCACAAAATTAGAATTACTGATTTTTACTGAATGCCTTTTATACTCTTTGGAAAACGATAATCTGTTAACACTGATATTGCCAATTAAGAGTTCTTTATTTTGAACCTATTTTATATTAGTCGAATGAACTTTACTTGGGTAAATGCTGTTTTAGGAATGTTCTGGACTCCATTTGCAAATATTTTATTTGAAAATAATGCGTTTTGCATGATTCAAAGCAACTTGGCATGTTGTCTTGTTTCTGTAAGTGTTCTATTCATTTTAGACAAAGAATCTGGCAGCTCTCCTTCATTCTACGCCCTGCTCAGTCCAACAGCACTGAAAAACCTGCTTCAAAGACCTAGTAGAATGCATCTGTAACATAAACTGGAGTGAAGTTTTTTGAAGCTATGTCTCCTAAATTCCTCCCACAGTAATTGTTATTTAAGCCTTATTCCATGCTATCTACTGGGGCACACTGTGATGACTTTTATTTTGCTACTAATGATCCATTCCACATATTCCACTTCTGGAAGGCTAAGAAAGAGCTCAACAAGCTTTCCAACTTTTCTGAGAAGATCATAAAAAGGCTGGCAATCTTTCCTAGTCTCTATAAGGCTGACTTATAAAATAAAGCCAACAACGAACCGCTGGAAATTTCAATTCCCACAAAGGGCATCTTCAGGCTAAGTTACTATTTGCTAAAATTCCCTGTATAGAGCTTCCAGAAAAATCCAAATGCAAAAACAAATCAAAGTACTAAGTACTATAGTTACCACCTTCAAATTAAGTACTAGAACTCACGGTAAGCAAAAGCTACCTTTTTAAACTATTAGCTTTTAGGAATGTTCTTCCATTTAAAAATCTACGTGACTTCATTTTCCCATTTTATTTAGATTTAAAATAGGATATTTTACACAAAGATTAAAATAAACACTGAGCTCTGGTTTTAAACTTATGAATACATTTACTATACTGATCAGGTATTAAAAAACCAAAGGCAGTCGACATCTTACAAATGATGTTAAATGTCTATTCATTTAGTAAAACTTGCTATATTCAAGACTGAGCTGGAACACAGATCTCCACAAAGTAATAAACGGTGGTTAGCTTCCTAAGCCACTAACAAAAATTCAAAAATACTGTACTATTTTAATATTGCAGTATCTTTTCCTTTTGAATAGTGTCACATTTTTACTAAACAGATTAAAACAAATACCAGCCAACACTTCCCAGAGTACTCACAGACCAGTGTGGACAGAAGCTCACTGTGCCCTGGAAGTGGGGGCCTGGAGGCCGGGGCACTAAGTGACCTTCCATGCTGGCCCTCCAGGACTCCAGTGCGCAGGCCTGGAGCTTCCCACGGGAATATGGTGCATCTGTCCTGTTTTCTGTGAACTCCTGTGACATTTCTAAGCAGCATAAGTTCAAAAGTTCTTCAGGAAGAAGGGAGGGGACAGGACAAGGCAGAGGGGTGGGCAGGCAGCCTATCCTGCAGTGATCCTGGGGAAAAGTGAAGTCTTTTGGTCCTGCTATTTATAGACATCTATCCCTCAGGACGCTGCCTTTGATACCAAAGGATAATAGACATTTCATACTTAATTAGAAAATCAAAGTAGTTATGACCTCTAAACAAAATATACATACCTTTAACAGAAAATAACTATTTAAATAAATCAGGCTATGTCCATGCAATGGAATAGTCTGCAGACATTTGTAAATAAATAAATTTCTGTGTTTACTAAGTATTAATACAGAACAATACTTTGAAAATATTAAAGGATTAAAGTTTTAAAAAATGTACAGTGTTTTTTCCAAAGGAAAAAAACAAACAAACCTGAAAAAGCCTTCTTAAATTAATTCACCTAAAATCAGGGACTGCAATGTTACAGTAAGTAGTAATAAAATAATTCTTGGGATTTTATTGTAGAAATAAACTTGAAATTTAAGTACACATTTTACCTTGTATTTAATGAAATCTTGATTACAATGATTAATTATGTGCTCTTTCACAAAGCTAACGAAAGAGAAACGCTGAGAAGCTGTTCTGGGAAAAGCATATATCATTCATTTTGCTTTCACAGAACATTTACAAAGAGTGATTTTAGAATAAAAAAAAAATCAAGAACATCCTCAAATTTCCCAAGAGTTACTCTTGTTCCTTGGACATTAAAATCCTTCTGGTTTGGAATCAATCGTATCCATCCTCCTCGTCAATTCTCTCATCTTTAATCGCTACAAGGTCTAATCCTGTCAGATTCTCTCATCTGTCAATAGCTTGTATATACCGGTTTTTCATCAACTTCAGGATATTCTGCATCTTTTGCAAAATTTGCAAATTTCTCTTTATCAAAAAATATAACTTTAATATAAGTGTTTTATTAGTGAGTCCCCAACCTGAAAATGTCTTATACCTGATAGAAGAGACAAATCCAAGGTTGTCAGAGTGGAGACCCTTTTATAAGTAGTTGAATAATCAAAGTGTTTTAAATGGTCTGATTTCCCCAGATAATGCTGTAACTGCTGAAACTCAGAAGATGAACAGTGGGATATTAACAACCTATGACTAATCATCTGCCATTTTTATTGTTTGTTTTGGTGATTAAAAGTAGTACATACACATATATAGTTCACATATGCATATGCAAATTATACAGTTTATATATAATAGTTTATACACATCTACACAAATTACACATACATGTGGAGAACATCAGAGAGAGTGCATGCACATGTGAGTGAGCACTTTTTTTTCTTTTTAGTTTTTGAGAGACAGAGCATGAGCGGGAGAGGGGCAGACAGAGAGGACAGACCTGAAGCAGGCTCCAGGCTCTGAACTGTCAGCACAGAGCCCAATGCAGGCAGGGCTCGAACTCACGGACGAGATCATGACCTTGCTGAGGTCGGATGCTCAACTGACAGAGCCACCCAGGTGCCCCTGAGTACTATATTTACAAACAAATTAAAAAGAAATTCTCCAAACTACAACCTACACAAACCACAGAGAGAGAAAGCATTAAAGCTGGTCCTGACAGAACATAACAGGCTACTCACGATACCTGGAGAAGAGACAGATGCCAGCTGATGTTTATTCTGTGCCTTCTGAGAAGAGAGCATCGCATACCCGATATAAAGAGCCTGGGTCTGCAGCACTGTTTTCACACTGCAGTTAAGTGGATTTGAAAGGCTAGACCCATACGTCCATAAGACAGAAAAGAACTTGAAGAACTGAAGAACATCTTCTAGATGCACCTAAATGGAATAAATCAACGACAGGGAGGGTTTACTTTTTACTCATATTAGGCTGGTTCCCAATCCTCTTTTCACTAGGGTGTAATTACAGAAAACAAACACTTCGTTGCAGTGTTCTGCTGCTTTGTCTCAGGACTTAAAATTTTCCATACTTAACCAATGAGAAGGATGCAAATGAATTCAAAGGACTCACTATACATTTGAACACACTCAACAACAACAAAATGAGAGAAAGCTAAGCAGAAAACCAAGCTGAGTGATGCTGGCAAAGCCTCATTAAGAAAGTACTTCAAGATGGAGTCAGCATCACCAACTGTGTCAAATGCCACAGAGGGACGAGGAGGACAAGAACAAAGACCTCGGCCACTGGAGGTCACTGACATTTTTAAGCTGGGTAGCATATGCTAAATCACCCCTCTGAACAAGCACTTTCTCCCTGGTAATGGCACTAACCAACCAACCAGACTGGGCTGTTGTGATTAGGAAATACACTAACAGGCCTCACACTAACAGGCCTGCAGCAAAGTCAGTCCCTGTCTAACCTACTGATGGGTGTCAGGATGACAGCACTACTTCAGGGGGTCTGTGTTTATTAGCACATGCTCTTCACTGTAATTAGCACACATTATTTTCTTTAAAACAGTCATAACTAAAATACCCTGCAATATCTTCTTAGAGGGAAGAGTATGCCTGAAAATGACGAGCTTCGTACCTTTATGAAAAGTTTCATCAGGACCCTAAAATGAGTGGCATCAGCACCAGCGAGAATCATCTCAAAGAGTCCAATGAGCAAGCGCAGATAGGCTCTGCTGTCTTCCTGCAGCTGTTCAGGATCCCACCACACATCATCTACATAGACATGGAGAGAAAAAGAGATGGTACAGAAAACTTCGTGGACACATTGGTGGGAACTTTTCACTCAAGACAACAGTTCTGTTTCTAGAGTATCACATTCAAAAGTCATACTCTGTTGTACCTTTGGGAAAAGATTTAGGGGCCTTTAGTGCATGAACAAAATTTTTCAGTGAAAATGTGAGTAAAACCGAATCCTCCACAGCAATATTCTGGGCGGTGCGGAGCTGCTCTATGTAATGTGCCCACAGCTGCACGGGTATCACTCTGTCTGTCATCAGCTCAAAATGCCATTCTGAAGGGATTTCCTGAAATGGTAAAGGAAACAAAGACGACACAAATAAGGGGTTCTGAACATGGATTATACACAGGAGAACTGCAATGGACGTGTAGGACTGGGTAATATGCACAGTTTTCTCTCTGCATTTACATGAGAGAATTAAAAGCTTTAATCAAATTTGTAAAGAGTTGTTCAACCATCACTATTTACCAAAAAAAAAAAAAAAAAAAAAGATACAAGTTATTCAGAGTTTCATGTCATCTGTATTTCCTCAACACACACATGTAAAAACAAACGTTATTCATATCAATGTGTTTACCGAGTGACACCTTTCTACACAGAAAGGAGCTGGATTTCCAAGAGACCCTTAACGGGACCTTACTCATGTCCCACTTTTATAGCTATTCTGAAGAAGGTGCACAGTACAACCTCCAAATTTGCAGATAATTCTAAAGAAGCAGTGAAATGTGAGGGTATTAAGAAATGACACTGCAAATACTAAAAGCAGCAGGAGAAAAAAATGAAGGAAAATGACAAGACTCTGTACATGAAAGCACACAGCATAACCTAGAAGGAAAGAGCCAGACTGACATGAAAAGGTCTCTCTGGCAGGGTTTCACTGGCTCAATACACAGCTACAGCAGGAAGGAGGCTCAGGAGTCCCAGAAAGGGTAGTAAATATAAAACATCTTATCTGCATGCGTGTGTGTATAGACAACACTCAAACTGTTCACACTTTTAACACCAAGGGCAAACACCGTTCAGGTTACCACATTCCATGAAAGACAACAAAGAGAGAAATCAAGAAGGGCTTATCTGGGCTACTTTTTTAAAATATCAAGATTTGCTCTTTTTAAATTTACATGATATTAGCTTAACAATGACCATGACCAGAACTCACAAAATCCTGAGGGCATAGGTAAATGTAAAAAAGATGCTGACTCATTCAGCAAATCCTAAAATGAAGAGCCCTCTGAATGATGGAGGACAAATAAAAACTAAATACTATTAAAGGGGCATGTATTAAAAGAAATAATCTTATGACCTCAAGATATGGTACTAGGTAAAAATATAAACAATTGAAACATGTTTCTTAGCTGATACCATCAAAGAATAAGCTGGTGAGATCCAAATCTCAAGTAATATTAAAATACAAAAGATCAATTCTTAGGAAACAAAAGAACGACGTTGTATTTTGTTCAATCACTAACATATCTAGTGAATTCTTCATCATGAAGGGTAGTTAAGTGTAACTCAGATAACTACCAAATAAAGATAATAAAGGGGAGAGTCAACCATTAGGTACAGCACATCAGGACCCTGAAATTATATAATTAACTTTTCTAATTCACTATCAACTGCTACCCAAGGCCGCTTCACACTTCATCCCGAGTATCCCAAAGATTGAGCATCTCAACCCCCAATTTCCAGTTTTGCTGAAAAGCCAGAATGCCACTTTACTCAGTTTTCCAGAGACTTTGCACTACTTACCACTGCAGAAATGACACCTTCAAGCTTTTTTATTTTTTTCTGCAACAAACTGAAGACTCCTATTGCAAATGGAAAGTGAGTTTCTTTTAAAGATGAACAGCAAGAAACAAGCACAGCTGTGACCACATGAGAAGTCACTTTCTGCTTCAGGCTGAAGGACTCCTTCTCCCCGATGCTTATTAAATCTTCTACCTAGAAAAATAAACACTCTCCATTACTGGTAGCTCTTAGTTTGCATAAAACAATTTTCTCTACCTCGGACCTATCTGGGGATTATATTTAAGGTGAGATGACAAATACAAAGCCTTTGAAAAGTAGTAAGCACTGACTTCTACATAATTTATAAAATGAAAAATTTCAGAATTATGAACATAAATAATTGTACCTGGCAACTAGATAAATGCTTTAAAATTATACACCTAATACCCTCACAAAGCTTTATCTACTAAAGAAAAAAAAAAAAGAAGTATCTATCCTTTTAGATACTTTGCTATTTTAACAAAAAACATGACTTTGTATTTTAAATAAAAGGAAACAGAAGGCAATTAAAACAATTAATTAAAGTTTAAATAATAATGCAAGGAGACAAAGATCATTCGATCATAATTTTAGTCTCTATAGAATTCTTTGGGGAATTTGGTTCATAATATTTAGCAGGATCTTTAACAATTATACTTAATGTTTGATTATTAAATTCTACTTAGGCCATGAATCTTGCAAAAAAAGATCTTATTAGGCAAACCATGAGAGACTCTTGAACACTGAGAACAAACTAAGGATTGATGAGGGTGGGGGAATGGAAGGGGGATGATGGGCATGGAGGAGGGCACTTGTTGGGATGAGCACTGTGTGTTATATGGAAACCAACTTGACAATAAACTATGAAAATAAAAAAAAAAAAAAAAAAAAAGGAAACAGAAGGCAAAAAGGTACACATTATTCTTATTAGTTCAATGTAAAACCACAATAATCTATGTAAAATGTAAAAGATTTCAATCTGCAGAATATACTAAATACCTCACATGTGTAGAGTGAAACAAAGCTGTCAAAAATGAACACGGTTACTTAAAAAAATCTAGTGAAGCAAACATTGAGAAATCCAGGGGGTGTTCTTCGACAGCAAACCTACCATCTTTAACATTGAAGGAGGATCCCCTGAACGTATATTGTCAGCCAATAATGCAATCATCTTCTGATTTGCTACACCAATTAGTTGTCCTGACTCTGTGCTTTTAATCACATTTTCAAGAGCTGTTAAAAAAAAAAAAAAAAAAAGAACACAGAGGGCCTTTATATCACCAACATCACCTAAGGAATTCTACAGAGTAGGAAATTTAGGCAGAAGTTTTATAATTTTCCTATGAAGGTTTCCTCTGTATTTTTCCTTTTGTCCAATTCTGAACCTATGTGTGGGTCAGCTTCCTCCCCATCGTCCAGCTGACCACTGTACATGGAAACACACTGTAGGTGGAAAGGGGCACCAACGTCCCTTCCCAACGCTGCTGAAAATCTGCATTTAAGTTTTGATTCCTCAAAAACCTAATTATTAATAGCCCAAAGTTAACCCGAAGTCTTACTAATAACAAGCAGTTGATTAACACAGATTTTGTATAAGTATTCCATACTGTAGTCTTACAATAAAGCTAGAGAGAAAAAAGTACTATTTAAGTAATTCCAGGGAAGAGAAAATGCAGAGTACTGTACAGTATTTACTGGAAAATACCTACATTTAAGTGAATCCGTGTAGTTCAAACCTATGTTGCTCAAGGATTGTAGGTTTTTGATCTTAAAAAAATCTAGCTGACACAGAACACAGCAAACATGATTTCAAATAACAGTTACAGCCAACATTTAGTTGTGTTTTTTTTTTTTTAAGTATTTAAAGTGCTTTTTCTAAAAGGCAACTGCATTTCTTACCTTCCTTCCAGCCTCTTAATATAGGGTGCAGGGAGCAAATCCCTGATTTTGATAAATATATAGCAATTTTCATCTCTGCAGATTCCATATCATCATTGATGATAATCATGAATGGCAGCAGATGTACCACCACCTGATTTGACAAGTGATCATTTTCACCGAGTATCTCTTCCTTAATTAGTATGTCTGCTGCTACCTCAAGTACTTTGTACCTAAGACACAAACAGATTTGGCTAAGAAACCCACTAGAGACTTAAATTCAGTCCCAAATCATCATTACATTGTCCCTGCTCAACTGACATTATCCTGGTCTCAACAAACACATTATTCAGACACACCAACACAATCCCTTAAAATCCATGCCAATAAGTGAGTTATCTGGGAGAGCAATTTTGAACTGCTAACTCTGTCAAATCTTTTTTTTTGAGAAACCATTAGGATAACTGTAACATAAAACACATGTCACACTATATATCTCAACTCCATTAAAAAATCAGGCTCCGAAGTTAAAAAAAATCTGAACATACTCTATGTGCTAAAGAACTAAATTATGATGGATACAAAACAAAAACCTGCAAGACATGTTCTCTTCCTCTAAGGAACTTAGTCATGTTTCCATGCACAAAGCTTAGATGCCAAAAATGAAACAACTAGAGCTCAAATAGTACAGAAGGTAACCATGTGCCTCTGAGCTTATTTTCATAGTCACGTTTCATTATAAAGTAATATCCTATCTTCGGAAAAAATAATCAAATAGAATTATATAAAGTAGAACACTACAACTGAGCACTTGGGTGGCTCAGTCAGTTAAGCATCCATTTCAGCTCAGGTCATAATCTTGTGGTTCTTGAGTTCAAGCCCTGCATAGGGCTCTGTGCTGACCGCTCAGAGCCTGGAGCCTGCTTCAGATTCTGTGTCTCACTCTATCTCTACCCTTCCCTCGTTCACACTCTGTCTCTCAAAAATAAACATTAAAAAAATTTTTTTAAATAAAATAAAAACTTCAACTCCCTCCTACCCTACTTCCTAGATTGCAGTATTATGTCACACATTATAGACTTTCTCTAGTTTATGAAGAAAAAATTTCAAACAAAGAGAACAGTATATTAAACCCACACAAATCCTAATTCTTTTTATAATGCAAGAATTACGATTCATTCTACTACCATGACCAAAGGGTCATATAACTAAATTAGAAAATGCAAAAACGTAAAGGAAAAACAAAATCAAACAGGTGTAAGAATTGTGTCAATTCAAAACAGTATGAAGAGAAATGAATACATACCATCCCCTATTTTTTGAAAGTTCTGCTCTTCGAAAGAGATTCAGAAGATTTGAAACAGTCACTTCTGAAGTAAAGTGTTGTTTAAAAATCTAACGGGGGAAAAAAACGGCTGTAAGTAAATTTTCACTTGCTTCAAATACATACGGTACTTGTTAAATAAACTTAAAAAAAAATAGTAATTGTAAAAGAATTTATCTCCCAATAGTCCTTGCACAATTTCAAGGCTTTATGATAGCTATTTCTCGAAAGTGGCATTCATGAGCCAATTTTCCAAGATCCCAAGGTATTTACTATTGATAACAATTCACAAAGCACTTTTTCCCTTTTGAAGAACTTCCCTATAACACAAAGTTGTGCAGTCTGAGTTACCCCGTAAGCACTCTTTAACCAGGCTTAAGTCTGTGCTCTCAAGAGAACAAATTTCCAATGAAGGAGTAATTTCCAAATATATTCCAGCCTAGAGCAGAGATTCACGAGAGGAAAATATTAACAAATTGTGTATTTCAACAAACTCACTCACCTCAAAAGCATTGATAGCCGATAAAACAACATCTATACTATCATCACCTAATCGGGTTAAAACAGCTTCTTTTATGAAAGACTCGTCGACACTCTCCTTAACAAGAAAAGAAAAATTTAGTTGCTGCTCAAACCTAAGATTTTACCCTAGAGAGGAAGCTTGGTTTTGTGAAAAGCACTTCAGATTAGCAGTAAGAAACGCAGGCTCTGATCTACACGCAAATTCAAACACTAAACATACCTGCACTGAGCTAGATAATCTCTAAAGGGTCTTTTTATTTTTATTTCTTTAAATATAATTTACTGTCAAAATGGCTTATATACAACACCCATTGCTCATCCCAACAAGCATAAAGGGCCTTTTTAGAGGAGTAATCACTTGGTACAAACTTTTTTCCAGTTCCTAGAATATACGATAGAATATGTATAATCCAAATTTAACTTCTGCATTAAGAAGTTCATCTTGTAAATAAGAGCCTGCATATTGGGAGCGCAAAGACCACAGAACCAGAGCACCTAGGTTTAAGTCCTGGCACTACCCACCTACCCGCTATGTGACCCTGTGTGGGTGCTTTAACCTTTCCAGGTCTCACTACTCTCACCCACAGAACAGAGCTAGTAATAGTATCAACCCCAGAGGACTGCTACAAGATTAAATAATACACATCAGTGCTTAGAACAAGGACTTTCAAGTAGTAAACATTGTTAAAAGTTAGTTATTATCAAGATTTTTACAAGGATAAGAACATGCACTGAAAAGCCAGTCTGCCAAAACGAGATTTTATTTTTTTTTACGTAACAAAAGAAAATAAAGCACATAATCAAAGTAACAGAAAGACAAGACTGCAAATCAACCTAAATATATTCTTACCCGTGGGTGGTGAAAAAATATAACTAAATAATGCTACAAAAAACAATTAAGGCGCTCTGTTGGGAGATAAAACTAAAATACAAACTGAAGTCCAACTTTCACATAGTAAATGTCACCAGAATTTTCTAAAGAGCTAACAAGTAGTGAAATATCCCCATCTGAAGACAGTAACAACACATAAATCTAAAGGGTGAATGCATCCAGTGCCCTTTACTTAAACACTAACCAAATCCAGAAGGGGACCAAGAAGGAAGGGAGTAAAAGGAGGATGAGAACACCCTCAGATATAACAGGAGCTTCCAGGAATCCTTTTTTCCTTCTAGACACTGGGATCTTCCTATCACAACAAAGACCAGTATTCTATGGCTTAATTATCCAGCTAATCAGTAACACAAACCTATAGCTTGTGAAACACAACTTATGCCAGATCAGAAATGAATCAAAGCTACAGATTATAAATTTGAGTATTACATCAACCACTTTTAAAGAAACATTCTTGGGGTGCCTGGGTGGCTTGGTCAGTTAAAGCGTCCAACTTCGGCTCAGGTCATGATCTCACAGTTTAGGAGTTTGAGCCCCACATTGGGCTCTGGGCTGATAGCCTGGAGCCTACTTCAGAATTCTGTGTCTCCCTCTCTCTTCCCCTCCCCCACACTTCTCAAAAATTAAAAAAAAAAAAATTCTCCTAGATCCTAATGTTGCTATTATTCATATATCGTTTTAAAACGAAGTAACTCAAAAATATAAAGCCAAAAATATTATAAATACAAACCAAATTTTATTTTATTTTTTTTTTTTACAAATAGTTTATTGTCAAATTAGTTTCCACATAACACCCAGTGCTCATCCCCACAAGTGTCCTCCTCCATGCCCATCCCTTCTCCCCCCCACATCCATCAGTCCTCAGTTTTTGTCAGCATTCAAGAGTCTCTCATGGACAAACCAAATTTTTAAGTCCAATATTACAAAACCCTGCAAAACCAAAATAACTCATATTGGAATGAATTTACTATGGTAATTATGATTACATTCTGAAATTAAATTCTATCTGTGCTATGAATCTGGCTCTAGCTACCATGACACAAGTTCAAGTTCAGCACGTTTATACTACTGTATGCCATGAGGACGCTTTGCTCTAGGACCACTTCTCTTCCAGAAATGTTCCAAATATGCAATAGTAGTAAATACAAGAGAATACTATAGATTATCACACAGGTGAACACTCTCATTTTAATTATAGTAACTACACTAAAGGTCTATACCAGTTAACTCTTCGAACCCATGATTTGATGACTATGTAAAAAAAAAAGTAGTTCATTTGAAAGCCAGAGAAAAATTTTAAGAACACAGTATTAGTGATAAGCTCATACAGCAAAAACTATGACAGTATTGTTTAAACGGCTGAAGTTCAGAAAATACTACTCCATTTGAATTACTGCAAAGTCTTGGTAAAATACCATTTTGGTATAAAGACATTATTTACAAATTAAGTTAGCCTTCATACTTACTATTCACAACCACCAAAATGTGAAAACACAAATATAACTTCAGGTACTGAAATCACAGAACAGTGTACCAAAAGATGTCATTCTGACGTCCCCAAATATGCTCATGTTGCACTTAAGAATACCAAAGTCAAATTTCAAAACTACAACATTCTTAGATCATTTACAGAGGTTCACAAATTAGCTAGAAATTGTAGTTTGAAAAACACTGAACTAAGTAGCAATCTGCAACATGGAAACATGAATATAGAGGTTAATAAAGCATGGTGGCTCTAGTAAATGGTGGCTACTGGCACGTATGGTCCAATGCACTCTCTGCGTTATTCACCTTACGTCTGTAATTACACAGTATCAATTGTATTTGGTAACTTCAATTTCTTATTCTAGAATTAAACTGCTCATCTTCAGGATAGAAATACCAGAAATGAAGCTATCTGACACAAACCTCTGATGTCTTCATGATATTTTTCAGATGATTAATGGCCAGAAGTCTCACAGGAGCAAGTGGATGATTCAGACTGAGCATCAAGGATGTATCAGAATCTGCTAAAAACTACAGAATTCATCACAATCACCAAATGATTTCACCATTAAATCTAAGCATCTGATCAAGCATAAAAACCAGAGAAAACTGTCCCAAAATGTCCAACATATTTGATAACAACCATCTAATTCCAGAACCCAAGAAGTAAAGTCTTTGTCTCTAGAATGTAGTACATACAACAGATGAAAAACCTATGCATCCTAAATGTTGTGATTTTGAGCACACTTGTGTCTATGTGTAGGTTTATTTAGTGAAACAATTCTATAAAGTAACTTTGTATTCATTATATGGATCTGACTTCAAACTGAGAAGCACCTGAAATACATCAGTATATTAGCACCTAAATGAAAATATGAATTAAAAAGTTGGTCACTGAACACAGAAAGCAATTCATCTAAATGATAAAACAAGGACTATCAACTACCAAATTAATGACAACTTACTTCACTTATGTAATCAGACTAAGAAGGAAATCGATAAAAAAAAAAAAAAAGAGGACGCCTGGGTGGCACAGTCAGTTGGGCATGGTTGGGCATCCAATTTCAGCTCAGGTCATGATCGAAGGGTTCAAGCCCTGCATTGGGCTCTGTGCTCACAGCTCAGAGCCTGGAGCCTGCTTCTGATTCTGTGTCTCCCTCTCTCTCTGCCCCTCCCCTGCTCACGCTCTCTCTCTCAAAAATGAATTTAAAAAAAAAAAATTTTTTTTTTTAACAAGAAGGAAATCTATCACC
This sequence comes from Proteles cristata cristata, assembly GCA_017311185.1. Classification (NCBI taxonomy): domain Eukaryota; kingdom Metazoa; phylum Chordata; class Mammalia; order Carnivora; family Hyaenidae; genus Proteles; species Proteles cristata. Next base: position 304,069 of record JAESUZ010001281.1, on the reverse strand, counting down.
CTCATATTTGGAAATGAAATATTAAAGATGAAGGTCTAATTATGAAAGAGAAACCAAAACAATCACATTTCTCCTCACAACATTTATTTTCAAGGCTAATTATACAAACTGCTTAAATGTCTAACTTCGAGTAGAAAGATCTAGGGTGAATTAAAAGGAAATTTATGTAGTTCTAATATGATCATGAAATTAAAATCCACCTCCCTTTTTCTCACCAGTGTCTTAAACAGCCTCACGTGGCTAGTGGGTACTGCACTGCAGTGCACATATAGGAGAAAAATAAGGACATGCTAGAAACTTAAGTAGAGCCCCCTTTAAGTAGAGCCCCCTTTTGGTGATTGCTAGTAATACTTCCAAACAACACTTTTCCTGAAATAAGCATCACATTTAGTTATTTAAGTTGTCACACCTTTCTCCAATAATTCAATGCATAACTGAATTGAGGCTTCACAGCCTCCCTCCAGGGAACTAGGGAAACTACTAAATCTTACCTGTCTATCAAACTTTGCAAAGAAAGGAGTGAACTAGTCAATTTATCTCCAGAGCTCCTCAAATAACCACACAAATATACCCATAATTGTAGTAATTCCTCTGAAGAAAAACTTACCTGATACTTTCCTCCACTTGTAGAGAGAGAGATAAATTGATGAAAAAGCTCTTGTTTTTTTAGATCGGTAATTTCTTTTAGGCGTTCCTCTAATACAACATCTAATGTTTTGGGATATCTGGGAAGAAATTAAAGAGTTAATTATTCTTAATGAAGTTACTGACCACACGCACCATACGTGCATAAAAAAATATAAATAAAACCCTAAGAGTATTCCAAAAGTAACGTCTCTATATATAAAAATTACACTCTCTACAGTCCCCAAATGGCCCCTATTTCCTATATAGACAGGTCAAATACACTTAAATCCCATATGGGTCTTCCTAAAGGGGAAAAAAAAGAAGAGCCTCTTTATAAATCATTCCTTATGTTACAATATGAACCTGTGAATCTTCTTTTATAAAACAATATGCACACATTAAAGAAGGGCACAAACACACAACTTACTTGCTTTCTAAAAGTCTGATAAGTGGAAGAAAGTGTTCGTTAAGCAGAGATACTTTATCAGGATCGATTTCTTCTCGTGAGCTATATGAAATATATTCTTCAAAAAGAAGGCTGCAAAACAAAACAAGTATCAGCAGACATGAGTGCTGCTGTTTACTGAGCACCCATTATGTTCTAGATGCTTCAGAAATACTTTGCCATGCTTCCATGAGGTACCAGTCATTCTTACTTTACATACACATAAGCTAGGGCTGAGAACTCTCGTCTGCCTGCGATCATGGGAGGAGAGCCACTGCAGCCAACGCTGAGCGAGCCCTCCTGCGCCATCAACAGAAGAGGTTCTGAAGCCAGATGGACTCCGGGGGCCCACACTCTCAATAGCACTTCCCACATCTACTCTCATTTAATCCACAAGCCAATTCTGTGAGCGAGGGGCGCGAACGACACAGCAGCAGCCAGGCCAATGTTACACAACAGCAGAACCAGATGCAGGCAGTCTGACCTTCAGAACTTACTACTCTACTCTGCTGGCAATGAGAGGAAGGATTCAAGCCCGTGTCTGACTGCAATGCCTACATTCTTTTCACTGTATCGAGTTGCCCTTTAAGTCAAAGAAGAAAATGGGACACTGACTACGTTTACAGAAAAGAATTTTCACTTCAAATCAACCCTCAATATTAAGTTTCTACTTGATACTTACTAAATGCCAACTGTGATGCATTGTTTCAGGCATTTTGATGCACTTATTAACAGGGAACTCGAAACAACCACTAGCTCCACTTAGCTGTAACCCAAACACAGCTTAACTATTAACTTTCTGTGATGACATTTAAGCACTAAAGACAAATTACTTTTTCCTTCTATTGCCATTATTATTGCACTAAGTACTTATAATTAATGAAATGACAAGGACAAAAAAAGGAGTGCATCATAAAAAGATACTAGAAAACTGCTAGTCAATTCTAAGAAGTATACTAAGCTACAAAAATACGAATCAAAAGCACGTCAGAAGGAACAGCTTACCTAGCCAACAAATGGTCTAAGTTGTTCTTCAGTGATATATTTGTAAGTATAGCTTCTAACTGTCTCCTGTAGATTTGCCCATCCATCCCTCCAGTTTCTTCTCCTTAGTATAGAACATAGATTAAAATTGATGGGGACAATTTTTTTTGCACTTAAGTTATTAAATTTATTTATAGCAGAAAACTTTTCTATAGGAATAACTTTAAACCATATATACTGGTATCCAGCTTTTTACCTGTTTATAAAAGTATAGTTCACCTATTCAGCCATTTATACTTCTTACATTTTTGTATATTTTACCTTCACTTCTACTTTACCTGAAATTCTCTACATTTTTAAAAACAAGTTTTTCATGCTTATCTTATTAACAAAACAGAGGTCCAAAAAATAGTCGTTCCAGGTCATATTAAAAGTGGTTGAAGCTGTGACCCAAGCCTAGAGCTCAATAAACTAGCTCTGAAAGCAGGCTGTCAACTTGTATGTTGATGTGCCTTGCTGCCCTGAGTCCTCATCTTCTATTCCACACTTACTGCACATATCTTACCAATCGCATGGCAGTCCTGCCTTCAAAGATTGGGACCACATCGTCACCAGAACAGGAAAAATATACAAGTATTCATGCTAGTCATATTTCTGAAACACATATTTAAACCAACATCCAGCAAGGCAAACCTTACTTTCCAATAAACTGACATACTTTAGAGAGATCTTCCTTCCTAGTATGTTTTTCTTAGTCTAAGTGGCAATTAGAACCAAACGTTTCTTCTTGTCTTTCTGTATTTATTGAAAAATAAGAAGCATATAATGGAAGTAATCATTTTTAATTACCTTTTTTATGGCTTTTTAAATTTTTGGGTTTTTATGTATGAGATTTTCTCCGTCTTTTTATGTTTAGTGACTCAAAGGAGAAAAACTTTTTTTGGCGAGTATCTGTTGTACATGAGTCACTGAAGTTCATTAAATATTTAAATGAGAAAAGGGAAAAGTTTTACTTGGTAATATATGTTAACCATTTTAAACTAATTCCATAGTCTTTTTCATGTAAAGACTGTTTAAGGACACACTTTAGAGGTGCCTGGGTGGCTCAGTCAGTTAAGCATCTGACTCTTGGTATCAGCTCACATCACAATCTCATGGTTTATGGGACTGAGCTCTGTCTCAGGCTCTGCGCTGACAGTATGGAGCCTACTTGGGATTCTCTCTCTCCCTTGGTCTCTCCCCTACTTGTAGACACACTCTTGGGCTCAAAATAAATAAACATTAAAAAAGAACACACATTAAGAAGACACATCACAATTCTGAGCATATCCAATAACAAGTATCTCCTTCAACCAACCTACTCCCCACCTCAAATGTTTTTCACATTGAAAAAAAAAAAAGAAACCTACACAAAAACAATTAGATAGCAGAAACTTGAAATACCTTTAAGATATTAACAGGAGTGTGGTTCTATTTTGAGAGAATTCAATCTTAGACACGAAGTTTCTGGACACAAAATATAAAACCACAAACCTGTAACATGATTAACGATGGAGACAACCAGATGGGGAAGCATGTAACGCAGAAGAGGACTGATGTCATAGATTTCAGAAATCCCATGAAGTATTGTAATAAGATCAGGAACGTTACACAAATGAGGAAATGGCCTTCGAAGAAGTACATAAAATGTTAACTTCAAAAGTCAGCTAATATATGGCAATTAAAAAAAGTATAAAATTTATCTCTGAAAAGAAAAAATTTCTTTAAAAATTTATCTTTTAAAAGAATTATTCAAAATACTTTTATTCTCCTCTAATTACTATTATTCCCCAATTTAGTCATACATACTTTTTCCCAAGGCTCTCTGGCTTCTGTCTCTGCATGAGCACTATCAAGCAACCTAATCCATCCTTGATCAAAGAAGGAATTTTGGTCAATGTTTTGATGATCTGTGAAGCCAACGAGTTAACGAAGGTGTCTTCCATGGTCACTTTCACAGAAATCTGACAGATTATCATGTATGTTGCAGCTCTGTAATCTGGTAAAGACGATTTCAACCCCTAAATATTTTTTAAGATACAAGGAAAAACAATAAACTCTATCATTTAATTCTACTTAAAATGCTACTTTACCTTGACAAATTAAAAATGCCATCAACTGGAGATCAATACTACCTAACATACTGAAAAGTCAACCACTCCCTGGAAGTTCGCCTCTTTTCCTGAGCAGAGATGAGGTTATGTCTCTTGGATGAGAGGAGGGATCTGAGATCTAAATCAAACATTCACTACATATGCTAACAGGAGCCAAAAGGCTCTTTTTTTCTAGGCAAACACCCACCAGTGGAAATGAGGCTTCAGATACAAGACAGTGTCTGATAAAAAGACAATTCTGGGATACCAGCAGGAAGTGAAAGCAGTACTTCCATGGGGAATCTGGGAGGGTGGTTGCAACAAGGCACTCGGGAAGAAGAACACTGAGAAGTGGAAGTCGCTGTAAAAGGAATGATAAGAGGGGCGCCTGGGTGGCTCAGCTGGTTAGGCCTCGACTTCGGCTCAGGGCAGGATCTCGCAGTTTATGAGTTTGAGCCCCACGATGGGCTCTGTGCCAACAGCTCAGAGTCTGGAGCCTCCTTCAGATTCTATGTCTCCCCCTTGCTCTGCCCCTCCGATACCCATGCTTTGTCTCTCAAGATTGAAAGAAAAAAAAAAAAAAAGTTAAAAAATTTAAAAAAAAAGAATGATGAGAGCATGTGCCTTGATGAGATTTTCTAATCCACTCTGCTTCCAGTGAGTCACATGACTGTTAAGAAAACAAATTTGAAAGGTAGTGGCAGGGCCAAACAGCCCACAATTTATTCTTAAGGAGCCCTAAATAAGATCCTACTCTCCGCAAGTTTTTAAGACAAAAAAGTCATACTTTTAACTTAAAAATTAAATCTTGCCAACCATTTAAGTTGTCAACTTAAAAATATTTATGTCTAAGTGAAATTTTTATAAAGCCAGGAAATTCCTTCAAGTACAAATTAATCTATTTTACACATGAGCAGGACCAACCTTTTGGATATATGGAAATAGCTTGGCAACTATATTATCCAATACCCCCTCGGCAGTCACTAGAGCAGACACGATGGTAGAAGCATAAAAAGTTAAGAGCACTCTCAACTGAGCTGAACTTCCAGGATACTCAGCAAAAACCTAGAACAAAAAATACAAAGCAAGGTGAAAATGGAAGGCCAGTTAGATAAACGCACAAAAATATTTATAGCTCCCCTCAACTACTTCAGACTGACCTTCTTATTTTTACCATATGCAACATTAAATACATGAATGCCATCGTTCAATTAAATATGACAAGGATGAACAATCCTCCTCACTTCTGATCATTTCTCAGCTTAAACAGTCACTGTAAGAGGCGCCTGGGTGACTCAGTCGGTTGGAGGTCCGACTTCGGCTCAGGTTATGATCTCATGGCCCATGGGTTCCAGCCCCATGTCAGGCTCTGTGCTGGCAGCTGGCTGGGAGCCTGGAGCCTGCTTCCGATTCTGTGTCTCCCTCTCTCTGACCCTCCCCTGCTCACGCTTGCACTCTCTCAGACATAAATAAAACATTTTTAAAAAAAAAAGTTAGAAACAGTCACTGTAAATAGAATTTGACAAGAAAAAGAACAATATATTTTTGTAGGAAAACACCTTTGTGATCAAAGACTGATTCAAACTGCTCATGCTCCAGAAGAGGAGGCCACTTAACAAAAGGAACTTCTTCAAAGCACACAGTTATCAGACAGGTTTTCTTCATTCAAAACAAGTCATCTTAATGCAATCAGAGTCAGGAAACCAGATACCACTCACCTTCACAGATTTTGTCACCAGACTACAAATGAAATCCATGAATCCAAGATCTTTGTAGCAGTGGGTAATCAAAGTTCCCCTAGCTAAGGGCACTCCATGTTGCTGTTATAGAAAGAACCAAAACTTTTTAAAGATATTGATCAACTGATCCTTTTTTTGAAGTACCTACCACAGTAACAACTTTGTACTGATGCAGTTCATAAATACAAAATACAGCCTCTCCATATAGCTGGTGGTAGATAGGAAATTAACATATAAAATTGTGCAAACTCTAGAAATCCAAAAGAGGTCAGCAATGGGGGTAGAAGTACTCAATGAATATTGCCTACGTATTATGTGTTGCATTTTCATATATATTTGTCTAAATGTGGATTCTCTAGATTCTTCAGAACTCTACTAGTTAGACTGGGTTTTTGAGCCAACGTGTTATGGTTGTCTTTGCTTTACAATAACACTACTAATAGAAACAGAGTAGGAACCCAGAAAACTTATACTGTTATTTCCACCACTTAGCATCATGCATGGCATGTACTCGGTGCTCAATAAACACTGAATAAAAGACAGGAGAATCTTAAGTGAATGTTAATAGGTGAGTGGAGTTGCATACCTGAAACAAATGTGCCTAGAGAGCATTGGCGTCTGTGTGCAGAGTAGGGGAAAAAATGACCTAGATGTTATATTAGCAGAGGGAGTAGTTTGGTAAGCTTTATTATAGGTTGTCTTTCTCATCTTGAACACTTACCAGCTCAAGTGCTTTACATCCAGACTCTTGGGCCGTATTTCCAATTAAAAATGCCCATTCCTTTCTTTTTACTACTTTTGATCTCTGATCCCACTATCATCACACATCAAATTACCTCTTTTCAAGGTCTCAGTCTCAGTCTACTTTTGCCTCATCTGTCCTCCTCCTAGCCTGAATTGCCATACTCAATAATCAGTAAAATTCCTGTTAACCTAAATGTACTTTCTTCTACTACGTGTTGCAAACAAAGTGAAAACGGCAAGTCAATTGTTTTATTACAAAACCACGCTAACTGATTCTTACCAAACTCTTCCTGGAAGGCAACTATCACCCTCTCATTCATCTACAGATTAAAAAAAAAAAAGGATACTGGGATTTAAACTTCAATAATTTCCTTAAGTCCTTCATGTCATCCCTATCCTTTTAATTTTTTAAAGTACGTATCTGCTTTTCTTCACCTCCAATTTTTTTTAAAGCAATACAGTTCCAAGATCTAAAATGTCAGATAGCAGTGTAGTAGAAAGATAATACATTTTAAAATCAGACCTAAATTCAAACCCTAACTGCTACTTTATATTTATTTGAACTTGGGCAAGTAATTCTCTTAGCCTGTGCTCATCTGTAAAACTAGTTAATATAAGGTCAACTGCCTAGCCTAATGTCAGCTGCTAAATAAATGCCAATTTCAACTAGAAATTAGGAAATAAAAGTGATGGAGGTAATACTGGACTACCTTTAGCAGCAGTGAGGACTTAATATTTTTTCCAAATTGTATCCCTTAATCAAGATCTGTAATGATTATAGATACAGGTCATTCAATAATCATACCTTAACTGGTGACAACCAAAACCATTTGTGCTTTGGATTATTAATTTTCAGAAGCTGTATAACTCGCACAAATATTCTGGTCTCGTGGTACGGTAGAACACAAGCAATGAGGCTATCTTGATTATAAAGATGGATATGGAACCTGTGGGGAGAAAAGCAAACAATTCAAAATGATACTAAACCCCCAAGCATTTATTTCCTTCCAGGTCCGGATTCTCTATCAATGGGCTAGAACTGCTCAAAATAAGTATCAACAAAAACAATTACATAACTATAAGACAAAGAACACTAAATGATAAACCTCTATTTTGCATTAATGTACTCCTCGGCAGAGTTCTGTCAACTCTTACGCAGTATTTAATATTCAATATCAAAATCTATATCCCATTCACTTTCTCTCAACTTAAAAAAGAAAAAAAAACCCTATTATTAAATTAACATAATTGTGGGACCACTGTGGTCAAACCAACCGAAAACCAACTGGTCAACTAGGCAGCAACGCTTGGCTCCTCTCCATGCTCTAAAGTTCAGCTTCCTCAGCTTATCAGAACTCTAAAACCAGAAGACTAAAATCACATTACTTTCTCTGAATTAGAAAAAGTCAGATTACAACTTTTTATAATTCATCCCTAAACTTCACACAACTTTGTACGGGCCCCTCTACTGTAGTAAGGACAGGCACATTAATCACACCAGATACACTAAATCCTTTCCAGCCTTGAAGACCTAGCTCAAATGCGTCTGCATTCAGTATGCTTTTCCTAATCCTCCAGCGAACTGATTCCTCTTACGTCTATTTACACGCCAAACTTACTCGCCAACATGCTACTTTCTTCACCAAGCTTTCCTCAACTACTTCAGGCAGCACAGCAGCCTCAAACTTTGCATACACTATTATTTCAAAACAATAACCAAGAGCAGCCTACTTAACCTTGTATTGACTCTAATGTTTACTTAACAAATTACATGAATAAATTTAAAAAAGTACTCCTTATGCTAATCATCTATGAGGTCCAGGGGAAGGAATTAAATGCTAAAAGAAAAAGGGAAACATTACAGACTTTGTCTGATGACTCTAATTTTCTGATTATCAGAAGCCCCAGGTTAAGCTTCTGTTTTCTCAATGACTCACATGCTTCCAGAAGGGAAGTCACTTTAGCCCCATGTCTCCAATTAAGGAGACAAAGCTCGTTCTACTTTTAAAACATACAATACACGGCAAAATAAACAAAACCGTGTAAGCTGTGATATGATGCCAAATGAGTAAGGAAATAAGCTGAGTATTCTTATGAGACAATGTCCAAAGAGTCAAACCTTGGAAAAGGTTTGGAAGGTCAAACCTTGGAAACAGGCTTGTATCTCAGATTACTAGCTGTGTAGGTGTTAACTACTCAGGTAAGTTAACCCCTCTATGCCTCGATCCTGTAAACTGTACGATGGGGAAATCACACAGATCTTTCTATAGGAATGCTGTGAACACGGAGACAGTGTACGCCAAGTGATTACCACAGAACCAGGTACATAAGTGCTCAATATACATTAGCTGTTATTGTTTTTCTTTTTTTTTTTTTTTTGTTTTTTATTTATTTCTAGGAGAGAGAGAGAGACAGCGTGAGCAGGGGAGGGTCAGAGAGAGAGGGAATCACAGACTGAAACAGGCTCCAGGCTCTGAGCTGGCAGTCAGCACAGAGCCCGACGCGGGGCTCGAACCCACGAACCGCGAGATCATGACCTAAGCGAAAGTCGGACGCTTAACCGACTAAGCCACCCAGGCGCCCTTTTTTTTTTTTTAATGTTTTTTTGTTATTGTTTTTCTTAAGTGATGACATTTTAGAGAATACTATTTGCTTCTTCCCAAAGCACTGGATTTGCTATTTTGGCAAGAAAGTTTAATAATACCCTTTGGCCCCAATAGGCAGTAATGATTTGTAATGGCAAAGTGATGTGAGCTCCTTGGAATTAAGTTGGTCTATTAACTCAAGATCTCTAGCAGCTGTACTTCTATCAACAAAAAAGAGTTTAACAGAATGGCATGCTTATCTCTCCTAACAGACATATGTTAATCTCTTCAAAGACCTAACTTCTTAGCTTTAAATTGGTTTAAGTGTTCTCATTACTTAATTTTTTAAAAAGATCCAAGCTGTTAGCCCATAGTTCTTTCTGTGATTTCATTTGCTACCTGTGAATCAACCACTCCAGACACTTCTGTGCTGGCTTAAGCAGGAAGTAAGGGGACAAGTGAATAAGGAATAACGAAATGTTTTCATCCAGCTCTTTGTTCACTGCTTTGGTCTGAACGCTGCGCTCCAGTGTTTTTGCTAGCTGGCTGAACAACGGTGCTTCAAACTGCTCAAAGGAAGGATCAATCCCAAGCAGCTCTTCCAGGCCAGTGCATCCTAGGAAAAGAACAGATTATTTTCATTTATTTGTCATTTACTTTGTTTATTTTTGAGAGACAGAGCATGAGAGGGGGCGGTGCAGAGAGCGAAACACAGAATCTGAAGCAGGCTCCAGGCTTTGAGCTGGCTGTCAGCACAGAGCCCAAAGCGGGGCTCGAACCCACGAACCACGAAATCATGACCTGAGCTGAAGTCAGAAGCTTAACGTACTGAGCCACTCAGGTGCCCCGTGGACAGTTTAACAGTTCTTTGCAAGCAAACTCATCTCACTCCTCTTTTACAGTTTTAACTTACCCCCCAAAATCTCACATAATCTGTAATAGTTCCAAACACAGATTTTTAGTTTTCAACATAAAAAATAAATCTTATCTCCCCAGCTAGAACAGAAAGTTCTGCCTGGCAGGTGCCATTCTTAAAAGAAAGAAAAAAAAATCCTTAAATAACCAGGCCAGTCCCCACAGGAATGGGGAAGACTCCTCCTCTACCCCAGCCAAGCCTCCGGCCTTTTTTTTTTTTTTTGACTGTTCTTTCACACCACACATTAGTTAACCTCCCCAACCTTGTTTCATCTGTGAAATTCAGATGCTGCTACGTTTCAAGCATCAAGAACACAGTTATTTGTTATCCTCTTTCTCTGAATTACGCAAATCCACAAACTAGAAACTGTTAAAGACGACAGAGTCAGAAGAGAAAACAATACAGCAACATCCTCAAAACGGGTGCATCAAAGAGCTTTTCTGAATTAACGGGTAGCTCACCAATGGCAAAAGCGGTGTCCCTGTCGATGGAGGCCGCTTCCTTGGGGTCAAATAACAAAGAAGCAACTTCATCTCTCGATAACAGGCTGCGGTCACTTTGAGGGAGCGCGAGGCGCTGGAGCTGCTGGGCTAAGGACGTCATCTTCCACGCAGGCGGATTTCTAAAAACACAGGCTAAAAAACAAAAACACTGTGAGGAGTCTCCAGAAAACTACAGGTGGATGAACCACGAGCCTATAATGCCTCGCATACAAGTAACTTTCCTCGCACTCAGAACCGAGAAGACACACAGCCGGCTGCTCCGGGACTCACGCACCCCAAGGTACACACGCCATAGCAACAGCGTTAACTCAAGTTCCCGGGGCCACACCGTAGCTTTCTTCTGCCCCGACTCCGCGAGACTCGAAAACCTGCGGACACCTCACCCTCCTTTGCCATACCGTCTACACTCCTACAGCTCCTGCTCACCGAGATTTCGAATTCGGGACGCAAGTCCAGAGCGGCCAGTCTTCACAGCAGTTCCCACATGCTACCTAAACTGCCGGCTCTTGCCCGGAAATTCAAAGCATGCTTCAGGGGAACTTCCTGTTTCAGGCACTACGGCAAGAGAAGAGGTACAAGCTTGTCAGCAATGCGATATGATGACTCCGCCTCCCTGTGTCGAAGCCCCGCCCCTTCGCCGTGCCAGATTTCAGGCTCTGGCCCTGGTTTCGGTCCGGCTGCTGTGCTGGAGCTGCCCGTCCGCGCCCTGCTTTGTGCCTGAAGGTTTCAGTCTAGAGCTTAGCCTTTTGTGAGCGTTAAGGATCAGTAGCTGGAACCATTCATTCCACTTACCCAGCTTTCACTATGTACCAGCAGATAGATTAGCCGGCGGTTAAAAATGTGAGCTATGAAGTCACGTTGAGTGGGCTCAAATCCCGGTGCTAGCGCCCCAGAGCTCCACCGAATTATTTCATAAGTTTGTTACCTTCTCTATAATGTGGGGAAAGGCTGAGAATTTCACGCGGTGAGTTGCTGATCGAATGACGCGAGCCGGTCTATAAATGGTGGTTGCCACAACCTTGGATCTTGGGGACCATCGTGTCACCGACCACTTTGCATTCCTGGAAAACCCATACTTTTTTAATTTTTATTTTAAAGTTAACCTTATTGAGATACACTATACAAACCAAATCACCCAACTCAGTTCAACAGTTCTGTGAGTTGTAACAAATGAAGATGTAACTCTCCCCATTTGAAAAAAACCTCTCTGCTGTGATGCCCACTCCTACTCCCGGCCGCTGGCAACCACTGGTCTTGCCATAATTATAGGTTAAAGTTGCTGAATATGAATATACGACCATCTGTTTCCAAAGCAGGTGGTGGTCCAAGTGAAGTGAAGTGGTCCAAGAAGCTACCCAGGTGGTGGGGATGATTGGATATCCTATACCTTTCCTGGATCATGATTGGAGCCAAAGTCAGACCCTTGACCAGCTGAGGCACGGAGGTGCCCCATTAGCACAGACTTTTGTTGTTTTGCTTTAGCAGCATTCAGAACAACTCCCCCGCCCCCATCTACAGATAGTTAATAATCTTTTATAATAATCACTATGTGGTGTTAATTGCCTCAGGAGAATAAGTTCTGGATCTATTTCCACCCAAGCAGACCTCTCAAAGGAATTTTTTTGTTCTAATGTGTAAAGGGAATTTTGCCTTGACAAGAACAATCAACTTAGGGAGAAGTTAAAGTAGTAAGAAATGAAAACCAGTACCAGTTTATCCACAAAGCATATTTGCTTTTTCACATCAAAAAAAAAAAATTCTGAGTATATTTTTAAAAGTGTTATCAAAATGAAAATTTTAAAAAGGAAAACTGCTACAGGTATTTGGTCCAACTCTTTGTCTACCAAGAAAGAATTCACTGAAAATTTAAGCAAACAGGCATTTATTTGGGCAATGAGAATTGCAATTTGGGAGAGTCAAATAGAAACTTGAATTGCACTCTGAGGAAGACAAAGGGGGCAGAGGATGTAAAGGTGAAAGGTCATGACTACAGTTCTCATTTAGGTCTTCCGTGCAAAATAGGAATTAAAAGTAAGTTAACTGGGTTTGGTTGGATTAATAGATAAATGAAGGATTGAAACTGGTCAAATCAGATTGCCTTCTCAGTTTGAAAGATTCAGGTGTCATGGTGATGAGGGAGTTAAGTCCAGGCTGAGGGCTTGCAGCTGGCAAAAAGGTTCCTCCAATGAGGACATTCATAAAGTCTTCCTCCTTTATGTCCTCTCTACCCTACCTAAAAGGGCTAGGCTTAGCTAGGTTCGTTTGCTCCATGCTGAAATCTTTTATACCTTTCTATGTCAATTCCAATGATATACAGTGCCATGTTGAATTTTACTTTGGAAGTAAACTAGGAAAGTAAGAAAACAAGTCAAAGTTTCATTAAAAAATATATTTGTAAAAGAGCATTTACTTTAAAATATACCGTGATTTTGAATTATATATTTTTCTCCATTTTAGAAGAATTCTTTGGATATATTCCTGATTGTTTTCTGATGATCTCTTCCTTGGATTTTGCGATTCTATGCCCATCTCCCAGTTTGATTATTTAGTTGAGGAGCAGAGCAAACTTACTTTCTCAGTTGTTATTTGAATTTAAAATATCATTTGTATGGCATGTGTGGCTCTTCACTGCTTCTCCCTATATATTCTTTTCATGACTTTTACTATTTTAAATCCATTAACTCCATAATTTTAGCTGTAAGTGATACATATTTCTTGATGCAAGGATAAACATGGTTTTCAGAGATGATATTTTAACCATATGTTCTTTCATCTGATGAGGGATGCCATTGTGACAGAGTGATGAATTCTGTTCCTCATTTCGATCACTATTCAGGGCAAGGACTCTACCTCCACCCCACAATTTCCAAGAGTGATCTGAATGAGTGAGGTTTTTTTTTTAAGTAAAAATTTTTAATGTTTATTTATTTTTGAGAGAGAGAGAGAGAGAGAGAGAGAGAGACAGAGTGTGAGCAGGGGAAGGGCAGAGAGGGAGAGGAAGATGCAGAATCTGAAGCAGGATCCAGGCTCTGAGCTGTTAGTATGGAGTCTGACTTGGGACTTGAATCCACGAACCATGAGATCATGACCTGAGCAAAAGTCAGACACTTACCTGACCAAGCCACCTAGGGCCTTTGGCCATTATAAACTGAACTATCAGGGGAGATTTCAGTGCTTAATTGGATTAAATAGCCCATAAGTTGATTTTTTTAAAGGGTATTCTCCCTCCTTCACCCCACCCCTTTTAATGCATAGTACCGATACTTTGATTCATTCCGTGTGTCCCTTATGCCAAGCCAGGCATATAGTGGTGAACAAGACAGCTTATGGAACCCGCATACCACCAGGAAGAGACAGACAATCAGTAAGCAAATAGATAAATCAGAAAAGCTTCAAGGAATGTGAGAAGGACTCTAATGACCCCACTGAAAAGCCACATGAAGGGGGCGACAGAGAAAAGGCAGTGTGAATGGTTGGCGAAGAACTTCTGAGGAGGGAACATTTAAGCTGAGACCTGACTGAAAATTCTTGACAATACGGAGGTCATCCCAGACATGACTGATCTTGACATTGACTCCATTCCAGTCACAGAAAGAGCTTCTTTCTTTCTTTCTTTCTTTTTAATGTTTTATTTATTTCTAGGAGAGAGAGAGAGAGACAGCATGAGCAGGGGAGGGTCAGAGAGAGAGGGAGTCACAGACTGAAACAGGCTCCAGGCTCCGAGCTGGCAGTCAGCACAGAGCCCGACGCGGGGCTCGAACCCACGAACCGCGAGATCATGACCTAAGCAAAAGTCGGACGCTTAACCGACTAAGCCACCCAGGCGCCCCAGAAAGAGCTTCTTTCTGTCCTTCGAATACACCAAGCTTCTATTGTCTTCACAGCACTTATATAATTACGTGGATCTATCTCGTTTGTTCACTTACTTATTTCTTGTGTCTTCTCACTTGAATACTGTCGTCACATAGACTAACATGAAGACCACCCCTAAAATCATGGAGGCTGGGTGAGTGTACGAATAGACTAGTCTACTGTCAGCCTAAATAATTAAAAGTTATAAGTCAACCTAACACATTTTTGCTCCTCTTTCTCTGCCATTATGTTGCCAACTTTGACAAGTAAACATTTATAATGATAAAATAAAAATGTTTTTATATGAATGAAAGACAGTAAAATATAAAAGATGACAGTACTTAATTATTGCACCTGTATGATTGGCTGATAATTCTGGATGAGTAATAAAGACAGATAAAGCTAATATGTTTCCTATATATTTATCCCATAAAATTTTGCTTTCATTTCAGCAAAATTACCAGTTATGTTGTTTAACCCAAATTTTCATCAGTGGCGCTTTATTGACAAAAATGATCAAAAAGATTAAAAAATAAAATTTAATTATATTCAAAGTACACAAAAGTTGAATATATTTTCATAAAAATGGAAATTCAAAAGTCCATACATTTTATTTTTCACTGGTTTTCAACAGTTGTCTTTCTTTTAGGAAGGCAAAACAGATTATAATTAATGACAAAATTTCAAATAAAATAAAGCAGAAGTTTTTTCTTTTTTGGTAAATATTACCCTATTAAATATTTTCACAAAAAATAAATTAGTCACAAGTTTGTCATCCAATGTCCATCTAGTTGCCAGTGTAAAGAATCAGTAACACCTTTTGTTCATGTTACTTCTATATCTACCTATTTTGAAATTAAAAGTCACATGAATTGCTTAATATTGTAAACAATTTTCAGCTACTCTATCCAATTATTGAGAATCCTTCACTAATTCCTGAGTACATCTAGGCCCATAAATTGGAAAACAAAAGGAAACAAGAAAGTACATGTGTAGAACTACTTAGGAAGAACACTTCATCATGCAGAAATCTCTTATGTTCATGCCATCTGAAAAGAAGAACATGACAAGTTAATCAATTTGCCTTTTCTCTTACCTAAAGCCCTCTCACATACAAATCTTGCTGGTGCTCTGACACAGTGTCCAGGGGCAGTACAACTCGTAAGCCTCTGGAGCATTCAAACAGGGTTTGCTTTCACTTGAAAGCATGGGACAAGAGACCTGTTTCCTTGATCCTTAAACACAAAACCAGAGACTGGATGTGCAGGTTATGCAACAACGGAGCTAAAAGCCAGACTTTGAGAAACAGGCTCCCACATTTCTAAACAAATTTTTAAATGTACTCATGCACAATGTGAATTCAGGCCTTACCCTGGTCCAAGGGTGGTATTGAAGACGGGGGTTTCTCGTGCTTACTACTGGATCCGAGCTGGGATGTAACGTGCCTGGGGTGTGGTTGACAATAAATATTTCTCGGCAGAACAAATGAGTGAATGAGCATAAATGTGTATAAGCTGTTTTTGTCTGTATCTCTTTCTTATTCAAGAAATGTATAGCAGAATATAAGTGAATGAAAGTAACATAGTTACTGGAATGACTGAGAAATATTCTAACTATAATAAAAGAAAACTATTCAGGAACTCCAAAAAAAATTTTGCACATTATTTGCATCATATATCACAATTGTTGGGATACTTGAAAATATACCTATTAATGAGAGATGAATCAAGATGTATCTTATGAGCAGTGTAAATTCAGCATGTGAAATATACACTTCAGGCAACAAACACGTGACTTGGTAAATGAACTGAGACGTTAAATATTGGTTCTTCCTATTACGTCCCAGTCAAAGTCACTTACATTATTATGAACTTGAGCACTTGTGGTCCCATCCACCAGAAATTACAATTATTTTTCTGGTTATTTTGAAATGCAGTGGTAGGGAGCTAGGAGTTGGGGAAAAAGTATATATATCAATAATATACATATATCAAAAATAAATATGTCAATTGCAGAAATTCCCTGGTGTATCTCCAGCAGCCAGCAGATGGCACCAAAGCATTTTCCTGATTCCCGGAGGGCATTCATCAGTATCCCCAAGGAACACGTGAAACAGCAGCTTTCAAACTTTTTAAGTTTAAAAATTGTGTACAATTATACAAAAATTGGTTCATAGAATTTTCCACATATTAAATGCAATAAAATAACGTTTTTAAACATTTAGAAAGCCACAGGACTTTCTTAGAAAGTCACTTAGATTTTCTTAGCTAATAAGCATTATTCAGTCATCCGTTCAGTAAATACACTAAATTGTATGTGCAGATGTCCTGAATCCCTTTCTCCCCACCCCCACCTCATTCTAAGTTCATTTCCATTGCATATTTGCTGCTGGGGAGATTTTTGTGTTGAGTAGGATCATGGTGAGGTTGACAACTGGGAAAGCCAGCAAGGGGAAATTAATAGAAACATAATGACAAGAGTTATCAGAGAACCCAGGAAAGTTTAGGTGGTTGGTGAGGAAGCGAAGGATTCAGCTCTCTGTGGGCTTAATTTGAAGAACTTAGGGTAGAGAGAGGAGTTTGGGAGATAAATTGAAAAGAGCAGCTCTCTGTCTAAGATGATATTAGATAGGAAGTAAACAAAGAAAAACAATTTTTAGGTTTTATCATTGCTATGTTTGTATTCTCTCTTTGGTATTCTCCTTTTGGAGTGGTGGGCTTGGTATGGTACACTTTATTGATGATACTTGAGAAGGTGGGGCTCCCCGAGGGCCTCTCTTTCTTCAGAGAGTCTGGGATGGAAACTGGGTAGAGGCCAGGAGATTCTCAGTGTGTTGGGGAATGAGTTGGGGCAAGGAACCTCCAGCAGCTGAAGGCTTCTCTCTTCCTCTTGCTCTCACTGGTGCCTGTGGTCCAGGGGGTCTTACTCGCTGGAAGCCATGTGGACCATACGGTCCACCACATGGTTGCTATAGCCAAATTCATTGTCATACCAGGAAATGAACTTCACAAAGTGGTCATTGAGATTAATGCCAGCCCCAGTGTCAAAGGTGGAAGGTGAGTGTCATTGTTGAGGTTGCAGGAGGCAACCTGGTCCTTGTGTAGCTCAGGATGCCGTTGACGGAGCCTTCTGATGCTCTCTTCACCACCTTCTTGATATCATCATATATGTCACCTTTTTCCAGGCGGCAGGTCAGATCCACCACTGACACGTCAGAGGGGTGGGGACACAGAAGACCATGCCAGTGAACTTCCTATTCAGCTCAGGGATGACCTTGCCTAAAGCCAGTAGACAAAGGGATGATGTTCTGGGCAACACCTCAGCCATTATGCTATGCCTTCCCCAGAATGGTCACCCATAGTCTTCTGGGTGGTAGTGATGGCCTCGACTGTGGCCATGAGTTCCTCCATGGATGACCTTGGTCAGAGGAGCCAAGCAGTTCCTGGGGCAGGAGACATGGCTGACAATCTTGAGGGAGTTGCCATACTTCTCATGGCTCATGCCCCTCACAAACATGGGGGGCATCTGGAGAAGGAGCAGAGATGATAACCTTCTTACCACCACCTTCAAGTGAGCCCCAGCCTCCTACATGATGGTGAAGACCCCAGTGGACTTGACAACATACTCAGCACTAGCATTACCCCATTTGATGTTGGCAGAATCTTGCTCCTGGAAGGTGAAGTTGGGCTTTCCATGGATGACCAGTTTTTTGTTTTCAGCATTGACTGTGCCATTGAATTTGCATTGTGGAATAGTACTGGAACGTGCAGACCATGTAGTTGAGGTCAAAGAAGGGGTCATTGATGGCAAGAATATTCACATTGCCAGAGTTAAAAGCAGCCCTGATGACCAGGTGCCCAATATGGCCAAATCCATTTACTCCCAGCTTCCCCATCGTGTCTTGGGGATGTGGCTGGCAGTGCATCAGAAGACATGGCTGTCTGTCTATGTGGCAGGAGCAGAAAGCCTCCCTTTGGTAATCTTAAAAAAGACTTCTCTGAAGATTTTGGTTTATTTTTAGTTCTATCTAGGAATCAGACTAATATTTTTAGTAAGATAACTCCATGCTGTAACTAGTTTCAAGACCCAGTAAACCAGTTTAGTTTAATGTGGGTTATTTAAGTATTGCAAACAAAGAGATGAAAACGCCATCATTTCCCAGTAACGTGATTATGTACATACCTAGACAAGTCAAGGACTTAGTTCTAGAAACAGCTGGATATTGTATGGAATATAAGAAACAGCATTGGTGCAAGCATAGACACACAGAGGCACACACACACATCTGATGTCTGGAGCATTTTATCTGTAATTATAAGAAGCCAACCCTACAAAATAAGGACCAATTTCTAAAAGCAAAACACACACACAGTGGTTGAGAGAAAAATACATAAGAGCTTTGTGAAGATGCAATAAAACTTTATGGAAAGTTAAAACAAAAGATTTGAATGAGTGTAGAAGATTGACAACTATATTATACTCCTGGATAGGAAGACAAATATTATATAAAATGTCTATATATCATCTCCACGTTAACTTACATACTTAGTTTAGTCTTGAGAAAAATCGCAGAATGGTTTTTAAAATTTGACAAAATGTTTCCTAAATGGATAGAAAAGGACAAGTGTAACAGAATAACAGAATTATTTAAATAATTCTCAGAGGGAAATTTCATGGAAAATTATAATACGGTAGATTAGCATTATTAGGTATTAAAAATATATGAGAATTGGGGCACCTGGGTGGCTCAATCGGTTAAGCAACTCAACTCTTGATTTTGGCTGAGGTCATGATCTCACAAACTGTGAGCCCACGTTGGGCTCTGTGCTGACAGTGTGGAGCCTGCTTGGAATTCTCTCTCTTGTTCTTTGCCCCTTCCTCACTCATGCTCACTCTCTTTCTCAAAATAAATAAATAAACTAAAAGAAATTTTAAAAAATAAACTAAATAAAAATACATCAGAAAGCAACTACAAGTAAAAGAGTATAGCTTTGGGGCAAAGATAGACTGATGGATCCTCAAAGCCAAAGAGCTAATCCGGAAATAGACCGGAAATATATGTGAGTATTTAATATAGTACAAGGTAAATTTCAAAAACAATCAAGGAATTAGGAGACTGGCTGGCTTAGTCAGTAGAGCATGCGAATCTTGAACTTAGGCATGGGTTTGAGCCCCATGTTGGGTGTCAAGATTATTTAAAATAAAAAAACAATCAGGGAAGAAAATATCCACTAACTGATATTGGGGTAAGTAATTTGGGTGGAGAAAAAAAATTGAAATAGAAATTCCTCTCAATCCATACACAAGAATAGATTCTGAACTACCTAAAGACATCATAGTTCTGAATAGAATGCAATAATCTGGGACCATATTAACACTCTCACTGGAAACAACCAAAATATGGACAAAATATATGACGTAACAATTTGTAAGACCCTGTACATCTGATAACTAAGTTTTCAGTGATCCCAGAGAGACATGAAATAAAAGAGGGGAGCCCCATGGTTGCCTTGGGAGAGCCTTCTGGAAACCTAGGCAGAGCAGAGTGGATTCTCTGAGCTGAAGACATGGAGGTCAGAGTCCAGAGAGAACAAGGTAGATAAGTTTGTAGGACAGAATACTGAAGAAGAGAAACCCTTGAAGACAGTGGGCTCTGGAGATCTGCGAGGGTCCCCCTGGAACACTGGTCAGGGCTTGCTAAAACTGAGGAAAGAACCATTTGAAGGGATTAGAGTGAACAGTGCCCACGTTCACATAGCGCCAGGAATAGAGCCCTACTAGTGAGATGAAAGCCTCTCGACTGGGTAGGGTTCCTAGAAGTGGAGTAATTGAAGCAATAGACTATACATAAGCACTGCTCCACTGTCACCTAACACATCTCAACATCAAGTCATGGAAGATAGAACTGTGATCTATCAAGTGATCAAGCTATATTCCAGAGCAAAACTCAAGAACATCTAAAGGAATACAAAACTATCCAGCACCAACCAAGGTAAATTTCGCAATATCTCATATTCAATAAAAACTCATGAGGCCCATGCAAAAAGAGAAGAAACTACAAAACATAGTGAAGAAATGTCTATTGAAACAGACCCAGAACTAACACAGACTTTAGAATTAGCAGACAAAGACAATAAACGTTATTGTAACTATATTCCATATGTTCAAAAAGCTAATAGAGACATAGGATGTTTTAAAAAAGACCCACACTGAGCTTCTAAAGAAGAAAACTGTGATGTGTAAGATAAAAAATACACTGCTTGCGAGTAATGGTAAAGTAGATGTCACAGAAGAAAAGATTAGTGAACTTGAAAGCGTAGCAATAGAAATCACCTAAAATGAAACACCCATGGGGAAGAGAATTCTTTTTTTGAAACGAACAAAACAGGGGTGCCTGGGTGGCTCAGTCAGTTAAAAGCGACTGACTTCGGCTCAGGTCATGATCTCACGGTTTGTGGGTTCGAGCCCTGCGTCAGGCTCTGTGCTGACAGCTAGCTCAGAACCTGGAGCCTGTTTCAGACTCTGTGTCTCCTTCTCTCTCTGACCCTCCCCTGCTAACACTGTCTCATGAACCGTGAAATCATGACCTGAATTGAAATCAAGTGTCAGGCACATAACCAACTTAGCCACCCAGGTGTTCCAGATATTTTTTAAATAATGCATAAACAAACTTGAAAGACAAGCAACAGAGTAAAAAATAACAAATATAGAAGATAAAAGGATAATATTATATAGGTATATAACACATATCTCTTAATAATGAATAAAACACTAAGGTTTTAATAGATAAACAGCCAAAAAACATAACCAAGTGATTTACACACATAATATCCAACTATTAAACTTATGGGAAAATATTCAACTTTGTTAGAAAGCAAAAAAATGTAGATGAGAATAATGCACCTCATACCTACTAAATTAGCAAAATTTTTAAAAAGTAACTGTTTATCCTGGAAAAAGCAGATTTTAATTCATATTTTCATGCATTACCAATGATACCATAAAGAGGTGTCACCCTTTTAGAAGTAATAGGAAATATGCCTCAGGAACTCAAAATATGTTCATACCCATTAATTTGCTAATTTCATTCTGATGCCTGTTAACAATCCAACATTCCACAGCCATGAACAGACTGTTATCACTTTATTGTGTGGGATGGTGGATTTTTGAAAGTACAGTTATGTATAATTAAATATAAATTCAGGGAATACAAATATATATTTTTAAATATAAACTTTTAAAAATTATACCTTGATAGTTTTAAACAAAAATAATCAAAGATCCTTTCCTAATTTATCTATGCATACCAATCACTTTTACATGATATTTTCCATTTTAAATCAGCTTCTAATCTTTACCCTTAACAAATATAGTCACCGTTTTTCTCCATGAATAACTCTGTATAGCTTATTAGGGACAATATATTAATAACTATTTAGACACCAATGCACATTTGGGATTATGTAAGGCTTTTCTTTAGCCTGAGAACAAAGAACATACTTTGAAGAAGGCATTCCGTTCGAAAAGTCAGGTTTCTATAACAGAAGGAGTAATGAAATGAACTCACTCTGTTTAATATACTTATAAAGAAATTGGGGGATTTTTCAGAATGCGCCTCAGAGGATCTTTCTGTAAAAGTTAATGTAATTATAACAACTTTAATCTCCTAGTGTGACTGTAGACATTAAAGAATTTTAAGGTCTTAGATTAAAGGGTGATATACTTATATGTAAGGCAGTTATTATTTTGGATTGTCAGAAAGGGAAAGGGCAAATGTATTCCATGAAAAGCTCCAAAATTGGTCGGTCAAAATTATTTGAACATTTTGAAGGTCAGAAAGATGATGGTATACTTTGAAAAGATTAATTGAATGAAGTCTAGCAAAGTGAGTTCTATTGTACTTCACACATGTTGTTAGTCTTGTTTTTCACTGAATGTGCTTTCAAACATTTCAGAAGACCTCAGAATCTTTAGGGAGCCATGCTATTGTACAGGAAGTACAAAGAAGACTGTGAAAATAACAGAATGAAATCTTTCTCATACCTCCTTCCAATAATAAAGACCTTGGGATCACTGTGCCAGAAATGTGAATCATTAGTAGTTTGCCTCATTTGCGAGTGTAGCTTATTTGACAATGCTTTGTCGGAACTTATGCCAAGATCACCAATAAAATGAGTTTCCAAGTAAGGTTTGATTCCCCACTATGTCATTCAAGTCAAGTCAATTCAATTAACATCAGTACATCTCTACAGTATGTCCCCTACTTTGATAAATGCTGAAGAGGTGACCAATCCACAGGGCCTGTATTTGCCAGAAGGAAGCATTAGCAGAGTCTAGTACAGAAGGCAGCCTTTTAAAATAACCTGTGCCGTTCCGTTTAACAGGCACGATACCAGAGACTGAGGGCACAAGGGGTCATCTTTCCCTGGAGCGTTCCTTTTCTCAGAGAAGGTGACAATTGAGCTGTGGCTTGAAAGGTTGAATAGAAACAAACAAGGGGATGACATGCTGGGGGACAGGTCATTCCGGGCAGTGGGGCCGCCCATGAAAAAGCACAGATATGAGGCAGGGTGTTTGGGGGACTGTCAATCTAAGTGAAACGTGGGGCGTGCTAGAAGGAAAAGGCAAGAAAGGAGGTGGGATCCAGAGATTAAGGTCAGATATGGAAGATGTTCTAAGCCAAATCTCCTGTAAGGGAGGGAAGTTGTAGGTGGGGATTCTGGCCTCCAGTGGAGGTCAGGTCACAGAGGTGAAGGCTGGCTACAGAGCCCAGCAGGAGGTGACAGCAATAGTTCAGTCCTGGGTTATGTTAACATTTTAATAAATGTCCCTACAGATACCATTCAGAAAGTATTTCTTCTGTTCTTGGAGTATAATTGATTGGAATTTTAAAAGCTGAAAGATTTCAAACTGTACAAGGATTTTATGAAATAAAAAGAGCTACCACAAAGGAAATCAGCAAACAAAAAACTAATGGTAAATAAGACATTACCTTTTCCCTACATTTGGAGCTTGGGGGCAACTCACTAGGGCCTTAAATCTAAGAGATGGTTTCCAAATTGCTACAGAAAAGACTCTGTAACTCTTTTTTTTTTTTTTTAATGTTTTATTTATTCCTAGAGAGAGAGAGAGACAGCGTGAGCAGGGGAGGGTCAGAGAGGGAGTCACAGACTCTGAAACAGGCTCCAGGCTCTGAGCTGGCAGTCAGCACAGAGCCCGACGCGGGGCTCGAACCCACGAACAGCGAGATCACGACCTAAGCGAAAGTCGGACGCTTAACCGACTAAGCCACCCAGGCTCCCCAAGACCCTGTAACTCTTAATGAAACAACTTTATTTCTAAAGCCAGAAGGCCACGTCAATCAAACTAACCTTCCCCTGGTAGATTTCCCACTGCTCTGTCATAATCTTTCCCCCTAAGGCTAACTGAAAGTTGTGTTAGAATTAGCATAGTGTCTACATATTTAGATAGATTTAGTCAGAAAGAAGAAATTAACCAAGATCATTTCATCAGTACAGTTGTTATGGATAGCTACGGAGTCCCTGCCAAATGCTATATTTTAAATACGGAACTTTTCAATCTACCTTTGTTACAGGCAATGCTAAAGGAAGGTTTATATAATTTTAGCCTTTGTTCTGTTTGTGTGCGTGTGTGTGTGTGTGTAAGCACACACATTTTACTATGGTTTTTTCCTTTCAGTTTAGTTTTAGTTTATCAACATTGGTCTTCCTTCCCTTCGGGTGAAACTGATGATGTGTCCGTTAACTCTAATTGGGTGTCCCACTCACTCCCTCTGGAATTCTCAGCAGAAACTCTCAAGGTTGTGTATTATAGTTTTGCAGATGAGTCTGGAAGGGCCCAAAAGGATCCATTATGATGCCTCACATGTATGTCTTTAGGCAAAGCAATTATGTTTTTCATCTAGTTCTACATGTAGCAATTTATAACTTAACTATCCTTAGAGATCATGAATTCCAACTCTTTATGTTGTAGATTAAGAAAGTTTCAATAAAATTCCGTCACTGATCAGATTGGCAGAATATAAAAAGATTATGACTGTCAGTGTTGATAAAGGTGTGCAGGCAGAGCCTTCTTACAGTCTATTGGGGGAAACAGCAAGGGATGTGCTTTTGGAGAGCAGTTTGGTACTACCTACACACATTTGAAATATACACACCTCAGTAATTCCATTTTTAGAAAGCTATCCTAAAGAAACCCAATACATACGATGGGGTTCTTGAGCAAACAGGGAAGAAAGAATTCTTGAATCATCTTTGGTGCAAAAAAGGTGATTTTACTAAAGCACACAGACAGGGCTCATGGGCAGAAAGAGCTGCACTGGTCTCGTGAGGAGTAACTGATTACATACTTCTAAATTAGTGGGGGTTAGGGATAGCGTTAAATCCCTAAGGAATTTGGAAGCAAGGCTTTCAGTACTTTGAAGGGCTAGCTGCTGTTAAGATTACTTTTGGTCTTTAATGAAACAAAAACATTAAGGAAGTAAGGCAGCCATGAGTTGCTTGAGGAAGGTCACACTCTACACGTTTCAAGTGTCTATCAGCCGTCTGCAAGCTGTAAGAAAATTTCATGTAAGCTACATTTCTCTTGCCTTTGTTTCCTTCATCACAGATACATGGGGAATATGCACTAATGTGCTTCATGCAGGATTTTTAGATGGTTAAAAATTGGGGTCAGTCTAAATGTCCATCATAATGGGAATTGTTAAATAAATTAGGATATCTCTGTACCATGAAATATAACGCTACAGTTGGAAAGAGTGTCCATTATACTCTTTAGTAGAAAAGGCAAGTTAAAGGTCAATATATAGAGTTAGATCCCATTTTTATAAAAAAACATATAGGTACTATAATACATATTATATATAATATTAGTGTTACAGATAATTGTGTAATGATATACACCAAATTTTAACAGTGGTTACACCGTGGAGTACACTTGAAAAGTGAGACAAAGTACATTTTTACTTTATATACCTAAATATTGCTTAAATATTTTATACCATACATTATTTTTATTTTTTATTTATTTATTTTTAGTAGAGGAAGAAAATCTGAGCCTCAGAGAAGTGAAGTAACTTTTCTGAAGTCACTCAAATGGCTAGTAAAAAAGATAGGACCAGAATCCAGGGATTTCTAATCCTGGTCGGGTGCTTTTTCTACTAAAGAAGCCCTAGACACACTGTTACCAGGGTCTCTGGCTTCTTACAGATCTAGTCCGATCTCTTATTTCTTAGGGAAGTAAATAAAACATGATTTCCTGCTTCTATCAGGAAAATAAGTTTCTGTGGCTCTTAATCAACAATACATCCTTCTCAAGATTTTTTTCCTACATGTACTATTGTAATCATCATAATAGTTACTATGCTTTATTCATGTGACCAATTCTGACTACTTCCCTAACCACTAACCCGCTAAAAGAGAATTGAAACTTATTTGGATTTTATTCCGCGGTTGAACAGAAGACCCAGACTTTCCAACAGAGCACACAGGTCTCTTTGCAAAGTACAGAGGAATTTGCTATCATGTTTCCTCATCTGTTCTTAGAATATTGTCTGCAGTTTTACTCGACTGTAGTTGTTATTTTTAGCTGCATTTGGTATTCATGATGCATAGCACCTCTGGTCTCCGTTCCATTAAATAAAATATATGACATTTTTGTTTAGTTTAAATCGACAGCAACATTAACTTTTCCCAAAAACTTAATTTTAGAGATTCAAAAAATTTAAAATATATGTGGTGTATATCACTTTTTTAAATTCAAAAAATTTAAAATATATGTGAATATCACTTTTCTCTATAAGCATTTAAATAAATATATATGTATTTAAATAAAAATGGGATCAACTCTATAGATTGTTCTATAACTTGCCTTTTCCACTAAACAGTGTATCATGGACATTCTTTCCAACTTTCACCTTCTATTTCATAATACAGAGATATCCTAACTTAGCTAACAATTCCCATCATGATGGATAATTAGACTGACCCCAGTTTTTAACCATCTAAAAATCTTGCAACGAGCACATTGGTACATATATCCCCACGTATCTGTGTTAGCTTTCTTTAGGATAACTTTCTAAACTATTCCCAAACTTCAGGAATGCCCATAATTATTGGGTTGATCTTTCTCCCAATTAATAAATGAAGGAAACAACAGAAAGCAATTCAGATTGCTAAATAATATCTAATTGGAGCAACTGGGTCAGTTGGTTGAACAACTGACTCTTGATTTTGGCTTAGGTCATGATTCCAGAGTCTTGGGATCCAGCCCCAAGCCGGGTTCCACGCTGAGTGTGTAGCCTGCTTGGGATTCTCTCTGTCTCCCTCTTCCCCTCTCCCCTGTCCTCTTTCTCTCTCTCTCTCTCTTTAAAAAAATAAAAAAGATGGGTGCCTGGGTGGCTCAGTCTGTTGAGTATGCCACTTTGGCTCAGGTCATGATCTCACAGTCTGTGAGTTAAAGCCCTGCATTAGGCCCTGTGCTGCCAGCTCAGAGCCTGGAGTCTGTCTGCTTCACATTCTGTGTGTGTGTGTGTGTGTGTTTGTGTGTGTGTGTGTGCCTCTCCCCCACTCATGCTCTGTCTCTCTCTGTCTCTCAAAAATGAATAAACGCTATAATAATAGTAATTAAAATTTTAAAAAATTAAAAAAGAATAATTATGTCGAAAATGTGACTTTGCTAAATAAAAAGTAAAACAAACGTATATTCTCAAATCATTCCTATTCAGTAAGCATATATATTTGCTATGCAATCACATATGCATAGAATAAGATCTTGGAAAAAATGTATGTAAATATTAACATTAGCTCTGGATGATGAGCCTCTGATTTCCATTTTCTTCTCTATTCCTCCTTGTGTTTTCTCATTTTGTCTAAAGAATCTTTACTTTTGACAACAGAAATTTTTAAAATATGTATTTATTTATTTTGAGAGAGAGAGAGAGAAAGACTGCAAACAGGGGAGGGAGAGAGAGAGAGAGTGAGGGAGATAATTCCAAGCACGTTCTACTCAGCATGGAGCCTGACGTGGGACTCGATCTCACCACCTTGAGATCATGACCTGAGCCACAATCAAGAATAGGAGTCTTAACCAACTGAGCCACTCAGGTGTCCCAGAAAAATGAAAACAAAACAAAACATTAAAAAAAAATTTTTTTTAATGTTTTTATTTATTTTTAGGAGAGAGAGAGACAGCGTGAGCAGGGGAGGGTCAGAGAGAGAGGGAGTCACAGACTCTGAAACAGGCTCCAGGCTCTGGGCTGGCAGTCAGCACAGAGCCCGACGCGGAGCTCGAACCCATGAACCGTGAGATCATGACCTAAGCGAAAGTCGGACGCTTAACTGACTAAGCCACCCAGGCGTCCCAAAACAAAACATTTTTTAAGAAGATCTGGAAGCCACTATAACCTGACACAATACTAACAAAATGTCGTTTCCTAGGAATAACAGTCAGTTTTAGGCACTCCTCAAAGAGGACAACATAACCTCAGATTAATTTGTGAGTACACTTACTGGTGGAGAAGCTAAATCGAAGTATGACCTTTTTCAAGAAAGAATGAACGTCAATGAGGAGAGAAAGGAGACCAATGAGCAAGAAAAGAGAGAAAGGAGGAAAATAGGCTGGCGTTGATTTGCTTGGGTAGATCACAGACTTTGGATAGAGAAGGTACTGAGCCAGGGAACTTCCAAGCAGGGACTTGATGGGAGAAGGTAGAGAAGGAAAGTACGCTGCAGAATGAGACAGAACTGAAAACACTCATCCCAGAAGAGGAAAGCAGCCGTGGAGCCTGGGATGTCTGCTTACTTCTCCTTCTATCACACCATCCTTCAACAAGGATCCAGCACCATGTCCAGAACACAGCAGGCTCTCTAGTTTTTGGGGTTTTTTGTTTTTGTTTTTGCTAGAATGACACATGGAAGAAAATGCAGCAGCTGTCTGAACCTACCCAGTGCCGAGGCTGAAGCTATGAAGGAAAACCCAATAAGAGGAACTATACCAGCAAACTCTTGCTTGCGTCCTGACGTTGGCTGGGTGACTTTGTTGCCCAGCTGAGTGTACCTAAATGCATCCTGGGCAAAGAGTAGGCTAAAAGGAGGAAACTGAGCTAACCATCATAAAATATTGGAACTATAGAAAGAAAATAAAAAGACCTAACTACCTACTTATTTGTTGTTTCACTTTTTTTTTAGGGATCAGGAAACTGGTGAAGAGGAGGTAAAAAGAGCTCAGCCACACTTACACGGACAGGTTGATCAAAACATTAATTTCTCTTACTTGATGGGCCACTGACTTTCTCAATCATCTTGCATAATTTCTTTAGATGCCTTCATCGCTCTAATATTCTCTTCTGTAAAATAGGATTCAAATTATATTTTCCTCACTAGCCTTCAATATGCTTTAATGCTTCATAATGTAAGCATTAAAGGGCAATACTGAAATAAAAATTTATGAATGTATTGTGATATGTTATCATGTAGTATTCTTAGGGAAAAAAATCTCTTACCTATTCACTCCTAATCGTCAATAGTTTATTTTGGGTGAGGTTAAAAAATAACAAGGGCTTAGTTACAGTAAATTCTTACTATCTCATGTGTTATGTGTTTGGTCCATTATTTTTCCTCCTCCCCCATCCTGAAGTTCAAAATCAGTTGATTGTTCATTGCCATCTCCTATAGTGGCAGGAGGTATAAGAGCAACTCCATCAATTTTTCTACTTATTAGAACTCTTTCCTAAATTGTTTCGGGGAAGACAGTTCAAACTGTAGATTGAAACAAGAAATACTTTATTTTTTTATTTTTTATTTTTTTAAATGTTTTATTTATTTCTAGGAGAGAGAGAGAGACAGCGTGAGCAGGGGAGGGTCAGAGAGAGAGGGAGTCACAGACTGAAACAGGCTCCAGGCTCTGAGCTGGGCAGTCAGCACAGAGCCCGACGCGGGTCTCTAACCCACGAACCGCGAGATCATGGCCTAAGTGAAAGTCGGACACTTAACCGACTAAGCCACCCAGGCGCCCCAAGAAATACTTTATTATCTGAGAATTTTACCAATAACCATGCCATCACTTGTCTAAACCATCCTTTACCAATAACCATGTCACCTGCCTCCTTACCTCCTAAAATAGTCAACTGCATTGGGGAAGGCAGAATGGAGTTGGTTCCTTACAAGAAAGAGAGCAAGGGGAGTCTGGGTGGCTCAGTCGGTTAAACGTCTGACTCTTGGTTTCGACTCCGGTCATGATCTCACAGTTTGTGAGTTTGAGCCCTGCATTGGGCTCTGCACCTGCTTGGGATTCTCTCTCTCATCTCCTCTCTCGCTATCCCTCCTGTGTGCATGTTCTCTCTCTCAAAATAAATAAATAAACTTAAGAAAAGAACTAGAACAAAAGTTTGGGAGATTTTGTTTTTGTTTTGTTTGTAACAATGCTTACTAATTAGTATTGTTTGCATATTCCCATAGAGTACCTTGACATTAGTTTTAAATCTTCTGAAATCCATATATTTGTTTAAAAACCTTAAGAGCCTAATATGTCCAAGGGAGTTTTGCTAGGGGCTAGAAATACAGAGATGAAGATCTTTATCTCAGACAGATTGTACTCAAGATGCTCAAAAAGCAGAAAACTTCTAAAGTTTGGCCCTTTATTTCAAAAGTGATACATTTCATTATATTCTTTTATATGGCTAAGTTGAAGACATATGAAATTGCCATTATCCCTACCACCTAGAGATAATCATTTTTAACATTTATACACACATACATTCATATATTTAAAAGGAATCAGGGTGTCTTGGGGGGCTCAGTTAGTTAAGCGTGTGACTCTTGGTTTTGGCTCAAGTCATGATCTCACAGCTTCATGGATTTGAGCCCTACATCAGTCTCTGTGCTACCAGTGCGAATCCCTGGTTGGGATTCTTTCTCACTCTCTATCTGCTCCTTCCCCATTTGTGATATCTCTGTCTCCCTAAAAATAAATAAATAAACGAGCAAATAAAATAAAAAATAAAAGGAACTATTATTTTTTTTATTAAATTAAGAAATTCTTTTTTTATTTCTAGGAGAGAGAGAGAGAGACAGCATGAGCAGGGGAGGGTCAGAGAGAGAGGGAGACACAGACTCTGAAATAGGCTCCAGGCTCTGAGCTGGCAGTCAGCACAGAGCCCGACGCGGGACTCGAACCCACGAGCCGTGAGATCATGACCCAAGCGAAAGTCGGACGCTTAACCGACTAAGCCACCCAGGCGCCCCTAAAAGGATTTATTTTTGAAGTATCTTCTGTTTTTTTAAGCAGTTCCCCCCTCCAGAACATTTTTCAGTGCTAAAATCTCTGTTAATAGCTACACCATTGGAGGTACTATAATTTAAGGGTATCATAATGTATTTAAGTACTTTCCAGACACTTAAGGTGTGGGAGATGATGGGGCACCTGGATGGCTTAGTCAGTTAAGCGTCCGACTTTGGCTCTGGTCATGACCTCACAGCTCGTGGGTTTGAGCCCCGTATCAGGTTCTGTGCTGACAGCCAGCTCAGAGCCTGGAGCCTGTTTCAGATTCTGTGTCTCCCTCTCTCTCTGACCCTCCCCTGCTCACACACACATACATGCTCTCTCTCTCTCTCTCTCTCTCTCAAAAATAAATAAAACGTTTAAAACAAATCTGTTTAAGGTGTGGGAGATGTTCCATGTTGTAAAAAACAAATACAGGAAGGGATTCTGGGCTAGTGCCACCTAAGTGGGAGGCTCATTTGTACCTTTCCTATCTATGCCTCGCTTGGACCAGACAGTTGCAGTAACAGGGAGAAGTAAAGCCTTTGCTCTTTGTGATGTTTAGCTGTTGTTGGGTGCCGGGGAAGAGCGTGGAGGCTAATAACATCAGGAAACTCACGTGTGAAGGCCTTGAAAGAGAGGCTCATAGGTATAATAGGTACTGACAAAATCTATCACCCTCCCATGACAGATTGGCTTTGAATACATGAGTGTGTTTAGTCCTCCAGGCCCCAAAATGTCATGAAGAAACTTATGACAGATGGACCCGAAAGTGACCCCACAGCCCCTGTAGCAGTGTTCACGCCCTTATCCAAATCCCCTCCTTTTGAGTGTGGGTAAAGTCTGAGACTTGCTTCTAACCAATGGAACCTGGGAAAGGTTAAAAACTGTGTGATCGCATCACATACAATTACGGTCCTGACAGAAGGCTCTCTTTCTTGCTGGCTTTGAGGATGCAAGTGACTTTTGGGAAGACCCAGATGGCAAGGAACTGAGGGCAACCTCCAGTCGACAGCCAGATAGAGACCAAGGCACTCAGTCCAACAGCCCACAAAGAACTGAGTGTTGCCATCAATCCCAAGAACTTGGGTATGGATCTTTCCCCTGCTGAGCCTTAGATGAATATCCACCCAGCCCTCTGCTGAACCTTAATTTCAGGTTTATAAGATGCTGAAGCAGATGATGCAGGCTAGCTGTGCCTAGACTCCCGACCCACAGAAAGTATGAGATGATAAATGTGTGTTGTTTCGAACTGCTAAGTTTGCAGTAATATTGGTACATAGCAATGGTTACTAATACAAAGCTCAGTGATGCCCCGAGTCTTCCCTGATCCTGAGCCTAGGAAACTAAGAAGAAACAGAATAGAAACACCATGTTATCTGCAATGCTTCGCCTGCCCGCTTCTACATTCTACAGCCCTTAAGACTGCTCATTCCAAGGAAGGTTGCTCCCAACTCGGGCAATTCAACATCAAATCAGAGGTCCAATGTGCCAACACAGAAAAATGCATCTTATTTAAGAAGAACGACTAGCCAAAAGGAGGAATATAAGTCAGAACCGACAAAACATGTCTAGTGAGATGGAGTTGCTGAAGAATGACAGACAACATCATGAATTTAAGAAATAGTAATAAAAGAAGTCTCACTTCTAGTACTTAGTAGAAACAAAACTTCAATGTTTTGTTTATTTCTGAGAGAGAGAGAGAGAGTGAACGAGCAGGGGAGGGTCAGAGAGAGAGGGAGACACAGAATCCGAAGACAGACTCCAGGCTCTGAGCTGTCAGCACAGACCCCAACACGGGGCTCGAACCCACAAACTGTGAGATCATGACCTAAGCTGCAGTCGGACACTTAACCGACTGAGCCACCCAGGCGCCCCAGTTTAACTCTTGATTAAGGAGCTCTGTACAGGTAAGATCTCTCAATGCCATCTCAGCCTTTTTTCTCATTTATTAATTCCCTGCTAGAGGCCAGTGAGGCGAGGCTGAACCTCTGTGTCTTAGATTTGTTAATTCCTTTCCATGTCCTGGCCTTTCCCTGAATCTTGTCTCTATAGACTCAGGATCTCAGGGCTCCCCACCCCCAACCAGAAAAACCCCAGGTCCTGTGGTGCAGCCCTTAGCCCTTCCCTTCCCACTGCTCTTCTTTCCTCTTTCCTCTGGGCTGCAGTATGCTGTTCTTAACAACTCTCAAGTTACAACCATCTTCATTATCTAAACACACAGTGAACTTGGCATCTAAGCTTTACTGTCCCAAATTAGTATCGCTCTGTGTCATATTGTAGGTCAATGACCGACAAAGCCTACCCCCTTATACCTATTTGACCTCTTCTATTTCTTTCTCTTCTCCAGCCGTTCTTGTCTCTTTGCTACTCATTGTTTTTCCAACACAAAAGACACGCTTCCAACTCAGGGGATTTGTACTTGCTATTTCCTTTGTCATAAATATTCATCCCCCCAGGTATCACCACGGCTTTCTTTCTCTTTCCAGTGTTTGCTCAGATGTCATCTTTTTGTTGAGTCTCTACCTAGAAATCCTGTCTAAAACTATCCACCCACTGACCACATCATGACACTCCCACCTCCCTTTCCTTAGTATTTTTTATCTAACCTGCGAGATGTCTTACTTAGCTTGTTTGCTCTCTGTTTCTCCACCTAAAACATAATCCACATATACATGGATGGGCATCTTTTTTTTTTTCTCATTGGTTGTTTCTGTAGTGTTTGGAACAGTGATTGACTGTTTGACCTATCAGTCACTCAAGAGTATTTATTCAATTTCTCAGTTTGGCTTAAGAGTTTCATTTTCTCGTAGTATAATTTCTCTCACGAATTAGTGGCCTGGCACTAAATTGCGGAGGTATCTTGGGTGACCTCAAAGCATGGCTTAAAACTAATGTTTTCGTTCCCTGTGGCTGGAAGAGGTACTTGGTCCTCAGTGACTAAGACAGAAGGAGACAGAATATTCAGGACTCCCCCAATGCACGGCATCATGGATTCTAAGGTTCATTTGTAAGCCAACTGTGTGGACATCCTGACCTTTTTTTTTTTTTTTCTTTCAGAACATGATTGGGCACAGCTAGTTGACTTCAGGGAGCCAGAGAAGACTGGAAAGTGCCAGAACTTGGACACCAGATCTGTCCTCTGGGATGGGACAAGCCCTGGATGGACAGGCACAGGTGCCCTGAACTCTGAGAGTGTTCAGTGCAGCCAAGAGGAGACACTGTCCTGAAGGCGAGGGCACAGGCGGCAGGTAGCGTTAGAGGGGGGGCCCAGAGGAAGCTGTGGGACCCACTGGGAAGCAGAGTTTAGCAACCGGTCATCTATGAGGAGTGATACTTAAAAAACAACTTTATTGAGAAACACAATAAAGACAGCGCAAAAGCAACAGAAAGAATAGAGAAATTGTGTATATCTGATTAGTGCTTAATTCTTTAAAAACTGAACGTTTAAAGAACTGCTTCAAATGCAAAAGAATGACAACCTAATAGAAAGATGGGCAGAAGACTAATAATCACTTCAAAAAATACAACATCTGAATGTTTAATAAACATATGAATATATTCTCAGCCTTAATTACAAGCAGTCAAATTAAGGCCACAGTGAGATGGTACTATGCACCACCAGAAGGGCTAACACTAAAAAGACCAGCAGCACCAGGTATTGGTAATGATGTGGAACAATGATGTGGAAATTCTCTTACACTGCCGGCCGACGTGAACGTTGGTATAGATGCTTTATAAATTCATATTTTCATAACTGCAGACCTCTCAGGTATAAACTCAACAGATATGTAAGCCCCAAAGGCTTGTCCAAGAATGTTCATAGCAGCATTATTTGTAGTAGCTTAATCTAGAAGCAATCCAGATGTTTAACAACAGATGAAGGGACACATACATTGTGGAATAGTGATACAACGGAACACCATTAAGAAACGAAAATAAACCACCATTATACATTTATAGAATTGATTCTCTCATGCATAAGGTCAAGCAGTAAGAAGCCAGATAAAAAGAATATATGTAATTTTAGCTACGTAAAGTTCAAAAAGAGTCAAAATTAACCTGTAATAAAAGAAATAATAGTGATAGTTATTTTTGTAGAGCATAAATAGTAACTGGCAGGTGGGTACAATGTGGGGGTTTCTGGAGTAATGGTAATGCTCTACTTCTTGATTTGCATAGTAAGTACATCTTGTAAAGAAAAAAGTCATCAAGCTGTACATTATACTTTTCTATATGTATGATATGGTTCACTAGAATACAGATTTAAATTTATTTTAAGTTTATTTATTTATTTTGAGAGAGAGAGAATAAGTGGGGAGGGGTAGAGAGAGAGGAGGACATAGAAGCTGAAATAGGCTCTAGGCTCTGAGCCAACAACAGAGAGCCTGATGTGGGGCTTGAACTCACAAACTGTGAGATCATGACTTGAACTAAAGTTGGATGCTTAACTGACTGAGCCACCTAGGCATCTCTGTATTTAATTTTTTAAGGGGGAAGGCTTGGGGCCTACATTAGGAAAGATATGGGCACATAGCAGGGCCCCAACTCTGGGCAGAGGTTGAGGAATTAGAATCTAATTCAGGTAGAGGGAATTGACAGAATTACGTAGTGCCACAGCCCAGGAAAAGGGGAGTAGAGCTTTGGAGTTATGCAGACGGCTTTTAACCCAAACAACCTGGGCTCAATTTCTTGCTCTGCCATTTACCACTTTGGGCTCCTGAGCTAATGCTCTGGATCTGTTTTCTCCTTTGCAAATCAGAAATGATGCAAAGCTCTCAAGGTTTGCTTGGTACCAAGAACAGGTTGAGTACATATTAGCTATTAATAATAAAAGTCATTTTGTCTTCAATAGGAGCAAGAGAGATTTCGCTACCATACCTGTGACAGAGTTCAAGCTTTGGGTATTAGGAACAAGGTAGAAAGCCATGAATGCAAACCAGGGGTCAAAGTCAGAACTGAACATGCATCTAAAGGGGCTCAGGTGAATTCCTGAGTCCCGACCAGAGATGCTCAGAATTCTGCAAGGCCTCAGGGGAGGGAATAGGAGGGATACAGAGGGTAGGTTGAAATTGATGGGGGAGTTTTTCCTATAAACATGACTACTAAGAATTTCTTCCATCTGTACGTGCTCCTCCCATCTGCTTTTCTTCTCATTGGATTAGTGTTGGTTCTGGAACTTGCTTTGACCAGTAGAGTCAAAAAGCAGTGATGTTGTGCCTGTTAGTTTGCACTTGGCTTTCTTGGAACCCAGCGACCATACTCAAGGCAGTCTAGGCTCTTCTTCTGGAAAGAGAAGCCACATGGTGCTGCCTAGGTAGATGAAATGCCACTTGGAGAGAGAGGCCAGGTGGAGGTGAACCAAGGTGCCTCCACTCATGGCCAGCCGAAGGCCCCAGACATATGAAAGAAGTCTCCTCTTCAGGAAAGCAAAGCCCCAGACGTATGAAAGAAGTCTCCTCTTCAGGAAAGTGAGGCCACCAGCTGCATGCAGACACATGAATGAGATTTGGCCAACAACTTGCAGAGCATAAGAATTGCTCAGTCAAACCACAGACTTGTGAGAAATAATAACTAATTGTTTTAAATCATTAGGTTTGGGGCCAGTTTGTTATTTATTGACAGGTAATGGATACAGAAATGGGTACCTGAAATTGGGACGCTATTGTAACAAAAAAAACCTAACATGTGTGCTGTTGGCCGTGGGGTCAGGCAGATGGAGACCACAGGGGTGATGAGGAGACTGTGGTGGAGGCTGGAAGAGCAATAAAGTAACTACCCTGGAAGCTGGAGAAAGGACAATGTGTGCTACAGAGCAGCAGAATGTACTCAGCTAAAATACGCACCTAATGTATTTGTCAAGGTTGCCAAAGAGATTTTCCAGCTGAATGTGGAAAGTGCCTATTGACTTATTTTAACTGTGATAAAGAAAGGGAAGAGAGAGATGAGCTACAGAAGGACTGGTTTGGTCTCAAGTGAAAGTTAGGAGATATATTTCTGATCCAGGAATTGATGAGTTAGGAAATGATGAGTTATTTTCAGCAATTCTAGATAAGCAAAAGATTCTTAAAGGAAACATAGTCTTAGGACAAAGATAAAATCCAGGGTACTTCTAGCTACACATGGCCTTAGGATCAAGATAAAGACATGGATGTCTGAGTGGGTCAGTTGGTTAAGTGTCCAACTTTGGGTCAGGCCATGATCTCACAGTTTATGGGTTTGGGTCCTGAGTCAGGCTCTGCACTGACAGCTCAGAGCTTGGAGCCTGCTTCAGATTCTGTGTCCCTCTCTCTCTGACCTTCTCTCTCTCTCAAAAATAAATAAATAAACATTAAAAAAAAAAGATAACGACAAGAGTCTCTGTAAGACCCTTTGTTAAGGTCTCGTAAAACGATAAGGTGGTGCCCTCCTAGATCCTTTCTCTGAGGCTTCTGAGAACCTTAAGAACATCATTCCACAGCACCCTGACTTGTAGCCCCAAATGGAGAGGAGATTGTCTTAAGAAGAATTGTAAATGTGATTTTTGTTTAATGAAGTGGATTGAAATTTGATAAATGAAAGCCCACAAAAAGTTTAAAAGTCATACCACTTTAAACTGAAGGTGACAGAAACAGTTCAGGATGGAAAGAGACTCTGCAGTGCTGCTTTCTTTGGATGGGAAAGGGCTGACAGCCGAACCAGCGTGAGCATGCTCCATTACCATGGAAAAGGGAAGATGACTCAGAGGACGGAGTCAAGAGCTCAGAGGGTGCATCTAAGAGCAATGGAAAATACTGGATCAGGTAGTCAATTCCAGACTGCAGAAAGAGGCCTTAAATGAAGACGTTCCTGTGCCCGTTCAGTCCTGCACTGGAGTCAAAGGAGCTCATGATATGTGCTTGCCTGGATTTCATAATTGCTATGGACCAGGGACTGATGTGTACCAGAGATAGCAACTAACTCTGTCTCGTTATTCGATATTAGATGTCTGGGAGGTAGATAACTTATATAAGTTTATTTACTTATTTTTGAGGGAGAGAAAGAGTGAGGGGGGAGGGGCAGAGAAGGAGGGAGAGAGAGAATCCCAAGCAGGCTCCACACTGTTAGCACAGAGTCCGACATAGGGCTTGATCCCATGAACTGTGAGATAGTGACCTGAGCTGAAATCAAGAGTCAGATACTCAACTGACTGAGCCACCCAAGTGACTGGTAGGTAATGTATAATTCATAGGTATCTAGAGAAAGAGGTATCGCACCTGAAGAGCTTCTTTTACATCCAGATCTGAAGTAAACCACAAGACAGTGGACTTCAAGCCTTGTACCATAATGGGATGAGACTTTGAAGAGTATCGGGGGGAAATGAATAGATGTAGCCAGAAGGAGGACTGTGACAGATGAGTCCTGAAGATTTGTGCCAACAATTTCTCCCAACGTTGTATGCCACTCCTTCCAGCAAGAAGTAGAATCTAATTGCCTTCCTTTTAATATACGCAGATGCAGATGCAGAAGAGACATTCAAGGACTTCCAGTCATAAGATTTATGATGAAGTATTGTAGCTTCTGCTCTCACCCTCTTGGGATCAAATTGCTAAAAAGGAGATCAGGATAGACAACTGAATCATGGGAAACCACATAGAGAGTGAAAGGCCCAGCCAGTCTCCAGCCATCCCAGCTCCCATGGCTGAGGTGTATGGTCACCTAACATACATTAGGGAAGACATCTTTGTTGTTCTAGCCCCAGGGAAGACCCCAGCTGAGCGCATCTGCCCGTGTGACCTTGGCCAAGATTTCATAGGACAGGGTCCAGTTGTCCCCACGAAGCCCTGCCCAATTGCAAAATCATAAGCAAATAAATGGTGGAGGGATTGCAAGACACTAAGTTTTTGGATGGTCTTTATGCAGCAAGAGACAACTGAAATGCTGACACTAACCAACACACAGAAGGCAACGATATGATGTTTTCCTATTCCTTATCCCAATGCCCGAAGTCCTAAAGGATCTGTTTCTCTGACTGTTCTTCTTACTTCTTCTTTTTAATTAATTAATTGGTTTATTTATTTCTAGGGGAGAGAGAGAGAGACAGCATGAGCAGGGGAGGATCAGAGAAAGAGGAATACAAAGGCTCTGAAATTGGCTCCAGGCTCTGAGCTGGCAGTCAGCACAGAGCCCGACGCGGGGCTCGAACCCACAAACCGCGAGATCATGACCTAAGGGAAAGTCGGATGCTTAACCGACTAAGCCACCCAGGCGCCCCTCTTCTTACTTCTTCTGGTATTACTCCTGTAATTACTCAGGCTGTCATAACCAAGTAGCAGAGGCTGGGTGGCTTGAACAACAGATATGTACTTTACCACGAAATTAGAGGCTGGAGGTCCAAGATCAAGGTTCCAGCTTGGTTCAGTTTCTGGTGAGGACTCTCTTCCTGGTTTGCAGATGGCCACCTGCTCACTGTGTCCTCACATGGCAGAGAGATTAAACACACAAGCTCTAGCATTTCTTTTCTTATAAGGACACTGATTCCATCTTGAAGGTCTCTCTTTCACGACTTCATGTAAGCCTAATTATTGCCCAAAGGCCTCATCCCTAAATACCATCACATGGAGAGTTAGGTCTCCACATATAAATTTTGGGGACACATAATTCAGTCAATGGCACTCCCTCTCTTACTTTTCTCCTGTGACATTAACTTTTCAGTTTCTTGAACATGATATGCTCATTCTTACCTTGGGCTATGTAATTGCTGTTCCTCGTCTGGAATGTTCTCTCCCTGGAATGTTCCCAGATGTTCACCATCGTCTTCCTACCATTCGGTCTTAGAGCAAAAGATACTAATATTTCCTCAGGATGGCCTTTCCTGAGCACTCAGTGTAAAGTATGCCACCTGGCTATGCTCTCTCATCACTCTGTAGTGTTTCGTTCCCAGAATTGAAGACTCTCTGAAATGCTTATATTTCTTTATCTCTGTACTTGTTCATTTACCCATCTCCCACCGTGTGATGTCCATGACTGTAGGAACCTCACCTGTTAATTTGATGGCTGCAGCTCTGGTGTCAAGAATAATTTTCAGCATGTGAGTAGGTGTACACCTCCAGCGTTATGGAGCGAGGGAAAGGGAATCTCTGGAATCCCCCAGTTAGGAGGGGCAGACGCAGATGACCAGCAGGGGTCGATGTGCTGCAGGCAGGGCCGGGCAGGGCATGACGGGAGCCTCCTGGCAGACAGGATGGCAGAGGACAAGAGTTGTGGTTCTGTCACAGTGACTTCTGAGGTGCAGAGCCAAGCACTGACGGGCTCCCACAGGAGGGTCATTGGTCTTTAAGTGGGAAGAATGGCTCTCACAGGGTATGACCCAGAGGGTGGCCAAAAGTTTGCTAGTCATGTTTTTTTAAGTGCTAAGAAGTTTAGAGGACATATTTCAAATTTGCTTTCAAGCCTTCTCGCCAAAGCTCTAGAAAAATTCTGTTTCTGTACGTTGTTTTCCCAAAACAGCACAGTGAAGGTTTTGGATTACACACGCCCCATCTCCACCACAACCTCATTTTGTTATTATTAGAAGTAACTCCTCATTCGGTCAAGTATTTGGCTCTTGATTCAGCTCAGGTCATGATCTTACGGTTTGGAATGAAGCCCTGCATCTAGGTCCGAGCTGACAGGATGGATACTACTTGGGATTCTCTCTGTCCCTCTCTCTCTGCCCCTCCCGCATTCACACATGCACACGCATGTGTGCATTCCCTCTCTCTCAAAATAAACATTCAAAAAAGAAGTAACTATTGGAATTCAGTTTTTAATGGAGCCAGTTTAATTATTCAAAGCTTATAAATGAATAGCTTTATGTAAAAATAACACTTGTAAGGGGGCTCCTGGGTGGCTCAGTCAGTTAAGTTCTGACTTCAGCTCAGGTCATGATCTTGAAGTTTGTGAGTTCGAGTCCCATGTGAGGCTCTGTGCTGACAGCTTAGAGTTTGGATCCTGCCTCAGATTCTGTGTCTCTCTCTCTTTGCCCCTTCCCCTGCTCTTGCTCTGTCTTTCTCTCAAAAAATAAATAGACATAAAAGAAATAACACTTGTCGCTATTTTAAGAGGTTTAAAATATGAAAATGATTTGGTTATGTACCACCAGTATTTTTTCATAGAAGTGTAACAGTGAAGTACTTACTGCCTTGGAGAAAACTTATACTTGACCGTGTTCGCAGTAAAATTTGCATATCATGTTCTCACTTTCTTGACAGAATCAACAGCCAAGAAAATCCCTCCATATATTCCTGACTCCATGAATTTTCCATATTTGCATATCCACTCTTTTCAGACCCAGGATAGGTTGCAGGGAGTGGTGTAGAGAACTAACCATTTAGCTAAAGAGAACCATGAATGGGAAAACTCAGCTACAGCTTCCTCTGTTTGGCCATCTCTGTAGAATGTGCTGCAGAATGACAGGAGATTCTGTACTTTACAGAATCATCCATTAAGACATCATTCATTCAACTATATAAGGAGCTGTAAATAAGCTTATAAATAGGCTCTGTTAATTTTTTTGATCATTACAACTGCACTATTTTGGTATTGCAGCAACTGATATCTATTAAAAAGAAGGTTCTAGACTCTTTCCCTGGCTTCTGGAATTCAGGGGATAGGGGCTGGAATTTTCTATGCATCCTCCATAAAAATCACCCTATTCTATAGCAGCATTATCTACAATAGCTGAATTATGGAAAGAGTCCAAGCGTTCATCAACTGATAAAGATGGGCATATTCCATGGATAATGAAATATATTATATGGATAATGTAATATTACTCAGTCATAAAAAAGAACAAAATCTTACCATTTGCAATGACGAGGATGAAGCTAGAGTGTATTATGCTAAGCAAAATAAGTCAGTCAGAGAAAGACAAATACCATATGATTTCACAAACATGTGGAATTTAAGAAACAAAACAAAGAAGCAAAGGGGAAAAAAAAAGAGAAAGACAAACCAAGAAACAGACTCTTAACTACAGAGAACAAACTGTTGGTACCAGAGGGGAAGTCGGTGGGGGGATGGGTAAAATAGGGGATGAAGATTAAGGAGGGCACTTGAGATGAGCACCAGGTGGTGTATGGAAGTGTTGGATCTCTGTATTGTACCCCTGAAACTAATATTACACTGTATGTTAACCAACTGGAACTTACAAAGTTTTAAAAAATCACCCTACTCATATATATGATTTATTCATTTATACCTAACTTACTGAATACAAGGTACTGTGGCTGCTATTGTGAGACATTCAGTTGTAGAAATCTATATTTATTTATTTTTAATTTTTATTTATTTTTGAGAGAGAGAGAGACAGAGTGAGAGTAGAGGAGGGGCAGAGAGAGGAGGGGCAGAGAGAGAAGGAGACACAGAATCGGAAGCAGGCTCCAGGTTCTGACAGAGCCTGATGCAGGGCTCAAACTCATGAACTGTGAGATCATGACCTGAGCTGAAGTCAGGTGCCCCAGTAGAAACCTATATTTATTTATTTATTTATTTATTTATTTATTTATTTATTTATTTATTTATTTATTTCTAGGAGAGAGAGAGAGACAGCGTGAGCAGGGGAGGGTCAGAGAGAGAGGGAGTCACAGACTGAAACAAGCTCCAGGCTCTGAGCTGGCAGTCAGCACAGAGCCCGACGCGGGGCTCAAACCCACTAACCGTGAGATCATGACCTAAGCGAAAGTCGGACGCTTAACCGACTAAGCCACCCAGGCGCCCCTAGAAACCTATATTTAAATAGGGACATGCAGAATAACTCTTTATGTATATTTCCTCTGCTGCTTGCTTGCAATCCTCTTTAGGTCAGGTTTCATGTTAGTTTTATCTTTGTATATTTGTCTGACTTTAGCACACTGCCTTGACCGTAGTAAAGACTACACAGGTATTTGTTGACTGGTATATGGTCTGTTGAACAAACGTGTTGAAGACAATCACAAAAGAGATGGGTTTGAACACATTTTGCTAAGACATACTCTTTATTTACTTTTTAAATTAAAAAACGTTTTTAGAGTGAGAGAAAGAGAGAGTGAGCAGGAGAGAGGGGCAGAGAGAGAGAGAGAGAGAGAGAGAGAATCCCAAGCCGGCTTCATGCTCAGCATGGAGCCCAGCTCAAGGTTCGACCCCTTGACTCTGAGATCATGACCTGAGCTGAAACCAAGAGTCAGACGCTCAACCTACTGAGCCATCCAGGTGCCCCACATACTCACCCTTTGAAACCCATAAACTCTTTTCTCTTTCAGGGCATATTTCCAACACCAAATATTGATGACATTTGCAAACTGTATTTTATTTCCTCTGTAACAAGTAGGCTCGTTAGACTGGGCACTTTAAGCTGGGAATAACATACAACTTCATAACGTTGTCTGTCGGGGATGCCGTCATGAGCACCTGACCCCAGTCCGTTCAGCTTGTGTAGTACTGGCTATGAACATCACTGAGGTTACCCTATCACCCAGGCGCCCACGTCATCACTTTCCATTCCATCCAGCTTCTAGAGGCTCATTTTAGATGCGGAGATCACGCGGCATGGCATGTCTGTGTCGCTCTAGATACCATGACTGTTTTGTTCCTCCTCTCCACTCCAATATCCCTCCATTATCAAGTGTCACGTACTGTGTGTGTGTGTGTGCGCGTGTGTGTGTGATTTAGAAGAGGGTCTACCCACAGGGCTTTGCCTGCAGCAAATGTTTCAAAAAGAAGGGGTCAGCAAGGTGGCTTCTCAGCATTTGGCAGCAAAATTCAGCCCCGGTGCCCATGCAGCTATAACCCACATCCCATTTTCCCTGGTATGAGAGGCAATAGAATAAAAATCCCCGCTCCGAATAGCAAGAGCTCCAATTATCCTGCGAATCTTCCTGCAGCGTCTCCCAGATTGCCTTCTCATCAGCGGCGGCAGGGCTTGTCAGTGATCCAATTTTCCACCCAGGAACATCTCTTGAGGACAATCACTTTCACGTTATTGCCCTTCAGTTCCAGACCCGTCAACGAAAAAGAAGGGAACACAGAAATAGAATTGGAGGGACAAAGAAAGAAAGCAGTGGAACAAAATACTTTTCAAGCAGTACATGGACTCTGTGGAATTTCCTCTCTTAATAATCCTCTGGCTCATCAAAAATAGGCCCCGGCTGCCCGTTTCGGTCCTGAGAAGTCCTAGGTCGCGCGCCCTGTCTGACCCAAACACCCGGCTGGGGGGTGGGGGGGCGGAGTGCTCGGGGCGGGGGGGTCCCTCACTCGGCAGCTGCACCAAGGCTTTGGGAGCTGAGTTCTGCCTGCCAGGCCGCCGGTAGCCGGTTGCCAGGTTTCTGGGGTGTTAGAAGAGTAAACAGTTGTTTTCCAGAAGCAGAGATAGGGTTATCCACAACCTCGCCTGCTAAATTTAAATTTAATAAAGCTCTTTCCTAACAACCTGGACCAGTGATTTCCAACCAGGGTGGGGGTGGGGAGAGATCTGGCTGGAGGGGGAGGGGAAGGAAGCAGCAAGTGCAGGAAGGCTCTTCAGAACACTACCAGCGCCGGACTGGGAGTCCGATGGGGGGTCTTCTCTGGCTTGTCCTTCTCTTTGCCCACAGTGGTCTGACATCCCAGCATCAACCTCTGTAGCACTTGGGGAAGATCACATGGGAAGATATCGGAAGTCCTGGGCCTCCGTCCCAAATGTGGCCCTGTGAACTCTCACACAATTATACAGGACTAGCTGACGGGGATGAACAGTTTAATGAGAATGAGCCATGTATAATTAAATGTTGACAACAGTTGACTGAGAGTCTTAGGTTTAATTCTTGGAGCTGCCGAAGACTAAGAGTGTGAATTCGGATGTCATCAACCGTGACTTCCATAATCCCTGTAGAACGGAATAGCTGCATAGACATGCATCAAGGAAGCCTGGAGCAAGAGGGTAAAGGCAGAAGTAGATTCATCCTTCTGGTGCCCACCTTTCCACTCACTGCCGCCTCTTTCCTGTGCGATGAGCTCAGGAGGGAC
Organism: Proteles cristata cristata; assembly: GCA_017311185.1. Taxonomy (NCBI): domain Eukaryota; kingdom Metazoa; phylum Chordata; class Mammalia; order Carnivora; family Hyaenidae; genus Proteles; species Proteles cristata. The sequence goes on along the minus strand of JAESUZ010001281.1, from coordinate 259,284 downwards.
CCTTCCTTCTTGCAGATACTCCCCAGGAGAGAACAAAAAAAGACCTCATTTATTTGAGTCATGACTGAAAAGACCTCATGACCTTCGAAATCCAAATGCACATACGGGGAACCAAAATTTTAGCCTGTGTTTACAGAACTGCTGGTAAGTTTCTGTTTGGTACGAGCTACAAGAATCACACGTAACTGGAGAAAAGACAATTTCTTAATTCTGAGACTAACACCTGAATTGGCCATTTAGTTCTACAAATAAAAGGCGAAGCTCAAAATTGGAAATGGGGACTGTGGCAGATACTCTCTGTTGGCTAACTCGGGCCTTCTCAATGAATGAGCAGGTCTGCACTGCACTGGTTCTTAAAGTGATCCTTTCAGAGGTCTGTGAGGTCAAAAGTAGTTTTATAATAATATTGGGCAGTATTTGCCTTTGGCACACTCTTCTCTGCAGGTGTACGTTCAAGTTTTCCGGAAGCTATATGGTGTGAGAAAATGAGACAGATCGCAGGACCAGATAGAAGATTCTAGTTGTCTTCCGTTAAGATACACAACAAGGAGATGTACAAAAATGCAAACAATGCCACTGTGCCCACTAATTTCTTAAACTTTTTTTAAATGTTTCTTTATTTTTGAGAGACAGAGAGAGAGAGAGAGGGAACATGAGTGAGGGAGAAGGAGAGAGAAAGGGAGACACAGAATCCAAAGCGGGCTCCGGGCTCCAAGCTGTCAGCATAGATCCTGACGCGGGGTTGGAACCCACGAACTGTGAGATCATGACCTGAACTGAAATCAGAGCCTTAACTGACTGAGCCACCCAGGCGACCCTGTACCCACTAACTTCTTTGGAAATAGAGTTATGCCTCATAAAAATATGTTCTTTGTGTTTTACCAGTGTTTTACCAGTATTCACGTGTAAGGGGTTTATTTTTGTGACTTTAAAATGAAGTAAGAAATGCTCTTATAATTTCTCAGTTTCAATATCTAATATGGCAAATATTAATAGATATGAGCCAGGTAAGGAAAAATTCTCTGAGATTCCTCAATTTTTAAGAGAACACAAGGAAGTGGTCTTGAGACCAGAGTGCGTGACAATCTCTGCTGCCCCGTGAGCGTGAGCCCATGGAGGTGAGCGAGGTCGGGCTTGAGGTCAGAAACCACCAGCCTGAGGCTCCGTCCAGCTGCCCATATGGGTCACTATTTCTGCACAGTAACTTGTGCCTTGGCTCCCTGTAGGGTAGCCCTGGGACCCAATAGAGTTGTTCCCAAACCCCGTCCCCTTCTCCGTTTCCCGCTATGGAAACTGGGAGAAACAAGCAAACGCACAAACCAGCAGATGTTTGCTTTCCTGGCCTACTTTGTAACCAGAAGAGCTTATGTGTCTTAGTTCTCCCTAATGAGACATAAAAGGAAGTGGGTGGGAGTTACTGCTGAGAAAGTTTTTGCTTCCTGACAAAAGGTATAGGTGGGAGAGAAGCCTACGCTGGTGTCAGCCCGTCCTCCCCCTCTGGCCTCGAATGCCTGGAGCTGAGGCAGCCACGCTGCACCAGTGAGAGGCCAAGCACGTGGCCCTTTCAGATGGCGAAGTGGGCATCATTGTGCAGCCTCCCTGTTATTTTTGTCACATTAAGAAAATAGATGCTATCCGTTTAAGCTCCTGCTGACACGACTCTCTGTTCTTAGTGTCCGGAAAGCATTCCTAACGGATACGGTTACCCTAGAAGCCGAAAAAGTCCTGTACGTTGCAGGTGAAGTTTAGTGCTGCAGATTTTGGTTGCTTGAGGAAAATGTTTTATTCACTTTTTTCTTTTTTTTTTTTAAATGTTTTATTTATTTCTAGGAGAGAGAGAGAGAGAGACAGCGTGAGCAGGGGAGGGTCAGAGAGAGAGGGAGTCACAGACTGAAACAGGCTCCAGGCTCTGAGCTGGCAGTCAGCACAGAGCCCGACGCGGGGCTCGAACCCACGAACGCGAGATCATGACCTAAGCGAAAGTCGGACGCTTAACCGACTAAGCCACCCAGGCGCCCCTCACTTTTTTCTTTACATAGTCTCAGAGCTATGTGTGCCTGAGAACAACAGCAGCGACAAAACCCACAACACACGAGAAGCAACTATGACTGCGGAAGGACGTGTGTGTGTTTTGTTTGAGAGCTGCTGACAGGCCAGCTGGTGGGCAGAAGCTGGGGGAGCTGGGCCCTACCCTGTGGCAAGAGCGGCCCGTTTGGTGGGGAGACAGGCTGTAGGGCAGAGCAAAGGAAAGGGCTCGGGGGCCAATCTCCTCTTCCTCACGCCCCAGCCCCAGCCCAGCCCCCCTGGGAATGGCGATCTTCCCACACAACACGACGCATAGAACAAAACTTCTGGGACCAGAAGCTCAAGGCAGTCCCTCACGTCAGCCTCTCTTCGACTGGCCCTCAGCTGGGACACGTGACTCTGGTTGGTGTCTGATTCTGCTGCACGATTTTTTACCTCAATACACAGGATTCATTGTCTCGCCCCTTCGAAGACTCGCCCCTTCGAAGAATGAAGGGGTGAACGCAAGTGAGCAGCACACAGAAGTTCATGAGGGAATAAGATCAGAAAGGAAGAGCTCTCTTTTCAGAGAGGGGACATTCGAAAGTGAATGCCTGTGAGTATAGGTAAGAGTCCTTGTTTTCTAAGGTCCTGGTCAGCGCCCCCTTCCCCCTCGTTCCTTCTCAGGCTCTACCCTTACTGCCTGGAAAACTCTGGGTGCTGGGTTGTCCTTTCCTGATTGGCTCGACTTCACTGTGTGAGGAGTCAGACTGCTCATACTGTCCCATGTATAACATGTTTCATGGTTTACGTTTTTATTTTATTTTTATTATTTTTTAAATATTTTGGGTTTTTTTTTAATTTATTTTTTTTTCCTTTTATCATTTTATTTTATTTTTTTTATTTTTTTATTTTTTTTTTACAAATAGTTTATTGTCAAATTAGTTTCCACATAACACCCAGTGCTCATCCCCACAAGTGTCCTCCTCCATGCCCATCCCTCCTCCCCCCCACATCCATCAGTCCTCAGTTTTTGTCAGCATTCAAGAGTCTCTCACGGTTTGCCTCTCTCCCTTTCCCCCACCATTTCCGCCCTTCTTCTCCCCCTTGGTCCTCTGTTGCTCCTCCTAATCCTCCTATACAAAAAGCACACAGATATTTGTCTTTCTCGCCTGACTTATTTGCTTCAGCATTAACACCTCCACCCATCCATGTCTGCTACACACAGGTGATTTCACAGCGCCTCATTGCCAGTAGTATTCCATGGTATAGATAAACCACATCTTCTTGATCCATTCATCTGTTGATGGACACTTAGGCTCTTTCCAGGTTTTAGCTATTGTGGAGAGTGCTGCTATGAACATTGGGGTACATGTGCTCCTATGCATCAACATTTCTGCACCTCTTTGCAAATTCTAAAGCAGTGCTATTGCTGGGTCATAGGGAGTTCTATTGTTAGTTTCCTTAGGAACCTCCACACTGTTTTCCAGAGGGGCTGTACCAGTTTACATTCCCACCAACAGTGTAGGAGGGTGCCCGTTTCTCCACATCCTCGCCAGCATCTAGAGTTCTCTGATTGGCTCATTTTAGCCACTCTGACTGGCGGGAGGTGGTATCTCAGTGTGGTTTTGATTTGTATTTCCCTGATGAGAAGCGATGCTGAGCATCGTTTCATGTGTCTGTTGGCCATCTGGATGTCCTCTTTGAGAAGTGTCTGTTCATATCTTCTGCCCATTTCTTCACTGGGTTGTTTGTTTTTCGGGCGTGTAGTTTGGTGAGTTCCTTGTAGATTCCGGATATCAACCCTTTATCTGATATGTCATTTGCAACTATCTTTTCCCATTCCGTTGGTTGCCTATTAATTTTCTGGGTTGTTTCCTTGGCTGTGCAGAAGCTTTTAATCTTGATGAGGTCCCAACAGTTTATTTTGGCTCTTGATTCCCTTGCTTTTGGGGATGTGTCAAGTAAGAAGTTGCTGCGGTGGAGGTCAAGGAGGTTGTTTCCTGCTTTCTCTAGGGTGTTGATAGTTTCCTGTCTCACGTTCAGGTCCTTTATCCATTTTGAGTTTATTTTTGTGCATGGTGTGACAAAATGATCTAGTTTCATTCTTCTGCATGTTATTGTCCAGTTCTCCCAACACCATCTGTTAAAAAGGCTGTCTTTTTTCCATTGGATATTCTTTCCTGCTTTGTCAAAGATCAGTTGGCTGTATACTTTGGGTCCACTTCTGAGTTCTCAATTCTGTTCCATTGGTCTATGTGTCTGTTTTTGTGCCAATACCATACTGTCTTGATGATGACAGCTTTGTAGCAGAGGCTAAAGTCTGGGATGGTGATCCCTCCCGTTTTGGTTTTATTTCTCAGGATTACTTTGGCTATTCGGGGTCTTTGTGGTTCCATACAAATTTTTGGATAGTTTGTTCTAGTTTTGAGAAGTATGCTGGTGCAATTTTGATTGGAATTGCATCGAATGTGTAGAGTGCCTTAGGTAGTAATGACATCTTAACTATATTTATTCTTCCTATCCATGAGCATGGAATGTTTTTCCACTTCTTTGTGTCTTCTTCAATTTCCTTCATAAGTTTTCTATAGTTTTCATCATACAGATCTCTTGTATCTTTGGTTAGCTTTATTCCGAGGTATTTTATGGTTTTTTGTGCAATTGTGAATGGGAGCAGTTTCTTGATTTCTCTTTCTGTTTCTTCATTGTTGGTGTATAAAAATGCAACCGATTTCTGTACATTGATTTTGTACCCTGCACCTTGGCTGAATTCTTGGATCAGTTCTAGTAGGCTTCTGGTGGAGTCTGTCGGGTTTTCTATGTAGAGTATCATGTCATCTGCGAAGAGTGAGTTTGACTTCCTCTTTGCCAATTATGGTGCCTTTGATTTCCTTTTGGTGTCTGATGGCTGATGCTAGGACTTCCAGCACTATGTTAAACAGCAGTGGTGAGAGTGGGCATCCCTGTCGTGTTCCTGATCTCAGGGGGAAAGCTCTGAGTTTTTCCCCGTTGAGGATGATGTTAGCTGAAGGCTTCTCATAGATGGCTTGATGATGTTTAAGTAGGTTCCTTCTATCCCAACTTTCTCGAGAGTCTTTATTAAGAAGGATGCTGTATTTTGTCAAATGCTTTTTCTGCATCTATTGACAGGATCATATGGTTTTTATCTTTTCTTTTATTGATATGATGGATCACATTGATTGATTTGCGAATGTTGAACCAGCCCTGTAACCCAGGAATGAATCCCACTTGATCTTGGTGGATGATTCCTTTTATATGCTGCTGGATTCGATTTGCAAGGATCTTGTTGAGAATTTTTGCATCCGTATTCATCAAGGATATTGGCCTGTAGTTTTCTTTTTTTGCTGGATCTCTGTCTGGCTTGGGAATCAGTGTGATGCTGGCTTCATAAAATGAGTCTGGGAGTTTTCCTTCGCTTTCTATTTTTTGGAATAACTTGAGAAGAATTGGGATTAATTCTGTTTTAAATGTCTGGTAGAATTTCCCAGGGAAGCCATCAGGTCCAGGGCTCTTATTTGTTTGGAGATTTTTGATCACTGATTCAATTTCTTCACTTGTTATGGGTCTGTTCAGGTTTTCTATTTCTTCCCGTGTGAATTTTGGTAGTGAGTGTGTGTTTAGGAATTTGTCCATTTCTTCTAAGTTGTCCAATTTATTGGCATATAATTTTTCATAGTATTCACTGATAATTGCTTGTATTTCTGAGGGGTTGGTTGTAATAAGTCCATTTTCATTCATAATTTTGTCTATTTGGGTGCTCTCTCTTTTCTTTTTGAGAAACCTAGCTAGAGGTTTGTCAATTTTGTTTACTTTTTGAAAAAACTCTTGGTTTCATTGATCCGTTCAATTGTTTCTTTGGTCACTATGTTGTTTATTTCTGCTCTAATTTTTACTATTTCTCTTCTTCTACTGGGTTTAGGGCGTTCTTGTTGCTCTGTCTCTAGTTCCTTTAGGTGAGCTGTTAGATTTTGGACTTGCGCTTTTTCTAATCTCTTTAAATAGGCCTGGAGAGCAATGTACTTTCCTCTTAGGACTGCCTTTGCCGCATCCCATAGATTTTGAATGGTTGTGTTTTCATTTTCATTTGCTTCCATATATTTTTTAATTTCATCTCTAATTGCCTGATTGGCCCATTCATTCTTTAGAAGGGTGTTCTTTAACCTCCATGTTTTTGGAAGTTTTCCAGACTTCTTCCTGTAATTGATTTCAAGTTTCAGAGCATTGTGATCTGACAGTGTGCATGGTAGGATCTCTATTCTTTTATATTTCTTGAGGGCTGCTTTATGTCCCAGTATGTGATCTATCTTGGAGAATGTGCCATGCGCACTTGAGAAGAAAGTAAATTCCCCTGGCCTCAGGATGTAAAGTTCTAAATATATCCGTCAGGTCCATCTGGTCCAATGTGTCTTTCAAGTCCATTATTTCTTTACTGATTTTCTGTCTGGTTGACCTATCCATTGCTGTAAGCGGAGTATTAAAGTCCCCTGCTATTAGCACATTCTTATTTATAAGCTTGTTTCTGGTTTTGATTAATTGTTTTAGATATTTAGGTGCTCCCATATTCGGTGCATAGACATTTATGATTGTTAGTTCTTCCTGATGGATGGACCCTGTAATTATTATGTAGTGCCCTTCTTCATCTCTTGTGATTGTCTTTAATTTAAAGTCCAGCTTGTCTGATATAAGTATAGCTACTCTGGCTTTCTTTTGAGTTCCTGTAGCATGATATATATTTCTCCATCCACTTACTTTTAATCTGAAGGTATCTTCCCGTCTAAAATGAGTTTCTTGTAGACAGCATATAGATGGATTTTGGTTTTTAATCCATTCTGCTACCCTATATCTTTTGATTGGAGTATTCAGCCCATTTACATTCAGTGTTATTATTGAAATATGTGGGTTTAGAGTCTTTGTATCTTTTGTAGGGTTTATGTTTGTGGTGGTGTCTCTGGTATCTTTGTTCCTTGCAACCTTTCCTTCAGAGCATCCCCCTCAGGATTTCTTGTAGGGCTGGCTTCGTGGTGACAAATTCTTTCCATTTCTGTTTGTTGGAAAGGTTTTTATCTCTCCTTCTATTTTGAATGACAGGCTAGCTGGATAGATCCTCTGCACCTCACTGTGCTTAACGTCCATCATTGAAGATCTCTGCCATTCCTTTCTGGCCTGCCACGTTTCAGTAGATAGGTCTGTCACCACTCTGATGGGTTTCCCTTTGTATGTGAGGGCCCTTTTCTCCCTAGCTGCTTTCAAAATTCTCTCTTTGTCCTTGTATTTTGCCATTTTTACGATGATATGTCGTGCAGAAGATCGATTCAAGTTACGTCTGAGAGGAGTCCTCTGAGCCTCTTGTATTTCCACATTGACTTCCTTCCCCAGGTCGGGAAGTTCTCTGCTATAATTTGTTCCAGGACTCCTTCAGCACCTTTCCCTCTCTCTTCCTCTTCTGGGATTCCTATGATACGGATATTGTTGCGTTTGACTGTATCGCTGAGCTCTCGAATTCTTCTTTCCTGTTCCTGGATCAGTTTGTCTCTTTTTGTCAGCTTCTTGTTTTTCTAGAATGGTGTCTTCTAAATCACTTATTCTCCTTTCTGCCTCTTCAAGCCGTGCATTGGAGGCCTCTAATTTATTATGGATCTCATTTATCGCATTTTTTAATTCTTCATGCCTATTTTTATTTTCCATTCTGTCTGTAGCCATAGTTTCTTTGATGTCCCCTATGTTTTTTTCAAGCCCTGCTATTAATTTCACCATTATTATTCTAAAATCTTGTTCACTTATGCTGCTGATATCTGTTTTGAGCAGTTCATTAGCTGTCATTTCTTCTTGGAGTTTCTTTGGAGGAGAGCTCTTTCGTTTCGTCATTTTAGTTAGCTTTCCGGCTCTTGTTGGTTTTAAAGACCTGTTATGCTCTCTGTTTCTATGAGCACTGCTATATCCAAGAAACTCTTTGACTTTCCAGGGCCTATCCTTTCAGAGATTGTTTTTTGAATGGTATCCCTCGGTCACTCTTGTTGGGACCTTAGTTATTTTATCTTCCTATTCGTAGTGATATTTGGGACTCTTCACCTTGTGTACTCTAGCTTGTTTCTTGAGGTAGCCCTGGAAAAGAAAACAGACAGACAAACACACAGGGAGCAGGAGCACACAAACGCACAGGCTGATTCAACTAACATGCAAAGTGAGAGGGAAAACGAAAAAGTTAATAGAAAAGACCGAGGAGGGAGGGCGAATAGGGAGCATAAAATACATAAAAGGGTCAAAAAGGGGAAAAGAAAAGGAAAAAAGAAGAAAACCGATGGACAAAGAACGGTTTAAAGCATATACCTGGATTTCCCAGCTACAGTTAAATAGCCGTGTGTATGCAGTGCTGGTTGAAGAGCATAGAGAAAAAGAGAGAAGGCAGGGTGAGACAAGGCAGATTTGGAAATAGAATGAACAGGCAGAAGGGATAAGAAACTTTTTTCAAAGAGGTAAAGGGTAGAATGTGGTTGGATAGGTGAGAGAAGGATGCTGGAATTATCCAGAGAAACTATATAGTCTAATTACTCCTGAGAGAAATAGCTGAAAAAGTCGGTAGGTGTAGAATTTACATTTACAGAATGGACTTGTGATTGTTTAAGCAAGCTGGCGACCAGAGTTAATCAGGTCAGTGTTTTGGGGGAAAAAGCGAGAAAAGAGAAAAAAGAAGAAAAAAAGAGAAAAGAAAGGGGGAAAAAAAAAGAAAGAAGAAAAAAAAAAGAAAAAAGAAAAAAAAAGGGAGGAGGGCACCTCTCAGGCAGGGATGGGCGTGGCGTGATCCGATGCCTCAGGCGGGGGTTCTGCCTTGGCGATTGTGGGAAGGAGAGTGACGGTGCTCCAGTCCCTTCTTGAACCCCGCGCTGCAGCTCGGTTTTTTTTTTTTTTTGGCGTGTCAACTCCCCGTTCCGGGGACGCAGCCGAAGTTGGTTGCACTCTTCAACCCAGGCCAGTTCCAATCTCCAAATCCCAGCCCGCGCCCCGCTGAAGTTGCCTTAGACACAGCTTCCCAGACAACCCCCTCGGGCTATTCCAGGCTCCCTGCTGAGCTCTGGGGGCGGAGTCAGGATCGCTGCTTCCTTCTCTGGGTCGGGCTGGCGCGCATGCGCGGGGGCTTGCCTGCCGGGTCCGCGTAGCCTGAGCCCGCTGGAGTGAGGAAAACCGGGTCTCTCTATGGCTCGTCACCCGAAACACGAACTCACAGGCAAATTTCCCAGTTTTTAGCTCTTTGCCTTCCCTCTTGAGCTCTAGCCAGCCAGGAGCGCGAACGCCTGGTGTCTGCGCGTCTCCCTCAGGGGTCCCAGCCGTCCTGGAGCTACAATGGCGGCAGGCGCGCCGTCGCTGGAGTGAGGAAAACCGGGTCTCTCTATGGCTCGTCACCCGAAACACGAACTCACAGGCAAATTTCCCAGTTTTTAGCTTTTTGCCTTCCCTCTCGAGTTCCAGCCAGCCAGGAGCGCGGATGCCCGGTGTCTGCGCGTCTCTTTCAGGGATCCCAGCCGCCCTGGAGCTACAATGGCGGCAGGCACACCCGCTCCGCTTTAAAACCCCACCTCCAGGAGCGGCACAAAGAAGCAGTTTGTGTGCTCAGCCTCCCCCAGGACCAGTTGTCGCGAGGGGACCTGGTGTGCAGATATTTGGCAAGTACGGTCTTTCTATGCACCGAGCGGAGATTTTTCTGTCTCGGACTCTCTCCTTTTCCCCTCTCACTCCCCGTAGAGGGTAGAGGGGGATCGCCTCCCACCCTGGAGGCTCCGATCCCGGGCTGATTTTACCTTCCCCGGTTCGCACTCACGTTAGAAGGCTTTCTCAGTGGATTCTGCGTCCTTTTTTCTCCCAGTCTCTCAGGTTTTGTATGGTTTCCAATGGCTTCAGATCTTTTCTGTGTGATGTATGGGCGCGAGTGCAAGTACGGAGCTCCTTACTTCTCCGCCATCTTGCCTCCCTCCTTTTTTTAATTTATTTTTGAGACAGAGAGTGACAGAGCACGAGTGGGGGAGGGGCAGAGAGAGAGGAGACACAGAATCTGAAGCAGGCTCCAGGTTCTGAGTGGTCAGCCCAGAACCCGATGCGGGGCTCAAACCCGCAAACCGTGTGATCATGACCAGAGCTAAGTCGGAGGCTTAACCAACTGAGCCATCCAGGCACCCCCATGGTTTATGTTTTTAGTTAGGTATCTTGATTGTCCAATTCCTGAGGGGAACCTGAGAGGGACTGGGTGGTGTCTGTTACATCCTTCAGAGGGACCTTATGCCCAAGGGGTTTGCTGTGTTCAGATGCTCCCAGCATCGTTCCAAACAACGTGTTTCTGTTTCCTCACCCAAGGACCTTGGGTCCTAGTCTGTCCTTCTCTGCCTATTTTATGCGATCTTTCCTTATCCTAATTTTGGCTTCTCTACCTTGGCGCCCACCTCAGTTCTCAACTCATGTCAGTGTGTGGAATTCAGGTTCCTTCTACCTTGGCCCTCTGGCCACCATGTCTCCCATCAGTTGAGACGCAAACCTCTAGTTCTTGGTCCTGGCCCCCGGAAACCTTACAACTCCCACAGGATCTCCTCGAGGGGTTGTCTGGCCAGGCCAGCTCCAGCCCCCTGCAAAGGGAGGAGCGGGGAAAACGGCCACTTCCAGTGAACTTTAACCACCATGCTGAGGGAACCATGTGTGTGAACATAATGTCCGTAAACAGAGGCACCCGATCATCAGCTATGATTACTATTATCCCAGTTCTAATCTTCAGTCAGTGACTCAGCTTTGAACCCGAGGCTGAGAAGCCAGCCAGCCTCATCGTCTTTCATGTCCCACTCACTGTCCTCAGGCTGCACACTTCTTTTGTGCCTTATTTTTCCTTAAAATGGCCTCAATTTGCTTTTTGTTTTTTTTTTAATGTTTATTTATTTATTTTGAGAGAGAGGGAGCAGGAGAGGGGCTGAGAGAGAGGGAGAGAGAGAGAATCCCAAGCAGGCTCCACACTGTCAGCACGGAGCCCAACAAGGGGCTCGATCCCACAAACTGTGAGATCATGATCTGAGCTGAAATCAAGAGTCTGATCCTTAATCGACTGAGCCACCCAGGCGCCCCCGCTTTTCGCTGTTCTACTGGTATAAGATATGCACATGCGTGTGGGTATTCGGAGAGGGCAGGAATGGGTATGGGGTGGGAGGGAGATGCGATGTATGCAGTGACTTTTCGCCAGACCCCATTCCTGAAGTATGGAGATTCTCCTACCTGCCGGAGACCGACTTCGGGGCCGAGGGCAGACATACTGCATAGAGGGCGATGAGGACATAGAAGACGGGAAGCATTTCCTTCTCGTGTGACAGAATGTAGGGGGACCTTCCTGAATCACACCCAACCTCTTTGTGTCCTCTTTCAGTTTCTTTCTTTTCTTTTCTTTTTTAACATTTTATTTAGTTTTCAGAGAGAGAGAGAAGGTGAGCAGGGGAGGGGCAGAGAGAGGGAGACAGAGGATGGAACTGGGCTCTGCACTGAGAGCAACGAGCTCAACTTGGGGCTTGAACTCAATGACCCATGAGATGGTGACCTGTGCCGAAGTCAGACACTTAACCGACTGAGCCACGAGGTGCCCCTCGAACAATTTCTAATTACCCCGCACTTTCTTTCAGATACAACTTGTATAATAACTCACTGTGTTCCGTTTGTTTTCTGAAAAACTGAGTCTCTGGCTTTTACGCCCAGACATACCTGTGTGTTTGTTGAGCAGCCGGGACAGCCACAGCCCCATGCCCGAGATGCCCTTCCCAGACGAAGGGGTGTTTGGACAATGAGACTGTGGACACCCCATTATTAAGTGCGCTCTCTCTCTCTCTCTCTCTTTCTCTCTCTCTCTCTCATGGGTTTTCAGGAAGGGCGAACTCTTGTGCATTGCATAGCACACCCAAGGAGGAGCAGAAGGGTAAGCATAGCCTGTCTATGCAGACTGTCTTTGCCAATTCCGGGGAGACATCTGAGGGAAGAGAGCCTCCCCTTGGGGCTTTTCCCCTCCCTTCACCCTGGTGGCTGATCCGTTCATTGTTCTCTCTTGCTTCCCTTCCTCCTCGCCCTCCCCCCTCCCCCCCCCGCCCCCTCCCCCCCCCCAGCCCAGAGAAGATGGGTCTGGATTAAAATCATGGAAGTTAATGAATCTGACCGCTTTACTTGGGCATCTAACCTAGGAGGCTGGCCTTGTTTCCTCCCCATGGTCCAACCATGCAAAGAAAATAGTGGGGAGAGAGGGGTAGCAAGCATCTACAGAGTTTACAGCACTTGGCTACTAGCTTTCAGTGCCCTTCAAGGCCTTCCCAATTCATACCTGAGATTTATCTTGACACGAGTTAGGATTGTCTTTTACATGTAATTTGGTATTGGAAAAAGGAAATAGCACAGAAAGAAAAACAAGTCACTGGACAGAGAAAGGAGATTAAGGGGTTTCTTCTAGGTTGACAAGAGACACAGGCTAAAAGCTAATTCCCAAACCTAAGGGAATCTTCTTTTACCTATAAAGATTATTATAAAGAAGAGAGTCTCAGAGCTTGAATACTTCTTTTATTGTGGTTAAAGAAAGTAATGAAGAGGAAGGAGGAAGGAAAGGATGGGGAGGAGAGGGAGGTGTAGAGTAAGAGCAGGAAGGAGAATAAAAAGGTAAGAAAAAACAACAAAAGCAGTGGAAATGACATATCTCATGTGTGGTAAAATTCTATGTTTAACATAATTAGTAAATATGGTAATGTGCTATAAATACATACTCTTGATCAGTGTGTAATTAGAAATGTAATTTACTAGATGATTTGGTATCTATGTTTAATTAGAAAATATTTAGTTATCACATATATAATTACATGTATAAAATTAATGATAGCTTTTGGATATCATGGAATTAGTAAAAATGCAATTATATGGAGATATCCTTTCAGTGTACTATTAAAATGTACAAGGAGACATCTGGGTCGCTTAGTCAGTTAAGCGTCTAACTTTGGCTCAGATCATGATCTCATGGCTTGCAAGTTCAAGAAGACCCGTGTTGAGGGGGGTGCCTGTGTGGCTCAGTCGGTTAAGCGCCTGACTTCAGCTCAGGTCATGATCTCATGGTTCATGGGTTCAAGCCCCACGTCGGGCTCTGAGCTGACAGCTAGCTCAGAGCCTGGAGCCTGCTTCAGGTTCTGTGTCTCCCTCTCTCTCTGACCCTTCCCTGCTCATGCTGTCTCTATCTCTCTCTCAAAAATAAATAAAACATTAAAAAATTAAAAAAAAAAAAAGACCCCTGTTGGTTTCTGTGCTGACAGCTCAGAGCCTGGAGCCTGCTTTGGATTTGGATTCTGTGTCTCCCTCTCTTTCTCTGCTCCTCCCCTGCTCGCACTCCATCTCTCTCTCAAAAATAAGATAAAACATCAAAACAGCAAATAAAATGTACATGAATGTGTGACTGAGCAAACTGCATATTTCCTCTTTCCAACTTGCTTTCCTTTATTTGATTAAGTGAGGAGATGGGAGCAGAGTGCTTTGCATTGTGTCAACATATAGCACATGCTTCATAAACATTAGCTTCTATGTTCCCTTCTTTTTTTTTTTTTTTAAATATTTTTATTTATTTCTAGGAGAGAGAGAGAGAGAGAGACAGCGTGGAGCAGGAGAGGGTCAGAGAGAGAGGGAGATACAGACTCTGAAATAGGCTCCAGGCTCTGAGCTGGCAGCCGCAGAGCCCGACGCGGGGCTCGAACCCATGAACCGTGAGATCATGACCTAAGCAAAAGTCGGACACTTAACCGACTAAGCCACCCAGGTGCCCCTTCTATGTTCCCTTCTTAGGATGAATCAATCCACATCCATTTCCCCAGTGACTTAACTACTACGCGCAGTTCAGGTTTGGAGGACCAAAAAACCCAGTTCCTAATCTACAAGGTTATATTACAATCTACTTTCTGCATTTGGAATTGATCACTCTATCTTCAGTTTTTTCCCTAGCATTGTGCTTGCTCACCCATGTGTTTTTTTCATTCTTTTCTGTGTTATAGTTTGTTGCACATGTATTTCCTCTATCAGACTCTAAATTCCTTGGGGTCAAGCCTGCAGCACTGTTACTTGTGATCTGCACCTAGAAATCACTCAATACATTGTTCTTCGAATGGAGAATTTTGATAGACTGAGCCAAACTTTGTAGATGCCTTTTGATACGTTTTCATGCCAAATGTACAGCTCGCTAGAGGAATACAGTTACCACATAGTTACCCATTTTCTTGGTATTGATTTGTAAGGTAAGGATGCACAAATACGAGATTTTCATTTGTAGTTGAAAGTGTGAAGGTTGACAGAAGGGTGAATGAGATCAAGATTGAATTAAACTTCTCAAACTCCACATGTGAGTGAAATCGTATGATATCTGTCTTTCTTTGACTTAATTCGCTTAGCCCCACATCAAGCTCTGTGCTGACAGCTCAGAGCCTGGAGCCTGCTTTGGATTCTGGGTCTCCCTCTCTCTGGGCCCCTCCCCCGCTCACACTTCCTTTCTCTCTCTCTCTCTCTCTTTCTCTCTCTCAAAAAAATAAACGTTAAAAAAAGTTATTTAGGGGCGCCTGGGTGGCTTAGTCGGTTAAGCGTCCGACTTTCGCTTAGGTCATGATCTCGCGGTTCATGGGTTAGAGCTGTGCTGATGGCCAGCTCAGAGCCTGGAGCCTGTTTCAGTCTGTGACTCCCTCTCTCTCTGACCCTCCCCTGCTCACGCTATCTCTCTCTCTCTCCTAGAAATAAATAAAAAATATTTTTAAAAAAAGTTATTTAAAGAAGATTTGCCATATAAATCCCTCCCTATAGCACAACACTCCACGCTATAGTACTACAGTCTGTTTGGATTCTAGTTTCTTCCTGCTTTGCAGCTCCTTGGGGAGTCGTCCTAAAATGCCACATGACTTTACATGTGTCACTTCCTTGGCACATGAGGAAGTGACAGGAGCTTGCATTTAAGAATTTTAGCTCAGAGGGGGCACCTGGGTGGCTCAGTCACTTTAGCATCTGACTCTCGGCTTCGGCTCAGGTCATGATCTCAAGGCTTCATGGGTTTGGACCCCGCATCAGGCTCTACTCCAACAACACAGAACCTGCTTGGGATTCTGTCTCTCTCTGCCCCTTCCCCACTCATGCTGTCCCTCTCTCTCTCTGTCTCTGTCTCTATCTCTCTCTCTTGAAATAAATAAATAAACTTAACAAATCATATTAAAAAAAGAGTTTTAGCTAAGCAATCAAGACTTTTCATAATTTCACCCCTTCCCAAACAGGGGTTTTAACATTATCTCCCATTATCTACTGGAGCTGTTTTCTAGACAAACTCAGTAAGAGATTGTTTCTAACATTGCACGCTTGCTACTAGAAATCTGGGGACCATGTTGCCTGCTCCATGCTGAGAGGCGTAATGGGGGGCACCAGACCCTGAACAAAGCACCTGACTTCTGTTCTCCATCCTGTCTTTCCCAAGCAGTGATGTTGGCTGGCAAACCCATCTCCTTGGCTCCTCCTGCTTCACCTGTGAGAGAGAGAGGCAACGCCTGCCTCACCCATCTCTCCAGGTTGCCCTGAGGAGCAACTGAGCTATGTCTGCAGGAGTGTCAAGAAGAGCAAAACAACAATGCAATTTATATTTCAAGTAAGATTGAATAACTAATAAAAAAAAAAATGCAGACCAGGTTAGACCTCTTCCGCAAAACCTTTCTCAGCCTTTAAGAATGTCCTTCTTATTGTCAGTGCACCCAATTTAGTTGCCTCGTGGTGTATTTCTTTTCTGTAAATTATCTTGTCTCCCCAACTAAATTTCAGCCTTATAGGAAGGAATTACATTTTGGGCCCCTCGGGATCTCCAACACGGAACATGGTCTGGGTGTGTGGAGTGTTGGATGAATAGGGTAGTGGTCCCCAACACTGCTATTGACAGCCTTCTGCTTCGCTTTCTGATGTGTCCCAGTTTGAACAACAGATTTTCCGGCTACCCTATGAACAGATGATGGTGTATGGCGGTCATGGCGGAGAAGCATTCTTCATGCTGCACTTTATACGGCTCCTCTTTTCACTCTCCCTGCCTTTTGCAATGTTGCAGCCAGATTTTTTTATGTTTGTTTATGAAAACAAAAAAACCATTCATTAGTGGCTCTTTCACGCAAAAACACAGAATTGCAATTTTCGTTTCAACTCCAGCAGTATGTTAGGATGAGATAATCATCTCCTGAAAAGCTGTATGCAAAATATTGTTCTCCCTTTTGGCTCAGCTCACAGGGACAAGGGCAGAATCTGGTTGGCAGAGGGATGACACGGAAAACAGACTCAACATTCTTCCGGTCGCCTCAGCTAACCCTTTGGGTCTGAATGTAAGAGCAGTTTAAAATCAGCAGGTGACACGGGGAGACAGCAATTTGGTTACCTGATATTTTAAACATCATTATAATGAGTTGCATAAGGAAGACATGCTTTCAGATATGAAGTCTCATTGCTATCAAAAAGAGTAAGAAATTAAAACCTTCTTCTAGTCCCTAAGCACCAAGGAAGATGTGATCCACCAACTCGATGTGATTTTAGGATTTAGATTATTCTTGTTTTGACTCTTTTGGAAATGCCACACATTGCCTTCATTTGATGTGAACACAGCTAACTTTCCTCTGCCTCCCAAAAGACAACAGAGATTAGCTTCCAACTTCCCCAACATCTTCAACCTTTCCTCTGGGAGAACTGGAAGATAGAATTTGCTTTTATTCTCTCAGGAGCTATACACAAGCCAGGTGTTCTGTGTTCTCTCACCCTGTCCTCATTTCTCTAATACACTGTTCAACTGTGGCAATATGAATTAGGCACAATTTGTGAGGATTCTCCCTTCAGGACATCTTCTGTATACAGAGGCATACCTTTGAGTTTCAAAGCTATTGCAGTGCAAGACCCTTTTTTTTTTTAAGTGTTTATTCACTTTTTGAAAGACAGAGAGAGTCAGAGCACAAGCGAAGTGGGGGAGAGAGAGGCAGACACAGAATCTGAAGCAGGTTCCAGGCTCTGAGCTGTCAGCACAGAGCCCAATACGGGGCTTGAACCCACGAACCGTGAGCTCATGACCTGAGCCAAAGTCGAATGCTTAGCACGACTGAGCCACCCAGGTGCCCCTGTTGCAGCCTAAGAACTTTTAATAGAAAAGTATTAGGTTCTGACTCGAGGAGAAAAAACTGTTACAGGACAAGAGGATTCAGAAGTGTAACTTGTGCTGTTGGTGGGAATGTAAACTGGTGCAGCCCCTCTGGAAAACAGTGTGGAGGTTCCTCAAAAAATTAGCACTAGAACTCCCCTATGACCCAGCAATAGCACTGCTAGGAATTGACCCAAGGGATGCAGGAGTGCTGATGCATAGGGGCACATGGACCCCAATGTTCATAGCAGCACTCTCAACAATAGCCAAAACATGGAAAGAGCCCAAATGTCCATCAACTGACAAATGGATCAAGAAGATGTGGTTTATCTATACAATGGAATACTACATGGCAATGAGAAAGAATGAAATCTGGCCATGTGTAGCAAGGTGGATGGAACTCGAGGGTGTTATGTTGAATGAAATAAGTCAAGCAGAGAAGGACAGATACCATATGTTTTCACTTATAAGTGGAACAGGAGAAACTTAACGGAGGACCATGGGGGAAGAAAAGGGGAAAAAATTGTTGGGGAGAGGGAGGGAGGCAAACCATGAGAGACTCTTGAATACCAAGAACAAACTGAGGGCTGATGGGGCTGGGGGGAGGGGAAGGGAGGTGATGGGCATGGAGGAGGGCACTTGTTGGGATGAGCACTGGGTGCTATATGGAAACCAACTTGACAATAAACTGTAAAAAATAAAAAATAAATAAATTAAAAAAGAATTGTAACTTGTGGTCAGATTTCCCTTCCATAGAGCTTTGGTACAAGTGGTTCTGTTAATGCCCAGTATGCTTGGACACCTTTTGAAAAGCACACAACTTCAGAGGTGAGTGGTGTGTTCAGCCATCCCTGTGCTGTAGAATAAAAGCCAACCCTTGGCTGGAACCAAAGTAATATTTTGTTGGCTTGGATGATACATGTTTCCCAAGTGGAGACGTATTGATATAGATTTTTAATCCTCTTATGACTTGGTTTGATTGAATTTTGATTCTGGCTTCTATTTTTGGTCACCTTCTTTTGGAAAGTGTCTTATATTCTCCACAAATATCATGTAGAGCTCACCTCCTGCAGTGGGTCTCAGTCTATGCTCCTGCAAAAACCCTGTGATTCCCTGTGCTGAATTTAGGTGTTCTGCTGGAAAACTCAAAGAATAGTGACCGGTTTTTTAACTTTCAGGAAGTGATAATTTAATGGATAGAATTGTTTCACTTTAGCTTTTTTAATAATTTTCTTGAAACTTAAGAACTTGGTGGGGGTCTACTCAGTCGATAGAGAGTGAGACTCTCAATATTGGGATTGTGGGTTTGAGCCCCACATTGGGTGTGGAGATTGCTTAAAAATAAAAACTTTTAAAAAAACCCCAACAATTTAAGAACTTGGGTTGACCAAAGGCACCTGGATAGCTTAGTCGGTTAAGCATCCAACTCTTGATCTCAGCTCAAGTCATGAGTTGGAGCCCCGCATTGGGCTCTGTGCTGATAGCTTGGAACCTGCTTGGGATTCTCTACCTCCTCTCTCTCTGCCCCTCCCCTGTGTGTGTACATGCATGCACACATGTGCTCTCTCTCAAAATAAATAAATAAACTTTAAAAAAAAAAACTTGGGTTGACCAAAACAAAAATGAATAAAAATTTATCAAATAAAAACAAGAAACCATATGCTAAGATAGGTTTCCTGTTTGCCTTTGTATGTTTATATTGTTATAATTTTATATTGCCCCTGTTAAATTATCTTTCCTTTCAGTTAAATTGCCTTGGTTTTGATAAGGGAATTGAATACAAAAGTAGTATCAAGGCCTAGCACAGTGTAGCTCTCAATAAGTGTGTGTTGTGGGGCACCTGGAGGGCTCAGTCTGTTGAGTGTCTGGTTCCAGATCAGGTGATGATCTTGCAGTTCATGAGTCTGAGTCCCACATTGGTCTTGCTATTGTAAGCCTGTCAGCCCAGAGCCTGCTTCAGATCTTCTGTCCCTCTCTTTATGCCCCTCCCCTACTTGGGCTCTTCCCCCCAAAAATAAAAAAATATTTTTAAAAATGTGTGTTCAGTGGTTGATTAATGGGTGAATAGAATGCACTGTGGTCTTCCCAGAGAGCAAGGCATTCTGCACAAGTATCCTGCCTCCCGAAGAAGTAGATAAATCACCGACCAACCAGGAGAGATAATGAAAAGCTAGATAGCTTCCACCTTACAGAGAATCGATGATCTGTGGCAAAATATGGTGGCTAAAGTATGGCAAGAACACAGGTTTCTTTAGAAAAAATTTTTTTAATGTTTTTATTTATTTCTGAGAGAAAAAGAGACAGCGTGAGCAGGGGAGGGTCAGAGAGAGAGGGAGATACAGAATCTGAAGCAGGCTTCAGGCTCTGAGCTGTCAGCACAGATCCTGATGCGGGGCTTGAACCCATGAACCGTGAGATCATGACCTGAGTCGAAGTTAGACACTTAACCAACTGAGCCAAGAACACAGATTTCTATATGACCATATAGAGAAAGAGAAGTAATTTCTCAATGGCAGGATGAATAATTATATCTGATAAGAGGTGATTAGGGCAGACTTCATATGGTTCCAATGCCCCATATGGACCCTAAAGAACAAGCCAGATGTTGGTGAGTCTAGGCAAGATGTGTGGAATGAATTGTAGGAGCAAAACCAATGAGAAGAAAAGGGTCAGAGTAGATCCAGGCAATCTTGTCTTGCATGTGGGTTGCAGCAAACTGGGGTTTTCTGAGTGAAAAGTACTATAGTGCTGGGTAAAAGGTTGTGGTTAATTAGGCAAACAATGGTAACCACAGAAAGGTGTTTTTTTTAATAATATTTTTTATTTATTTCTAGGAGAGAGAGAGAGAGAGAGACAGCGTGAGCAGGGGAGGGTCAGAGAGAGAGGGAGTCACAGACTGAAACAGGCTCCAGGCTCTGAGCTGGCAGTTAGCACAGAGCCCGACGCGGGGCTCGAACCCACGAACCGCGGGATCATGACCTGAGCGAAAGTCGGACGCTTAACCGACTAAGCCACCCAGGCGCCCCTAACCACAGAAAGGTTTTGAAGGGAGGAAGTAATGTGTTTGGTGCTGCTCTTTAGGAAGGTCAGTCTAAGTGGGATTGTTCATTCTCCACAGGAAGTGGGAGGGATCCGACAATCATCCTGGGAGGAAGTAATGATTCACAGCAATTCTGTGCTCTTTTGAGTCCTTATTCCACAACCACACAAAGGTCAATGCGCAGTAATCTCAATTCTCGGCAATGATCTGCAGATACCATCCCTGAGGAGAGAGTAGCTAAAAGACACATCTGTCAAACCCCCCAAGACCCCAGATCCCTAGAGGGGGCCTGTGTCTAAAGGCTGGCTAAGTTGTGCAAACACAGCACCAGGGAGGGCCATTTACTTCAGGGGACGACAAGCTGACATGCTGACGGGAGACATTTCTTGGTCGTTGGCTGCATAGTGTCCTGAGGAAGAGGACGTCTTTTCTAAATGGCACAGAAGTCCCCTTGTATACAAACAGCGGGGCCCTGTGTACGTGTCCCTCGGAGGAAAACAAGGTTGAATAGCTGGGTATTTTTTTTGAGTGTCTTCTCCCTGTTAGATGAGAGCTAACCAGTCCCTTCCTTTCTAGCCTGTTAACATCTCATCTTTCCAGTCACCCCTCACTGGGCCTGGTGTCTCAGGATTGGCCGAATCACTCCATTGTCAGTGAATGTGCCCACAAGTCCCCTGGCTACCACTTTGAGACCGAGAATCTTCCTCAGACAGTGATAAAATCTTAATTCAGACCATGGCTCTTTCAGTCTCCTATTCTTCCTGTCTTCTTTGCCAAGCTTGTCCAGGTTGTGTGTTTCTATGAGGTAAATGCCAGGTATCCTAGGGAAGTGAAATAAATGGATTCTGGGCTTTATGCTTCCCTACACTGTCGACGTGCACAGGGACAGGACTATATAAAACCCGTGTACTATTATCAGCTCTGGCCAAAGGAAAACAAGTCAAGAGGTATGCCAGTGTAGGAAGTCCCATCCTAAAAAAAGAAATGGGTGTCTTCATTTTGCTTGCCTAGCCCTGACTCTGCTAACGGTTGGCTTAGTTATATTGTTGGTCTCGCTTGAGTGAGCTTTCAGGTTAGGCCCCTAAAGGATCTCTCCTCTTACAGGTAAGATCTCGTGGCGGCCCAGTGTGAGACAGGCTGGAAGACAGTGCTCTGGGTGCTACGATTCAAAGGGCGAAGGCCTCTCTTCTAAAAGAATACCTTTATTTAGATAATAATATTGCTTTCTCCCTGGAGGTATTCTTTTGACATGCAGACATTCCTGCTAGAGTCTGTTGAAGCATTTCTGCCTGGGGCAGTGAGGAAAGCCCACTGGGTGTGCAGAGAAGAGGGAGCAACCGAATAGGGAGATGCCCTAACAGAGAGTGAATGACACTGGATCTCTCACCCTGCTGAGTTTTGGACAGGCTGGAGGGCTTGCCTTCTAGACGCTGCTGGTGGTTTAGCAGACAGGCAAAACGCCTGTCACTAAAAGAACAGTTTCTAAATAAGCCCGTTTTGTTGGGTGTGTTATGCCCAGATCGTGATCTCCCCAAAATCCCAAGACCACCAAAGAGTCCAAGTCACGTATGCAAAAGCAAAGCGAGTTTATTCGGGCTTAAGCTCGGGCTCCCAGACCTCACCAATGCAGTGGATCCGTGCTGAGAGCCCCGAACAATGGAGGAGTAGGGTTTTTATGGGGTTTGTGATGGGGGAGTTACAGAAGTTGTGACATGGGAACAGTGATCCAATCATAATTATTCAACATCATTGACAGCGGGTTTGACCATACACATGGTCTAGAGTATTCGTTACTTTTGGCGGGATCCAATTACAAAGTTTAGAGTACCTTTAAATTCAGCCAATCACAGAGAGAGCCTAGGGTCTTGTTCGGCGACTAACGGGTTAATTTTAACATTAGGTAACAGGGTCCTATCTATAGTTTCTATCTATAGGCCTCTCCCTCAGTAATGTGGAGGGTGGTCGCTGGCCTTTCCTGTTGCAAGGGTGGTTTCTCCTGCCTTGGGCCATGTGTAACTGCCTGATAGTTTCGGGGAAGCTGAAACTTAGGTCTTCTAGTTTAGAGGGGAAACTTAAAGCCTGTCATGGAGTCAGATTGGTTTAGACTTGTGTCCTTACAGGTGTAGAAGCAGCTTAAAGTTTCTTAGTAGTTTTTAAGGTGGTTTTTCAAAATGAGCCTTGTTCATTCATCCAAAGTTTATTTGTAAGACCCAAACTATAAACAGGACTGGCTACTACCTAATTTAGGGGACACAGTGCAAAATGAAAATTCAGGGTCTCGTTCAAAAATGAAGAAGTTCAAGTGGTTGTTGACAGCAAGGCGTTAACCGTGCATGAGGCCCTTGGGGGCGGGGGGAGGTAGGCGGCCGGTGGGACTGCACAGATACTCTTGAAGTAGGCCAGGTTATCGGTATGCTTTATCCACCAACTCTGCTTCTGCCAGGGTTTTCTCAGCTACCACCAGCCAGTGGTTCTCAGGTGTGAGGTCCCAGGAGACTAGCAGCAGTGACACCTGGAACGTGTTAGAAAGGCCCAGTCTTGGGCCCCAATCTGTGTTCTAGCAGACCCTCTAAGGTGATTCTGTCTCGCACAGGTTTGAGAACCACCACCATGTTTTGAGTTGCAGTGGCCAAAATGACCAATTTTGGAACGGAATCTATCTTAGGGCTCATGTGGCTTCATCATCACACAGTTTGAGGAAAGTATGGGCAGGGTGAAGCCGAGGGAGGCTTATAGTTCATGTGTTCATCTGGGGAATAATTTACAGAGCACCAAGTGTGCTGGTTCATTAATTACTCATAGCCATCTTCCCAGTAAAGCCAGCTCATATCCCAATTTTAAAGATGAGGAAATCAAAATGCCAAAAGTGTTCAATGAGCGGACAAGTGGAGCTGGGATTAAAACCCAGAGCTCTTAAACCCCCATCTGTGGCCTTTTACTTGGCCTTCAGGTAATCTGATCCAGCTGACAGGTGAGTTAAGCTGCTTTCCACTCTCTCATAGCATCAAAACCCAGCAAGAAGCAGCACAGCGTGATCAGCCCGGGAAATGTGCAGTTAAAGTGGTTCAGTCTGGTGTAATGACAAAGACGGATGTTCTTTTAAAGAAGCCGGTATTTCTGAGACACGGTGTATGGACTCATCGATCCCAGCACCATCACAGAACTGAGGCTCATAGTTTACGACCCTTGTCTAAGCAGGCAGCCTGAGGGTGGGTTGTGGCCAAAGCTCTCCGCACTCGAAGGTTCTTTGGGAGACCTGTAACACATTCGTCTGGAGAGTCAGGCCTACCCCTTGCATTCCTGTCATTAAGTCACTTTCAAAGCCTTGGCCCCAGCTTATCATTTTTTCCATTCTTAGCCCAAGGCTATTTGTAGTTTCCCCACCTGTCACCATGTGTGTTAGGCTGCAAAGGGCGAGGGCAACTTCATGAATAGCGCGACACCAGCTGAAGCCCACTTGGAGCACTGTGCTTTCTCAGAATGGTCCATTTGAGGGCATTTTCTGAACTTCACAGTTTTTTAGCTGTGCACCTTCACTGGAGTTTGGTAATACATATTGAGTTAGACACATACTAAGTTAGTTTCTTTTAGGGCCTGACTTATTCCTCAGTTGAAAATTAGGAATCTTACTAATTGCATCATATGCTCATGAGAAAGAAGTCACTGCCTGAGTCCAAATAATACAGATGTTATACAAGGATTACTGTAGGAAAAACGCCTATGGAAGGAATCAGGAAAACCTGTGGCATAGGAAGTAAAAGGAGGGGTGCCTGTATGGCTCAGTCGGTTAGGTGTCTGACTTTGGCTCAGGTCATGATCTCATGGTTTGTAGGTTCAAGCCCTGTGTCAGGCTCTGTGCTGACAGCTCAGAGCCTGGAGCCTTCTTCACATTGTGTCTTCCCCTCTCTCTGCCCCTCTCATGCTCATGCTCTGTCTCTCAATAATAAGTAAAAATGATTAAAAATATTCTTTAAAAAAATAAAGAGGAAAATCTAATTCTCAGAGTGCCATTTATAGTGTAAAATGGAGAACGGTCAACAGTGCAATAATTAAAACAGAAACTTGCAGAGAATAATAATAATAATAAGACCTACAATGTGTCGTAGACCTAAATGTAAAATGCAAATATGTGAAACTGCTAGAAGATAACAAGAGAAAGTCTAGGTGACCTTGGGTTCAGTGATAAGTTTTTAAATACAACGCAAAAAGTACAATCTGTGAAAAGAAAAAAGAGATAAATAGGACTTCATTCGAATCAAAACAATGTCTACTCTGTGAAAGATGCTATAAAGGTAGTAAAAAGACAAGCATAGACTGGGAAAAAATATTTGCAAAAGACACTTCTGACCAAACAGTGTTATCTAAAATATACAAAGAACTCTTAAAACTCAACAATAAGAAAAGAAACAGCCTAATTTAAAAATGAGCCAAATATATGAACAGACACCTCAAGAAAGAAGATATACATGTGGTGAAGAAGCATGTGAAAAGACGTTTTACATCATCTGACATTAGGGACTGCAAATGAAAATAATAATAAGATAGCGCTGCATGTCTCTGAGCATGGTTAAAATCCAAAGCTGATGAGGATGTGGAACAAGAACTCTCCTTACTGGCGAGGGTGCAAAGTGGTGCGGCCACTTTGGAAGACAGTTGGGGAGTGTCTTACAAAACTAAACACGCTCTTACTATATGATCCCACAACAGTGTTTGGTATTTACCCAAACGACTTGAAAACTTACATACACATGAAAACTTGCATATGAGTGTCTACAGCAGTTTTATTCATATTTGTCAAGGCTTGGAGGTAAGGCAGATGTCCTTTGGTTGGTGAATGGAGAAACAAATGGTGGACATCCAGGCAATGGAATATTATTTGGTAAGAAAAAGAAAGGAGCTCTCTGGGGTGCTCGGTGGCTCAGTCAGTTAAGTGTCTGACTTCAGCTCTGGTCATGATCTTGTGGTTTGTGAGTTCAGGCCCCTCATTGGGCTCTGTGCTGACAGCTCAGAGCCTGGAGCCTGCTTTGCATTCTGTGTCTCCCCCTTTCTCTCTGCCTCTCCCCCACTCACATCCTGTCTCTCTCTCAAAGATAAACATTTAAAAAAGTTAAAAAAAAAAAAAAAAAGGAAGAAATGCACTATCAAGTCACGAAAAGACATAGAGAAATCTTTTTTTTGTTTAAGTAGGCTCCATGCCCAGCATGGAGCCAAGCAGGGAAATTCAACTTACGAACCTGAGATCAGGATCCAAGTTGAGATCAAAAGTCAGACACTTAACAAACTGAGCTACCTAGGTGCCGTAATGTGGAGAAATCTTTTTTTTTTTTAATTTTTTTTTTTTTAATGTTTTATTTATTTCTAGGAGAGAGAGAGACAGCATGAGCAGGGGAGGGTCAGAGAGAGAGGGAGTGACAGACTCTGAAACAGGCTCAGGCTCTGAGCTGGCAGTCAGCACAGAGCCCGACGCGGGGCTCGAACCCACGAACCGTGAGATCATGACCTAAGCGAAAGTCGGACGCTTAACCAACTAAGCCACCCAGGCGCCCCGTAATGTGGAGAAATCTTAAATGCATATTGCTTAGTGAAAGAAGCCAATCTGAAAAGTCTGCATCCTGTATGACTCTGTGTATATGAGATTCTGGAAAAGGCAAAACTATTGAGACAATAAAAAGATCGGTGGTTGACAGGGGTTTTTGGAGAGGGGAGATTAATAGATGAAGCACAGGGCATTTTTAGGACAGTGAAACTATTCAATATGATACTGTAATGATGACTATGTATCATTATACATCTGTCAAAACTCACAGAATATATAACACTAAGTGCGAACCCTTATGTGAATTATGGATTTTAGTCAATAATAATGTGTTAATATTGGTGTACTGTTTACAGCAAATGAACCACACCAATGCAAGATGTTAATAAAAGGGGTAATTGGGAGAAGATATTTGCAAATAACATATCTGATAAAGGGTTAGTACCCAAAATATATAAAGAATGATACAACTCAGTACCCAGAACACAAATAATCCAATTACAAAATCCAGTTACAAAATTACAGAAGACACGAGCAGATGTCTCCAAAGAAGACATCCAGATGGCCAACAGACACATAAAAAGATGCTCAACATCACTGATCATCAGGGATATACAAATCAAAACCACAATGAGATATGACCTCATACCTGTCGGAATGGCTAAAATCAACAGCACAAGAAACAACAAATATTGGCAAGGATGTGGACAAAAAGGAATGCTCAGGCACTGTTGGTGGGAATGCAAACTGGTGCAGCCACTGCGGAAAAGTGTGGAGGTTCCTCGAAAACTTAAAAATAGAATTAGCCTATGATCTAGTAATTGCACTGCTGATATTTAAACCCCAAATACAAAGACACTAATTCAAAGGGATACAAGCACTCCTATATTTATTGCAGAATTATTTATAATAGGCAAGTTATGGAATCAGCCCAAGTGTCCATTGGTTGATGAATGGGTAAAGAAGATATGATATATATATATACAATGGAATATTACTGAGTCATAAAAAGGAATGAAATCCAAGCGACAACATGGATGGAGCTACAAAGTATAATTCCAAGCAAAATAAGTCAGAGAAGGACCGGTACCATATGATTTCACTTACGTGTGGAATTTAAGAAACAAAACATAGGAGCAAAGGAAAAACAAAAAAACAAAGAGAGAAAGAGACCAACCAAGAGGCAAACTATTTAACGATAGGGAACAAACTGATGGTTACAGAGGGGGATAGGGTGGTGAGATGGGGGAAACTGGATAGGGATTTAAGAGTACACTTATCATGCTGAAAAAATAAAATAAAATGATAAAAGCAACTAATTAGGGTAACCATTAGGGGCTTAGAGGAGGGAGTACATGTACGTTCATCTCAACTTTTCTGTAAACCTAGAACTTCTCAAAAATAAGTCTATTAATTAAAAAGGATGTAGGGGCGCCCAGGCAGCTCTGTCGGTTAACTGTCCAACTCTTAGTTTTGGCTCAGGTCATGATCTCACAGTTCATGAGTTCAAGCTCAGGGTTGGGCCCTATGTTGACAGTGTTCATGGAGCCTGATTGGGACTGATTCTCTCTCTCCCTCTGTCTCTGGCCCTCCCCCATTGGCTCTCTCTGTCTCTCTCAAAATAAATTAGTAAACTTAAAACATTTTTTAAAGTATATAAGCTTACCGTATAATAAAGGACTAAGTTGGAAATTCCTACCTACACATTTCTTGTTATGTGGAATACACACTTTTCCCTATTGTTTAAGCAACTTCTGGTTGAATTTTCTACTATTTGCAGCTGAAAGTGCCCTGACATAAAATAGTTTTTTGTTTGTTTTTTGGTGGTGGTGTTTTTCAGAATCACACCGTTGCCTCACCCTGTATCACTTTAACACATGCATTTTCAGTGAAGAGGTGAAATAAAGCGTCCTCTTTTTTATGTAGAAAGCGCATACACACATATAATAAATAAACAGATATACAGATTATCTCTGGTATTTCAATGTCACGGGGAGAAAAAGGCTTAAAAAGGTTCTGGGTGAAGGGATAATAATTAAAATATGGTTGGGAATCACTGCTTCACATCAAAGATCTGAAATTTAGGCAACAGAGTGAAGTACTGAAAAGAACATTTAATTTGTATCAAAAGACCAGCTACATGGTCTCAATTTTAAAGTCACCTAAAGCCTGGTTACCAGAGGGGAGGTGGGCGGGTGAAATCGGTGAGGACGATTAAAACTACATGTGTTTCAGGTTAGGCATCTGACTCTTGGTTTCAGCTCATGTCAGGATCTCTTGGTTGGTGGGTTTGAGCCTCGTGTCCAGCTCTGAGCTAGTATCAAGGAATCCACCTGGGATTCTCTCTCTCCCCCTCTCCACCCTTCCTCTGCCCATTCTCTCTCTCTCTCTCTCTCTCTTTCTCTCTCTCTCTCCCTCTCTCTCTCAAAATAAGCATTAAAAAAAAAGACTACACTTATGATGAGCACTAATGTACAGAATTGTGGAATCACTATAGTGTACACCTGAAACCAGAATAACACTGTGCATCAATTATACTGAAATTGAAAATTTTTTTTAAAATTTACATCAATAAATCCTTTTGCCACATAAAATTTGGAGATTGTATTGTTGATCTCTAAAGGCATATTCCAGTCCTAATAGTCTGCGATATTCTTTCTTTTCTTTTTTTTTTTTTTTATCTTACAAACATCAACTTTTCTAGCATCTGAATACAGTGCTGTTGAAAGTGATCACGGGGCGGGGAGGTGGTGGACAACACCATTTAATTTTATAGTGAGGGAAACAATATAAAAATCAAACAGTGTTGCTCACAATGGAAGTGCTAGCTGATTGCCATCAGCTTTCTGTGCAGGGAGCTCTTCAAGACCATGCACTAGACAACTCAATTTATCTTGCTTACGGAGATTAAGTTTTGAGAGCCTAATGCAACTGGTCCCAGGGGTGATTAGTGTGTGACCGGGCATTGTTGGTTTTTTGGGTTGGCTCCTCAGGGTATGTGACAACTTGCCCGTCTCCCCATCTCCATCTCCCTCTCCCACTCAACACGCGCACACAGAGACATAGTCCTGCATACGGCAGTTTGCCTCCACTAATACACAACGGAACATTGTATCTGTAACAGAGGTGGACAGAAGAGGCTGTGGTTGGGGAGGAAGCATAAAAAATAAAAAAGGAAAGGATGAATTGGCAGTTGAAAAACTGAGGCAGGTAAAGGGGTCTTGAGCAAGAGCATGAAGCCTTGAATTTGAAAGGTCTCTTTAAGAACAGACTCCGGATGCAGGCAGAGCTAAGTGGTGCTCCAGATGTGAAAGCTGATGACGAAGCCCGTTCCTGTCTTTTGCGCAGACTCAGATAGTACCCTGACATCCCAGGTCCTGAAAGCGTCGGGGATCCGAGGCCAGTGCCCTGCTGTTGGGCGATCATTAAAAGTGGATCCTGGGTCCTTCCATAAGACAAGAGGCAGAGCAAGGTGAGGTGGGGAGATGAAGCAAGCAAATTGCTTTGTGAGTACCTGAGGATCACCACCCCCCCTCAAAGTTTTCTAAAAATAAGTGAGGAAGGCTTCCAGTGGGCCCCAGATGCTGTTGTTATGCACATGATGCTGTTGAACCAGTCAAAGTGTGGGTTGAGAATGACATCCTGTTTGGGGCACCTGGGAGGGTCTTGATTTGGGCTCAGGTCAAGATCTCACAGTTTCTTGAGTTCCAGCCCTGCGTCTGGCTTTGCATGCTGACTGCTTGGAATCTGCTTGGGAGTCTCCCTCTGTCTTTCCCCCTGTCCAGCTCATGCTCTCTCTGTCTCTCTCAAAATAAAAAACTCGAGAGAGAGAGAGAGAAAGAGAGAGAGAGAGAATGACATCTTCTCTAATCCTGCTTAATGGGTACACAGCTTCAATTTGGGAGGAGGAAAAAGTTCTGGAGATGGAGAGTGGCCATGGTTATACAACAATGTGTACATGCTTAATGTCTTGAAGTGGACACTAAAAAGTGGTTAAAATGGCAAATTGTATTTTATGTTTTTTTTTTAAGTTCATTTATTTATTTTGAGAGAGAGAGTGGGAGTGGGAGAAGGGCAAAAAGAGAGGGAGAGAGAGAGAGAATCCCAAGCAGGCTCATGGTCTCAGTGGAGTTGGATCCCATGACCCTGGGTCTTAACCTGAGCCAAAATCAAGGGTTTGGCTCTTAACCAACTGAGACACCCAAGTGCCCCTTATTTTAAGTTTTAATGCAATGAAAATATATCCTGCAGAAATGCTAACTGCTCATCATCTTGTATTACCACAGTCTTCTTTGTAAATAAAATTAATAAAGCAGAGGTCTGGGGAAGAGAATTGGATTAATATTTCTGGGACTTTCTCATCTGTAATAATGATTTCCAATTTCCTCTAAGCTCGACCATACCAAGCTTCCATAATTCTATGACTTAATTCGACAGGACTACTTGCAAAACAGGAAGGTTGGATGGCTCATGAAGCAAAAATGAAATGGAAATTTTCGTTTCCTATTTTATCACTTTGAGTCGGGCTCAGCTTTAGTTCTAAGTGTCTCGAAGGTCTGGAAGCAGGATTCTAGAAACGAGGCCCCATTGTGAAAGGGTGAGTTCGTCTCTCGTTCCATTCGTAGGACTTTTGCCCTTTGTGAGCAGAACTTCTGAGCCTTCTCACACCCCTCACCCTTCCTCTCACTCTGGGCTGATTCCCTTGCCCCCTAAAGGTTATGGTCCAGGGACCATGCCCACAAGCCAATGTGCATCTGTGCAATTCAACTCCCTGGTCTCTTCTCCTTGGTGGAGACCGCCTCCCACCCTACCCCTTCCCCGTGTGCTCTGATCCACCCTGGAACCCTCACCTGAGACCCTTCCCCATTTCCCATTCTTCCCTGGAATCCTCACTCTTCCTCCCAAGTTCTTTCCCTCAACATTCAAATTTACTTTCACGTATTCTATTTTTCTGCTTCCTTCCCTTTTTTCTCATCTCTTTATGGATAAAGTATTTTTTTCCTCAATCCAATTTTTCCCCTTTACTATTTGAAAGTTACACATTGTATTTCTACTTTCTATAGTAACTACAGGCAAATCACAACATGATATATAAGTTAACAGCTTCTAAAGTTATAGGACATCCCCACCTTCCCACTGGACCGTGCAAGGAACATGCCCTTCCTGAGCACCTGTTCCTAACGTACTCGTCATTGTTGCCAAATCTTTACATTCCATCTTGGTTATTTTTTATTGTGGTAAAATATACATGACATAAAATGTACCATTTGACCATTTTCAAATGTACAGTTCAGTGGCATTAAGTCCATTCACGTCACATACAGTCATCCATACAGCCACCACCACCACCCATCTCCAGGACCTTTCTGTCTTGCAAAATTAAGCTCTATACCCTTTAAACACTAGTTCCTCATTCCCTCCTTCCCCCGCCCCTGGCAACCACCATTCTGTTTTCTGTCTCTGTGAATCTGACCCCTCTAGGTACTTCATATAAGTGGAATTACACTTATGTTTTTAAAAATACTTATTCATTTTTGAGAGACAAAGAGAGATAGAGCATGAGTGGGGTAGGGGCAGAGAGCAAGGGAGACACAGAATCCGGAGCAGTTCCAGGCTCTGAGCTGTCAGCACAGAGCCCGACACAGGGCTTGAACTTGTGAACCACAAGATCGTGACCTGAGCTGAAATCAGATGCTTTACCAACTGAGCCCCCCAGGTGCTCCTACAGTCTTTGTTCTTTGTGTCTGGCTTATCACACTTAGCATAATGTTCTCAAGGTAACGAATGTAGTGTATGTGTCAAAATTTCTTTCCATCTTAAGGATGAATAATATTCTTTTTTTAAAGGATTAATAATGTTATAATTAATTAATAATATAATTATTATAATAATTATAAGTATCACATATAATATACTTATATATAATAATAATATAATATAACATGTCACATTTTGCCTATTCATTCATCCATGAATGGACACCTTAGGTTCCTTCCATCTCTTGGCTATTGTGAATAATGCTGCTATAACATAGGTATAATGGGTTTTCTCTTTGAGTCCCTGCTTTCAATTATTTGGGGTATATGCCAAACCATACATGGCAATTCCATGTTGCTGGATGATACAGTCATTCTATATTTAATTTTTAGAACAACCACCATACTGTTTGCCACAGCAGCCTCACCATTTTATATTTCCATCAGCAGTACACAAAGGCTTCCATTTCTCTACATGTTTGCCAACACTTGTTATTTTCTGTGTGCGGTTTCTTCATTTTTTTGCATTTGGGGTTTTTTTGTTTGTTTTTGCTTTGTGTTTGGTTTTTGTTTTTGTTTTGTATAGGAGCCATGCTAATGGGTCAAGGGTGGCAGATTTGGTTTTCTTTAAATCAACGTGATGTTTCCATATTCAAAGTTTGTAAAATGTTAACGGTGGGGAAACATGGTCAATACTGAAGTCCCCTTCTGAGTCTGGAATTTTCCCAGATACATGGCTGTGTGTTCATGCATGCAGTTCAAGCAATCTGGCACTGACCTCTCTTGTCACATTGTGGCTTTGTAAGATCAAGTAGCTTTTGGGTTATAAAGGGAAAATGAAATAGCGTTCCAGTTACTTTTGTGCTTTTTTTAGGGCAGAGGTTGGCAAAGGTTTTCTGTGAAGTTCTGGATAGTAAACACTATTAGGTTTTGTTGACCACATACAGTGCTTGTTGCAACTACTTAACTTACTGTACTCATAATGGTATGCTTTGTTAGTATACTTTGTACCAATAATATTCCATTGTCTGCACATTCTATTTTGACTTTTTAACCATTAAGACATTACTATTTTGTTTTGTAGTTTTTAAAGAAAAGATTACCTCTGTATTTGCCACTTTTTGGGCTGTGTTTCCTTGCTTCCTAGACCTTCTGACTGAATTCCCCTTCCTTTCGATTCTTTAAATATATATATATATATATATATATTTTTTTTTTAATGTTTTATTTATTTCTAGGAGAGAGAGAGACAGCATGAACAGGGAGGGTCAGAGAGAGAGAGTCACAGACTGAAACAGGCTCCAGGCTCCGAGCTGGCAGTCAGCACAGAGCCCGACGCGGGGCTCGAACCCACAAACCGCGAGATCATGACCTAAGCGAAAGTCAGACGCTTAACCAACTAAGCCACCCAGGCGCCCCATTGATTCTTTAGACTAATCCTTCAGTGAGGGTCTATTGATGACAGACTCTCTCAGATTTTTGCTTTCCCTAAAATGTCTTCAATCGACTTTAGT
The DNA here is from genome assembly GCA_017311185.1 of Proteles cristata cristata. Lineage (NCBI taxonomy): Eukaryota > Metazoa > Chordata > Mammalia > Carnivora > Hyaenidae > Proteles > Proteles cristata. Next base: position 226,250 of record JAESUZ010001281.1, on the reverse strand, counting down.
TGTTCAAAACCAGTTTTTTTGAGTATGATTTATGTTGATGATAATAATCTTTTAAAAATTTTTTTAAAATATATTTTTTAATGTTTATTATTATTAAGACAGAGAGAAACACAGCATGAGTGGGGGAGGGGCAGAAAGAGAGGGAGACACAGAATCCCAATCCTCTGAGTTGTCAGCACAGAGCCTGACGTTGGTCTTGAAACCATGAACCGTGAGATCATGATCTGAACCGAAGTCGGACACTCAACTGACTGAGCCACCCACGCGCCCCGATGATAATGTTCTTATAACACCTTAAAAGTGTCATGCGTTCAGAGCGCCCTGGATGGCACAGTCGGTTAAGTGTCCAACTCTTGGTTTCATCTCAGGTCATGATTTCACAGTTCATGAGTTCAAGCCCCACATTGGGCTCTGTGCTGTCATTGCAGAGCCTGCTTGGGATTCTCTCTCTTTCCCTCTCTCTCTGCCCCACCTGTACTCTCTCTCTGTTTCAAAATAAATAAATAAACTTAAGGAAAAACTCATAAAATGTATACTTTGATAAAATTGCAAACATATATACCTGTAAAACCATCACCATAATTAAGAAAATGAAGGGAGCCTGGGTGGCTCAGTCGATTAAGCATCTGATTTCAGCTCAGGTTATGATCTCACGGTTCATGAATTTGAGCCCGTGCTGGGCTCTGTGCTGACATCTGGGAGCCTGGAGCCTGTTTGGGATTCTGTGTCTCCCTCTCTCTCTGCCCTTTCCCTGCTTGCACTCTGTCTCTCAAAAATGAATAAACGTGAAAAGAAAAGAAAAGAAAATGAACATACCTATCACTCCCAAAAGTTTTCTGGTGCCTGTTTGTAATATCTAGTTTCTGCCCTCCCCTATCCCTCAGGCAAACACGGATGTTTTCTGTAGCCACCGTTTGCATTTTCTAGAATTTGCTATAGATAGAATCATGCAGTATGTACTCTTTATTGCCTGGCTTCTTCCGCTTGGCATACTTATTTTGAGATTTAGCCATATTATTTTGCGCAGATCATGTGTTCATCCCTTTATTTCCTGGGACTTCTGTAGCAAACTGCCACTAAATGGCTCTGAGCAACAGAAATGTATTCATTCTCTCACGGTACCGGGGACCGAATGTCGGAAATCTAGTAAGACAACGCACGCAGGGCTCTGGGAAAGAAATTATCCTCTGGCTTTGCTGGCTCCTGGTGGCTGTCTACATTCCTTTCCTTGGGACTCTGCCTCTGGGTCACATGACCTGCCCCTCTGCGGGTCACTCTCAGGTCACTTCTGATGGTATTTAAGTCTCCTCTGAACAAACCAAGATTCTCTCTTCACCTCAAAATCCTTAACTTAATCCTATATACAAAGACTTTTTAAATCAGGTAAACATCATTTCAGATGTCAGGAATGTCTTCGGGGTGCGATTTTTTCAGCCTGTCTCAGCATAGTTAGATCACGATGACTTTATCCATTCACCTGTTGATGGCTGCTTTGTGTATTTTCAGTTTGGGGCTGAAACAAATATGGAAATTCATGCACACATCTTTGTAGGGACATATGCTTTCTTATCTCTTGAGTGGGTATCTCAGAGTGGATTGATTGGAGCATATGGTAGGCATATATTTTACTTCTTAAGAAACTGTCAAACCATTTTCCGTCAGCTGTGTGTAAGTTCCAGTTTTTCTGCTTCCTGTCCAACATTTGGTATATTAAGTCTTCTTTTAATTTTAGCCACTCAAGTAGGTAGATAATGTTATCTCATGGTGGTTTTAATGTGCATCTTCTTTTTTTTATTTTTATTTTTATTTTTTATTTTTTTATTTATTTCTAGGAGAGAGAGAGAGAGAGACAGCGTGAGCAGGGGAGGGTCAGAGAGAGAGGGAGTCACAGACTGAAACAGGCTCCAGGCTCCGAGCTGGCAGTCAGCACAGAGCCTGACACGGGGCTCGAACCCACGAACCGCGAGATCATGACCTAAGCGAAAGTCGGACGTTTAACCGACTAAGCCACCCAGGTGCCCCGTTAATGTGCATCTTCTTAATAACTACTGATGTTTGTACATCTTTTCTGTGTTATTTGCCACCCTTAGGTTTTCATTGATGAAGGGTCCTTCTAGTATATTGTCCACTTTTTAATTGGATTGGCTCTTCTCTTGTTATTGAATTTTGGAACATTTGTATATATTCTAATGTTTTAACTGTTTATTTTTAAGAGGGGGGAGGGGCAGAGAGGGAGACACAGAATCTGAAACATGCTCCAGGATCCAAGCTGTCAGCATAAGAGCCTGACTCAGGGCTTGAACCCATGGACTGTGAGATCATGACCTGAGTGGAAGTTGGATGCTTAATTGACTGAGCCACCAGGTGCCCCTTATATATTCTAGATATGCTTATTTCACTAAATATGATTTGGAAATATTTTCCCTCAGAGTGTAGTTCATCTTTTTATTCCCTTTACAGTGTCTTTGGACAGGCAGAATTTCCTAATTTTGATGAAACACAATTTATCCATTTTTTCCCTTATGTGGGTAATGCTTTTGGTATTAATCTAAGAAACCTCTGTCTAACCAAAGGGCAGATTATCTCCTGGGTTTTCTTTCAGACCATCTACACATCTGTGTGTAGATCTACGATCCACTCTGAGTTAATTTCTGTGTATGACATAAGGTATGGATCAAAGTTTACTCTTTCATATTGTTTAGTTTTAAACTTTTGTTTGCTTATTTTTCCTATGATTATTTGTCCCAGCACCATGTTTTGAAAAGACTATGTTTTCTCCACTGCATACCTTTACAATTTTGTAAAAAATTAGTTGCTCATTGGGATGCCTGGGTGGCTCAGTCTGTTAAGCTTCTGACTTTGGCTCAGGTCATGATCTCATGGTTCGTGGGTTAGAGTTCCGTGTTAGGCTCTGTGCTTTGGATTCGGTGTCTCCTTCTCTTTCTGTCCCTCCCCCACTTGTACTCTGTCCCTTTCTGTCTCTCAGAAATGAATAAATGTTAAAAAAAATTTTTTTTAATTGCTCATACATATGTGGATCTATTTGGGGGGACTTTCTACCTTGTCCCATTGATCTATTTGTCTCTTATTATGTCAATATTACATTGCTTTGTTGTTTACTGTAGCTTTATAAAAATGCTTGAAATTAGGTAGTGCTTGCTCTCCAACTTCGTTCTTCTCCAATTTTGTTTTGGCCTCTGCAGATTCTTTACATTTTTATGTAACTTTTGAAATCAGTTTTTCGATGTTTAAAAAAAGCCTGCTATAATTTTGATTGGAATTGCATTGAATCTCTAAATCAGTCTGGGGAGAAAGTACATCTTAACGACATTGAGTTTTCTGACCTACAGCACAGAGCAGTATATCATTCCTTTTATTTATGTGTTTTAAAATAAACTTTTATAGGGCTCCTGGGTGGCTTAGTCCGTTAAGCGTCCGACTTTCGCTTAGGTCATGATCTCGCGGTTCGTGGGTTGGAGCCCCGCGTCGGGCTCTGTGCTGACTGCCGCTCAGAGCCTGGAGCCTGTTTCAATCTGTGACTTTCTCTCTCTCTGACCCTCCCTTGTTCACGCTGTCTCTCTGTCTCCTAGAAATAAATAAAACATTAAAAAAAATTTAAAATAAACTTTTATATGGGCACCTGGGTGGCTCAGTTGGTTGAGGGTCTGACTTCGGCTCAGATCCTAATCTTGTGGTTTGAGTTTCAGCCCCACATCAGGCTCTGTCTCCCTCTCTCTCTGACCCTCCCTAGCTCATGCTTAGTCTCTCTTTCTCTCTCTCTCTCTCTCTCAAAAATAAATAAACATTAAAAAAAGAAAACCAATAGGATTTTCGGGAGGATGTGATTTACCTGTGGGGAAAGAGAAGGGGAAAAAGTAGTTACAGAGAGGGAGGGAGGCAAACCATAAGAGACTCTTAAATACACAGAACAAACTGAGGGTTGATGTGGGGGGAGGGGGAAAATGGGTGACGGGCACTGAGGAGGGCCCTTGTTGGGATGAGCCCTGGATGTTGCATGTAAGCAATGAACCACAGGAAGCTACCCCCAAAACCAAGAGCATGCTGTGCACACTGTATGTTAGCTAACTTGACAATATATTTTATAAAAAAAAATAAAGGCAAAGGGGCACCTGGGGGGCTCACTCAGTTAACTAAAGCGTGTTACAGAGTAAACCCCATAATAAAGTTAAAGCTTAACTAGGCCATAAAAAGCTATAGTTAATACAAAAATGAAACACGAAAGTAACTTTAACACATCCGATTATGAAGAGCCAAAAATTAAGTCCTCCATTAAGAGAAACCTCGGGCTGCACGTAGCCCCAGTCCCAGCCCCAGGAAAAGCCTCAGACTGTTCAAGGCTAAAGCCATCCTCGGACAGCCCTCAGTTCAGCAAATCAGAAAACATTCCTATGGTCTGAGTCAAGGCTGGGAGCTGCAGATACAAACTAGCCAATTTCTCACCGTTTGCCTGAACCCCACGTGGGCCCTTTGAACTCACTTCACAATTGGTCATTTTCAAAGGATTCTCAAAAGCCATGATTGGGTCCCACCAAAAGGAATTAACACTTCACAGACACTGAATGGTCAAAGCTGTAACTGTAATTGGTGCTTATGTGATGATGCTACATGTACTGTAACACCCCCATCCCTTACTCCTTAAAAACCCCATTCGCTATTGTTCTTCGCTTCACCTGCTGCCATGACACCGGTAGGCGGGTAAGCCCCTGCTCGAGCTTGTAATAAAGACCCTTTTGTACTTGCATCGGTGCTGGCTCCTTGGAGCTCTCTGGGACTCATGATTCGGGCACAACAATCACACGATAGCCTTTGGCTCAGGTCATGATCTCATGGTTCATGAGTTTGAACTCCATGTTGGGAGGGCTCTGTGCTGACAGCTCAGAGCCGGGAGCCTGCTTCAGATTTTGTGTCTCCCTCTCTCTTTGTCCCTCCCCCGTTCATGCTTGCTCTCTCTCTCTCAAGCAAATAAACATTTAAAAAGAAAAAAAAAACCTTGCTAATTCATAAGTGGTAAGAGCATTAGGAACGTCTTTTGTTCTAATGAGGCACCTCTGCGTGGGCTCCTGGACAGGGGCTGCTCACCAGAAAGACCAAGCCATGATTAGAAGCTTAGAATTTCAGGGGTGCCTGGGTGGCTCAGTTGATTAAGCATCTGACTTCGGCTCAGCTCATGATCTCACGGTCCGTGAGTTCGAGCCCTGTGTTGAGCTCTGTGCTGGCAGCCTGGAGTCTCCTTCTGATTCTCCGTCTCCCTCTCTCTCTCTACCCCTCCCCTGCTCACACTATCTCTCTTGCTCTCTCAAAAATAGAATAAAACATTAAGAAAAATTTTAAAAAGGAGTTTAGAAGTTCAGCCTTATCATCCATCCTCCAGAAAGAGAAGAGGAGTTAGAAATGGAGTTAATGCTTATGTCGAGAGGCCTCCATAAAATCCCAGTAGTACAGGACTCAAGAGAGTTTCTAGGTTAGCAAGCACATCCACACTGGGGGGGGGGGGGGAGTGAGGGGGTGATGCATTTCACTCCATGAAGATAGAAGCTCTTGTGCTTGGGACCCTCCCAGACCTCCCCCAAGTATCTCTTCATCTAGCTATTCATCTGTATCCTTTATTATGTCCTTTAATAAACTGATAAACCCAAGTGTTTCTATGAGTTCTGTGAGTCACTCTAGCAAATAAATCAAACCCATAGAGAGGGTCATTGAAACTTCCGATCAATAACTGGTTGGTCAGAAGCACAGGTGATAACCCAGGCTTCCAACAGAAGTATATCTGAAGTATATCTGTGGGATGGAGGCAGTCTTGTGGTACAGAGACCTTAAATCTGTGGGATCTGATACTATCTCCAGGTAAATAGCATCAGAATTGAGCTCAGTCAGAGGACACCCAGCTGGTGATGAATGAAGTCTTGCTTACTGTTGAGAAAGTCCCCCCACACAACTGTTGACCAGAAACGTTAAAAGTAAAGCATTCTGCATGAGAGGAAAAGAAACACACAAGAAAGAAAGTTACAGTTGGGAAGACTTGAATTTTTTCCTTAGGAAATTTTTTTTTAAGTTTCTTTCTAATTTCTATTTAATATTCACAGAATCTGGTATTTGAGACTTGGAAAATGGATGTGAAAATGTTGATACTCTGGTTACATTATTGTTGTGAGCAATAAAGTCCTTTATCTCTGATCCGGTGGCCCCATGTCTTCTGCCAGCATCCATGAAACTGAAGCAGTTTAGATCATTGACTTGCAAATAGGGTAAAAATCTGCCATCCCTTACTTCCTGACATCCATCTTTTACATTTAACCTTTTTGTGACTTCACATTTTAAAGTGAATTTTTTCCATCTTTAACAAAACCCAAGGGCGATCTGTGGAATGGGAGACAATGTTTTTAAATCATGTAACTGATAAGGGAGTAATATCCTAAATATATAAAGAATTCATAAAACTCTGTAGCCAAGAAAAAGAAACTTTTTTTGATTAAAAAAATGAACAGAAGAGAGACATTTTCCCAAAGGCTTACAGATAGCCGATGGGTCCATGGAAAGGTGCTCAACATCGTTCATCATCAGGGAAATCCAAATCGATACCACACCAAGATATCACTTGACACTGGTCAGAATGGCCAGTATCAAAAAGACAAGGAATAGCAAGTGTTGGCAAGAATGTGGAGAAAAGGGAACACTTGTGCACTCTTGGTGGGAATGTAAATTGGTGCAGCAACTATGGAAAAACAGTATTAGGCTCGTCAAAAAATTAAAAATAGAATTACCACATGAGCCAGTGATTCATTCGCTGATTGTATGCCCCTTTGGAATTTCAACTTTTCGAGGAGGAGTCTTGCATTTGACTTTGTCCTAACCTTTGCCTTCTGTGCTTTGTGCCCTGAATGTCCATGAGATCCCACTCTTTTCTTCCTTTCTTAGCAAATGTCCTCAGGTTGAAATTTGGTTTTAGATGTTAGTAATTTCTCATTGCTCTTACTTTCAATTAGTTTTGCCTTCTGGGCGTGTTTTACTTTATTTCCAGTTTATCAATGTGTGTGCAGAGATGTTTTTAAGTATTTCATCCAGCCTACTAATTGACTTAATTTATTGTATTTCTCTCAATACCCTGCCCCCATTAGAAAAAGTTTGACATTTCACAGAAGGCAGAATGAGGTAGATGGAAGAGGCCTTCCATTGTCTCATAAGCTTCATGAGGCAGGTAATAACTTCTCTCTAGAAACAAAACCCATAATATCACCTTCTCAGAAGTACCTGTTCTATTATCAGTGGAGTCAGGATGGTCCCCTTTCTTAAAAGTTGCTTTTCTATGGTACTAAACATTTATAAACATTTTTTGCATACATATCATTTGCTTTTTATAATTACTCCAGTACTCCTGGTAAAGTATGCGAGGCAGAGATTCTTCACACCCTATAGCTCGGGAAGCTGAAGCTTGGAGAATAATTTGTCCAGCCTCACACAAGGAGTAAGTGATAAGGCTGAATTCTGAACTCTCAAGTGCTGGTAATGTGAGATGTGAACTCGATCCTTACGGGAAGTCATTTGTGCATATAGTCTCCAACTTATTTATTTTTAGTTTAAAGGCATTGACTAGATGATATAATTAAAAGGATTATGATCAATACTACAGCACAGGATGCTCGAACACAGTGTTTCTCCAACTTAATCTCGTGCCCTCTCGCCTGTTAATCCTGTTAAAATGCAGATTCTGATTTGTGAGGTCTAGTCTGCCTAGGGTTCAGCCTGAGGCTCTGCTGTCTAAGAGGTCCCAGGCAGGTCAGCGAAGAACAGACCATTCTTGGAGTAGCAGGGGGTCAGCAATGTTTGTAAAAGACGGAAGTTACTGCATGAGGGGCAGGAAAGAGCGGTTAAAATGTCCTGGGCTAGTGACCAGGTAATGTTGCCTCTGAGCTTAAAAGAAACACTTGGCTGTTCTGTGTGTGTCCCTCCCACACTTGTGACCACCCATCATTGGCTCAGGAATGAGGCAACAGCTCCCACCTGGCGTGATGGCATGGCCCAGTGTATGCAAGTGCAATTAAAATACACACATCAACACAACCAACCAAGCAACCAACAAGAAAGCGCTCATGGGATGCTAGAATTTGAAGTGACTGTAGAGATTTCTTAACTCAAGGTTTTTGTTTTCTGTATGTATTGAAATCTGGCTCAGAGAGGTAATGAAGGCTTCCTGGAGTCTCATAGCAGAGCCGGGACCTGGGTCAGCCTGCTCTAATTCCAGTTCTCTGCCCCAGCACACCGCTACTCCAGACGGCAGTGATGGTTAGAGTGGGGGCAGGCCCCTTAATCTCTCGGCCTCAGTATCCTTATCTGTGAAGTGTGAGAGCTAGACCTGATTTCTAGAGTCCGCTATCTCGAATTCTCTGGAAGTTGTATCTCCTTTATTTTCCATATTAGAAGAGAAGGAGAAGAAACGGGGTCCTCCGTCTACCATAGAACTTTAGACCAAAGGCAATTAACCCAAGCACAAAGTGGCGTTTAAAATAAAATTTCAAGTGGGGAATGTACTCTTTCTGCTCTTAGAAGCGAGTTTCCGATTTTAAGACTCTATCAAGTGAGAAAATTGTATTGCCTTTTGCCTCAAAGCACTGTCTTATTTTCAGCTGAGCTGCCTTAAGGACTAAATTACAGGAGGGACTTGGAACCTGGCTTATCTCTGTGACTGAGAAAACAACAAAAACTCATCATCCTGTCCCTTTATTATCGTCCAATCCTCCAGGAGGGAACTTTAATAGCCCCACAGCTGTGGTCTTTCTGTATCTTCGCCACTGCCTGGCTTTTTATTGTATTCGGACTCTCAGGGTCCATTATGAGGGATTGGGTAAGAGACACAGAGTAATGGGTCTTTAAAAAGATGCATTTGAAGACTTTTCTCTGATAAAGGAAATAAAAATTCCTGGGGATTTTATGATTTTTTGAGAAAGGAAGCATATTTTGTATGAACATTCAGAAAAAAGAAAGCACGTTGCTCAATACCACGTGCAAAATAATGAAAATGACAATAGAACAGGAAAATTTCAGGCTTTCTGCCAAAGAAAAACAACCAGCCTTTTAGTGTATTCAGTAGATCTGTATAACCTCATTAAATGCAGACTAACAATAACTATTTTTTGAAATCTTTGCTAGTGAAGGGTGGTCTCAGCACTAGGCTCTGTTCTGAGCATGAGACCTCACCTCTGCAAACATGCTTGAGCGGGACCTTGTCAATGAGCCATCCATGCCAGAGCTGAAGCCTCCCAAGCCTTTTCTGACCAGATCTCTCTCCTGCATTCCAGATCACAAGTTGAGTCTGACTATTGGACTTGTCTTAAGATGAATTCACCATCTTCCCCACTCCTTCTCCATAATACTTGCTCCTGTTCTCCATCTGTTGTCTCAAGGAATAGTACATGTAGCCAACTGGCCAAGTCAGGAACTAGGAAGGAATCTACACTCCTTTCTCTCTCTTCTTCTGCCTCCACTGAATCCATTAAAATATCTTCTACTTTCCAAATGTCTCCCAGAGCCATCCCAATTATCACTGTCCTCCCTCCCACCGTATCCTTTGCTGCTGGGATGATCTTTCTAACTTGATGAACCAATTATGATCCCCCGGGTAAAATCTCCAGCGGCTCCTCCTGGCTTACAGAACAAATCCGTCCAGTGTGGTATACAAGGTGCCACCTCAGGTGCGGACCAGCCTATGTGCCCACGAGTCTAGTTGAATTTCCTGCTCTGCCCACACTGCCAACTCTTATCAGACTCTCATGCTCAGGGCTCTCTCTACCAGGGCTCCACACCTTTGCAAGCATTGTTCTTTCTTCCTAAGCACCAACCTCAGCTTCTGTACCTGGGAAACTCCTGCTTATCGTTCACATCTTAGCTCAAACCCTACCTCCTCTGAAAAGTCTGCCTTGTCTCACCTGAATCCTGTCTTCCTGTACATGTTTGAATATATTTCCATTACAACTATTACATTATTGTACTGCAGCCCTTCCTTTGTATAATTTTCTCCCCTTTAGTCTGTGAGCTGCTTGGAAGACAATAATTTGCTTTGTTCTTGGTATCACCAGCACCAACCATGGTCCTTGATACTTAGAACAGGCTCAAAAAATACGTGCTGAATATAGAAGTGAACTTTTTGACCTACCTTGTCCAAATTGTTTGGCTAAGCCAGAGCTGATTCAAAGACAATTCCTCTCTTGTTATATTGGAGTATTCTTAAATTGGAGTGGCCCAGGGAGGTGAGTCATCCAAGAACAAGAGTTGAAGGTCATTTCCCCAAGCACATGTTTGGTAAATTCTTTTGCCTTGGGTTTCCTTGAATTCTCTTGGGGAGAATCACTAGACTAAATTCATGAATTGCATCAGAGGATATTTGAGCAGCCTGGATTAGAATCAACTAGCTAAAATGAGATAGACTCATAGGGGCTAAGAAGTTTGAAATTGGGCAGATATATGTTTGAATCCTAACTGCAGTATTTACTACCTGGGCACTGATTTACTCATTGAGTTAACAATCATTCCTTTTAATGGTCTACTATGTGCCAGAGACTGTCCTATTGCACCTGCCTAGCAAATAGCATGCCCTTGACATGTGGTCAATATTATTGATATATTTTCCTATACTAGTTCTGACATCTAAAATTCAGGCACAGACACCCGAAGGGACCAAAAATATGTCAATACGGCATTTAAATGTGATATATAACACGGCATTAAAGTCGCTTTTAAGGAATTATTTCGTCACCCAAGTTCCATCAAAATTAGAAAGCATGCAAAAGTCATGGCCCACCTCTTTCACTTCCTCCTTGTTCCCTTCTATCACTGCTCTGCCCTTTATCTCACATCCTACTTCCCACCCACCTGAGTGTTCTCATTTTCCAGAAGTTCAAATTAAATTAGACTACCTAGAACCTAAACTCAAATTCACCAAGTCGTCTTGAACATTTCCTGAATAAACTAGTTGGCACAAATGGGTGTTTGCAAATGGTCCACCCTCCCTGTATGTCACCCAACCTCCCAGCCCCCACAGGAGAATGCTCTCCTGGGGCTAACCTGGATTGAGTGGATCCTGAAGGGCAAGTGTGGCAGGGAGAGGGTCTCTTCCTTAGAAATTCAAATCTGCCAAAATGGAGAACGCGGGGGGGAGGAGGAAGTGGAGTCAGATGGAAGGGAGGGAGTCCAAAGACATCGCCCAAACAAGGGCAAAGAATTGAGGCAGATACTAAGAGCTGGAGTAACAATCCAAGGTGTGAAGGAGCCATGCACTTGAGTCTAGAGCCTGGTGGACTGAGCCAATGGGATGTGAAGTCCAGGAATGCGTGAGACAGGGCTGCTGTCACCCGGTGCTTTCTGGGCTGTGATGTGAAGGTAATTTGCAAAAACAACATCTACATCCTAAATGGCTCTCCAGTTAGTGGAGTATTTGGGATGTAAATTTTTGAGCAGATGGACTTCCGATATTCCTTGCCTTTTGAAATTTCAGGAGGACACATATCTCTCCCTTCTCTACCCCTCCTGCATACACACAAAGACTGATGGTCAAGAGGTTAAATAAACATTACTGAGATGGTGCTGCCTCTAGGAAGAATGATCTGCCTGAAAGATATAGAGAGGTATACAAGATATAGCCTATGGCTGTCCCACCCTAAAAGTACCAATCTCGTCTGAGATGCAAGATGCTGCATACTAGTTCATGTAGTTTAATCCTATCTTAAGTTTTTAAAAAATAATACTCATGTTGTGTGAATATGCATACAAAACTCTGAAAGGTTCTGCAAGAATCTGTCAACACTAATTGTTTGTAAGGTTAGGGAAAAGCATTCTATTTATAAATGTACAATTATAAAAAAACAAAGTGAAATATGTTTTCAAAGTGCTGTTGAATAGCTGTATCTGCACCCCACCCCTCTGTCCTTTTTCACTTCCTTGAGGGACTCTGAACTTCAGGCAACTCAAGAGAACTGTAAACATCATCATCGATAGAAAAGAGGATGTGGGTTGATGCACTAACAAATGTGGAAAATGCCAAGGTTTGCTGTTGTTTTAAGTCTGTTCTTGACAATAAGTAACAATAATTGGATTGGATTTTTATCTCGTGTCATTTTACCCACACCGCTTTCTGGTTCTGTGAGAAAAAGACCTAGGTATCTTAACTGACGGGAAGTTCAATAGAAACCAGCTGTAGGCGGACAAAAAATTAAATGCAAAGTTAAGCTGGATTAATGGATGTGATGTTCAGTTCTTGGTCGTGTATTGTTCTCTGAGCTGGAGAGAGCACAGCTCGAGAAATATGAGCTCTCATTTATTATAAGTGTAACATGTACTCGTTGTAAAAAACAAATAGTACAAAACTGTATGAAATAAATAGTTGAAGTTCCGGCATCTTTCCACCCCCTACCTATTCTCCCTGGTTCTCTGGTAAGAACAGTTTGGAGGGTTTTCTTCTAAATGCAAAACATTTTATAGGCATGTATAATTTTCTTCCACAAAAGGATTCACTTTTGAAAATTGTCTTTCGTTTCTAAATCACAGACATCAAAATTGAGAGATTCATGGACACTTGTCCATATCTAAAGGGTAGATTCACAAAAATACAGTTTCTGGGTCAAAGAGCATATTTACAATTTTTGATAAGTAATAACAAATCCTTTCCAGAAAGGTTGAATGGAATTCACATTTTAGAAACCTGCACACGTGTGCGCACATACACGCACACACACACACACACACACACACACACTGGAGTGTGTTCAGGAAAAAAACAGAAGGCACTATGACATAGCTGTTGAATATATGGGTTTTGTAATAATCTACTTCACGTATGAGCTGTGTGACCTTGGACTTGTTCTATAACCTCTTCATATCCTAGTTTCTTTGTTGGTAAAATGGGAATCATAGCCCCTTCCTCCTGGGTGGATGGGCCGATTTAATGACACTTTATGTAACAAGATTACCACAGTGTTTACAACAAGAGTCCTTAATAAATATTATTAATCTCGAAAAATCTGGTAAACAAGTGTCATGAGATAATAGAAACAAACTTTCTGCCTGTTGCTGATTGTGTTAAAATATTTGAAACATGATCGTGTGGAATCAGGTTAGACATCTTTTCTCTAGCTCCAGAAGACAGATGGAACTACTAATGGGCAGAGGCGACCTCACTTTTTCCAAAAATGAGTGCAGGGGCCCATAGATTATTCAGTTTGGTGGGCCTTATTTAAGAGAAAAGAACACAAAATTATGAACTCAAAATTTGGTACAAAGTCTTCGAAAGGCCATATAAGCAAAGATCTCTGAAATTTAAGATTCAGTGAATCTACTTCCAGGTACGTCACTTCTGAGGTGGTGAGTCTCCTGCAACTAGAAAATTATTTTCCAGTCATACCAGCTACCTGATAGGTCTAGAAACAATGCAGGTAAGCAAGTTAAAAATGTTTTCTTCATTTGGTTTTCTTCAAATGGTATTCCTCAGTTGATTCCTATAGCAGGCAGGAGCTGGCCTAGCGAATATCTACTGGACCTGAAATTCCTCAGTTTCTATGAATCTACGAGTTATTACCATATATAAAAATGGCCTAAATATATGTATTCAGAGAAAGAAAGAACAGGTAATATTCACAATGTTAGTTATTATCTTATACAATCAATATGAAATCAAATGTAAGTTTCTCTGGAAAGCAAGGATTGTGTGATTGCAGTGAACCAGGAGAATGGAAAGGGGACTGGGAAAGCCTGAGAAAGGCGGGAAAGACTGGGAAGGCGCCATCATAGGAGGCAATGATGGAAGGAAGAAACCAGCAAGGGAGGAGACAATGAAGGTTGGAATCTAGTTGGCAGGCTATTTGGATTCTTACTCATATCAAGGATACTTTGGAGGTGTGGAGAGAGACTGTAATTCTTCTTCTTCTTTTTTTTTAATGTTTTTTATTTATTTCTGAGAGAGAAAGAGAAAGACAGCTTGAGCAGGGGAGGGTCAAAGAGAGGGAGACACAGAATCTGAAACAGGCTCCAGGCTCTGAGCTGGCTGTCAGCACAGAGCCCGACGCGGGGCTCGAACCCATGAACCGTGAGATCATGACCCTAGTGGAAGTTGGACGTTTCACCGACTGAGCCACCCAGGCGCCCTGAGACTGTGATTCTTGAGCCATGGGACTTTTCATTAGCTTGAGGTGAGAGAATGGCAGGGTGAGAGTTGAGGCAGTTGACCTCAAAGAAGCTTTGATGAAGAGATGGTGAGAATGGAGATGTGACTTCTAACTGTGGTTCTGTTGCTGGTTAGTTGATCTCAACCAGATCCCCTAAGATCACCTGCTAGTGTTTAACAGCACTCTTGGATTCAACGTCTGCTTTTGCCAACTCTTAGTGATACCATCTTGAGCAAGTCACTTAATTTCCCTAAGCTATGGGTTTTCCCTCTGTGAGTGGGGATCGTTACACTTACTTTGGTCACAGGTTTTTGTGAGATTTAAATTAGGTAGCATCTGAAACATTCTCCATAGTTCCTGATATACAGCAATTAACAAATGTTAACTGTATTTATTAATTTTTTAAAAAAATTATGGACATCTAGCAGATACTGTTGTTTTTTTTTTGTATCAGGTGTAATTGGTATTTCAAACTGTACAAAGTAAGTCCTCTAGATAAGGGAGTAAAAATATATATTACCTTTTACCATTAAAAGCAGTACTTGTTAGTTACATATCTTAAGGTTATTTAGAATGTAGAGGTGAGTCACTTTGGGCTTCAATTAATAGGCATTGTTTTAGAGGAGAAGGCATTTTAGATGGATCTCCCAAAATGGGCAGAATTTTAAAATGGAAACCTGTAAGATACATTGGAAGAACTAGGCAACAGGGAAATACACAGTTTTTATTTTTATTTTTTAAAGTTTATTTATTTACTTTGAGAGAGAGAGAGAGGGAAAGTGCAAGTGGGGGAAGGGCAGAGAGAGAGGGAGAGAGAATCCAAAGCAGACTCCGTGCTGTCAGCTCAGAACCTGATGTGGGGCCCAGTCTCATGAACTGTGAGATCATGACCTGAGCTGAAATCAAGAGTTGGGTGCTTAACCGACTGAGGCGCCCAGGCACCCCAGAAAGTTTTCTTATGCCCCCTAGTAAGCCTCCCTTCTCACCCTAGTTTGCATTTTCTAGAATTTTATATAAGTGGAACCATACAGTATAGACTTTCTTATGTCTGCTTCTTTACACTCAACATCATTATTTGGAGATAGTTCATTTCTCTTTATTGCTGAATTGTATTATATTTATGAATTTACCACAACTGTTAATCCATTCTCCCATGGATGCACATTTGGGGTATTTCCAGTTTTTGGTTACTGCAAAAAAGCTGCTATGAAATTAGTGTACAAGTGTTGGTATGGACACATGCGCTCCTTTCTTTTGAACATAACATGTTGAATGGAATGGCTGAGCTATGCGTAGGCATATGTTTAATTTTTTAAGAAACTGTCAAACTGTATTCCAAAGTGGTTGTAACATTTGATATTCTCACTGACAATATAGGAGAATTCTAATTCCTCCATGTCCTTGCCAACAATTGACATGTTCAGACTTCTTAATTTTAGGTGTCTTTATAGGTGGGGGTGGTATCTCATCATGCTTTTTTTTTTTTTTTAAGTAGGCTTCACGTCCAGTGTGGAGCCCAATGTGGGGCTCGAACTCATGACCCTGAGATGAAGACCTGAGCTGAGATCAAGAGTCGGACATTTAACCAACTGAGCCACCCAGGTGCCCCCTCCTGGCTTTAATTTGCATCTTTTTAGTGACCACTGATGTTGAACATTCTTCCATGTGCTTAGTTGCCATTTGTATATCCTATTTGATGAATTCTCTGTTCAAGTCTTTAGTCCATCTTTTCACTGAATTGATAATTTTCTTACCATTGTACATAGTTTTTAATATACTTTTGGATATACGTTCTGGTTTTATGTGACTTGCATATATGTGATTTGCAAGTGCTTTTACTATTTTTTCACACTACTGAGTTCCATTTCCCAATATTTTGTTGAGGATTTTTGCATCTGTGTTAATGAGGGAAATTGGATTGTAGTTTTATTTCTTTATTTCTTGTTTTGTTTTCATTTGTATGTTTTGGATTGTTTTGTTTTGCCTGGATTTGGTACCAAGGTAATGCTGGCTTCATAAATGAATTCATAAAATGAAATGTTCCATTCTCTTCCATTTTCCGGAAGAGATTGTGTAGGATTGGAGTTATTTCATCTTTAAATTTTGTTAGAATTGTCCAATAAAGCCGACCAGACCCGGAGATTTCTGAAGACAATTTATTTTTGCACATTGATCTTGTATCCTGCAACACTGATAAATTCACTTATTAGTCTAGTAGCTTTTTTGAAGAACCCACTGAATTTTTAACACAGATGATCACTGCGAATAAAGAGTTTTATTTCTTCTTTACTAATCTGGATGACTTTTTTTTTCTTAACTGATTGCCCCAGCTAGAATTGCTAGTACAATATTGAATAGAAGTTGTGATGTCAGATATACCTGTTTTAGTCCTGATTCATTTTTTATTTTAAGGGGAAAGCATTTAAGCTTTTAATAGTAAGTTTGATGTTAGCTATAGTTTTTTTTTTTTAATTTTATATCCCCTTTATTAGCTTCAGGAAGTTTCTTTATAATCCATTTTGCTAAGAGTTTTATCAGTAATGGATGTTGGATTTCGTCAAATGCTTTTTCGTATCTATTGAGATAATCATATGGGTCCTCTTTTTGACTCTGTTAATATGGCAAATTAAATTTATCTGTTTTTATAGTCCAGCAATTCCACCTCTGGGTATTTATCTAAAGAAAATGAAAACACTGATTTGAAAAGATATATGCACCATTGTGTTCATTGCAGTATTATTTCCAACAGCCAAGATATGGAAGCAACCTAAGTGTCTACTGATAGATAAATAGATGAAAAGAATGTGATATATATTTTTAACAATAGAATATTATTCAGCCATAAGGAAGAATGGGATCCTTCCATTAATGACAATATGGATGGACCTAGTGGGTATCACACTAAGTGAAATAAATCAGACAGAGAAGGATAAGTACCATATGATTTCACTTGCCCATGGAATCAAAAATCCAAACAAACAAACAAAACAGAAACAGAGTCATAAACATAGGGAACAAATGGGTGGTTGCCAGAATGGAAGGGGATAACATATAGGTGAAATAGGTGGAGAGGGTCAAGAGGTATAAACTTCAGTTTTCAAATAAACAAGTCACAAGATATAAAGTATAGTATAGGGAATATAGTCAATAATATTGTAAGAATCTGGTATGTTGGTAGATAATCAACTAGACTCAGCATGATCATTTCACAATGTACATAAATGTTGAATCACAATGTTGTACACCTGAAACTAATATAATATAGTATGCCAACTATATTTCAATTAAAACAGTAAAAATTGATTGATTTTTGAATATTCAAACCAATCCTGAATTCCTGCAATAAATTTCACTTAATGGAAATGGATCCAATTTGCTAAAATTTTGTTGAGAGTTTTTGCATTTATTTTCATGAGAGATGTTGACCTATAGCTTCTTCGTAATATTTTTATCTTCCTTTGGTATCAGACTCATACTGGTCTTATAGCATGAGTTGGAAAGCAGTCCTTTATCTTTTGTTTCCTGGTTGTATATGACTGGTATTATTTCTTTCTTAAATGTTTGATAAAATTTACCACAGAAGGCATGTTGCTCTTAAGATATTTTATGTGTGTTTGGGGTGGGATCGATGGGAGAAGTTTTAAACTACCAGTTGAGTTTCTTTAATAGATACAGGGCTATCCAGAATTTTTATTTCTTCTTGAATGAGCTTTGATAGTTTGTGTCATTAAAGGAATTTGTTGATTTCCTCTAGGCTACAGAATTTATTGGCATACAATTGTTAGTAATATTCACATATTATTCTTTTAATATCTATAGAATCTGTAATGATGTCACTTCTTTCATTCCTGATATAGATAATTTGTGTTCTTTTTTCTTTTTTTGACAATCAATGTGGTTTTAAGTGTATCAATTTTACTGATGTCTTTTGGTTTTCCCTCTACTGGATTTCTGTTTTACATGTTTTCTTGATTTCTACTTTGATCTTTATTATTTCCTCCTTTTGTTTACTTTGGATTTACTCTGCCTTTCTTTTTTCTAGTTTTCTAAGGGGGAAGCTTGAGGTCATTAATGTAAGATCATTCTTTTCTTTAAAAAAATTTTTTTTAATGTTTTATTTATTGAGATGGAGCATGAGCAGGGGATGGACAGAGAGAGAAGGAGACACAGCATCCTTAGCAGGTTCCAGGCTCTGAGCTGTCAGCACAGAGCTTGATGCAGGGCTTGAACCCATGAACCATGAAATCATGACCTGAGCCAAAGTTGGACACTTAATCAACAGAGCCACCCAGGTGCCCTGATCATTCTTTTCTAATATAAGCACTTAGTACTACTAATTTTTCCTTAAGGACTGTTTCAGTGGTACCCCCAACTTCTGATCTATTATGTTTTCATTTTCACTCAGTTAAAAAAAATACTTTCTAATATCTTTTTTCATTTTGCCTTTGATTTTTTAGGTTACCTAGATGTTATTTAATTTCCAAATATCTGGGAATTTTCTAGAGATCTTTTGGTTACTGATTTCTAATTTAATCCAACTGTGGTCTGAAAGATTACTTTTGTAAGACTTGTATCCTTTTAAATTTATTGAGACTTGTTTATGGCTCTGAATATGATCTATCTCACTGTTCATGCTGGTTTTCCATAATTACCAAGTTTCACAGGGGTGACGCAAAAGATCCAATGGTAGCCTGTTCATACAGTGGGTTTCATTAGGAGAGAGGAACACTGAACATGGGGATTTATGATTTTCATAGCAAGAAGCAGCAAGACTGCTCTTTATGGGTAGACATTATCTCATCTGTCAAGGTTGCCCATTGCAAATACAACCTTGATAGATGGCCTAGATAAACCGGTGCCCAGGTCCTGCAATTTTAGCATACCTGCAAGAATATGTAGGCATCCTCAGGACTCACGGTGGATCACTGCTCCAACGAGGTCACTGAAGCTCTTTTCATTCTTCTGGATTATTTTTTCTCTCTCTGTATTTCGGATAGTTTCTATTTCCATGCTTTCAAATTCACTAATCTTTTCTTCTGCAATGTCTAATCTATACTTAATCCCACAGAGTATTCTTCATCTCACATGGTGTAGTCTTCGTGTCTAAAAGTTTCACTTAGGTTTTTAAAACATATCTTCCATGTTTCTATTTAATTTAACAAAAAATTCTAATGTTTATTTATTTTTGAAGGAAAGAGAGAGACAGAGCACGAGGGGGGAAGGGGCAGAGACGAAGGGAGACACAGAATCCAAAGCAGGCTCCAGGCTCCAAGCTGTCAGCACAGATCCTGACGTGGTGCTCAGACTCACAAGCTTAACCAACTGAGCCACCCAGGTGCCCCTACTTAACTTTTTGAATATAGAGAACATAGTAGTAATAACTGTTTTCATGTCCTTGTTTGGTTCCTAACTTGTGTGTCAGCCCTGGGTCAGTTTTGATTCATTGTTATTCTCATTACCATGGGTTATGTTTTTCTTTCTCTTTCACCTCTGGGAATCTTTGATTATTTGCCAGGTAGTGTGGTTTTTACATTGCTGGGTGCTGGATATTTTTGTATTCTTATAAATGTTCCTGAGCTTTTGTTCTGTTGTGTAGTTCAGTGACTTGGAAATAGTTCAGTCACTTGGTAACAGTTTTATCCTTTTGGGTCTTGCTTTTATGGTTTTATGACTGTTTGATGATTTGCTAGGCTGTTAGAGCCATGCTCATTCTACAAGTAGCAGAGGAATAATTAATTCCACAGTACTGAGGCAAGTCCTTCCTAAGTACTCTACTCTGCTCCATAGCTCTGCGAATTATGAGTTTTTGCTGCCCTGAGGTTGGAGCAGACACCCGCCTGGCCCTGTGTGAGTGCTGTGCGCCATTCCCTTTACTCCTCTGAGATGGCTGTCTCCCTGCACTTGGCTTGTTTCCTTATAATTCTGCTCTGCTCACTACTCTGCCAAATAGCGAGACACTGAAGGTCTCCAGAGCTCTCTTTGTGTGGTGCTCTCCACTCTGATACCCTGTCCTGTGAATACCAGCCACATTTCTGCTCAGACTCTCAGCTTCATGTCCTCAACTCTGGGAGAACCCTAGACCCTACCTCAATGTCCTGGCCTGCAGGCTCTCTCAAGGCTGTAAACTGAGGCCATTTGAGGACTCTCTTCATTTACTTCCCATCTCTCAGAATTCCTGTACTTCATTGTCTGCTGTCCAGTGTCCTGAAAACCACTGTTTCAAATATTTTGTCTTTTGAGGGAGGGGTTATTTCAGAAGAGATGATCCGGGCCCTCATTTACTCCATCTGCGCCAGCAGTAGAAATCTCCTTATTCATATATTGACTTCTGCCATTTTTTCTTTATTTTTTTCTGTCCTCCTCCCGCTCCCCCGCCAGGGACTCCGATTACACAGATTCTATGCTGCTTCAAGTTCTCCCACACTTCATTGATTCTCTGCTTATTTTCTCCTCTTTGGGTTTCATATTGGATTATTTCTATTGCTGTGTTTTCAGGCTCACTCATCTTTTCTTACACAGTGGTGTACCCTGTAGTTAAATCCATTTGGTGTATTTTTCAACTCAGATGTTATATGTTTCAGCTCTAGATATTCAATTTGGGACTTTTTACCCCAGCACCTTCCGTGTCTCTACTTAACACAATTTTTCCTGTAGCTCCTTGAATATATGGAATACAGGGACAATTACTTTTTTCCTTAAAAAAAAAGGGGGGTATTTATTTATTTTTGAGGGGGGAGGGGCAAAGAGAGAGGGAGATAGAAAATCCCAAGCAGGCCCTGCACTGTCAGTGCAGAGCTCAACACAGAGCTCGAACCCACGTACTGTGAGATCATGACCTGAGTCAGAAACCAAGAGTCCAACGTTCAAGTGACTGAGCCACTCATGCGCCCCCAGTGATAACTTACTTTACTGTTCTTTTCTACTAACTCTATCGTGTCAATTTTGGGTCAGTTTTGAGTGATCTCCTTATTACGAACCTTTCCTGCTGCTTCGCACATCTGGTAATATTTGATAGGTGCCAGAAATTGCAAGTTTTACTTTGGTTTAAGTGTCGAATGTTTTTGCATATTTGTGAGCTTTCTTCTGGGACAGAGTTAAGTGACTTGGAAACAAACACTTTCGTCCTTTTAGATCTTGCTTTTGAGCTTTTTCAGGCCGGTCCTGTATATCATTTAGTTTAGGGGTAATTTCCCCCCACTTCTGAATACTCCATGTGATGCTCTGTGAATTATGAGGTTTTCCACTCCAGCTAAGTAAACAGGAACTATTCCGGCTCTTCATGAATTCCAAGGACCTTGCTTCCAGTTCTTTTGGCAGCTCCTTTCCTTGGCCTCAGGTATTTTTCTCTCATGCATTCACGGATCAGACTAGAGGGGTAGTCTCTGGAAATCTCCAGGGTTCTGTCTCTTTGCAGCTCTCTCCTCTTCTGTAATTGGGTCTTGCAAAATCTAGACACCTTGGTCTCTCTCAACTCCCAACGTAGGGAAACCATTGAACTACACCTGGGTCCCCTTTTTACTGTACTGTATCTTAGAATCTATCTCTAGGCAATAAACTGGGGCAATCATAGTTGTCATATTTTTTATTTCCTTCCCTCACCATCCTTCTTTACCTGATGACCAATGTCTTGAAAATCTTTCTTTTATAGATCTTTTCCCCCTAGATTTTGGTGTTTCAGGAAAGATGGTAAGTCTGGCTTCTCTTATTCCATCTCATCTGGAATCTGAGGTCCCCCAGTTAATTCTTGAAGACTGAGATGACAGTTTTTATAACTGTTGATACAGTTTCTAATGTATGTTAACATTTAGTGATAAACTCGTTCAGAGAATATGACTGTAATGCAATATAAAGTTTTTATAAACTTAAAATCTTAAATTTAAATCCAGGCAAATTAGTTCAATCACTCTTTCCAAGAGTGCTTATCCCTTCAACAAATATTTGAGCTACTACTAAGGAGTAGACATCCTTCTAGTTGCTGGGAATTCCAGCTGTGAACAAGACAAAATTTCTGCCCTCATGGAGTTCATGTTCAAGCGAGTATGTTTCTCAAAATGTTAATGCAGCGTATATGCTAACTTGTCAAAGTCTTTTTGCAAAAAGCTGAAAATAATAAAAGTGATGTAAAAATTCTAAAGAACGATGATAAATCTAGGCATAGTTTCAGCTTTAACCATGTTAAGAAATTAAAATGTTTTGAACCACCAACAGCTATGGAGCATCTGTGGGCAACTTTTATTCAATATGGACATGAACTTCAGAAGGCAAGTCCCTTATCAGCTCATGTCTAGTACCCCAGCGCCTAACACAGTGTCTGGATTACAGTAAGTGCTTAATAAATATTGGATGAAGAAAATTTTAACCTACTCGTCCTAAAGGACCTCGCCTCGGTTCCTCCGGGGCATAACTGACAGGGAACGGCTAACCAGAACCACAGGAATGAAGAGGCTTATGTGCAACATATCAAGGCGAGTTTTCAGTGTAGCACGAAGCTGGCTACTTGTCATCCATTGTCAGTTCTTTTAAATTTATGACTGGCAGGTGAGACCCGACACTTCCCGCCTTTGGTTTGGTTCCTGACATTTTAACATGGTTGATCCAAGTCCCTTGCCTTGATTTCCCCAGGTGATGACGGGGAGAAAAAAAAAGAGGGGATTCTGTAGCTTTTAAACTTTCCTTTTCAGGGTTGTGTGTGTGTTATCTATGGAAATATGTGGAAAACGTGAATATGCAAATGATATATGGAAAACTTGGATGCATTGGAGGTGGTCACGGATCCAGACCAGGGGTGCTCCGGCCCTGGCCAGCATACACCTATCCCTCTCCGCCCCCTCCCCCCACCCCCCGCAACCGACTTAGGCGCCCGCAAGCCAAGCCCACCGCTAGCCAGAAGGGTAAGTGGGAGGCGTGGGCTGGTGCCACGCAGGCTCAGCCCGCGGCCAAGGAGGTTTGTGGCAGCCGCGCGACTGGGCACCCCCAGCGGTCCCGCGCCCCAGCCCGCTAGCACGTGCTCGGCGCAGCCGGGGCAGGGGCAGGGGCGGGGGCGGGGGTGGGCGGAGGGCGGGGCGGGGGCGCGGCCCGGCGGCCACGTGACGGGCGGCGCGGGTATTAAGCGGCGCGGCAGCGGCTCTCAGCTCGAGCTGGTGCTTCGCCCGCGACCCAGCGTCTAGGCGTGCAGCCCCGAGAGGAGCCGCGCGAAGGTCACCCCGCTCCCGCCAGTCCGCCGCCCGCGCCTCTGCCGAGCTCCGCGCGCCCCGCCGGCCCCGCCGCGTCTCCGCCACCCGGTCCGTCCGTCCGTCAGTCCGTCCGAGCCCCGCGCGCCCCGCCGCAGCCCCGGCCCCCTGAGCGCCATGAACCAGATAGAGCCCGGCGTGCAGTACAACTACGTCTACGAAGATGACGAGTACATGATCCAGGAGGAGGAGTGGGACCGCGACCTGCTCCTCGACCCGGCTTGGGAGAAGCAGCAGAGGAAGGTCAGCAAGGGCCCTGTGCCCGCCGTCTGCGGAGTCGACCCGCGCGTCTGTGTGTCCCGGTTCCCGCGGGCTCGCCCACGCGTGCACCTGCGAGTGGGCGCGAGGCGGAGGTGTTGTGTTGTCCAGTGCCATCGTAGCCTGCGCGCCCCGTTAGGTAAGAGAACACTTCCAGGGACAGGCACGAAATCGGGCGCCCTGTGTGTGTGCGCGCGCGCGTGTAAGTAATATAAGAGTCACAAAACGAAAAATGTTAAGAGGAACAGTGCGTGTGTTTCTGCTTTAACCAGTGTTATACCAGAATCTGTAAGAGTCTCCGGTTGGTCTGCTCCTGACCCCTTGAGTCTGTGACCTTGGCCACAAGAGTTATACTTCCTTGCACGATTGTGTTCATTTGCCCCTAGCCCGTCCCTCCTCAAATAAAAATGTCAGGTGGACATCAGTGTCATTGGGATAGTCACAGGACTGCCCAAAGAGTATATTGCAAATCATTTCTTAAGTGTTTTGGGCTCCTAAGAGAAGGATGCTGTGTGAACACTAGGCATTCACCAATGAAGTAATAATTATTTCACACTCTATTTGTGGTTCATTGAGGTAAGCACACGGGGACGAGGGAGTCAGCCAGCTCTGAAAGCTCCCTGCCCATCTTGGTTGGCGCTCTCTGGGGGCCCAGTGGAATATTCCACTATTTCAAGGTTTCTTCTTGATCCCCTTGGCTGGAACAAGGAGAGAATGTTCACCGGGAGGCTAAACCCACCTCCTGTTTGACTGGGCACAGAGCCTGGAGGAGTCAGGCATACCATCACAGGCCTGCGAACCCATGACAGTGTCATGACAAAAGCAAAGTGCCCTACACTTCCTCCCCCCCTCCTTTCTGGGGGTGGGGCAAAGTGGATTTCCTTTCTAAAGATCTCCTTTTAAGTGAATAACCTCTGTTGACCATATGTGTGCATGGGAAGTGCTCTGAGTAGCTGTCACTGTGGGCCAGTGTGCTATATTACATGGCGAAATAGTGCATGACTATGGGACACGCATACATCTGTACTTCTCTCCCAGTGAGCAGTGTTGGCTGGAAGGATCTCTCCCTATTCGGATAATTATCAAATAGCCCAGCATTATTTTTATATCAAGATTTCTCTTTGGTTGTCTACCCTCTCTGGTAAAATACATTCACTGTTATTACTTTAAAGCTCTGATGCCCTCTCCACCTTTGCTTCCTAAGACTTCCACCATCCCCACCTTCTTGGACACAAGAGAATGGAAGTGATAAATAGAAGTTGAGTCTATAAAGGAAACTAAACTTTCAAACCTTCTACAGTTTTTTAAATGACACTGTGAGGGAAAACAGGGATTATGAACATGTCATCTGGACTAGGTGATGCAATGACAAACAGCAAGAAGTTAAAAAGTGACTTTAATTTTTTAACATGAGTGTTTCTCTTTAAAAAATGTTCCTGAAGTTTTGATTGGTACATTTTCATGTTTAACTCCTAAGTCTTTGTTTTAAACTTTGTCTTTGTTCGTTTGTTTTGTTTGTTTATTTTTGTATAGGAAACAGTAAATAGCTAAAGAATTGGGTGAGTAGTCTGCCCATCATTCTTAGGAGTAATAGTCTGGTCACAATGGTTTCTGCTTTTGTTTTCTGTTTTTTTTTTAACAGTACAATAGCTATATAAAGCTAATGTCAGTTTCCAGAAGCCACATTGACATATATCTCCTGCCATATTTAATTTTTTTAATGCATTCACAATATTTTTTGATATAATGGAATTATTGTAATTTTTTAGTTTGGGATACCTGCGTGAATGTACTATGATAATTGTATAGCCTTTGACATATATTATTAGAAAGTGGATATACTTCCTGATCCCGATTCAAAAGAATGCTAAGTTTGAGTGAGAACTTGTTTTTTTCCCCCTTAAGATAGAGTGTCCCAGATGTTGCAGGTGGGAGCAGGGGACCCACTGAGTTAGCACACAGGTCTGAACAGATCCAGAAGAGAACTCTTTCGTGTTTCTACTTTTGGTATCGAACCTACTCAGGTCAATAAAATAATATTGAACTGTGAGCTCAGTGTAGCCGGGCAGTGGCCTCTATTTATGTCGTATGAGACAAACTGTTGGAACAGGACAGGGATAAAATGCCATTGTTTCTATTGTGGGCTACTTTCTCCACACTTGCCATTTCAGTGATATGCTGGGTATGAGATCTGTCAACAGATGCTGGTAACACTTGATGACGTCTGTGGCGTTATAATGGATGTGGTGCCTAATTATATCCACAGTTCAGAGAGTCTCATGGGCTGTGGTAATCCTTGCTCCCTGGTGTGGAATTCCGTGCTACAGAAGGACTTAATGAAGTAGAGTACTTGTTTTTTGTTTTCTGTTTTTCGATGATTTTTACAAAATTTGGTAAAATACATATAATATAAAATTTACCATCTTAACCATGTTTAAGTGTGCAGTTCATCAGAGTTGGGTATGTCCATATTGTTGCATTATGCAGACAATCTCCTGAACTCTTTTCATCTTCCAAGACTACACTCTGGATAGTTTAAAGAATAACTTTGCATTCTCCCCTCTCGCCATCCTCTGGCAACCCCTGGTCTACTTTCTGTCTCTAAGAACTTAACTCTAGGGACCTCATATAAGTGGAGTCATACAGTATTTGTCCTTTCGAGTCTGGCTTGTTTCACTTAGCATAATGTTCGCAAGGTTCATCCGTGTTACAGCCTGTGTCAGAATTTCCTTCCTTTTTAAGGCTGAATGATATTCCGATGTGTGTATATTCCACGTTTTGTTTCTTTATCTGTAGGTGGACGCTTGGACTACTTTTGCCTATTGTGAATAATGCTGGTATAAATACGGGTATACAGATACCTTTTCAAGACCCCACTTTCAGTTTTATTGGTTTTATACCCAGAAATGAAATTTCTGGATCATGTGGTAATTCCATTTTCAGTTTTTTGGAGGAAGCATGGTACTTTTTCCAAAAGGAGGCAATTCAGAAGACACTGAATTTAGCCTAAGTATGTACACGCATTTCAAAGGGCTCTCCTCACTCAGGGGGGTTTAGTAACAGGGGTAGGGATATTCATATTCATGTAAGCCAGGCTGTCTTCAGTGGACTTTTGAAACTTCTAGAGCTTCGGTATTTAGAAGCAAGCTTCTCTTGGAACCAAGGAACACGTTCAACCTTCAATTCAACGGAAGCCTAATCGGGAGGTGACTTGTCAGAACAGCAATGCCGAATATGTGTGCTATCTCTGTAAGCGTGGGGCACTGTCCTTCACTCTGGGAGCCTCGCACGGGCCTTTTAAGGAAACGACTGTGTGTTTTGAAGTATAAAGGGTCCTTACATCCTTAATTCGTTTATGGCTAGAGGATGAATGAACTTTTTTTTTTTTTTTTTTACCAGTTGTCTGGAGAATGAGAGAGTGGTTCATTTATTCCATATTCGCAGCTCTCACTGATTTTAATCATTCTGGAGGGAAAGTCAAGTTCTTGTGGATATTTATAATTTAGATGGAGCGATTCACCATTCACCCCGGAGCAAGTCTTGTTCAGCCTGCCATCCAGGTTAATATGTCGCTGTGTCAGTTCAGGCAGCATGGACTGACATGTGTGAGAGCAGCTGCCCACAGGGTCCAGGTTAAACAGAGCCCAGGGACCTGAGAGTTGCCCCTCCCAGTGTTCCATGGAGAGAAGCTGGTGATTAAGGGCACAAGGTGAAGGCTCTTTCCCGCTGCACATTGCAGTCTGCCTCTACGTGAGTTTTCTTAGGAGAAAAAACACTATGTGTTCCAGCAAGGTGAACGGCCGATGAAACTCTTGTGAACTTTCTCAAAAAGGCACTGTATGTTCCAACAAGGTGAACAGTTAATGAAACGCTTGTGAAGCTTTCAGATTCATGATACCCAGAGGAATCCCACGCTCCCTGGTACTCTCTGACCGTGATCAAGGCCCTAAACCTTCAAGTTGCTGTTTATTTATCCAGAAAATAAAGATACATGAGACCTTTCTCACCTCCTCGTGCTTTTCAGGATCCAATGGTTAAACTAATTTATGTTGAAGGGGCTTTAGATGCTATACATTTTCAAATGTTATTATCCTTACGTAGCAACTATTTGTTAGTTTTAGCAACTGGTGTGATGGTGGTTAGCTCTGCACTTGGACTGCTGGGGACTGATGAAGCATAGATTTGTTCCTTACTGACTTTGTTACACTTCTGTGTTTTTATTGCCAGTGAAATATACATAATATGAAATTTGCCATTTTAACCATTAAAAAATTTTGATGCTAATTTATTTTTGAGAGAGAGAGAGAGATTGAGAGAGAGACAGAGCACAAGTGGGGGAGGGGCAGAGAGAGAGAGAGGGAGACACAGAATCTGAAGCAGGCTCCAGGCTCTGAGCTGTCAGCACAGAGCCTGATGTGGGGCTCGAACTCATTAACTGTGAGGTCATGACCTGAGCTGAAGTTAGATGCTTAACTGACTAAGCCACCCAGGTGCTCCTTAACCATTTTTAGGGGTACAGTTCAGTGACAATATATTCACTTGGCCCATGCACCCCATCACCCCCATCCATCTCCTGAACTTTTCCATCCACCCAAACTGAAACTCTGTGTCCACTAAACACTAACTTCCCAGCACCCCCTTCCCCTGATGTACATTTTTTTTTTAAGTTTATTCATTTATTTTGAGAGAGAATGAGGGAATGAGGGAGGGGCAGAGAGAGAGGGAAACACAGAATCCGAAGCAGGCTCTAGGCTCTGAGCTGTCAGCACAAAGCCAGACACGGGGCTCAAACTCGTGAACTGTGAGATCATGACCTGAGTCAAAGCCAGACACAATCAGCTGAGCCACCTAGGTGCCCCCGGATGTACTTTTAAAGAGAGGATTTACACACTTGAACATTTAGAAGATAAGATGTTGTTTAACATTAAGTGCCAGTGCTGATTGTGTAAAGAGCAAAAATTACAGGAGGTCAAATCATGAAAGTCTTTGTGGGTGAGAATAATGAGGAAGTAGCTTTGTAAAGGAGTGGGATTGGGCTGGGCCTTAATTTTGAGTAGTAACTAAATATCAGCTGAGTGGGGAGGAGAGGAAATGGCATTCCTGGCTAGAGAAGTGGAGGGAAGAGCCTATCGTGGTTTTGTTTGGTAGGGGGGAGGGAGAGGAGCAGTGATGAGTGCGATGTTATCATAATAAGTGTTTATGTCCCCCTTTGTTACTATGAAAGCACCCTCACCCCTTTTGTGTCCTGGACACCTCTCACCACCCTCTGACATAGGCCTACGGGGACAAGCTTAGAGAGTGAGAGCCTACAAGGAGGCCAGCCTATGTGGCCAGCCTAGGACACCCAGCTCCATATTCTTGGATGTGTCTGCTGCTTGTGATGTGCTTGGGGGAGCAGGAAGAGACAGGCTTGGCTGAAGCTCATGATGCAGGTGGAAATTCAGAGAGAAGAGAGAGGGCCAGCTTACAGGGGTCCAGGGCCACAGGTGATGGAGCTCCGGAGGGCTGTGCCTGAAGAAGCTGACTGTTTGCAGAATGAATTGGATGCGGGAGGGCCTGAGGCCAGGAGACCCAGGCAGAAGCCTGAGATGGGACCCATAGGGTAGAGTGGCAAGGTGTAGATCTAGGGGCTGGTAGGAGAAATGGGGAGGGAGGCATCAATTTGAGAGTGGTCAGGAGGGATTATAAAAGTATTAAATGGCCCCATCCTGTCCCACGGGAGTCTGCTGTGTAAATCCAGTTAAGCAGACATAATCCCGCCGTCAGAGCTCCTCGACTGGAAAGTCAAGTCCGTGATATCGATAAGGAACAAGCAAACAGATGAGAATTGTTTTACCCTCCAGGAGATAGAAAGCTACATATTTACAGGATATGTTATCCCAGGCAGGGGGGTACGCTCCAAGGCTGCAGACAAGTCATGTGTCCCTGAGGCCATCACTTGAAGGGAGGGCTGGAGTTCTAAGGGGTCTTTGATGTCCAGAGAAGGATGTCAATGGGCGTAGAAAGGCTTGGGGCCACTGGATGGCTTAGTCGGTTGAGCGTCCGACTTTCACTTAGGTCATGATCTCACGGTTCATGGGTTCGAGCCCCGCGTCAGGCTCTGTGCTGACTGTCAGCTCAGAGCCTGGAGCCTATTTCAGAGTCTGTGTCTCCCTCTCTCTCTGACCCTCCCCTGCTTGCGCTGTCTCTCTCTCTCCTAGAAATAAATTAAAAATAAATAAATAAATAAAAAACAAGGCAGACTCTAGTTTGAGAGCCAAGACACCTTTGCCCCTTCAGGGACAGTTCCAAATACATGCTTAGTTCGCTGTGGATAATCACAGATGCACAAGTTGTAAGGCAGAAAGGTCACTCTTTGTCTTCAGACCCTCCCTGGGGATGCTGGGATGTGTCCTGGGCCATGCCCCAGCCCTTCAGCCAAGTTCACCAGGGAAGAAACTTGAACTCAAAAGAAGATTCTCCAAGAGCGTGGGAGGACGGATATAATTCTTAGCTGGGAAACTTAATGAACGTGGCTTCAGAACGCTGTCAGAGAGCTCCGCAGTCACAGGCTGCAGCTGGGAGACACCTACAGAAAAGTCACAGTCCCCGAGTGGGCGGGGGAGCCACCATGATGAGCAGAGGAGTCGGTACGGAATACGTTGGAGGACAGTCAGAATTGTACCGCTGTTTCCCTGGGAACGGTACTAATTCTTCCAGAAAGAACAGAGAGCAAAGATTAGGGGGAGCGTTTGCTAACTGCTGTGCTAGACACATTCCAAGGGAAGAAAAATCTTCAGTGCAAGGGATTGGTCTTTCCAGAGAAGTCTGGGGGAACATTTTCTACACAAATGCACATCTGGGGGCACATACCCCCTCCTTGCAATTTTCGAGATCAGAAACTTGCTTTTTTTTTTTTTTAACCTGCACCCCTACTGAAGAACAAAATATAAATGAAGCACAGGCACGGTCATTCTTTCTTTCATCGTTGGACATTTTCCTGTCCAGGGATAGAGAATCAAGTTGACACTACCTTAGGCCTTAAGGAGCTTACAGCCAATTCAAGAGACAGGTCAGTGCAAAGCGCACAGGAGGGACACCCAGTTCAACTAGGCTGGTGAAAGAAAGGAGAGACTATTTCCAGAATGGACCACCTGCGTGGTTTCCTGTCGTGGTGAATGGAGACATCTTCCTCCCTGTCACCCAAGCGGGATCCTGGGAGTTATTCTTGGTGCCTCCCTCTCTCTTGGTCTTACGGAGCCCACCTGCTAAAGTCTTCTGGACCCGGCCCCTTCCACCTGTTACAGACTTTGAGGTCTTCAGAACTTCTGTGTTTCCTGCTTGGATTCACGTGGTGGCCTCCTGTTTTGTCACCCTTCCATAGCTCATGCTTCTCTCCAGGCTCTTCTCCGTGATGTTGGCAGGAATGGTCTTTAAAGAACACAAGCCTGGTCATGGTATTTCCTGCTTAAAGTTCCTCTGTGGTTTTTTTATTGCCATCAGGAGAGAATTTGGACCCATCTAGTGGTTGGTGAGGCCAGGTCTCATGTAGCCTTTGTCTACTGTTTCATTTCTCCCCCATAGGCTCAAGGTCCAGCCCCACAGAGCAGTCTTCACCATTAGGGATTCACCCCTTGGCCTTATACTCAGCCCCTACCTCCTCTGCTCATTCTGGAATTCCTCCTCCATCAGGCCCCTCACACAGGAGGCTAGCTTTCTAGAACATGGGTCACCTGGTGGTGGTGTCTTGGTGTCCCTCTGAGGGCTATGGCAAGCACTCTTTCGTTCCCCAGGCCCTGCACTGAGTCAGCTCAGACTCTGAATGCATTTGTGGAATGAAAAAGATTGAGTTCTGTTTCTGAAAAGTATTTAGTACAATTAAAGATTTTAAAGGTAATAATTAAAAACCTGTTTTTGCGGACTTTATAACCCTTTCAGCTATACATGTATTAAGTCCAACTCATGCTTACTGTGTGGCGCTTTTAAAAAATATTTTCTTACAGTATTTTTCTCAACATGATGGAGTTGTCTGACTTAATTCTTAGTCTAAGATTGAGCTTCAAAGACAAGCTGCTTAATTTAAAAATAATTGCAATTTAGACAATTTTGGAATTAAACATTCATACATGCAGATCTATTTAAATTATAATGTGTTACCATCTTAATGAGCAAAGTTTCTGATAACCTGAAGTTGATTTGAAATGACCAGTTTTATTTTCCAGCTTGAAAATCTTTACCCACTTAATGAAGAAAATTACAAATTCACTCATGATTCAGATAGTATAAATTCAAATATGTGTTTTTGTATACCAAACGTGGTAAAACCAATTTTTTGGAAAATATGCTGTACTTCCCAGTGGAATTGGATAAGAGAGAATAGACATGGGTGATTCTAAAGAGTATATGTGTCCTGGAAAGGACATGCCAAGTCTAAGACTAAGAAGTTAGCATGACTTTGGGCTGTCTTGCTTTGTTTGTTTGTTTTTGCTAGCAGCTAAATGTGTTAGTTACAATCCCTAGGAATCATTATACCTTGAAAAAAGATTCTTAGTAGTGTCTGTGACCATTTTTTTGTTAAAAGGCATGCAATCTTGGGGAAAAAAACTCTCCTTTTTTAGTGATTTTGAGGACCAAATGGACAAAGAGGTGAATATATCCTTGTTTGGGGCAAATGAGAACTGTATTTATATGAATTGTGATTGAGTCTTATATAGACAATTATAATTGAGATTAGGAAACCAAGAAATCCTACCTTTTAGAGTCATAAGGAGTCTTTAAGTTATTTAATGATAGTAAAATAAGATGTGAAAATAATATTTATTAAAGTTTATTTATTTATTTTGAGAGAGAGAGAGTATATGAGAGAGGAAGAGAGAGAATCCCAGGCTGACGTTGCACAGTCAGCACAGAGCCTGACACGGGGCTTGGTCTCATGAACCATGAGATTGTGACCTGAGCCAAACAAGAGTTGGACGCTTAACTTACTGAACCACTGCTCCACAAAAATAAGTATTTAGAAGTTAGGTACTGTCATTGCTCTTTATAAAAATTTTGAATTATTTTACATATACCAAGTTGAATGTGTGACATTCTTGATATTGACCACTTTGACTTCCAAAAATTGCAATTTCTTCCATTCAACCCAGTAAAACTATGTTACCACTATGTCCAGCTATATTTGAGATCCTTGACCAATACCATGTGATAGCCAAACCATAGAATTGAATTCTAATTATTTTTATCCTTATCTCTAATGCCTTTGGTGTTCATTTGGTAAAGGGATTATTGGGTTTGATAGAGGTTAAAGATGTAAAGTTTGGATTGGGGGCTTGACATCCAATGGAAATATCAAGGAGAATGGTCAAGCCTGGAGGTTTAGGTATAGGAGTTACCTGCTCCTAGGCAATGGTGAAACTGTGGAGGAGGCGGGACATGGGAGAAGATCTAGAGAAGACAAGAGGTCTCTGGATGGGAGGGGGATGGCGCCTGGGTGGCTCAGTTGGTTAAGCATCCAACTTTAGCTCAGGTCATGATCTCATGGTTCATGGGTTCAAGTCCTGCGTTGGGCTCTGTGCTGACAACTCAGAGCCTAGAGCCTGCTTCAGATTCTGTGTCTCCCTCTCTCTCTCTGCCCCCCCACCCTGACTTGCACTCTGTCTTTCTCTCTCTCAAAAATAAATAAACATTAAAAAAAAAATGGCTCTAGAGGAAGCAGTGTCCTTGCCTGCACCTGGGAACAAGACTCCTGTGTGTGAAGATGGGGATGCATTAGAAGACTTGGAAGCACTCGAACTGTTGCAGTGTCTTTGATTTTCTTTCTGGAGAAATCTCACCTTGGTATTCCAGTGGAGCTTCGCCAGTCTGAATGTGGCATTTGAATTGATTTAGTTGCTGGAAGAGAAACCCAGGGATTTGGCACCGTGGGATGGGATATCTTTTAGCCGATGAGCTGAGTTATGCTTTCAAAGGAAGTGAAAAGCCGTAAGAAAGTATTTATGGTGATGTGCTCAGGTCCATGGCATGAACCACTTAACTGCAGTTGAAATGGCCAGTGGCAGGCTTTCCTGAGGAAGACTGTCTAAAAATTCGTGAGGATTGCTGAAAACAGTAGACTTTGTTTCATCTTCTACAACATGTAGAATTTAACCCTCAGATAGGTTTCCTTTTTTTCTATGTTATTTATAAAATTAAGGAAGTGAAATGAATTGTTGCCCTCATTTAGAGATTTGGTCTTAAGGATTTTAGAGATTATTAGTAGTATTTGGGGTGTTGGAGAGTACTGGTCACAAAAATGATGAAGGACATATTCAGAATTATAATCAGTTTAGAGGTCATATACAGAGGATCATATTTTTCTATTTTGAAACAAACACATTTTTGGGAGGAGGCAGGGGTGAGAGGGTAAGGGTCAGATTGGGCTGGGGTGTGGGAACAGATTTGTTAGTTGGAAAAATGCAAAGCTATGTGTTTTACATTTTGCAACTATGTAATTTCTATTCTTGGAAATTTATGAAGTAGAAAGTGGCTGTTTATTGCATACTTCGATCTCTTCTGTTAAATTTTGAAATGGAAAGATATTTACGAAAAATTTTGTTTTCAGTATAACAGCAAAACAAAAAAAAAATTCCAAGGCAGTAAAAGTGATAATGTGAAGAATTAAGAAAAAGCCGGGGGCGGGGGGAGATTTGATCAATTATCCTTAGTATTCCAAACTATTCCAAACTATAGGGCAGAGCAGTTATTTATTCAGAATTACCAGTTACTGTTTTAACCATAGATATTATTTTATTCAATCTTCACAACGCCGTTGAGAACGGAGTATTATTCTCCTTTTGAGCCAGTGACTTGTCCAAGGGTTGTTGAGGTGGGGAAGTGTAGCCGAAAACACACATCGAATTCCAGATTACAAAGATACAGTCCTGTCTCACAACAGAAGCTTTATCTCATGCGGAGATGCTGATATTTTATGGCATCCTCTGGTCCGGAAGGGGTAGAGCTGAGTTTTTTAGCCAGGGTGCTTAACTCTGAAGGCTGTGCTTTGAACTACTAAACATTTTCTGTGTTTTTTTTAATAATTGCTTTGTACGCAGACTTATAACCTACAACTCCGAGTAGAAGCCTAGGATTCTGTATTCCTAATTTTTCACTTACCAATAACGTGCCACCTATGTGGAAGGGTGTGTGTGCCTGTGAATTTTTCATTCCTAAATGCATACGCCTGGGAGCACCTGATGAAATGAGAAAACTAAATTTTAGGGCATGGTAAATACTGTCATTCAAAGGTTTTTCTCCAGGTCAGGCTCTGTTGCAGTTGATTTGTCCAACAGAAGTATCACAGGAGGAGAAAAGGCACCACAGGAAAAGCTAACAAAACATCTTGGATAGAGTTCAATAGGACACTCTGTTAAGGCCATACCTTTGGAGTTAACTGCTGGTCTGTTTGAGTCCATTCCAAAAGAAGCCAGAGTTCAGGATGCCTAAGAACTCGAGTCCACTCTCTGTTGGAACCAGCAAATGAGAATCCAAGAGGTGAGAGCACAGATCAGTTCTCCCCCTGCAGGCACGATGTCTTAGTGGACGGGAACATTCTCTAAGATTGGGATCCCACCAAGATTCAGCCTAAACATTGTGAAGTGGCAGTGCCAAGGACTCCCTGTACATTAAAAAGAAATTACTGGCGCGCCTGCGTGGCTCGGTTGGTGAAGCATCCGACGCTTAGTTTCAGCTCAGATCATGATCTCACGGTTCAAGAGTTTGACCCCCACATTGGGCTCTGCGCCGACAGTGTGGAGCCTGCTTGGGACTCTCCTCTCTCTGCCCTTTCCTGGCTTGCTCTAAATAAATAAATAAACAAAATTAAAAAAAAATATTCTTCTTTTCTTTAACTTCACATTGTGGAAAGTTTCAAACATACACAAAAATAGGGTGAATGCAGAGCATAGTGAATCCTTCTGAACCCAGCTGGCCAAGGAAAACACGTTTCATAGATGGCAATGTCTGATTCTTTTTTCCCTCCAGCTTTATGGAGGTGTAATTGATTGAAAGATAAGAATAATAACATTTAAAGTGTATAGGATGTTTTGATATATGCATATGTTGTGAAATGGTTACCAGGCATGCCCAGTTCTAAAAGGAAAAATGTTTTTATGTTCAACAAGTGTTTTATTCCCTAAAAAAATTTTGAAAGAAGTCAGCACAAAGCAGAACTTTGAAGGAGGCCATTTGTCATCTTCTCCCTTTAATCTTCTTTTTGAAGTTTGTTTATTTATTTATTTATTTATTTATTTATTTATTTATTTATTTATTTATTTAGAGAGACAGCATGAACAGGGGAGGGTCAGAGAGAGGGAGATACAAAATCTGAAACAGGCTCCAGGCTCTGAGCTGTCAGCACAAAGCCCAATGCGGGGCTCAAACCCGCGAACTGTGAGATCATGACCTGAGCTGAAGTCAGACGCTTAACCTACTGAACCACCCAGGCATCCCTTGCCTTCCTCCTTTAAGTGAAAAGATTCCCAAGACCTACCTTTCCAGAGGTCACCCGCATTTTAAAGGTAACCTTTCTCGTACAATAACCCCATTGTCTAATTCCAGGAAGAACCCTCAGGATAGATTTCAGGCTGCCTAGCATGAAGTGCTTTGGGCAGAGGCAAAGCCTCTTAGCGTCCCGCAAATGTGAATGGTTCACTGCTGAGTTTGTGCCCATGTGTCTGTACTGATAGGATGTGCGCTGTGTGTAAGGAGTATCTCTCTCCTCCTGCTGCAAACTGATCTGATAAAATGACCCTATAACCTCTTTCAGGGTTATTGGTCTAGTTCCCTCTTAGTTCGAATGACTCCTGCTTTCACCTTTTTGGACAGGGAGTTTGAATTGGAGACAGGAGGTGGGGAAGATGTCTGAGGATGCTGAATTTGATACTTCTGTATCTTTATTTCCTCCGCCACCCCCAGAGTACAGCCGGAGGAAGGAGAGAACAGACATTTAAAGGGTTCTTGGGGAAAGGTTATTTTTAGGGGCTGTCTTGCCAAAACTGCTTCCGGGGATTTTATTTAGACCTAGATCAGGCCCTTGCCTGCTTACATGTGTGCATTTCTTGGGGAGTCCTGAAAGTGATGGGGGTGGGGTGCATGCATGCTGTAGTTACAGGCTATCTCACTCCTTGAACAAATTCATTTTACTTATTTTATATCCCCCCCCTCCTCCCCAGCTTTAATGAGATATAATTAACATACAACGCTGTACAAACTTAAGGTGTATGATGTGGTGTTCATTTCTCAGGTCTTCTGTTCTTCATAAAGGGATATGACGAAAAAGTGGAGTAAGAGTTAGGGAGACTGCATCCAAGTCCGCCCAGGAAGGTCTCAGCTGGGGCTGTAGTAATAACCACATTTCCTCTGACTTTCAGAAGTGGTCCAAGCTGGACGCAAACTCTGTGGTCATTGTGTTCTGAAGACATACATGGAGAGCCTCAGAGAACACTAAAATAATGTTGAGGGGCGCCTGGGTGGCCCAGTCGGTTAGTCATTTGACTTTGGCCCAGGTCATGATCTCACAGTTCATGAGTTTGAAGCCCGCATCGGGCTCTGCGCTGACAGCTCAGAGCATGGAGCCTGCTTTGGATTCTGTGTCTCCCTCTGTCTCTGCCCCTCCCCTGCTTGTGCTCTGTTTCCTTCTTTCTCTCTCAAAAATAAATAAAACATTAAAAATTAAAAAAAAAATAATGTTGAGACCCAAGTAATGTATATATAGGATAGCAATGCCTTTTCTCAGAGTACTGGCCTATTTCTGAACTTTGAAAAATGCAGATATTGGTGAAGTGAGTTTTATTATATTTTGACACATTTATATACTAGAGTCTAGTAATTTCTGAATCTTTTAATTCATGTATCTTTTAGAAGACCAAGCCTTGCAGAGAGCCGTGGGGTGGAGCCCTGTGTGTGGAGGGACACGGAGCCACTGACCCCCAGCGGTGGGTCAGATCCCCCTCTGAAATGCATGCCGCCATGTGCTTTTGGTATTTGATATGTTATCTATATGGTTTCATAAGTACTGTGTAGACCCAACTTCAGACAGTTTGATGTTAATATGTGCTGTGTTATTTTGTAAGTCTGAAAAATGAAGGGTCACACGTTATCTTAATATGTGGCATAGTCACCAGAGTCAAACTCTAGCTTTATTCTTTAGGCAATTTAAGTTGTGTGTGTGTGTGTGTATACCTATATAGGTATATATATTTACATTTGAAAACATGTATATTGAAAATCTGGGAGCTCAGTGATGATAAGCACATTTACTGTGTGATAAAGTCATGATTACTGTAAAAATTTCCTGTGTTTCTATAATCAGACGCAGGTGGGGCTGTCGCTGGTGGAGTCCTTTAAGGACTTGGTGAGGAGGCAGGAAAAAATCCTGTCAGAAATACCTGGTGTGTGACAGTGGGCTCTATTGCTGTAACTGGCATCTGGGTAACTGGATATTATGGACTCCAAAGGATTTCTATTCCGCGGTCCTAGAACTTGGACAGCGTGTACCTTCTCCATTAGGGTTTTGAAATGTGATGTCGAAATAGGAATTTTAATGTGAAACTTAAAAAAAAATCCTGAAGCAGCACTCTATTGATTAACTTCAGGAATCTGGGGTTGCTTAATTGTATCCAATTATGTAGTTTTTCTTTTTCAGGGAAAACTAAGGAGGATTGATGAAGTAAAGCTAGATAGCATAATTACAGATAACCAGGATGAAGACCAAAGAAATTTAGGCTAACAAATTGTATACAATTTCCCAAGTTACTTTTTTAAGATACATTTTTGCATAAGTCATACATGTTCCCTACAGAAAATATGGATAAGAAAATTTTAAAAGTCACAATCTAGAGAAAACTCGTGTTAACATTTTGCCATATTGTCTACTAGAACACTTTATGCTATAGTATGGAAGCATATGTGTAGAATTTTGTACCATAGTATGTAATTGTCTGAAATGGCTCATGATATGAAGTCTTCATTGTATATTTTTGTGAACACTCTCCACTCAGCATGAGCCCTAGGCAAGAACTTTTTGAAGGAAGAAATCAGAGCCTGGTTCTCTCCGGGGCGGAGTGAGCAGGAACTTTGGAAATGCCCAGCTCCCCTTTTTTTACCCCTTCTGCTAACCCGAGCTTTTCCCACATAGAGAGGAACACTGTAGATGTACCTGATGGGGATTCTTCCTCACTTAGGATCGCGCTCTGACCCAAAATACCAATGAGGAGAATGTGGTGTTTTTCAGAGAGCTGTTTCGTTCTAAGTGAATGCTTTAATCCCTTTAGAGGCAGCCATTTGTTTGGGTCCCTGAAACTAGTAACATTATGGTGAACTGCCCCCTCCATTCCCCGGATGAAGGATGGAATCCACAGAATCCAAAGCTGGCTCCAAAACAAATCAGTTTGTTTTTCCAAAGAAAAGCCTTAAATTCATCCTCAAGAAGAGAATAATAAAAGTATAATAAATGTTGCTGTTGTGTAAAACCAAGCAACAGTTGGGTCTGCCCTGTCACAGAGCTGCATCTTGCACATGATTACCCAGGCTGCAAGGGAACAAGTTATTTTGGGAAGCATAGCTCAGGATCAATCATATGTAAGGCTGTTTGTTGGGAGCCTTAGATGCTTGCTTACCAGAAAGTCCTCAAAGGAATTCTCCACATAGCTTGTGCCAGCTTGGAGGGAGGCAGGTGTGACCCTGCAGAACGCCCGGCCGGTGGCTAAGTCAGGCTCCTGCCTTGGGGAATGCTCTGTCTTGGCTGACCAGGCACCCGAGAGCTTCCATGTGCTACTTTGAGCTTACCCCCCTTCATAAAAATTTTTTTCTTTAATATTTATTTATTAAAAATTTTTAAAATGGTTTTATTTATTTCTGAGAGAGATAGAGAGACAGCATGAGCAGGGGAAGGTCAGAGAGAGAGGGAGATACAGAATCTGAAGCAGGTTCCAGGCTCTGAGCTAGCTGTCAGCACAGAGCCTGACGCGGGGCTCGAACCCAGGAATTGTGAGATCATGACCTGAGCCGAAGTCGGACGCTTAACCTACTGGGCCACCCAGGTGCCCCAATATTTATTTATTTTTGAGAGAGAGAGAGAGAGAAATGGCGCATGATCAGGGGAGGGGCAGAGGGGGAGAAGGGGACACAGAATCAGAAACAGTCTCCTCCAAGCTCTGAGCTGTCAGCACAGAGCCCGATGCAGGGCTCGAACTCATGAACTGTGAGATCATGACCAGAGCCAAAGTCAGACGCTTAACTGACTGAGCCACTCAGGTGCCCCCTCCCCACCTTTTTGAAAAAATTTCTTAGAGCAAGAATGACTGAGACTTTGATACTGAAGATACTTGATTTGGTTTAGTTTAACATATGCCTCCAGCCCTAGAATAGTTTGGGAAGAATCTGCCTATTTCTAACCTGCGCTCTTTTCCATTTAACAGTTAAAAGGAGGGGTGGTTTACCAAGATCATTTGCTAACAGTCCTTTAGAAGGATAACGCTAGAACTTTTTTTAAATAAAAAGTTTTAAAGATAAATTTTATAAATTTTTTATATAAAAATTGTTTTGAAAAAATTTGAAGCAATTTTTTTTTGTCTCAAAACTCCAAGAATCGGTGGAGCAGAGAAGTGTTTGATGCTCTTGCTGCGTTACTTCACATACTTTGCCGATAATAGGGATGCAGAGATGAGTAACTGTAGCTGAGAAGTGAAAATCGAGAGCATGAGTAATAAGGACTCCTGTAAGTGGTGATAAAATGTTTGTGGGAAATTTTCTTGGGGGGAGGAAATTAACAGATGGAAATACTTGAGCTTCTAGATAAATGTAAGATCTTTATGAAACAGGAAAACGTGCTAAATAATTCAACCCAAATTTAGTATTATTTATGGTGATTCGTATGAGAGGGAACATGGGGACACATATTAGACTTTAAATGGAGGCTTTGACATGGGAAAGGAATCCAGTAAGCCGAGACTTAGGACAGTTGTCATTTTTACAGGACAAGGGAAACATACCGTAACTTAAGATCAGCAAATGATAGATGTCAGTTCCACAGGTCATTCTTGTCTTCGTTGAAATCAGTAACATTTTGATTGGAATAATGAATACTTCAGCGTGTTTGAAGGTTGACCTCTCTTTAGAAAAAAGACCCTAAAGCCTGAACTATTAAAAGACAATTCTTAAATACAGTTAAAAACCATGACTCTCACACAAATACAAAACAGAATGCACGTTAAAAATGTGATTAACTTTTAACAAAGAAAAATGGGGAGGAGTTACGAGTGGTTCAAAAGAAAATCCCAAGAACAGGCACAAAGATTAATTCCAAAGATTAGGAAATAGCAAGATGAATGTCCAAAGGGCAGCAGACATTTTCCTATGGCAGAAAGAAGGATGGTCCCTGTACTGAACAGAATGCTTTTCTTGTCTATAGGCAAGAATTATTTGCATTGCTCTCCTTTATCTATGACTTAGGAGTTCTGGAATAGCATAGGAGGCAACGCACAGGTTTCCCGTTGAAGCCCAGACTTTTCCCGATACAAAGTAGCCTCATTAGCTTTCCTTACCCCTTTCCAAATTCAGAAACTTTAATCTGTTCTGTTCTTTTCTGGAAGTTGTAGAGGGGATTCTGCGTACCGGAGAGGCCATTCCTCGAGCCGGATCAGTTTGGGCTAGATTTGGCTTTGTAAAAAAACCTGAAAACCATTTTTTTTTTCCCTGTTAGGCAGCCTTAGGGCTTTATAGAATCTTTCTTTATGTATTCTGAACAGCCCAGGACCTAAATGGAAGTCAGTCTTAGTAACCTGGTGGCTGAAGCCTAAAATTCACGGTTCAGAATTTCTGATGAAAACCAGACATGGGTAGAACTATCTTTCCAAATGCTGGGAGAGCCATCTTTAACCTACCCACTTAAAAGATCATCCATTAGTGTGATTCTATTTTTGGATACCCTCAGCCATGAGGTTGTCTTTTATTTTTTACAAGGTTTTTTTTTCCTTCTTTTTTTGGCAAGATTACAGAGTCTCTTTTAACATTTAAGGATTCCGCAATGAAGTTTGACATGATAATTTTTTAAAAACCTGGAACTTGAGCAGATAACAGATTTTAAACTCCTCAGTCTTTTTTATCTTTTCAGTCAGAAAAAAAAAAAATCTGATTGCTATCCTCTTTACTCGGTTCCAGAAAGTCTGGCAAATGAGATCCTATTGAACAAATAGTTCCTGTGTACTATGCTCCAGGCACTGTCAGGAGCACAGAGCCAAGCCACCCCCCGCTTATAAGTGTATCACTTACACCAGTATTTTTATTTTATTATTTTTAAAAAATATAACTTATTCTCAAGTTGGCTAACATACAGTGTGTACAGTGTGCTCTTGGTTTTTGGGGGTAGATTCCTATGATTCATCACTTCCATCCAACACCCAGTGCTCCTCTCAACAAGTGCCCTCCTCAGTGCCCATCACCCATTTTCCCCTCTCCTCTGCCCCCCCACCTCCATCAACCCTCAGTTTGTTCTCTGTAGTTAAGAGTCTCCTATGGTTTGCCTCTCTCCCTCTCTGTTTGTAACTGTTTTTTTTCAGGGGGTGTCCCACGTCAGGTATTTCTGACAGTATTTTTTCTCTTTTTCCACCAAGTCCCTAGAGGACTCTTAATGTGGACAGCCCCCCCTTGAGTTGTTCGTGGGCTCTTCTACCCTCCTCCCCACATTTGAGATTGCTAGGGATATCCTAACTTTGGGTACAAGAGACCCCGAACCCTGCTTGCTGACAGCTTGTTGGGGGGCCCGTGAATCAATGGGAAAAGGCTGCTGCTTTTTTTCCTCACTAACTTTGTCTTTGAGAAATTAGCTTTGTATTTCTGAGTGTCCCTGGGACTCAAGTTAATAAAAACAATATTTTGGGGGCGCCTGGGTGGCTCAGTTGGTTAGGCACCCAACTCTTGATATCCGCTCAGGTCATGATCTCACGATTCGTGAGTTCTGGCCCCAAGTCAGGCATGGAAACTGCTTGGAGTTCTCTCTCCCTCTCTCTCTGTCCCTCCCCTGCTTGCTCTCTCAAAATAAATAAACATTTTTTAAAAAGCAATATTTTGGTACTGTTGAGTTTCTAACTTGTTTATGACTGAATTGCTACTGTTGGAAGTATTGAAAATTCGAATAAGTGCTAGTCCTCTCTGTGTGAATCAGGTATGCTTGCTGGGTGTTGGGTTCTGTGAGTGATACAGAGGTGAGTAAGACAGGATTAGAGGCCACTGTGGTCATTTTGGTGTGTGCTTGCAGACATATGAAAGCCTGAGAAACTAGTGTGTGTGTGCCATTTGCAACAGGATGAAATGGATTTGCCTTTTTACAAGAGTTAATTTTTAAAAACTTTTTATGTGTTTATTTTTGAGGGAAACACAGAATCCAAAGCAGGCTCACAGAATCCAAAGCAGGCTCCAGGTCTGGGCTGTTAGCACCGAGCCCGACATGGGGCTTGAACTCACGAGCAGTGAGATCGTGACCTGACCTGACCTGAAGGGGGATGCTCAACCGACTGAGCCACCCCAGTGCCCCTTACAAGACTTAGTTTTAAGACTCTTTATCTGAGCTGTATTTGGAACCAAGTCTTGATGCAAATGTAACCCTTTATATTAATTGCCTCTTGGGAATACATTTAAAAAAATACACGGGCATAATTTTTTCCTGCTATCAGCCAAAAATAAGGTTCTGAACACCTTGTGCCTCGAAGAAGTTAAAGATGCTAATGATGCTCTTTATTCTCTGACCGGTGGTGTGAGTACTTGTGGAAAATCAGGGAAAGATGTAGGCCTGGCATCTTTCTGGCTTCTTGGATCCCAGACCTTCTTGCCTCCCTTTTCTGTCTGTATTCCTGCAACAGTTTATAAATGTGCGAAGCAACAGCTAGTTTATGCTTAGTTATTGGAGGTGGAATATCTCATGCTCCGTAGACTTAGATCGTGACTATAGGCTGTCTGTTTTTCTATGCAATGGTTTAATTCCCTTTTAAATTAAACCCCAGAGCACCTCAGCCCTCTCTGAATTGTTGCCATCACTGAGTGCTGTTCTTTTGTGTTTCTACAGCATTTATATTTGTGACATATTTTGCATTCTGTTTAATTTATCAGGCATCACCGTCAACCAATTGAATTAGGTCAACCGTGCATTCCTTAGGGGAAGAACAAGCTACAGAGAGAGGAGCCAACTTGCTCACGCCAGATACTGAGCCCATCACAGAGCCAGGCTTCAGATTTTAGGGCTGCTGTTTTTCAGCCACTGCTGACCTGAGTTGTCGCATTCCATGCTATCTAGCAGGATCTTGGAGCACTAAGTAGAGATTTGTGGGCAGAGAATAAAAGGGCTACTGACTGTGTGGTAAGGTCTCTGGTTATGCAACTTTTGAGAACATTGGGGCTCCAAATGGACTTCCAAGACATCTTGCAATTGGTTGTACCATAAGCAGGATTCTTAAAATTAACCCTTTAATGCTTACATACTTCTTTCTCTGGTTAAATTCTTTTATAATGTTGTGTGAGTCGTTAGAAGATCTACCTGGGCACTTGGCAACCTTGAAGGTTTGGGATTTTTCTCAAGATCAGATGATTGTGCTGACAAGTCAATATTGTGAGTGACTTCTGCATCCACAGAACTTCCTTAAGTGTTTTCCGAGATGGTTATGTGTCTGAATATTTACACATAAGGCCGTGTTGCTGATTCCTGATATGATTCTGGAGTGCCCCTCACATGGATCG
The DNA here is from genome assembly GCA_017311185.1 of Proteles cristata cristata. NCBI lineage: Eukaryota > Metazoa > Chordata > Mammalia > Carnivora > Hyaenidae > Proteles > Proteles cristata. The sequence goes on along the minus strand of JAESUZ010001281.1, from coordinate 181,852 downwards.
CCCAGTGCACGTCCTCATGTGGTGTGTGGACTGGAATCTCTCTCAGCTGAGGGGACAGTGAAGCTTTGTAGTGAACCAGAATGTTCTGCCTCTGCAGGCCACAAGGGGTGGGAATTTCTGCCCTCTCTGTCAGTGGGCTCCCTGCTCTTTGTGTGGGTGGTGTCTCCTTTTTCAACACTAAAGCTGAAACAACATTTACTTCAGAGGAACAGCTCTGGCCCTCTCTTCTGCCTTAACCAGAGATTTTACAAATTTGCAGCTTTCTAGCTGCTCCTCACTCCTTACTTTTCAAATATTAGAAAAACAAAACAAAACAAAACAAAAAAACCCAGGAAAGTGATTAGAAGGAATCTTGGCAAATTGGGAGTCTATGAAGTGGAAAAGAGCATTCTATTAAAGTAATTATTGTAAATAGAAAAATAAATGGAGCATTTTTAGAAAAATCAACTTAAACCACAGAGTAGTTTCCAGTAGGTGTACGTGAGAGAGTGTTCAGAACCACTGCAGTAGGTCGCATTGGCTGACCGGCTTTCAGATTTCCTCTCCTCCTGATAACCTTTTCAACAATTTCATAGAGTTGATCGTGACAGTTATCCCATGTTTTGTAGCTGGGAAAGTGTCAGGGCATGAAGGACAAATAGTTATACAGAGTCAGAGTCAGAAATAGAATCTGAGTTCTGAGCCATAACTGCAGGCGGGGCCGGGCCTGACCTTCACCTCTCCTGGGGCCCACTGCCCCGGCTTACCTGGGGCCAGTTCATCCCACCCCACGAGATGCAGGCCAGGATCCACACAGTGAGCCTCCTGACATCTTCACTCGCAAAGCAAAGTGAGCTATCGGCAGTCTCAAAATCACAGAGCTCTTTGACACTGCCCCAGACTGATTTGGACCTGACAGGCAGTGCTGTTTTATAATTGGTGGGCTTGAAAGCTAAGACCTTTCTACCCCCTGAGCCTCATGCTATGGGCTCTGCCTGAATGTCCCAGCCCTCAGTGGGCCCTATTCTATTTCCTTCAGAAAAATCCTGTAAGCCTTTCTGGGGACATGTTTCAGGAAATGTGATCTGAAATGAATATTTTATATCAGAGTCAAAGCTAGTTTAAAAAGCATGAAGGAAATGTGTAGATGTTGTCTTGCCGTATTTTTGGTTTGGAGAAAACAGAACAGTAAATTGAAAAGTTAGGCAGACCATGCCCAGAACCGAATTGCCGAAAGAATTAATCATTAACTGATAGCATGAAATGGACTCCTATTCAGACAACCATGTCAGACTCAAGATGGATTTTTGTCCTTATCTGGGTAATAATCTCTTCCGGATAGAGATGTGAACTTCTGTTATGTCAATAACCAGAATTATTACTCGTCTCAATTAAGAGACCTTCTTCCCTTTCTCTCTGTGGAAAAGTCTACAATGTAGGTGGTTATGTCTGTAGTCTTAATTAATTGAGAAAGAAATCAAATGCAGATGTATAACTTTCAGTAACACAGGCGTCTCTCAGCATTTCAGTGAGGACATAGTATGTTTTTCTCACCATTTAGCACACTGTCCTAGAAATTACTTTTGAGAAAGACAATAGTCTTATAGTTCTTGTGGACTAACTAGGGACTTTGCCAGTAAGTTAGTTCTTCATGAAAGGAGTGGCCTCACCAGCCACTGAATGGGACCAACAGTTCTTGGTAACAGGTACTCCTGGGAAACTCCTTCAACCGATATTGTTCTCAGCTGCCATGTTTCAGGGGCTGGAGAACATTTTCTGGGCCTCTGGATTACATTTAGGAATATAACAGAGGAGGGACTGCTGATAGTTTGAATATCCTTCAGGCTTTCTGTGTGAAAACCTACTCCTACAAACCATGGGAACTTCACCTCTGGGCCCTTCTCCTTTGCACCCTGTTGCTTGAAGAGTTTTTGTGCCATGGCCAGGGCAGGCCTGTATGGCCAGGAAGACCGATCTGCACCCACATGACCGCATATCCTGGCCGGTGCCTCACTGGTGGTGATTCCTTCTCTTTCGGGAAGAGATGCTGATATTTGCCCCTGTTGTCTAAGGAATATACATGTCAAGACAGCGCTTTCCACTGCCTTCCCACCTTTTCTGTTTTCATGTGAGCTGCTTTAGAAGGTGATAAGAACTCTAAATACTATTAGCCTTTCCCTTCTGGAGATAGAGATCTTCTTTGACTTAGATGGGGTTACATCTAGACAAACCCAACATAAACTACCCAACATAAACTGAAGATACCGTAAGTCTAAAACGCATTCACTATACGTAACTTTGCAAACATCCTAGCTCAGCCCAGCCAACTTTCTTTTTTTTTTCTTTTATAGTTTATTGTCAAGTTGGTTTCCACATAACACCCAGTGCTCATCCCAACAAGTGCCCTCCTCCATGCCCATCACCCCCCTTCCCCTCCCCCTACCCCCATCAGCCCTCAGTTTGTTTTCAGCATTCAGGAGTCTCTCATGGTTTGCCTTCCTCCCTCTCCCCAACTATTTTTTCCCCTTCTCCTCCGCCATGGTCCTCTGTTAAGTTTTTCCTGTTCCACTTATAAGTGAAAACATATGATATCTGTTCTTCTTTGCTTGACTTATTTTACTCAGCATAACACCCTTGAGTTCCATCCACATTGTTACAAATGGCCAGATTTCATTCTTTCTCATTGCCATGTAATATTCCATCGTGTAGATAAACCACATCTTCTTGATCCATTCATCAGTTGATCCAGCCAACTTTCTTTTTTTTTTTTCCAAATAGTTTATTGTCAAATTAGTTTCCACATAACACTCAGTGCTCTTCCCCACAAGTGCCCTCCTCCATGCCCATCCCTCCTCCCCCCCACATCCATCAGTCCTCAGTTTTTGTCAGCATTCAAGAGTCTCTCATGGTTTGCCTCTCTCCCTTTCCCCCACCATTTCCCCCCTTCTTCTCCCCCTTGTTCCTCAGTTAAGTTCCTCCTAATCCTCCTATACGTGCAAACATATGATATTTGTCCTTCTCTGCCTGACTTATTTCACTCAGCATAACTCCCTCAAGGTCCATCCATGTGACTACACATGGCCAGATTTCATTGTTTCTCATTGCCATGTAGTACTCCATGGTATAGATAAACCACATCTTCTTGATCCATTCATCCGTTGATGGACACTTAGGCTCTTTCCATGTTTTAGCTATTGTTGAGAGTGATCCAGCCAACTTTCAACGTGCTCAGAACACTTCTGTTAGCTTGCAGTTGAGCAAGAGCATCTGACACCACGCCTGTTTTATAATAAAGTATTGACCATCTCATGGTTGAATACCACGCCAACAGAAGGGCCGTGTACATGGGTGTAGAATGTTGATTCGTGTATTGGTTGTGTTCCCTCGTGGTCCTGTGGCTGGCCAGGAGCTGCGGGCCCTACCCAGCATCACAAGAGAGGACTGTACCACATAGCATGAACCTAGGAAAAACTACAGATCCCAGATTCCAAGTATGGTTCCTACTGAATGTGAACGGCTTTCACACCGATGTGAAGTAAAAAAATTAGAAGTCGAACCATCATAAGTCAGGAACATCTGTAGATGTTTCTTTGGTTTCCCATCTTGGTTATCTTTGTATGGCCCTGAAAGTTTTGTTTTTATGTGCCTGTCTTTGAGCTGCAGAAAACATTGATACTTACTGCTAGGTGGAGAGGAGTGGGGAACGGGCTGTTCTCCAGGAGGGAGGTAGAGGAGGCGGAAGAGGAGACTGGAGGACCTCACCTGTGGCCTGACAGTTTCTGGGTTGAGCTGTGACCTGTGGAGACAGTGGCCTCTTTTCTTGGTGGGCTGTGTCTGGTTCATAGAGTATCATTTCTCCTAAGAAAGGACATCTGATTTGACCCAAGGAGCCTGCCTCAAAAACCATGTGGACATACCCTCATCCCCTGTTAGTCTTCCAAGATTTAGTTCCCATGGACTTTAAAGATGAATGTTGCTCTCAACCAGCAAGAGAACCCACAAAAGAGCCTTCAGGTAAAATGTGTGGGGGTTATTCTTGCTGTTGTTGCTTCGTCTCCTCCGTAATTAGCAGGCTTTTCAGAGAAACCGAGGACGATTGGAAATGTGTAAGAACAGTCCTTATAGACCATGGTAATTAAAACTGTAAATGGAATGAAAATTAAACATTCTAATAAAGCTTCACATTCCTTTTCAGAGTGCACTGGCCCCTTTGCAAGCTATTATCTCAGAGCTGTCGGGGTCCTTTCTTCACATTCCAACTGGTTACTTACCACCTTTATTGGCTCTTAAGAATGATCATTAAAGATAGGGACCCTTCATTAGACTTAACTAAATAAATTGACCTTTTAGATTAGATTCATTCTCTGGATTTGCACAAAGGAATAATTACCTCTGGTAAATTACCTTCCCTGCATGTAGACCTATAAAAAGGTAGGATCAAATAGACCTCCACAGCGTTGCATAGCGGGGTCAGGAAGCTTGCATGGATTTCATGAGTAGCTTTGGGGTTCTATCCAGGAGTGTTTCTGAGACTTTTATTATGAAAGGACTTAAATCACGTGGTTACAAGATAAGGTATTTGCACCAGCAGTAGTTACTCATTTTAAGTGGAATCTGAACAAAAAGAACTCTACAAATGTTTTATGTAATTATATTTTTTGCCTGTCAAATCAATTTTTAAAAATCATGGCCTCCAACAGACACAGGAAAAGATGCTCAACGTCACTCATCATCAGGGAAATACAAATCAAAACTGCACTGAGATACCGCCTCACACTGGTCAGAGTGGGTAAAATGAACCACTCAAGAAACTACAAATGCTGGATAGGATGTGGAGAAACGGGCACCCTCTTGCACTGTTGGTGGGAATGTAAACTGGTGCACCTGCTCTGGAAAACAGTGTGGAGGTTCCTCAAATAATTAAAAATAGAACTACCCTCCTACCCAGCAAAAGTACTACGAGGTATTTATCCAAAGGATACAGAAGTGCTGATGCATAGGGGCACATGTACCCCAATGTTTATAACAGCACTTTCACCGATAGCCAAGTCATGGAAAGAGCCCAAATGTCCATCAACTGACGAATGAATCAAGAAGATGTGGTTTATCTACGCAATGGAATACTACACGGCAATGAGAAAGAATGAAATCTTGCCATTTGCAACAATATGGATAATGGAACTCGAGGGTATTATGCTAAGTGAAGTAAGTCATTCAGAGAAAGATAGATACCATATATTTTCACTCATATGCAGAATTTGAGAAACTAAATGGAAGACCATGGGAGAGGGGAAGGGGAAAAATAGATACAGAGAGGGAGGCAAACCATAGGAGACTCTTAAATACACAGAACAATTAGCAATAATCACGCCTTGGATAAACCTCATTGGCTACGATACTGCCACTGCACAAAGCTTTAAATACATAGAACAAACTGAGGCTTGATGGGCAGTCAGGTAAGACAGGAAAATGGGTGATGGGCATGGTGGAGGGCACTTGTTGGGATGAGCACTGGGTGTTGTATGTAAGCAATAAACGGTGGGACTCTACCCCAAAAACCAAGATCACGCTGTACATACACACTGTATGTTAGCCAATTTGACAATAAATTATATTTTAAAAAATCATGGCCTATTTTCCTACACCTGTCCCAATGGGTTAGATATATAATTAGTCTCAGTATTGTGAGTAAAAAATCCCAAACCATGTGTAAAGTAGTTTTGCTTGCTTAAAATGGGGCCTGGGATGTATTTTACCGAAGGATAACTGGAAATAACCTAAATGTCCATCCACAGGGAGCTAATTACGTAAAGTGTGGTATATGTGCTACAGTGAAATACTATGCAGTCATGGAAAGAAATGATCTGTACTGATTCACAATGACCTCTAAGTTATATTTTTTAAGTGGGGAAGAAAATTACAGGTACCAAACTGTGTATATTCTGATTTGTATTAAAGGCACAAAAAACAACGTGTGTATCTGTGTGTTTATATATCTGTTGAAGATCATGGACAAGATACACACACACAAAAAAGAATGTGTGTGTTCCCTCTGGGGGAGAGAGCTGGATGGCTGGGAATAGGAAGAGAGGGATGGTTTTCCCTTCATACCCTTTGTACCACTTGAATTTCTTTTAAGTTTATTTATTTATTTTGAGAGAGAGAGAGAGAGAGAGAGAGAGAGCAAGTGAGGGAGTGGCAAAGAGGAAGAGGGAGAGAGAGAATCCCAAGCAGGCTCTGCACAGACAGTGCAGAGCCTAATGTGAGGCTTGAACCCGTGAACTGTGAGTTCCTGACCTGAGCCAAGTTGGATGCTTAACCGACCGAGCCACCAGGTGCCCCATGAGCCACCCAGGCTCCCTGACTTGGATTTTGAACCAAGGAACTTTATTTCTTATTCAGAAAGTAGATAAAATTAATATTGAAATAAATAAATAGTGGACTCTGTGTAACAGTCTTAGCTGTAGACACCAAAGTTGGGTTATCTAGGGTAACTCTGTCCCATAGAACTTTCTGTGATGCTGGAAATGTTCAGTATGGTCACCATCCAGCTCAATAGCCACCAGCCACATAGGACTTTTGAGCACTTGAAAGGTGGCTTGTGCTGAGCGAGAAATTACTCTGGCTAAGGTCAAAGAGGTTATTGCCTGTTTTCCTCTCCAGGGTTTTGATGGTTTCCTGTCTCACATTTAGGTCTTTCATCCATTTTGAGTTTATTTTTGTATATGGTGTGAGAAAGTGGTTCAGTTTCATTCTTCTGCCTGTTGCTGTCCACTTCTCCCAACACCATTTGCTAACGAGATGGTCTTTTTTCCACTGGGTATTCTTTCCTGCTTTGTCAAAGACTAGTTTAGTCAACCTGACAATAAATTATATTTTTTAAAAAAGTGGCTTGTTCAACTGAGAAACTAACATTTTAATTTCTTTTAACTTCTGTTAATTTATATGTAAGTAGCTATGCACGGCTAGTGGCTATCCCATCGACTGGGGAAAAATCTAGAGTATATGGTTTCAAGTTGCCCTTTTGTTTAGAGTTAACTGAAGTTTAGATGTGTGTTAGGAGAACTAATTATTTACTTTCGGTTCTCAGAGTAAAATGAATTCTTCTAAGTCCAAGGAAATGCCTTGGACTTTGCCCTTGAACTTAATGCCGTCACATATTTGTTGAAAAAAACTGACAGTCAGACTTGTAAATCTTTATTACCCAGGAAAATCATTTTTGTATGGAAATGGTGTCTTTTTGTGGCCTTGCATGGAAGCTGTTTATATTTTAGGGATTCGTTTTGTCATCTAGAACACAGACCCTATTTATGTGTCTCCCCACAGAGTAACGTGCCGGGCATTTTGTTCTTGAGTTCCACAGCTGTTGTGAGACAGGGGACAGTTTGGATTCTTAGCCAGCAGCTGCCAGGAGCACTTCTAAAATGGGTTTGGCAGGAAATCGTGCACAAGTGGAAGCCAAGTTAAAAGCAGCTTGAAAAATAAACAGAATGACTTTGGATGTCACTTCATATATAGTCCATCTTTCTGCTAAAGATTGTCTTCATAATTTGTTAACATGACTAGGCTGTGAGCCCTCCCAGGGCAGGGCTGTATCTAATGGTCTTTGAAGTCCAGGGTCTAGCCCAGGGCCTGGAATATGCCAGTAGGAAGTCATTGTTACTACCACCATTATCATTTTTAATGATTGACTCTACTGCAAATTTGTTTAATTAATTTAGTTACTAGCTTAATATTGTTGTGGATTCAGGAAAAACTAGATGTAGGTAATTAGTGGTTATGGGTCCCCTCCTCTCTTCTCCTTTCTGTGACACAATACCGCCCACCCTCTGCTCTAAAGTAAGACATTATGAACATTCCTGAAACATTATTTATTCATCCATTCTTCAAGCGAGCTTATTTTTGTTGTGCAGGGAATAAGCACACTCTGATGTAGTCTGTATTTCTTACAAAGTAAGAGGTTTTCAGAAGGTGAAGGCGTAGGTGTGAATGTGATACCTTTTTCTTTTAAGTCTATTTTGAGAGAAGAAAGAGAGCATGAGTGGGGGGAGGGGCAGAGAGAGAGAGAGAGAGAGAAAATCCCAAGCAGACTCCATGCTGTCCGTGCAGAGCTAGACGTAGGGCTCAATCACACAAAATGTGAGATCAAGACCTGAACTGAGATGAAGAGTCAGATGCTCATCTGGCTGACCCACTCAGGTGCCCCTGAACGTGGTACCTGGTTGGGTTTTTTTTTGTTTTTTTTTTTTTAATGTTTATTCTTGAGAGAGAGAGAGAGACAGAGTCCAAGCAGGTAAGAGGTAGAGAGAGAGGGAGACAGAGAATCTGAAGGCAGGCTTCAGGCTCTGAGCTGTCAGCACGGAGCCCAACATGGGGCTTGAGCTCACTAACTGTGAGTAAGATCATGACCTGAGCTGAAGCTGGATGCTTAACTGGCTAAGCCACCCAGACTCCCCTGAACAGGGTACCTTTTTAAACAGAAGGCACAAATTCCTCAGGCTGGCATATTAAATAAATGATTTTTTTGTCTCGAAAGGGGAAACTAATAAAATTGTTAGTTTTTCCAAGTTGTTCTTCCCACCAATTCTCCCCGGAGGAGCTCCAGCCTCTTAGACTCCCCAGAGTGCGTAGGATGTCAGTTTCCTCCGCATGGAGTGGGGCTGACTGCCAATGGGGCTGTGCCCAGCAGTGTCTGGTTCTCGTTGCAGACCTTCACCGCCTGGTGTAATTCCCACCTGAGGAAAGCTGGCACCCAGATTGAGAACATCGAGGAGGACTTCAGGAATGGCCTTAAACTCATGCTGCTTTTGGAAGTCATCTCAGGTTGGTCCTGGACATTGCATACCCATCGTACCCAAATCCTGTGCATCCGCGTGTGAGTGACAGATATGTGTCTGGTTAGAGATGACTGTACCAGAAGTTTCCCTTGAACATACCTAGGCAAGAGCATGGTATTATCAGCAAAGAAAACCTTTCCAGAGAGCGGTCTGCCTGGACTTCTTTTTCTGCTCTGATAAAGGAGTAACTTCTGTTTAAAACTGACTTATTAAAATTGTGTTTGTACCACCCATCTCGAAACAAAATGAGAGAAGAAAAAAATGACAGTTAGGTGATTACCCACCATGCTGCCCTCTCTACTCTTAGCCCAGCTAGTGCACCTCCCAGACATCATCTTTCATGCAGCAAGCCGGTATAACGTGTTGGCAGAACTCGGAAAACATGAGCTCAGATCCCAGAGGGGTTATGTTTTGCCCTGAATTTCAGTTGGCTGGGTTAGACTTTGGATGAGAGAAGGGATCGCTCAGGAGGAAGTATGACTGGGAGGGTGATGGCAAGTCTGCCCTGATCCATATATCTTCATAATCAGGTGTCTCAGATGAGCCCTGGCGGCCACCGCTGTCATTTGGACGAGGCCATCCTGACTTCCTCTAACAGCTAGTCAGCAACTCCAGAGGCTCCTGGGATCCCAACCAGCTTTTCCCTGTTCTCCTTTGTAAGTTGGCTCGTATGTAGGCCAAACTGGAGTCTCCCAGCGGATCTGAAAAGCATATGGCTCCACATCGGTCCACGGTCTTGAAAGCTTTTTTGGTCCATGTTCCTCTGTACGGTGATTTACAGAAGCCAGAGACCCATCAGAAATAGTCAGACACCTGTTTCCGCTTAAGGAAGCATGGACTCTGAGTTTTGGCATCTTGGTTCCACGTCAAGGAGTTAGTTTCTCTGTGCCTATGCTATTCTTTTTTTTCATCTGACAGGGGAAAGGCTGCCCAAACCTGACCGCGGAAAAATGCGATTCCACAAAATTGCTAACGTCAACAAAGCCTTGGATTACATAGCCAGCAAAGGCGTGAAACTGGTGTCCATCGGGGCTGAAGGTAAATGGGGTGTGAGAAGAATAACCCTGGCTGCCACACTGACCTCACAGTGTGGGGGCGGATGTGCCTGCCGCTGGACAACTTCTTTCCTTCACTGCTAGTGGTGCCTGCTTCATGTCAGGCTCTTTGGTGGGCTCTTGTGTCTAGAGATGAGAGTAGAAGGTAGCATGAGTGGGAGACCAGGCTCTGAGATTGTTTGTAAAGGCTAGAGTCAAATATAAGGCCGTCTTCTTCAGACTGATTATCGGGATGAGAGAGAACTTAACCTTCCCAGTCACTCTTACTAAAAACTAGTTAATAGGGATATTGGGGCCCTGGAGTGTTTGCCAGGAGCTGAGACTCCCGTTCCTTAGTTTCCGCAACTGAATCCTGTGAACCTGCCACCTGGGGGACCGCTGGAAAGATCAGGGTCTAAAGATCACAGGTCTAAAGAGCCTGTGTTCTTTGGCTTTGATGACTTAGAGCCTTTGCCCATCTAGTCTTTATGCTTCAGAAACTCTCGGGTTGTTTTCGGTGATAATGCATTTGCAAGATTTGTGCTTCTTATTAACTCAGAATTCATTTAAACTAGAGACATTTGGTTATGAATACGGTATTTATAGCTAGACACACTGCCACACTTAGAAAAACATAAACCGGTCTCTCCGTGTATGCATATATTTTCCGATAGCTCAGAAGTCATAACTTAGGGGAAATGTACAAGTTATAGGAAAAGTTCATGCACCGGCTATGTTATGGATACACTAATTTGTTGTTGTGTTTTCTCACCCAAAGAAATTGTGGATGGCAATGTGAAAATGACGCTGGGTATGATCTGGACCATCATCCTTCGCTTTGCTATTCAGGATATTTCAGTTGAAGGTAAGAGACGTGGTTGAAAAATCTGATGCTATTAAGATACTTGGAGTGATTGTGTAAATTGAGTTCATAAAGTCTAATTCGAATAGGGCTTCATGAAGTGGAGCGGTCATTTACATGATTTAATGAATGATATGGGAGTTGGGTTTTCACAGGTTTTATATTTGTATGGGTAAAGACCCCAGCAATACTGTTTCATTCATGGGGGTGGAGTCATTTTGGAAAAGATGAGCACATGTTCAGAACAGAAGTCGCTTTTTAAAATGAGCATTTTTTTTGAGCTTTTAATTGCTTATTATACTAGTAGGTCCACAACTATAACAGTGCTGTAGACTTGAAGCTGAGACACTTTTTTCAGGTATAGAAAAACAGTCAGTTGAAATCTGAGTTCATTCATTCACCCTCCCCCGCCCACATCCTTTTCTGTTTCTGTCTTTCTGTCTCTCTTTCTGTCTTTCTGTTAACAAAATCTCTATTGTTATTGTATCTTTTGGCCTAACAACTGTTCCCTCACTATAATAGAATTGTAATCCTTGGCAATGTAGAAGATTGAAAGATGAGAATCTTTAGTCTTTTACACCCACAGTACTCCAAAATATTTTGATGAATTCAGCACTGTTGTAAAGTGTCAAATTGACATTCTCAAAATTAGAACTTGGACTGTTTAGGCTTCCAATCACAAAATGTATAGCCACAGAACATATTTAAATAAGGCGGTATAAGTTGTCCAGCAATAGGTATCCTGTAATTTGTCACCTGACAGGTAACCGGGTACCTGAATGGTGAGGGGAGTGTTGTTGGTAATTCTGCCCAGGACAGAATACCCACTGATGCTGGTCTTTTTAAATGTCAGTTGCTAATCAACCAACAAACACTAAAAAAAACCCCAATAATTTATCTACTGTTGGACCAGATGGCATGAAGCCTATGGTGTTTACCCTTAAGGAGTTTCTGACCCACTTAGATTATCCCCTTCTGGCATTGAAGCCCCATTCGTGTCATTTAAAATCGAAGTAAGACATAATGATATTAAAATCTCAATAAGTCAGGCTCAGAAATGACAGCCAGCTTGAATGAGTAAACAGTCTGAATTTGAAAACTTCCGTACAATGTGCTTTTATTAAAGTACATTTCCTTCATTCCAGCAAAAATAAAATGCTTCTTAAAAGTTCAAGCTGTATTAAAAACCAGTAATTCGTGATAACTTTACCAATTTTATACACTTCCAAATTTAAATATTTAAACAGTTAAGCCCACCTTAAGGAACAAATATTGCTTTTTTGTATTTAATTTTTTAAAAAATGTTAATTTATTTTAAGAGAGAAAAATTATGAGCAGGGGAGGGGTTGAGAGAGAAAGAGAGTCCCAGGCAAGCAGAGCCTAGTGTGGGGCTTGATATCACTAAGAGATTATGACCTGAGCCGAAATCAAGGGTTGGCCACTTAACTGACTGAGCCACCCAGGTGCCCCTATTTTTATTTATTTTTATTTTATTTTATTTTTTAAATGTTTGTTTATCTTTGAGAGAAACAGCATGAGTAGAGAAGGGGCAAAGAGAGAGAGGGAGACACAGAATCTGAAGCAGGCTCCAGGCTCTGAACTGTCAGCACATGGAGCTCGAACTCATGAGCTGTGAGATCATGACATGAGCTGAAGTCAGACGCTTAACCGATTGAACCACCCAGGCGTCCCAGTGAGTGGCAAATTTAAACTTCCATAGCAGTTGTGAGATTTTATTCATCTACTTTACCTCTGTTTACCTTTCTAGTCTGTTTCATTTAAACTTTGTTATATACAGTACATAATTTCCTCTTGGTATACTTTTTCATATTAGTTATATTGGCCAGGACCACTAGATAGGGAGTTTCATACTTCAACATCTGTATCAATTAGTATTTGAATGAAGTCTTAGAATTTTCAGTTGTTTTTCCAAACAATAATTTTCTAGAGAAGAGACGTGAACAGGAATCATTCAAGCTATTCCTATAGCACATGAAATTTTGGGAGTGTGTTTATTTCAACTGGGTCATAGGTCAAAAGAAAGTCTGAAGTAGAATAGATAATTTAAATCAATAGTTACAGAATACTTATTTTGTTATGAAAAAAATAAACTTCAAGCTCTAACTGAAATGGAAAGCCAAGGCCCAATGTTAGTCTAGAATCCACAGGTTTAAAGGGGTTTTCTAAATTGTTAACACTTAAATACGTATAGGATCCTAGATTTAGGGAGTGGGTTTGAGGAGCTATTTGGATATATGTAACTTTGAGTTCCCCAAGAAACAAGAGCCAGGTGGGTGTTAGATGCGGTCTTAGTCTGGTCAAAAAAAAAAAAAAATTACCATAGACTGAGTGGTTTGAACAACAGAAATTTGTTTTCTCATGGTTGTGGAGTCTGGAAGTCCAAGATCAGGGTGACAGTGTGGTCAGTTTTTGATAAGGACCTCCATTTTTGCTTGTAGATGGCTGCCATCTTGCTATGTCCTAGATGGCTTGAGTGGAAGAGCTCCGGTATCGATATCTCTTCTTATGAGGGTGTTAATCCTCATGAAAGCCCCACCCTCATGACCTCATCTAACCCTAATTGCCTCCTGAAGACTCCCTATCTAAATAAGTTCAGGGCTTTAACATCGGAATTTTAGGAAGATACAAACATTCAGTACAGAACAGACGTGCAGGAGATTTTTGGGGGACGGGGGAAGAGGATGCCTATGAAGAACAGGAAATGGCCAGTGCTCTTGGCCAACACCCATGCTGGAGGAAGGAAGGGAGGGCTGGGGAGAGAAGAGTCTTACCTGCAGTGCTATCCTTAGGTCTTGTTCAGACTGGTGGGAAGCCCTTAGGCCTCAGTGACTCTCAGGGGAGCCCCACATGCACAGGAATGGCCCAGTACTAGGGGCCCTTCATCACTCAGTCTTTGGCCGGAGCAGCTGAGGAAGTATGGCCTTGAGGGAGTGTGGGGTGGATTCAGAGTGTCATGGCTGGGACCTCTGTGAGCTGCCTGCCCTGTGCTCCCAGCAGCAGAATGTCTGAGCCACACACCTTCATGATTACCACAGGGGGGTGTTGTTTCCACTTGGTCAGAACTCAGGTGGCCAAACCTGAAATTATGAAAGCCTTTCAGCCTATACAAATCACTGGGTAAGGGAGTAAATCTGAGACACCATGGCCTCTAGTGGATTACATTTACCCAGGATTCCAAATGATAAGTGAATTGAATGACAGGTTAGTGAAGTCATAAACTACACACATTTTTTAAAGTTTCCTTTAAAAATAGTAAATGTCCCAAATCCCTGAAGTCTGGTTTTATAATTATGATATCATAACTTGGGGTTGCTCTTGCATTGTCCTTTTCAAGGAATTGTCCTCTTTTTATATTAAAGTTTATTTTATTTATTTTGAGGGGAGGGAGGGGCAGAGAGAGGGGGAGAGAGAATCCTAAGCAGGTTCCACGCTGTCAGTGTGGAGCCCAACGCAGGACTTGAACTCATGAACCGTGAGATCATGACCTGAGCCGAAATCAAGAGTCAGATGCTTAACTGACTGAGCCACCCAGGTGCCCCTCCTTTTCAAGTCTTCTAAGTGTCATCAGAAATCCGTCCCTGGGTGCTGGGTTCCAGCTCGTACCCTTCTAAGAGACCACGAGAAGAGATGATACATTTTGTGGTTGGCTTCCTTGGGGGTCTCCTTTTAGAAAGTGACCAGGAGTTGGGTGCATTAAATAGTGAGTATTTCCACACAGACAATTTTTCCTGGCTACCATTACAGAAACTTCTGCCAAAGAAGGTCTCCTGCTTTGGTGTCAAAGGAAAACCGCTCCTTATAGAAATGTGAACATTCAGAACTTCCACACCAGGTAAGCAACCAGGGCCCTGGGTCCTAACATTCTTACGAGGATCCTTGGATGGCAGGGAGGGCAGTGGTTCCTTATACTGGTGTCTTCCTGCTCCTGTGTGAGATGTGTTTTATGTATGTAGTGGAGCTGAGGCTAATGCTTAAGATCTCCTTCAGGGGAAGGTCTGATTAAGACTTGAGGAGCTGGTAGAACAGCTCAGTATTGTTAAGTGAATGCCTTGCTGCACACGAATGGGCTTCACAATTTGGGGGTGTGGGACTGCACCTCACCGTCATCTTCACCTGGTGCTGGAAAGAGATAGAAGGTGGGGGCTTCTCCGTAAGGAAGACACTGAGGCGAAATGCGTGTTCCCACAACATGCTGTCTGCACACCGATGCCTCACTGTGTACGACAGGGAGACACCCTTCATCGGCCAGCTTTGTGTGGGAATCTCTGGGATTCAAGAGAAGTACAACACTCATGTTTGCAGAATGACAGGAGCCTGGATTCAGTCTGAGAGCATGGTTTTGTCACATGCTTCAGCATTCTTCTTTGTGCAGGTCTTCTGTCATTATCTGTGGGTGGAAGAGTTGTCTGTATTTTCACCCTTTGTACGGTGGGTCCCCAGCCACCATGGGCAGTCTGAGAAATGAAGGGTAAAGATGATCCCACGAGGAAAAATCAGGGAGGTTCTTGTGGGCAGACCAGCATTAGTAGAGTGTCTACTGAGGGTCAGGCACTGAGCTTGGCCTTGAGCATACAGAGGTGGGAAAGAGGTTTCCTGTCTGGCAACATTCTCCGTGGAGGGTGTGAGGAGCCGCGAAGGGCTGAGACCTTCTGCCAGCACAAAAGTCAACCGGTTGCAGACTCGTCTCTCGTCGACCTTCTTGCTCTCCTCCTTGGGCCCAAGATTGACCCAGCCACTTTCTGGGGCTTCCTTCCTCCCCCTTTACCCCCTGGAGGAACAGACCTCCAGCTCACAGCCCTTGGTGAACCCCTGGTCCCCACTGGCAGGCTCACAGCCCAGGGTCATCTAAAGAAGGGTTAGCGCAGGTGTCTCTGGGGAACCAGACCAGAAGTCCAGGCCCTGCTTCTTAAGTCCCTTATGTGCTTGCTTGCCTTTGCCTTTTAAAAAACATGTAAATGTAAAGAATCTTATGGAGAAAGACACAGTACCTGGGAGCTCATGGTGACTTTTCGGGTATACTAAGAATCTTGGAGAGAAGTGTGTCCTGGACATTTTGGGGTAGACATCCTTGGGTGTGTTTATTGGGTAGACCCTGCAGGCAGATCCACATGGGAGGCTTGGAGGAGAGAGGAAGGAGGGGATTGGGATGGGAGGGCACTGACCGGAGAGGAAGCAGGGATGCAGTAGACAGGCTTCTTCCCTCTTGTCACTGCGAGTTCTCCCAGCTCAGAACCAGCGTGGGCCAGGGTCCTGGCAAGGGTGAGCCTGAAGCCATATATGAAGAAGAGCCAAGCAGACCCTAGAAACGTCCCGAAAAGAAGACTGGTGTTCTAGGAAGGGACCGCAACGTGTCGCTGGGTTGGGTAGGGAGGGAAGCCTACCCTTCTGTACATTAAGTCAGGCAGAAGGGCGTTCATTAGGCGCTTCGAGTCCCACATTTCAGGGCTCCGTCTGACCCAGGGCAGAGCCTTGCTGCTGTTCTGTCTGCATTAACACGTGTTCCTGTTCTTCCCGACCTTTGTGCAGCTGGAAAGACGGCCTTGGACTCTGTGCGCTCATCCACAGACACCGGCCTGACCTCATTGACTACTCAAAGCTTAACAAGGTCATTCTGGGGGCCTGGCATGCCTTGTCACCCCACACCTTACCCCTCAGCATGTCGTCCTGAGAATGAGCACACCAGCACCGAACTCACATGAACACCCTGGCTGCTGCCAGCACCGTCTCCCCAGCCAGCCTTGCACGCAGTGCAAATGGGAAGGGGGACCAGGAAAATCCTTCTATGAGCGATTAATTAATTATTAATATTAAATAATTAAGGTGGGACAAGATCAGAATCACACCAGCCTGTTGGCCCAAATTAAGATATGTTCGTCGACTTGGGCTTGATTTCCTCCGAAGGTTTTTAGAGATGTGTCTCAGAGATTTTAAATTCCCAAATTGGAAATCTGAGAAGCGAAGCATTTATGTTTTGGGGGGAAAGAAAGGTTCAAATATACTCTGCCTTCTTTTCAAATTCCCTTTACCTTTCCTGCAGGATTGAGCTGCAGATATTTTCACTCAGAATTGATTAACTAGCCCGTTTCTCACACAAGGGACACTTCATAATTACCTTGCCATTGACAGAAGGTATTAGCCTTAGCCTTTGAAAAGGGTTTTTGTCATTCAGTTTGGTTTTCCTCTCTTTAGAAAATTCAGCTGAGGACATTTTAATTCTCTGCTTAAGCTTAAGCTTCAGGGCACTTAAGTTTCCACTAGTTTCATAATTCTTTCGTTAGCAGTGGTTTAAAAATGTTAATCTGTGATGGAAGAAAGGACACCAGGCCCCTTCTAAACCTTATGGTAGGCAATCCTTGCTGCCCTAGACATAGCGATGTGTGAGGATTGAGGACTCAAGGTGTTGCCTGCCCCGAAAACGGTCCCCCAAGTGGTGGCTATGGCCCACTTCCTTCTGGTTGCTGGTGTGCTTCGTGGCCCTTCATGAGTTGCCGTGTTTTGCTGTGGAATCGTTTCTGCTGCATGCTGCCCTCACCGGTGTGGTGTGCACGGTCATTGGAAGAGTGTCCTGGCTTTTGCCACCTTTTTATTTTTTTGTAATAATTATTACTTTAATGTTTGTTTAATTTTTGAGAGAAAGAGGGTATGAGCAGGGGAGGGGCAGAGAGAGAGAGACAGGGAGACACAGAATCCGAAGCAGGCTCCAGGTTCTGAGCTGTCAGCACAGAGCCCGATGCGGGGCTCGAACTCATAGGCCGTGAGATGATGACCTGAGCCAGACAGAGGTGGCCGCTTAACCCACTGAGCCGCCGAGATGTCCCTGCCATCTTTATAGTTGTCACCTGCTCACTGCCTCCCTCCTGGCCTGTCTCCAGTGACAGTGGGTTACCTCCTGAGGAGTTTACCTGTACTGTAACGCAAGGTTGACAGAGTGCCTCAGCTTTTCAAAGCACATTCTTTTATTCTGGAGTGCTTTTGAGAAGTTTCAGACTTGGAGATAGTATATATTCTTTTCAGTGAATCTCTTATCTCATTTGCAAAACGGAGGGTTTATTCTAGATTGAACAAGTTTCATTAGCAGTTTTTAATGGTCGATTTTTATTACCAGTGGTCCACAGACCTGTGGTAATTTGCCATTTCCGATGATTGAAAAATGAGATTAGTTAACAGTAGCAGTTAATAGTTATAAAGGTCCATATTAGACTTTGTTATAAATAAATACATGTACTTATTATATATGTACACATGCCTTAATATGTAGGTTACACATGCATAGATATCACACATGCATATATTCATACATGTACTAATATGTATGTTGTGTATATGTATTATTTTGTGTATGTTACATATACATACATACTCATTTAGTACAATGCACAGTAAAACATAATGCACTGATGAGGTAGGTACTATTATTATCCCAGTTTTACAGATGAAGGGAGTATGGAATTCAGAAATCTACTCAAGGTCACATGGCCAGTATCTGAGCCAAGAAAATACTTAACTGCCACATTTAATCTCTCTCAATTACAGTGTAAATGAGATAGCTCTCACAGAGTCTCAGAATCATTATTCTAAATTTTTTGAGAGAGAGTGAGTGAGGTGCAGAGAGAGAGAAGCGGGTCTCACGCCAAGTGGGGCTGACCCGATGCGTGACTTGAACTCAAACTGTGAGATCGTGACCTGAGGCGAAGTCAGATGGTTAACAGCTGGGCCACCCAGGCGCCCCTTGAAGCAGAACTTTTGCTCTTGGTAGCCATCTTTTAACATTCTTTAGGGATCCATACGTTTCACCCACTACCATGTTTTCCTCTTCTTTACCCCTCAGCTTTCTTACATCTAAAACAAAGGTGTTGGACATTCTCCATGATCCCCTTCCAGATCTGGAAAATGTATGTTTCATGATTTCTTCTGGAATCACTTAAATGTTTTCATCAGTAGAGTTGAAAATAAGCTTGGAGGTCTTCAGGGTTCTTCCCAGTCCATGAGAGAATATCCGACAACTTTTCTGTCTACAAAGCCTCTTCATTTGGCTCACATTTTATGATTTGTAGTGTGCATGGCTTGTGTGGCTTTGACGTCATTTTGGGTTGTTCTCTAAATGTTTGAAAGAATTGGGAAAAGGTAAGAAGGAAAATTACACTCTCATGTTTATGTGCCGTGCATGGGAAGCCTCCTCCTAAAAGTGAGGTATGTAAAAAGTATTACTTGTAACCCTTGTCCAAAAGATATTTTCAAAAACTGGCTATGATGTGTTTTGTGCAGGATGACCCAATAGGAAATATTAACCTGGCCATGGAAATTGCAGAGAAACACCTGGATATTCCCAAAATGCTGGATGCTGAAGGTAAGAGGAAAATCGTGTTTACTGACTCCTATAAAATCTGTGAATTGTGCATGCTCTGGCCATGTGTGGGGGTTTGTAAAACGTTATAGCCAAGTTACATCTGAAGTACTTAAGAATCTGAGGAAGTTCCTGTCCTTGGCCACAGGAGGGTTAAGGTAGTTTGATTTGTACCTTGTTCTCGAATTCTTTTTAAAAAAACCTGCTCAAAACCATGCAGCAAAACTATGTGAAAGTAATTTGGTAAAAGGTTCAGCTTTAGCAAAGAAGAGGCAGAATGCTTTGCTTTGTGATTTGCAAAGAAAAACTATTTTTATTTTTGTACCAACACACCGTTATTTCTCTTTCCAATGGAGACAGGCTTAGCAAAGAAATCTTGTGAAATGTTCAGGACTTCACAAGGAAAAAAAATCCTTCCTTCCAGCCAGAAGTTACAGAATCGAAATATAGAATATGGAACGTTCAGCCCTCAGTATGTCTCTCGAGCTTCCGCATTTCATTTTGGGTCTGAATTACATTCAGTTAAATTTGAAAGAAGCTAACTTTCTCGGCATTCTGCAGCTGAGCACCACTCACATTGGGGACTGGTTTCCAGTAACTTCTGTGCCCTCTGCATGTGATGAATTTGTGTGCATTGTGTCTGTGGCACACTGTTGAAAGCACAGATAGGTGGAGACAGTCCATTCAATTCACTTGTTCGCGTTCGCGATTTGCTTCTCACTCAACAGGTTTGTCTTGAGCGCCCACTATGAACAGGACCTCCGCTGGGTCCTGTGGGAGATCATGAGATGTGGAAGGCGGGGTCCTACCCTCAGGAAACTTCTGTTACTGTGTTTGTTGTTAATACTAGTATTCCCTTATGGTCCATTTCGTCCCCTGATTGACATGGCTGGGGGAAAGCAAAGAGCTTGATCAGAGGCAATCGTCAATCTTCTATTCCTACTTATTTTTGCAGATTGCAGTATAAGTTATCATAAACAGTGGCTTGAAACAATGGAAATTTATTCTTTTGTGGTTCTGTAGGCTCTAATCAAGCTGTTGGGAGGGTCATGCTTCTTGCAAAGCCTGGAGGGGAGGTTTCTTCCTTGCCTCTTCTACCTTCAAGAAGCCCCGGGCATTCCTTAGCTTGTGGTATCATCCATCACTTCAACCTCCAAATAAGGTCACATTCAGTTACTGGGGGGTTAGGACTTGAGCATATCTTTTTGAGGGACACAGCCCAACTCCTAACAATGATCTTTAAAGTAGCATTCTAATTTTACCCATTTATTTGAGCATTAAAAAAAAATGTTTATTTAGGGGCACCTGGGTGGCTCAGTCGGTTGGGCGGCCGACTTTGGCTCAGGTCATGATATCTTGGTTTGTGGGTTCGAGCCCCGTGTTGAGCTCTGTGCTGACAGCTAGCTCAGAGCCTGGAGCCTGTTTCAGATTCTGTGTTGCCCTCTCTCTCTGACCCTCCCCTTCTCATGCTGTCTCTCTCTCTCAGAAATAAATAAAACGTTAAAAATTTTTTTTTAAATATTTAGAGAGAGAGAGCACATGTGCGCGTGAATGGAGGGAGGAGTAGAGAGAGAGAGGGAGAAAGAATCTCAAGCAAATTCCATGCTCAGCTCAGAGCCCACCACGGGGCTCAATCTCACGAACTTTGAGATCATGGCCTGAGCCAAAATCAAGAGTTGGATGCTCAACCGACTGAGCCACCCAGGTGCCCCTTAAATTAACCATTTTATCAAACACCCACATTATTGGTTGTTAACACTTGAGTATTCTCCTCCAAATTTGTGTATGGTTTTCAAAAGCTCTTTAAAGGGAAAAAGTCAATAAAATAATGAAGTAGCAACGGAGAATAGTTCCTCTTCCTTTCTGCCTGTCTTCTCTCGAAGCCAAATTTACACTTGTGTAGTATCTCCTTTGACCTTCCCATAGAATAATTAACCACCTAGGGTTTACCCACTTGAGTTAATAGCTAGAATACTAAAGGGAGGAAAAAACGGGTGACATTTAGCTAATTAATGCCTCCCTAATACTCTGCAGTTGAGGGTGAGTCCAGGGTCACCATCATTATTCCTCCGGCATGCTGACATGCTTCCTGGTGGGTAGATTTTTCCTTAGTTCCGGAGTCCTGGTCTGGGCATGAATCCTTCGTGTGTATCCTTCCAGGTCAGTGAGATATCCTGGTGCGCCTTCATTTCCTCCTCCCTCGTGACCTTGTGAGCCTTCATTTCCTCCTCCCTCGTGACCTTGTGACACGTCTTAGTCCATTCCTTTTCTTTTCCTTTCCTTTCAAATGGTTCAGCAAAAGGCCTACATACAGCAAAAGGCCTACATACTATATTATTTGCTTTGTAATTTCACAGGAATCTTCTGGCAAAGTCATGAGCTTGACTGCCTTTGAGTGTGGGGCATGTTGTGATATGACTGCCCAGCAGGACCCCTGCTATGTGACCCTTTGTATCCTTGCCACCTGCACTTTGACTTCTCATCACCACACTGTTCTATTAGCAGTTCCTGTTTTGGCCACATTGCCTGCTGGCCACCTCCTCTCAGAACACCCACCCCTCTGGTGAAGTCCCGCCTTTCCAACTACTCCTGCTGACCTCACTTCCTGTTGTTTGTGTCAGTCTCTGAACCCTAAGTGGGGATTTTTGAGTGGCTACTTGGGTCTGTCTCCCATGAACGGGCTGCCTGTCATAAACGCTGGGGAAACTTTTCCTCATCTTAACCATCTTCCCTGCTTTTAGAAGGTTCTGGAAGCTTTTTCCCTATTTTCCTCCACAAAACCTTCCCTTACGGTGAGCACCGGGCTTACATTCGTGGGTGTGTACATTCTGTGAGGACTTGCAGAAGGGATCTTCATTGCACCCAGGGCGCTCCTTGTATGCAGCAGTAGAGAGTCTCAGGGAAGGTGCTTGTGTGCATTCTGTGGAATCCCCGAGTTCTGATTCTGCCTGTGGATGTGACTTCCTTGCCGGTCTAGGGGTTGTCCGTGCTAGCCATGTGCTTCTCTTTGACACTTGTCAGAAGTACACAGAGAGTAATGACTTTGTAGGTATGATTTCTTTGACAGGAGCCAAAGTTTTGACAACATAAGTGTGTGGGGCTGAGGGGGGAAGATTCATTGCTTTGGCTTCTCTGAGGCCGCACTGGGCGAAGCCTGTGGGTACTGAACATCCGAGCAGTTAACCTTCTTTTCTCCACACAGATTTAGTATACACTGCCAGACCCGATGAGAGAACCATAATGACTTATGTTTCCTGTTACTATCATGCTTTTGCTGGTGCACAGAAGGTGAGGATGTAAAACATGAGTCACCACTCACCCTTCACCTTCTGTGTCTTAATTTTTTTTTTTTTCCAATCATTTTTCTCTTTTCTCCTCTCCTCTAAGTAAGGAGGCCTGTCCGGTTCTGAGGAGGTAGTCATTTGTCTTTTTTAGTCTAGTTTTCTTTGAAACTTCCCTTCTGTCCATGCAGTAGTATGCTGTTCATGTTTGTTTTCCAGAAGATTCCATACTGTTACACAACCCCCACATTCTTTCTATTAATACCCTCCAAAAACCCAATGATTAGGTTTTCACCCTTAGGGAATTACGGGGTATCTTTTTCTTAATTTCGTTTTGTCCAGTGACCGTATGGAATTTAAAGGTAAAAAGCAACTCAGCAAAAAACATGGCATTGCCAAGGTGGAAGAAGAAAGGATGTGTGTTCACACGGTTCTGTTTTCTCTCTTCCTATTGGTTATTTTGGCAGCTAGTGCAGTGGTAGCAAGAGTCACAATAAGTACAAGCCATGTATATCCTTCTCTTTAGATGTTTTGTTACCCTTGGTGATTTCTGTAAATGGCAAGGTAAGTACACACAGAAGGCATTGAATGCCATGCCCTCTCCGGTGAACGTCTTCCTCACAGGAACCATAAAGCCAACAGTTACGAAGGTGGGAGGGTGGCAGGAGAGATGGGGCCATGGAGCACTGCCCAGATTCCCAGCATCCTGTGTGGTCACATGCGTCGCTCAGAGCAGAAGTGGCAGATGACCTGATTGTGGTCAAAAGATGGGTGGACATGGGCCTCACGCGTCATTAGGAAGTGATAGCAAGCCCTGGTGTGCAGCACCCAGGCCGCCTTTGAATGCCTCAGCTGCACTTTTACAAGCTTATCACGGGGCAGGGGAGGGAGATAGGCCTTCTGTTTGGTTGTTTTAAAGCCATGCTGGTCCAAGTCGTTCTGTTCACAAGCCACGTCAGGGCTGGAGAACCTTCCTGAGCACCAGCACTTTGGGCCCGAGAAACACGCAGAAAACGGAGCAGTGTAAACCAGTTTGTTCTTCCCCTTGTTCACCCTGGTTTCTACTCTTCATCTGTGTGTGTGTTTGTTTTCTGTGTTATTTCTTCCCTCCCTTCAGACATTGTGAACACTCCCAAGCCCGATGAAAGAGCTATCATGACATACGTTTCCTGCTTCTACCACGCGTTTGCGGGCGCGGAGCAGGTATTCAACACGTGTCGATCCGGGCTGCTGTTTTGCATTGGTTTTAGTTTGTGTGTGTGTGTGTGTGTGTGTGTGTGTGTGTGTGTGTGTGTGTGTGTGTGTGTGTGTGCGCGCGCGCGCCTACCTGGGTGTGTGTTTGTGCGCTTCACATCTTACCCTGGAATCCTTCTAAGTGTTTTGTGATGACCTAATATAGCAAGTTGCAAACTATGAATTGTTTTTGGTAACAGCTTAACTTTAGACAGTTTCTGAAGGTTTAAAAAAATTTTTTTTATTGTTTATTCAATTTTGAGAGAGAGAGACAGAGTGCAAGCAGGGGAGGGGCAGAGAGAGGGGGAGACACAGAATCTGAAACAGGCTCCAGGCTCGGAGCTGTCAGCACAGAGCCTGATGCAGGGCTCAAACCCACAAACTGAGATCACAACCTGAGCCGAAGTCGGATGCCTAACCTGGGAGCACCTTTCTTTCCTTCCTTCTAAGAGCTTGCTTTTATTTCATTAGTAAATTGTGGGAAACATTTGTGCTTTAGGAAAAAACAGGTGCCGTGAAAATGGCACCACGTTCACTGAACAGTGAAGGGGACATTTGTCAAGGAGATATGAGGATCTTTCTGGTGTCCCTTGTTCTCCTCTGCCTGGAAACTGCCTTCACTGTTCAGTGACTGGTTCTGAGATCTTTCAAGACTAGTCTTAACTTAATTGAAATAGTAAAAGGATAATAATGTTAAAACCTCAGAGAAATCCACATTTCTTAAGACACATGTTGTGGGTGATTCTCCCTCAGCTACCTCCATGTGCACCTGCCTCTTGCCCCCTCACCTGTCTCTACTTGGAGAAAACAGATGGACTGGGGTGACAAAGTACGTGTTGTTGTCTGAGATTTCTTTATGACTGTCATCAGCATATAAAGCTAATTGCACAAACGGCCCCTATGGCGGGCTTTAGCGGCAAGGCTTTGGGACAGGCTGGAGGTCCCGAGGGACAACTTGCTCTTCGCGATTCGTCACGTGGTCATGGTTCAGGGCACTTTGCCAGTCCCGGCCCAAGTTCCCCTCCACAAAGCGACGGCCGAGAATTCCGTACACCTCAACGACTTCTCGTGCACGTTGAACAAATCTTGTTCCACGGAAGGACCCCACCTAGCAAGTTCTGCATCCCCATTTTAGGACAAGAGGTGTTCTGTGAACTCGGTGCAGTAATACATATTCAGGACCCAGTTATGTTTTGCTTTGACTTCCAAAGGCTAATGGTATTTAGAGAGCTCTCACCCAGGAGAGTGAGAATAGAGCACAGTGCGAGGACAGTAGAGTACTTGGGTGGACCTTCAGGGACGGGAGAATTTGGCTTCCTTGACCCTTTTATTTGTCACTAACTTGCTTGATGCTTTACAAAGCTTCTGTTTTAGACTAATGGTATCTCCCCATTACTCCCCACAGTACATTCAGCCTGCCGTGTAAGTCTGTGTCAAAAAAGGTGTGAAACGACCCATAGTGTGAAACAGCCATACCCTCAGTCTTACTCCACCCTGACTTTGAACCTGCACCGTTTACAGCACGCTCTCCTCCTCCCCCTCCTCCTCCCCTATCATGTTCTGTTCTGTGCATGCGCCTCCGTGTCACAGAGCTGTCCTGTTTACCTATTGTGTTTTACAGGCCGAGACAGCAGCTAACAGGATATGTAAGGTTCTTGCTGTGAATCAAGAGAATGAGAGGCTGATGGAAGAATATGAGAGGCTAGCAAGTGAGGTAAAGGAAGCGGGTGACCGGCCGTCGTGTCCATTCCCACCCAGAGGGTGAGGCACGGAGGGCGAACACCAACTATCGGTGTTTCCTTTCTTTGCATTTTTCATCTCAGATGGGATAAAAAATAGGGAACTATACTGGATCTCGGAGGTGGTCCATCTCGTAACAACATACTTATTGGCACAAAAGCAATCCTGACGGGCTTCCCAGCCACCCTGAGGTGCAGAGGTAGTGTGCGTGTTTTAAGAAGGCAGACGTGATGCCGTTCTCAGCTCTGCACCCAGGGTCGGACGCCCCCAGACGACTCTGCATTCCTTGTTTATTCTCTCTGCTTCACTGGTTACTGTCCTCACATAGGGTACCCTCCGTTATTCAGAAGCCCTGCTCCACGCAACAACTGGGTGTCACGGGAACTTTTGTGACACGAGGCTCAGCCTTGTGTGTGTCTATGAAAATCTAGAGGGAAATGTGGGGGAGCCAGGGCCCTCCATCCAAGGTGCTTGCCCGTGAGTTTCCATGATGCCTCCTGCAGCTCTTCAGCCGAGTTCTTGGTTAGAATAGCACATTCCACATAGTTCTTTTTGTTCCAATTATAGCTTAAGTAGCAACATTACAGTTTAAGGAGCAACTTGCACAGCCTTGTCCTGCCACTCCGCGGCTTACCCCATACAAGGGATGGGCTGAGTGCCGTGCACGGCCACATCCCCTCTGGCTTGACCTCCATGACAGTAACACATTATCACAGACCAAATAATTTTTGCTCTGACTGAATTTAGCCAATATTTGGTCCGTCCTGCTAGAAGCATTGGGATACTGGGAATCAGTCTTCCAAAGGAGTGGTTCATAGTAGTCCTTTCTGAAGATACTGAATTTATATTTCCATCCTGCCACTATGGAAAATTCAGTTTCGCAGCTTTGTTTAACCCCAGCGATCTGCTTCAGTCACCACCAGGATCGAAGGACAGACACTCCTCAGTAATTATATCCTTTCTTGTCTCCCCTGGTCCTTCGTTTAATCTTCCTCGGACCCTTAGATTATGGGTGTGTCACTGTTTTGACTAGCTTTCATTCTTACCTGCTGTCATTTCCCAAGTGATCATAAGTGCAAATTATTAGTGGCCTTTCAAGTTGGTGGTAATTCAAGACAAGGGGGGTATACACACTTTATCCTTAGGAATTCACTACCATTTTCACATTGATCTTGTCTATTTCCTTGAAAGCTAGATAATAAATTAAAATATACATTGGCATAGAGTCGGTCCCAGATTGACAGCACATCTCTTTAGTAATTCGCCTTGTTAGATTTGAGCTTATTTAAAAGACAGTTGCATTTTTGAGCCAGACCCAGGTCTTTGCTGGTTTTCCATTCCACCCTGTTAAGTTTTTGTTTTTCATTTGAAAGCTCCATCCAGCATTTGTCTGCTCATGTCCAGTCCCCGAGTTTCCTGTAAATGTCCCATTTTTGTAAAAATATGACTCGTGCTGACTATAAGTTTCTGACCTGTGTGTGGCATCGTTGGGGTAATCACCAATGGCCGTGGTAGTGGTGGTGGGGGGGGGGTGGGGGGCACCGGTTTTCATTCATGCCGCTGTGCAGAGGGATGCCGTTTTAATTTCTCCTCTCGATCGGGAGTTATCATATTCATCCTCTGTAATCTTAGGAACATTAGGTGAATCCATTCCAATTGTTAGGTCCTTTTGTTCTATTTCTGTGTTTTTTTGTTTTTTTTTTTAACTGGGGGGGTAGTTCACTGGTATTTTCAGCAGCATTTCTGTGTTTTGGGAGCAGCTTTTGGAATGGATTCGTCGCACGATCCCCTGGCTGGAGAACCGGGCCCCTGAGAAGACCATGCAAGCCATGCAGAAGAAGCTGGAGGACTTCCGAGACTACCGGCGTAAGCACAAGCCTCCCAAGGTCCAGGAGAAGTGCCAGCTGGAGATCAACTTCAACACACTGCAGACCAAGCTTCGGATCAGCAACCGGCCTGCCTTCATGCCCTCCGAGGGCAAGATGGTGTCGGTGAGTGCTGGGTCGGATGCCCCCATTTGTTCAGGGAGTCTCTTCTCGGTTTGGCCGCCCAGAAGGCCTTGACTTCTCCAGTCCTTGCAGCTAATGCATATAATTTTGGCCCCGTAACCCCTTCATTCTTGATATCTCCTCCCCACCAGCAAGCAGGTCTCTACCCCTCATTGCTCCTGACCTGGGGCCTCGCCAAGAGCAGCCCCTACCTCCCTCCTCCTCCCCTCCCTGCTCTCCTGCAGCCTGGCCTCCTCTTCCTGGGCCTCCCCGCACCTACACGTTCCCTCTCTGCCCTGCTCTTAGGCCCCGGGCACCATCCCAGGGCTCGTGCCGCATGTGTCTCCCTCCCTGCACTGTGGCCAGCCCGCTCCTCAGAGTCACTCGCGCCAGCACACAGGGGACTCGAGAATCCCAAACGCCGCCACCGTCGCCGCCTCCCGGTCTACCCAGTCTTCTCCTGGCCTTGGACTCCCCTTCGTGGCAGGCAATCGACAGGGAGCTCTTGGGGGCAGCCCCTCTCACCTCGTTGCTGCTTCTTTACTCCTCTGCCCTTCACGTGCAGCCACCTGGCTTGTCCCCTCCTGAGACTGTTCCCACTCAGCTCAGCGGCATCTGTGGTGGCATTCCTGTTGTCACTTTTACTTCCCTCTTCTTTGCCACTTTGACCTCGTTAACCATGCCTCCTTCTTGATACTCTTTCCTTCCCACACCATCGAGTCCTCGCGCGGCTCGGGGCTTTGCTGCCCTCTCCCCCACCCCCACCTGTGGGAAGACGCTTCCCGGGCGTGGGGCTGACCCCCTTCTCCACCTCCGTACCCCCATGCGCTCTCTCCTCACCGCCTGAACGCCAGTGCCTCCCAAGCTGTACATCACCAGCTCTGATGCCTCCCCGACATCCAGGTCCATGTACCTGCACGGATGTCTCAGAGCGCTGTCACACCTGTCCTGTCCCCAAGCCCCTCCGTGGTGTGCTCTGTCTTAGCAAATGGCATCATGCCCCCTGAGTTACTGATGCCCCAAACCCAGGCGTCACCCTGGACTCTTTCTGTCTGTCACCTTCTCACATGCAGTTGCTCAGCAGTTCCGCCGGTCTGCGTCCGGATTGTAGCTTGTCCGTGCCCCGCTCTGCACCTGCACAGCCCCCGCTGTCTGCTGACACCCCCCCTCTCTTCTAGGGCCCCCGCAGTGCCTCTGTCCCTGGCTCCTAGCATTCATTCTCTGCATGGCAGCTGCTGGGCTCTTTTCAGAATGTAAACCAGAATATGTCTCTACTCAAAATCTGCCAGTGACTTCCTAGAATATTTAGCATAAGATCCAGATTCATTAACCCGCCTATAGTATAGGATCCCCTGTGGTCTGAGCCCCACTCCCACAGTGTGTCACGTGCCATCACTGCTGCTCCTCTCACACGGGGCCATCCCTGCTTCAGGCCTCAGTGCCGATTCCCACCTCTTCATGTGACTGGCTTTTTCTCTCATTGAGGTCTGGCTCAAATGCCACACCTCCTTGGGTGTATCTTCTCCAAGTGACCTACCTGAAGGAACATCCCCCTACACTAGTCTCTCAGCATCACTTGACCCCAATTTGTTTTTTTACCTCACAGCCAATCACTGTCTGCAGTGAATTTGTTTAATTACAGTTGACCCTTAAGCAACACAAGTTTGAACCAAAAGGATCCACTTACACATGGATTTCTTTCCAATAAACACAGGACAGTGCTGTAAACATATTTTCCTTTTGATTTTCTTTTTTTTTTTTTTAATGTTTATTTTTGAGAGAGAGAGCGAGAGCACAAATTGGGGAGGGGCAGAGAGAGAGAGACACACACACAGAATCCAAAGCAGGCTCCAGGCTTGGAGCTGTCAGCACAGAGCCTGATGCAGGGCTTGAACTCATAAACCGTGAGATCTGGACCTGAGTCGAAGTTGGATACTTAACCAACTGAGCCAACCAAGCACCCCTCCTTTTGATTTTCTTAATAACTTTTTTTTTTTAGTGTTCTCTATGGTAAGAATATAGTATATAACCCAAATGACATACAAAATATGTCTTAATCAGGTGTGTATGTTACCAGTAAGGCCTTTGGTCAACAGTAGGCAATTGGTGGTTAAATTTGGGGGAGGTTGAAGTTTGTATGTTGGTTTTCACCAGTGCAGGAGGTTGGTGCTCCTAACCCCCGTGTTGTTCAAGGGTTAACTACACTTACTCTTTCGTTCTCGACAATCCTGAAAACTACTCAGGTGCCAGGAACTTTACAGGTGTCACTTACTCTTATACAAAAATTCCTCCCTAGTGCCTGGCACGTGTGTGATGTCCAGGAAATGATTGTTGGTGCCTGACTGGCTAGCTGATTGAGCATAGTCGCTGAGTAGTAGTTGATTTGAATTGAGTCACTCTGCAGCTTCATGTTTTTCTAGGCGGAAAATTAAAGCCCCGTGAGCCTCTCTGTCCATATCTGGACAAGTGTCAGGTATTTACTGGCTGATGCAAACAACCATTTTAGCTGTAAACGGCCCCGGTGAGAATGAAGGCATTTAAAAGCCAAAACAGTTGAATAGTTGGGGGGTGGGGGGAGGGGAGCAAGGAGAAGAAAACGCTGTTGGAGCGCTGTTGGAGTGGAGGGGATTTATAGGAAATCCTAGAGTGTAACAAACCTGCCTTTGCCCATCCTCGAACACCCCCAGGACATCGCCGGTGCCTGGCAGAGACTGGAGCAGGCAGAGAAGGGGTATGAAGAATGGCTCCTCAATGAGATACGGAGGCTGGAGCGTGTGGAGCACCTGGCGGAGAAGTTCAGGCAGAAGGCTTCGACGCATGAAACGTGGGCTTACGGCAAGTGACTAGCCTGGGGCTGGGTTCATCGACGCCGGAGCTGAGCAGTGGACGGAGCCACGCTGTGCAGTCTCCAACCCTGTCCCCAATGCCACTGACCCAGTGGGCAGGGGTCCTCCCCTCGCTCTGCCCTGTTGGCCCAGTACTAAATTTCTTTGGGAGGTAGGCATGAAGGCGTATTTTCTAGTTGAGCAGATAATGTACTTTTTCACAAAATGGCACTCAAAAATGCATTCTTCCCACGCTTACTTATGTAAGTCCTGGCCTCCTTCTGTCTTCCCCACTTACTTTCTGTTTGATCCATACGTATCTGTTTATTCCCTGTCGGTCAGGCAGCCCTGGCCCAGATCCTAGCTCCTGCTACAAAGCAACGTAATTTCCCACTTAGAAGATCAGCTTGGAAGGAGGAATGTCAGGAGGTCTTGTTCTCTATAGTCTTAGCTTCCTTATTTTGCTGGATTCATCTATTTTCAGTCCTTGCAAATCTTTCCATAGCCTTGATACTATGATCATAATTTTTGCTGAGGGAGAAGAACAAAACATTCTCCCCGTCACATAATCTAGTTTGAGAAAGGTCAGGGAGTAGGGGCGCCTGGGTGGCTTAGTCGGTTAAGCGTCCAACTTTCGCTTAGGTCATGATCTCACGGTTCGTGGGTTCGAGCCCCGCGTCGGGCTCTGTGCTGACTGCCAGCTCAGAGCCTGGAGCCTGTTTCAGTCTGTGACTCCCTCTCTCTCTGACCCTCCCCTGCTCACGCTTGCTCTCTCTCTCTCCTAGAAATAAATAAATTTAAAAAAATTAAAAAAAAAGAGAAAGGTCAGGGAGGTTCCTCTCACACTTTGATTCCCTTTGACTTTGGTCCTGTTTGATGGTTGATGTGGCACAGCTCTGTGGTTGGAGGGAGTGGGCCTAGAGACAGGCAGGCGGGAGTCCCAGTGCAGACACTTCCCAGCTGTGCGCTTTGGACGAGCTTAGTGCCTCAGTGTCCTCTTCAAAGTGGAATAGCAATCACACCTCCAACACAGGCTTTTGATTTAATGAAGATTTAATGAGTCCACATTATAAAGCATTTAAATCAGTATCTGGCGCATAGTAAGTGCTACGTTGTCATCGTTAAATATATGAACATTTGCTTTCCACTTGTAGCTGTATAGGATTAAACTTTTTCTTTTTTAATTTTTTTTGTTTTATTTATTTATTTTTGAGAGAGACAGAGACAGCACGAGTGGGGAAGGGGCAGAGAGATCGGGAGAGAGAGAATCCCAAGGAGGTTCCGTGCTCAGCGCAGAGCCTGATGCGGGGCTCGAAGTCATAAAACCGCAAAATCATGACCTGATCTGAAACCAACAGTTGGACGTTTAACCAACCGAGGCACCCAGGTTCCCCTAGAATTAAATTCTTAAAGGTCATCAACCAGGGAGTAAATGTGGGTTCAGTTATAACCACAGTAGTTGCTCAACGTAAGAAATATTTGTGGGGAAATAGGTGAAGCTTCAAAGAGAAAAGCTTCTAATACTATCAGGAAGGAAACGACAGGTTGCATTTAAGGAGAGAAGAGAAAGCTCTCAACCATAAAGAAGTGGGGTCAAGGCTGAACCCGAGGGCAGGCCAGTAGAGTACAAATGTGTGTTCAACTCTCCCAGCTAACTCGTGTGCACTAATTTGCTGACTTAATGGAGCATCACACCACACAGATACTTCTTACTCAATTATGAAGAATGCAGACCTGTTATTTAGCGTGGACTCAGCATGTTTCCCCTCTTTATGTGTAGACATGAGCTTTTTTGGAACACAGAGTGGTGCAGGCAGCATTAGCACAGCTATAGCCTGGAAACCGATTGAAACCTATCATTCTTTGTCCTTCTCTTGATTCTTTGGAATCCTAAAGGATCACCGAGAATTTTGCAGGTGCAAGGAAGCCGATGTGTGACATCAGAGTAGTCATATTCCCTTATGCACCCTTTGCAGGCAAAGAGCAGATCTTGCTGCAGAAGGACTACGAGTCGGCCTCCCTGACTGAGGTCCGGGCCCTGCTGAGAAAACACGAGGCATTTGAGAGCGACCTGGCCGCGCACCAGGACCGGGTGGAGCAGATAGCAGCCATCGCGCAGGAGCTTAAGTACGTGCAGCGCGCAGGCTCGTGCAGCGGGGCGGCTCTGCCCCCCACAGGCCAGGGGTGCCATGGGAGGATTCCTCGGACAGCTTCTCCAGGGCATTTCCTGGGCGGGGTGCGGCTGGCCTGCCCTTCCTTCCCTGTGCGCAGTTTAGGGGGATCCCAGCTGGGGTTCTCTGGATGTGCCAGAATCCGCGCGCTCTCCCAGTGGCAGCACCCCCACCCCTTCCACAGGTGGAGGCCGGGGGAGGGGGGAAGGGGGGCCACAGCCAGGTGGGGCCGCCTCACCCCGGCCAGGCCATGGCGCAGCACATGCAGACCCCCAAGACAAAACAGAAATGCCTGCCTTACCTCTGAGGAGGAGACGTGATGGCCCCGATTTTTCTTTGTCATCAAATAAGTGCTTTCTCATTTCCATGCTTTCTATTTATGAGAGGGACCCTGCACAGATGGAGTCCTGGCTGGTTGAAGTCTCCAGGTCCACTTGTTCCCTGATGTAGCATCTGGCCGTGGCTGCCCTCTGGGGAGACACCTCCCTGCAGTTTTTCTAAGCCTTTTTTTTTTTTAAATTTTATTTCTTTATTTTCAGAGAGACAGAGACAGTTTGAGCAGGGGAAGGGCAGAGAGAGAGAAAGGGAGAATCCCACACAGGCTCCACGCAGCCAGCAGAGAGCCTGATGTGGAGCTCGAACTCACTAATGGTGATATCCTGACTTGAACTGCGATAAAGAGTCAGTCACTTAACTGACAGAGCCACCCAGGTGCCCCAATGGTGAGGGTCTTTAAAAAAGGCTTAGAAAGGGATGCCTGGGTGGCTCCATGGGTTAAGGGTCTGACTCTTGATTTCAGCTCAGGTCATGATCTCATGGTTAGTGAGTTCCAGCCCTGAGTCGGCCCCTATACTGCTGGTACAGAGCCTGCTTGGGATTCTTGCCCTGTTCTCTCTTTGCCCCTCCCCCACTCATGTTTTCTCTCTCTCTCTCAAGAATAAATAAAAACCAAAAAAAGGTAAATATACAAATTCTCTCGATTAGTATAACATTTTCATTCCCTACTCCCTTGCTTCCCACTGATATAGCTGCAGAAGTTTTAGCGCCCAAAATTGCATAATGATAACTGTCACAAAACAATTTTCAAAAACATACAATAAACATTTATTGTGTTACATTTTTATAACTTCTGTGTTCTCGCAACTCATTAATTACCAGCTACAGCCTCGTTTAAGAGTATCCTACTATTTTTTTAGCCTTGATAAA
Organism: Proteles cristata cristata; assembly: GCA_017311185.1. Taxonomy (NCBI): domain Eukaryota; kingdom Metazoa; phylum Chordata; class Mammalia; order Carnivora; family Hyaenidae; genus Proteles; species Proteles cristata. The sequence continues at coordinate 148,331 of JAESUZ010001281.1, read as the reverse complement.
TAAGCTCTTAATTATTTGTGATCTTCATAATCCAATTTGTACACTATATTTGTGGTCTTGACATTATCTTGCCTCTCATGGTTCTTGAAGGTTGGGTGTTTGGCTGCTTGTTAATGATTACAATTAAAATAAGGGATGAAAGAAACTCAAGCTATTTAATGTTCTTTAACAGTTCCTGTGAGTACTTTGGAATGCTTTTAAGTGTTGCCCATAAAATTTAAGTAGTAATTTTGTATTATCATTCCTGGTATCCCCAGTGCCAGTTTCTTTACATGGTCAAAAGAGGCAGCACGTATAAAACTTAAATCTGCATTTATCTTTTTTGAAAAAATTTTAAAAGTTTATTTTTGAGAAAGAGAGTACAAGTAGGGAGGGGCAGAGAGAGAGGGAGACAGAGGATCCAAAGCGGGCTCTGCATTGACATCGGAGAACCTGATGTGGGGCTTGAACTCATGAACCATGAGATCATAACCCAAGACACTTAACTGACTGAGCCACCCAGGTGCCCCTGTGTTCATCTTAATGTATTACTTCTTTATCATTTTTACTTTTCCTAAAATAGCAAAGTGATTATGTGGCTCTCAAAGTGTGTAAAAACCAGTTTGCACAGCTATGCAGACCCCTCACTCCTTGAGAGCAGGTATGTATGGCACTCTTACAGATGAATTAGAAAAAGGAGAAATGTGTACACCCCTAAAGGTAATTATGAGGAAGTGAGCATTGGTGTCTCCATTATGGGTCTGTAGGATTTGGGTTTTGGTTTTGATCTTGAAGTCTTTATTTTTGTTAATATTTGCACTTTGAAAAGCCATAGCCTTTCCATTTTGTATTCAAGGCTGTGCAAACTGCTGGTGTCTTTTGGGTTTCTTTTTGGGTTATAGCAAGAAACACAAGAAGCTAAGTCTGTCTCAGACTAGTGAAGTGTACGTATATGTAGAAAGTTGCTCGTAAGAGCTGGACAAGCTTTGCCCACTGAAAAGAACACTCAGATCACAACCTCATGCATTCAGTAGCAGAGGCAATAACATTCAAGAAGAACAAGTTAATACTATTTAAGAGGAAAAGAAAAGCACATGGTGAACAACCACTGCCTTAAGTTAGGGTCGAAAGAAGAAAAAAACAAGCTTACGTCTCAGGGAAATGAATTGGTAGGAGGGGAGGGAGTTTCTATAAAGCTGTCTTATCTTGGACTGTTCATGACAGTCTCTCCTAAAGGTGTCTTTGAACCTCCGTGAATCCAACTTCTATCTTAACTGAAAGGGCGATCACATTTTATACATCATTCCAATTATTTTCCCCCAGAGATACGAGGTTAACCTTCTAATTTGGAATCTGTTTTAATGCTAAGTTCAGGGGTGCCTGGGTGGCTCAGTTGGTTAAGTGTCCAGCTTTGGCTCAGATAATGATCTTGCAGTTTGTGAGTTCGAGTCCCACGTTGGGCTCTGTGCTGACCGCTCAGACCCTGGAGCCTGCTTTGGATTCTGTGTCTCCCTTTCTCTCTGCCCCTCCTCTGCTTGTTCTCTTTCTCTCTCTCTTTCTCAGAAAAACAAAAAAACATTAATGCTAAGTTCAGATTACTTCACCTTACAAGGGTCCTGTTAAGATGCATGGTGAGGAAGAGTAGTTATTTAGCAAGAAGTCATTTTGTTCTTAACTGTCACACCAGTGGCATTAGACAAGTCAGAACTTCTGTCAGGAAGAGGAAGGGCTCTGTTCTGCTAGTTTTTCAAAGTCCTTGCAATGCTAGATAAGGCCACAGCGCCCCTTCTGGACATGGTGCTCTATCCCAGCCGTGAGGCTGGTGCCCTTTGAGGGGAGCCAAGGACACAATGAGGTGCAAGCTGATAGCTCCCATCCCCTTGACTCACTTTGATGTTCCAGTCACTGTGGCTTCAGGCGGCCCACAGGACTGTCCTCCAGGTCAGATGGTTGGCTTCATTTACAGGTCCATTTATTACTTAAAAATAATACTCTGAGGTCCTGGCCAAGAAAACCAAGGGAGAATGGAGTTAGCCTGGGGCACTGGGAAGACAGCATTTCTGTCTGTTCAGGAAAACTGTTTGACCAGCAAGAGTTTTACTATTTTTTCTTGTAATTTCTCAAAGAGTAATGATCCTGTTTGCAGTGGTGGTGATGAACAAAACCCCCAAAATACCTTGCCAGTTTTCTCTCAGATCTCTGATATTTAAAAAAAAAATCTGTTTATTTTGAGCCTGTGTCCATTTTCCTCACAGCATCAGGGAAGGTTAATCTTTGTTTTCACTTCTCGTAGTGAACTGGACTATCATGATGCTGTGAATGTCAACGATCGGTGCCAGAAAATCTGTGACCAGTGGGACAGATTGGGGACGCTTACTCAGAAGAGGAGAGAAGCCTTGGAGGTGAGGCTTGTTGACATGAAATCATGCCAGCCACCTGTTGACATGAAATCTTCTCATAGAAGCTCTTAAGTTCCCATTATTGATTTTGTTTTTTCCGAGGCATGATGTGTGCAAAACATGAAAGAAGCCATGAAAGGAGCCACTCATGAACAGGAAAAATAGGAGAAAGTGGAAAATGCATAGTCGGTGGCTTTCTACCGTATTTATCCATAGAGCATTGAAGAGTGCTTTATTTCCCCCCCAGAAAAGCATAGCTTTTGTTTTCAGTGTAGCATTTTTTTTTCAGCGAAGCATACTTTTGAATTAAAAAAAAGAAATCCAGGGGTAATAAGATTATGGTATAAATCCATTTTGTGTCAGGTAGTGATTATAATAAATTTCCAAAGGGCCTTCTCTAAAGAATAAATTGAGCTGTGGCTGAGTCAGGGAATCAGGAAGAACTTCACTTGCGGGTGGGCAAAGGGAAAAGGCAACAAATGTTGAAGGAAAAAGGGATATGAAACAGATCTAGGATGAACTTGGCCTTATTCAAGTAGAAGACTTGGATAAGCAACAGGAAGTGGCTGTAGTTAGCTGTACCTCATTGTCTATCTCTATGGAGGATGCATACACATACTGAGAAGGAACTTCTCTGAATCTGATGACACTTTTGTAATACGTGATATCGAGCTTCCTAGATCCCAAATGACTGTTAACCTATCTACCCAAAGAAAGGAAGGTTGAGAGGAAAACAGAGACCCCTCACAGATTTTAGAACAGAAGGAAAAAATGGATAACTATGGGAGACTTATAGATAGGGGACACTTGGCATTTTCCCTGTCTACCCATGTCATCTCTGCCACATGAAACAGTTACAGTGTTCTCTGTGGTTGGAAGCCATGTCCTTCCACATGCCCAGAAAGGCAAAGATCTCTGTATTAAATCCCGAATGAAGATTCAGGAACATTAAACTGTAGTTCCTCTGTCTTCACCTGGGCAGGTGACCTCTGGGAAAGGCGTGTGTCTTCTCTGTACACCGTTGTCTGTAAAATGAGGAAGATGCCCTGAATGTTCTGGCTGGCTTCATTAGGGAATCAGATCTGACCTTAAAGGTACTGCTTCAGCGTGTAGCAGAGCATTCTTTCGCAACAAGACTGCTCTGGATGTTATTAAATCCCGTTCTGATTCAGAAGGCGCTCCAGGGACTGCAGGGCTCAGTCTCATCATTGCGCGTTGGCTTATCTTTGTCACACGTGCTGGTGGTGAGAGCGTTGTGATGAACACAGTGTCAGATGCGAGGTCACTGTCCTGGAATTCATGTTTCTGTCTTCGGAGAAAAGTTGTTATCCATCTACGGTAACACTCCTGTTTAACTGATCTCCAGAGAACTGAGAAATTGCTCGAAACCATCGATCAGCTTCACCTGGAGTTTGCTAAGAGAGCCGCCCCATTCAACAACTGGATGGAAGGCGCGATGGAGGACCTACAGGACATGTTCATCGTGCACAGCATTGAGGAGATCCAGGTACCCCCGCCCCCAGCGGGACCCCCGGACTCTCCCTGTGCTAGAAACGAACTGCAGTTTTTAAAACTTAGAATTCTTTTTTTGTTCTGTTTTGTTTCTTCTTTCTTTTTTTGATTTTGATTTTGTTTGTTGTTGTTTTTGTTTTTCCCCCAAAGAAAGCAGAGCTAGGAAGCACAAATTACCCCTTGACCTTTAGCTTAAAAAGGAGTATACTGCTCTTGGCTGCAGCTAAGTTAATATCAATCACAATGGTGAATACATCTAAAAGGCCTGTTTTTAAAATATACTGTGGAATCATTGAGTAAAACAAAATTTATATGCTCTTGGGAGGTATCCACGGAAAGTTGTGAGCTTATTGGCTGCTGAGTTAAGTACTTTGCAAATTAAAAAAAAAATTTTTTTAACGTTTATTTATTTTTGAGAGAGAGAGAGAATGAGCAGGGGATGGACAGAGAGAGAGGGAGACACAGAATCCGAAGCAGGCTCCAGGCTCTGAGCTGTCAGCACAGAGCCAATGTGGGGCTCAAACTCAAAAACTTTGAGATCATGACCTGAGCTGAAGTTGGGTGCTCAGCTGACTGAGCCACCCAGGTGCCCCAGGTGCTTTGCAAATATATCCATATGACTGTTTACTAAGTTCTATATACGTTTGCTGATCATAAAGCATAAGAAACCACAAAGCAGCACCCCATGTCTCCCACAAACCAAAAAGCTCTGCTTCTGATTTCTAGAACTTCAAAGTTTGTAAATAAGGCTTTTCACTAGTCACAGTAGGGAGGAGAGTAACTCTCAAATACCCAGGACCCAGTTTATTAAGAGACCAGTGTACAAGGAACTTGACATACAATGGAATAGAAAGGAAAAAAATTTCAAATTCTTCTTTCTGTAAAATAGATAGTCATCAGAAAGAATCCAAATGTAAAGGAATGCTGAAGGTTGGGATTTGGACCCATCTCTCCCTGCCCAGAAGAGTTCTAGAAGGATTGGCACCTGGCGGGAGGGAGAAAGAAATTACTTTGTTGAACGCTGAGTTTTTTGCTTGTGCCCTTTAAGCAGAGGTTAGCAATCTAAAATCCTTTATTTCTGGAATAAGCGAGACCTCTTGTTTGTTGTGGAAGCCATACCTGGTGCATGAAGTAGTTTCTTTGTTTGGGGAAAGGTCAATCTACCTATTGCAGCGCTTAAAGTGACTGTTAGTGTGGCACACGGTGGCTCTGTGGCAGCTTCAGACACCAGAACCAAGGGGCGGAGGTCTTATATGTTAGGGCCAGAGGAGAGGCTTTTTTAAAAAATTTATTTCCTTAATTTGAAAGAGAGTGTGTGTGTGTTGGGTGGGGGGGGGAGGCAGGTACAGAGAGGGAGAGAGAGAATCCCAAGCAGGCTCCACACTGTCAGCACAGAGCCTGTCGCAGGGCTTGAACCTACAAAACTGAGAGATCATGACCTGAGCTGAAACCAAGAGCTGGATGCTCAACCGACTAAGCCCCCCAGATGCCCCCATGGAGATCTGAAAAGACGTAGAGGAACGAATTGGTTTTTGTGGCCTTTTCTTTTTAAGAAGTAGAGATGTATTTCCTGGTGGTCTTTAAGTATAAAGACAGCAAACATTACATTCTCGTGTTGGACTGCAAAGATTAGGAAGGGCAGCTAAGTTCTGGGTGTCAGTGGAGGGTAAGACCTAAACAGTAGCTGTGGAAACAGAGGTGCCTAGGTGGCTCAGTCGGTTAAGCGTCTGACTGTAACTCAGGCCATGATCTCACAGTTTGTGGGTTTGAGCCCTGTGTTGGGCTCTGTGCTGACCACTCAGAGCTGGGAGCCTGCTCTGGATTCTGTGTGTCCCTCTCTCTCTGCCCCTCTCCTATTCATATGCTGACTGTCTCTCAAAAATAAATAGACATTAAATAAAATAAAAAATAGTGAAATCAAACATGATTTTTTTAAAAAAAAGAAAATGTTTTTGAAGACTTTGGATTACTAACCATAACTTAGTCATCCTGGTGTCTTTTTTTCCATTACTGACGAACTTCTCTGCATATAATAGCTTTTCTAAAACATCCAGAATTTGTTTTCCCGCACAGATTCCTGCATTTATAAAAGGCATTTGCATGTGTGCCAAAGGGAACGTTGAAGCCTGTAAAATTCACGCTGTAATAATGTTTTCCCCACTTCCGTCTCTGGGTTAGAGTCTGATCACTGCCCATGAGCAGTTCAAGGCCACGCTGCCCGAGGCGGACAGTGAGCGGCAGTCCATCATGGCCATCCAGAACGAGGTGGAGAAGGTGATCCAGAGCTACAACATCAGAATCAGCTCCAGCAATCCCTACAGCACTGTGACCATGGACGAGCTCCGGGCCAGGTGGGACAAGGTAGGTGACTGAGAACCGGCTGTGGGACAGGCTGACACTCCTGAAGCCGAGGCTGAGGGAAGAAGTGAACACTTGGGAGAACCAGAGTGACTGATTTGCATCATGACTAGGGTTTCGCTTCACCCCGAACGTCACAGATATGTTTGAAGATAAACTGAGGCATAGTAAAGTTTATTTGAGTTTATTTGAGCCAAAATCGATTTGAATCCTGGAAACATCTCATCTAGCAGTTATGAAGGAACTCTGGCGAGCTATACAAAGTGAAGGACTTTTTTGGGGAGAGGGGAGCAGGAACAAGGAGATTATAGTAGTCAAAAAAAAAAAAAGCCAGTTTGTTATTGTGAGATTACTTTCCTTCAGGGACTGGTGGGGATCTGTCTGTCAGGCAGATGACCTAACTAGTGCTGATCAGGCGATTGACCAGTTTAATATTCCATTCCTGAGCGACCTGAAACTGTAATCGAGTCTCTGGTGACATGGGGCATAGCCTAAGTGACTCCATTTTGAGTCAGTTGTCTTGTTTCTAACAGATGAAATGAGTTAAACTCTTAAATGCCACTCGGCGGCCTTGGATTTATAAGGAAGGAAAGGAGAAATGTTTTCCTTAAGGAAAATCTTACAGAATGTTGGCAAAATCAGTGTAGGCCAGGATGCTAATACCATAAGGGAAACTATTTTTAAAACCCCCACTGGAAATTTGGTGCACTCAAGCTTGCCTATGGTAAGAACTTCATTAAAGAATTTTTAGAATATGGGATAGACATATCCCAAATGTGTGTGAATTTTAAATGCAGAAAAATTGCTCAGAAAACTAGGCAGGGAAAGTATTCCTGCTAACTTACAGCCTTTTAGATTTTGGGAAACTGTCCACTGATTTAATTATAGTCCACATGGGATCATTTGAGCCTTTTTGTCTTGTGCTTAAGAAAAATTTATTTTCACAGTTTAAGTTGTAGCCTACCTATGTGTGTATGCTATTACATGGCCTCTAAGGAATAAATCCAAGTGGATTTGAGGTGGCTTCGTATAAAAACATGCGTGCAATAAGTGTATAGGCATCAATAATGCAAAAGAGGAGAAAAACAGGTATGGGAAGGAGAGTGTTTATCTGAGTCAGGGACCGTCTTACTGCATTTGAGCTTCAAATTTAGCTCCAGCCTTCTGACAGCCGACATGGAAAGGGAAAGATGTTAGGCTAAGTAGTTCCTCTGAAGAAAAGGGAAATCTGTCATGTCTTCTAATGGGACAAACATTTCTCCTAGCACAAAGTTAAAAAGCAAATTGGAGACATGGAGTTTTGTGAAAGGGACATTATGAATGGTAATATCTTTGGAAACAGTTTTGCAGAAGGCCCAAAAAAGACTTTTGAGGTGGGTCCTCTGGATTCACAGAGAACTCAGGCGCGGCAGGAAAGTGCAGATTACAGGGTACAAATGGAACAAAAGAGATGGCCGGTAGATTACTTTCCTGCAGTCAACATTAGATAGGAGTTAAACTCATGAGGGGCACCTGGGTGGCTCAGTCAGCTAAGTGTCTGACTTTGGCTCGTGTCCTGATCTCACAGTTTATGGGTTCAAGCCCCACATCAGGCTTCTGTGCTTACAGCTCAGAACCTGGAGCCAGCTTTGGATTCTGTGTCTCCCTCTGTCTCTCTGCCCTCCTCCCTCATACTCTCTCTCTCAAAAATCAATAAATGTTAAAAAACAAAAATAAAGAAAACCTCACAAGCCCAGCAGAAGGCCTTAACTTATTTTGTGTGTCTTCAGTCCCTTCGGCAGTCTGCGGAAGCCTGTGGATCCCTTCTGATAATCATGTTTGTAAATTCATAAAAACACTTAAGGTTGCAACAGAAACAAATTATGTTAAAATATAGGCATTAAAATGGTTTTTATAAGTTGCAATAGGAGCACATGCGTGGCTCAGTCCACTTAAGCATCCAGCTCTTGATTTCAGCCCAGATCATTATCTCACAGTCATGGGACTTAGCCCCATGTTGGGCTCAGTGCTGTGTAGAGCCTGCTTGGAATTCTGTGTCTCCTTTTCCCTTGACCCCCCCGCAGCTTGTGCTCACTGGATTGAGGCCTTTCTCAAAATAAATGAACATTTTTTAAAAAATTAAAAAAATAAGGGGCACCTGGGTGGCTCAGTTGGTTAAGTGTCCGACTTCGGCTCAGGTCATGATCTTAGAGTTCGTGGGTTTGAGCCCTACATCGGGCTCTGTGCTGACAGCTTAGAGCCTGGAGCCTGCTTCGGCTTCTGTACCTCCCTCTCTGTCTGACCTTCCCCTGCTCATGCTGCCTCTCTCTCTCTCTCAGAAATAAATAAACATTAAAAAAAATTTTAAAAATAAAAAAAACCTAAAAGGCTGCAATATAATAATGTATGTGCTTTTGTTCTGACACATTTTCTTATTAAAAAACTTTTTAAAAATTTTTTTTATTTTTAATAGAACACAGATGGGGAGGAGAAGAGAGAGAGGGAGACACAGAATCTGAAGCAGGCTCCAGGCTCTAGGCTCTGAGCTGTCAGGACAGAGTCCAACACAGGGCTTGAACCTATAGACCACCCACAGACCATGAGATCATGACCTGAGCTGAAGTCAGATTCTTAACTGACTGAGCCAACCAGGTGCCCCCGTACTAACACATTTAAAACCAAGGTCTAACAGCAAACCTGATCATTTTGAAGCAGGGATGCATGTACCCGCTATTTTGAGAAGCAGGCAATAACTAACGTTATATGAGAACGTCTGTGATTTCTACTGTGATCAAGTCATAGTACTGCTAAATACTACTGTGGATTTGCTGCCCACATTCATAATCGAAGGAAACACTAACTTTCAATTAGAGTTATTGCAAATAAAGATGTCTGCTTTCCCTCAGTCAAGTGCACAAATCCTCTGCACTCTGGACCTGGGTGGGGTTAGTGCTACAGGCAGGAACCCCTGGCTGGGGGAATATCTGTGTCCCTGAGGCAGATTCACCCAGGTTTTCAGCAGGCACTGGGTGGCTGTCAGGACTAGACCAAGCTCTCCCTTTAGTTCTTGTAGTGGGGACACCCCCTCCCCTCCCCTATCCCCCTCTTCACCCTCCTCCCCACCCTTACCCCTCCCCTTCCATCTGTTTCCACCCCTCCACTCTGGACTATTAGCAGATATCTCGGTCACTCCTGTTGAAAGCTAGCCTCTGACTGCTGTTGCCCTTGGTCCCTGACAGGTGAAGCAGCTCGTGCCCATCCGGGATCAGTCCCTGCAGGAGGAGCTGGCCCGCCAACATGCCAATGAGCGCCTGCGGCGCCAGTTTGCTGCACAGGCCAATGCCATTGGGCCGTGGATCCAGAACAAGATGGAGGTAGGGTGGCGCCCTTCACAGAGAGCTTTTCCCCAGCCTCAGAATTAGTCCCTGAGTTGACCCAACACGGACTTCTCTCCTGCCCCTGGTTGCCCCATTCATGGCTGCGAGGGCCCTTCATGTCATGCTGGGCTTTACTCTTTGGGGTTCCTGAGCTTTTGTAGTCTATGGCCATTGGTGCAGTGCATGGGGGGCACAGTAATGGGGGACCAGGCTGTTCTTATTGCCATCCGCCATTTTGTCATTAAAAATGATGATGGGGCTTTTTCTCAGTGTTTAGCTTCTGTGGGATGTAGATTTTAAACCATCTATCCCTAAGGAGGACATGTGAAGAGTCACAAAGACTTTGTATTTTCAAGGGCTCCTGGGTGGCTCAGTTGGTTAAGTGTCCAACTCTTGGTTTGGACAGATTTGAGCCCTGTGTTGGGAGCCTCTTGGGGTTCTCTCTGTCTCTCCTTCTCTATCTGCCCTTCCTCACACGTGCTATCTCTGTCTCAAAATAAACTTTAAAATTTTTTTAAAAAATAAAACAAATACTGTGCACTTTCAGAACATTTAAGGAAAAGTGATCTTTGGATGACACTGATTTCTGGGTTCATTTTATCACTAAGAGCAGCCAAGAGACATACATATATTGCCCTTCTTGTGTTTCTCCCAACCTCCCTTTTGGGGATAAAATGTAACCTGTCTTAAAGGGAGAACCTGTCTTAAAGGAATAAAAAATTATAAGAAATTTGGCTGGTCTTACATCTGTCTGGCAGCTCGTTTCACACATACATCACCCCCACTCCTGAAGAACAAGGTGGTGCTGACCCGGGGAGACTTAGATGTTTAGAGGAAGGAGGGTGAGATAACACTCACCCCTCTTCCTGCTTTGCTTTTCTGGATCTCGGTTGACTTTCCCCACCCTCTAGATGAATTATAACCAGAGCTGCTTTCACACCGTGGTCCGCCCCATTTCCTACCCCACCTGAGATAATCCATTGACTTTGCTGCTGCTGAACACCGGCGTGACATCTGTAGTGGCCTCTACACTCACCCGTTTCTTCTCTCCTCTTTCTTCCATCAGGAGATTGCCCGGAGCTCCATCCAGATCACAGGAGCGCTGGAAGACCAGATGAACCAGCTGAAGCAGTATGAGCACAACATCATCAACTACAAGAACAACATCGACAAGCTGGAGGGAGACCATCAGCTCATCCAGGAGGCCCTGGTCTTTGACAACAAGCACACCAATTACACCATGGAGGTACAGTGGCCACACCGGCCGGGGTTGCTATTGTTGCTTCTAGTTGTGACCATTTCACCTTCTCTTGGGGTGTTCCCCTCCACACACAGTTGTCTGTGTCTGTTCCTGTGAAGTTCTGTACTGTGGAAGTTAGTGATCTTCAAGCCTTCCCTGTCACTATATGTGTAGAAGCTTTGTGAAGTATATCAAGCAATGTAAAATTGTTAGTTTCCACCACCACCACCACCACCTCACCACCACCACCAGCACCATCACCATCATCACCATCACCACCCACATCACCACCACCACCATCACCACCACCATCACCACCATCACCATCATCATCACCGTCACCACCACCACCACCACCACCACCACCACCATCATCACCACCACCACAAGCACCACCATCACCACCACCACTACCACCACCACCATCATCATCACCATCATCATCATGACAGTGAATTGATTGCACTGTTTTGAAAGCCAAAACAAATGGTTAATTAATATTGTTACCAGTTTGGCCCAGTTTACTCTCCTTGTAGCCAGCAGTGCAATCCAGGACCTGTCCTGCTACTTGGTAAATGGAAAGATATTTGTAATGACAGATAGATTCTGTATTGTATGTTTTGTTTACAAAGTGCCAGTTGTGCTATTAGAACCCGCACTCTCACTTCTGAGCAGTTTCCACTACAGACTCTTAGAAAGAGTAAAAAATAGAATGAAATAAGTATAAATAATGAAAGAGTTTAGTAATTCCTACTTATCTCCCTTTGAGTCTGCTCTCTGGCTATGAAAATGAGGAGACAAGATTGATGCACTGGTAAGACCCAGGGCTGATCATTTCCTTTTTGCTTTGGTAGCACATTCGTGTTGGGTGGGAGGTGCTGCTGACGACCATCGCCAGAACCATCAATGAAGTGGAGACCCAGATCCTGACAAGAGACGCCAAGGGCATCACCCAGGAGCAGATGAATGAGTTCAGGGCCTCCTTCAACCACTTTGACAGGGTATGTCTACATCTTCCTGTAGTTACTCGAAAAGCAATACTGGGGATGTTAAAACATGCATTTGAAATAATACTCATGCTAGTAGTTTAAGTGTTAACACCCAGTAAAAATTACAGGGAAACAGGATGATTAATGTGAAGCCACCAAAGATGAAGTGCTAGGCTCTGATGTTGCTCAAGATGATTCAAAGTCAAGGTTCATGTGTGGTTTAAGCAGGCCACCTGATGGATTCCTTTGTAGTTGATGGCAAAGCTAGATTTGTTCTAAGTGAAAGTGTATCCTTGATGAAGTGTGGTTGTTGGACTTAGTTCTTTTCTAAAGACTCAAAATCAAAATTCTGATTTTCTGATACAATTCCTCAGTAACTACTTAGATAAAGCACCTAATGAAAACCTAACCTACCATCTTGACATATAAAATTTAATTTGTTTGCTTATTTTAATTTTTTAATTAATAAAACTGACTCCTGACGTGTTTTAAGGAAAATGCACCAACAGAATGATGATCATTTTCATGGTAAAGGCATATAAAGAGTTAAGTGCTGCTTCTAAAATATTACCTGGTATTTTTATTTGAACAATATTAAGTAAAACCAATTATGATTATTTATTTATGTATTTATTTATTTATTAGATTTTTAATGTTTATTTTTGAGAAAGCACGAGTGGGGGAAGGGCAGAGAGAGAGGGAGATGCAGAATCAGAAACAGGCTCCAGGCTCTGAGCTGTCAGCACAGAACCTGATGCGGGGCCTGAACTCAAAAACTGTGAGATCATGACCTGAGCTGAAGTTGGATGCTTAACCAACTGAGCCACTGAGTTGCCCCCCAATTATGATTTTTTTTAAGTTTATCCATTTATTTTGAGAGAGAGAGAAAATGCGAGTCAGGGAGGATTAGAGAGACAGAGAGAGAGAGAGAGAACATTGGAGAGGGGGAAAGAGAGAAGGAGAGAGAGAGAGGATCCCAGGCAGGCTCTACACTGTCAGCATGGAGACTTGACACTGGGCTGGAACCCATGAACTGTGAAATGATGACTTAAGTGAAAAGTCTGACGCTTAACTGACTGAGCCACCCAGGTGTTCCTAAAACCAATTCTTTTTTTTTTTTTTTTTTTACAAATAGTTAATTGTCAACTTGGTTTCCATATAACACCCAGTGCTCATCCTCACAAGTGCCCTCCTCCATGCCCATCTCCCCCCTCCCCCCGCACACCCATCAGTTCTCAATATTCAAGAGTCTTTCATGGTAAAACCAATTCTTTATAAGAAAATTCCCAATTTGCTTATCATAATGGCTAAAAGGGACTTCTAAGGCCACGTTCCATTTGGTAAAGATCCCCTAAAAAAGGATGTCTCCATCCCCTGAACAGGATGCTGCGTATGCTTTACAGTGATCAGTAAGTGGTTCTTGAATGCGTCTGGGCTGCGCCCCAAATTCAGACCTGGTGAAGATTTCAGACTGCACACCTCTGACTGAGGCCTGAGGCATAACCTAACAGAAGTTAGCACGTTGTGAGCACCGCTTTATTGTGTAGGAACATGCTCCATGGGTGGCCTGAGCCAGGTGTTCGGGTCCACGTCAGGGATCCCTGTTCCCTCACAAACCCAGCTGCGCTCCTTGGAGGACCTCTCTCGCTCACTGGGCCACCTCACAGGAAAAAGCACATTTATTTGAATCCAAGATAATGAGATTGTCTTTTGCAACTAAAGTCCGAAGGAGGGCAATGCAGGATGTCCCAAGGCCTTTTTAAAAAAATGTTTGTTTTTGAGAAAGAAAGAGAGAGAGAGAGAGACAGAGCATGGGGAGGGCCAGAGAGAGAGAGGCTCCAGGCTCTGAGCTGTCAGCACAGAGCCCAACGTGGAGGCCGAACTCACAAACAGCGAGATCATGACATGAGCCAAAGTCAGACACTTAACCGACTGGGCCACCCAGATGCCCCAGGTGTAAAACTGGTGTAAATATTAAGGAGTGTGTGTCGTGGAGGAAATGGAGTTTGCTTGAACTTAGTTGGGAGAGGTGTCAGGAATGTTGCCGTGTCGTCTCATTAAATAGTGAGGGTAGGAATGGCAGAGGACACGGCGGATGTGCCCTGAGGGAGTTCTTACTGGGCTTTTAGAGGACAAATGTAACCTGATCGTGACTGTGTTTTAGAGAAACGTGCCTGGCCACTGTGGCTACCATGGACTGGACGGGACGGGAGGGGAGGGGCGGGGAGAGAAAGTGAGCAGAGGTGTGGACAGAAGCTCCTGGAGAAGGAAGAGGAGAAGAACAGGAGCTCCTGGGCGGGGGAATAGCAGACGTACGAGTCAGGACAAGAGAGCAGAGCTGAGACTCACTGAGACAGAAATCGGGGAGAACATAACCACAGGATTGGGATGCAGAGGAGAGAGATTACAAACCATGTGGACTTTCCAAGCCTCGAAGGTACGAGAACATGGGTGCCGTGCAAGTGGAGTGAGCATTGCAGGAAGAGGTGCCCTGGCCAGCTGGCAACCCAGTTAGGGCTCAGGGCTGAGCCCTGCGGGGGTCCTCATGTGATGGTGTTTGTGGCAGGAGAACCTGGACAGCAGGAACAGGGAAGGGCCCAGACTGGGGAATTAGCTACATGTGAGGGAGGCTGAAGAACCAGAGGAAGAGAATGAAGGGAAGTCAGTATGAAACAGAGTGGCAGTGAGGTAGGGAAGCATCACACTAGCAGATGTCCCTGGGAGGGCCGGCCAGTGACTGGGCCCAAGTGCCAGCGTGAAAACATGCCTTCTGGGACTGGTCATTTCACGGGTAAGCGAAAACGCCAGAAAATAACCTTAAAGGTGTTTTCTTATTTTTAAGTTTATATTGATGTTTGAACCTTAGCTCTCCCCTCAATACTTGCAAGAAAACCTCCAGCACAGTATACACTACTTCCTATTACGTCCAGGGCTTTGTGGGGACTCCTTGGGGTCCGTAGAGCTGAGGGCGCTGTTTGTCCTCACCCAGCCTTTCCTAGGCTGTGACAGCCGTCGTCCACTTGGGCCTTCTTGGACACTGATCTGTGCAGATGCCCCCTGCATTTCCGAGCATGGCCGTCTGAGGCATGGAAGGGCCCCTCCATCTGGCCCACAAGCCTGAGAGTAGTTTGGGGGTCACTCTGCCATTGTGGGAGTTCTAGGAATTCTGGTGTCTTTGGGGAGCTTCACAAAGAGGACCGCCTGGGGCCATGAGAGCATGAGAATTTTTTAAGACTGTTAAGGATCTGTCATCGGTAGGTGGCAGTAGTTAGTTCCTGACTGGGCCATGCTTTGGGCACTGGGTGTTTTTTTTTTCTCCTTCTACTTTCTAGTCTCCTTTCATTTTTGTCTGGTAGTTATCCCCCTTTCCTCTTTTTTCCTTTTTCTTTTTTAAGTTTATTTCAAGAGAAGCAGAGAGAACGAGTAAGAAAGGGACAGAGAGAGAGGGGGACAGAGGATCCGAAGTGGGCTGACCGCAGAGAGCCCGACACAAAGCTCCAGCTCCCAAACTGTGAGATCATGACCTGAGCTGAAGTCAGACGCTCAGCTGAATGAGCCACTCAGGCGCCCCCCCACCTCCTTTTTCCTTTTTAAGAAACTATTTTGTAACATTCCTGTGTTAGCTCCATCCCTTTATAAGTTTATAGTCTCTTTGGGAGGGCTCAACATGGCCTTCTTCTTACTGGATTCTGTTCACTTGGTCATATACACTTCTTCGATTTGTCCCCAACACTCAGCTTCTTTTTTCTTTTTGTTTGTCTCCAGAGGAAGAATGGCCTGATGGATCATGAGGACTTCCGAGCCTGCTTGATTTCCATGGGTTATGATTTGGTAAGACAGAAGTGAAAATTTTACTAAGATTTGGTATTTTGTTGACTTTGGACTTCTAGGAGGTGACTCACTTAAATTATGGCACGTTTGGGATCAGTGCACTTTCATTGTATAGGATATTTTTGAAGCCTTGCCTGCTGCTATATAAAAAGAATTTCACAGAGCCAGAACATGTATCTTTATTCAATAATTGGTCAGATTTTTTTTCTAGTAAAGGAAGAGAACATGAAGTTTTCTGATGATTTTTGTTTATTCTTTAAAGTTTTTTAAAATTTTTATTTATTTGAGGGGCAAAGTTTGAGAGAGAATGAGCAGGGGAGGGGTAGAGAGAGGGGGAGACTGGGAATCCCAAGCAGGCTCCACACTGTTAACGCAGAGCCCAGTGCAGCATAGGATCTTATGAACTGTGAAATGGAGACCTGAGCTGAAATCAAGAGTCGGATGCTTAACTGACTGAGCCACCAAGGCACCCGTTCTGATGATTGTTAACAGCCATATTGAGATGTAATTCACATACTGCCCAGTTCATCCATTTATAAAGTGCATACACCTCAGTGGTTTTTAGTAGCCTGATGATTTCCCAAGTGCTTTTCCTGCTAATATTTTAAAAGGTAGAAACTTTTTTAGTAACAAATCAACTAAGAAAACTCTTGTATTTCCCCAGGGGCTGAGAGAATGCCAGTCCACCCTGGCTTCTCTGTTACCCATTAATGTGTATGTTGAATATGAGCTGCTTTGACTCCTCTCAAACCCTTAAAATAAAAATCACGAGAGCCATGTTCTGAACTGCCTTCCATTTAGCAATGTTACTCTTGTTGGTTAGAGTCGAGAAAAGACCCATCTCTCTCTCTGAATTCCTCTTCTGGAAGTATGTTAAGGCCTGAAAGCTACATGGCTTGATGCCAAAGCAACTTGTAACATCATTCCATGGCAATAAGCTTAAGTCGCTATTTAAATTTTCAGACGATAAGGAATTTGCAGGAGGTAAAAGCAGAACAATGGCATCATTGAGGGTTGTGTCCTGTTGAATTACATGTTTCTTTGCAACCTTGCCTCAGGGCGAAGCTGAATTTGCCCGCATCATGACCCTGGTGGATCCCAACGGACAGGGCACCGTCACCTTCCAGTCCTTCATTGACTTCATGACTAGAGAGACCGCAGACACGGACACGGCCGAGCAGGTCATTGCCTCCTTCCGGATCCTGGCTTCTGATAAGGTCTGCAGTGACACATTTCCTTCTGCTTTTCTGGGAATCCCTGGCATTATTTAGTAAAACAAGAAACAGTGTTGCCAAGTAAAAACCACTCTGATATTTTGTACCACATCAGCATTGAATTCAGAAAGTGGCAAGTAAACTTAACAATGGCAAACACAGAACAGAGAAAACACAGGCACTCTGTTGCTGGCAGTTGTTTGTGGGCCTTACAGAGAATTTGACAGGAAGCACTAAGTGCATATTTTGTAGAGGTTTTTTTGTGTTTCACTGGTTAAACACCAGTTTACATTCTGGGTTGGTAGACAGGACTCAGAAAGAAGATACAGCACAAATCAGCTACTGTGGAACTGGGAACTTTTTCTTAAGGATCAATGACCTCGACTTTGTGCCCAGCCACAGGAGCAAAGTTAAATATAACCATTCGGTCATTTAAAATATTGGCAGGCTTTTCATTACGTGTGGGCTAGAAATGAAGTAGGAATTTAATTGCAAGTTCAAGATTCTTGAGTCTCATTCCCCGAGCAATAACATCTCAGTATGTATGAGTTCAATGTGGGACATGATTCTTTTACTCTGTGTTCTGGCTGAGAGGGAAGAGAAATTTAGGGTGTTAAAACATCAGCAGAGCCATGCTTATTACCTTAAAACATCAGGCAAGATAAACTATCCTAAAATTAATGTTTGTTTTAAAATTCATCCTGTTTTCATGAGAGTGAGGATAGTGGGAGAGGAGATAATAAAGCAAAGCTCATCTAATGCACTGTAAGAAACTCTACTATAAGTTACAGTATATTCGCTATTTATTTTTTTTTACTCTTACCAACCAGTTTTTTTTTTTAAAAAAATGTTTATTGGGGCGCCTGGGTGGCTTAGTCGGTTAAGCGTCCGACTTTCGCTTGGGTCATGATCTTGCGGTTCGTGGGTTCGAGCCCCGCGTCGTGCTCTGTACTGACTGCCGGCTCAGAGCCTGGAGGCTGTTTCAGTCTGTGACTCCCTCTCTCTCTGACCCTCCCCTGCTCACGCTGTCTCTCTCTCTCCTAGAAATAAATAAAACATTAAAAAAAAATTAATAAAAAAATAAAAAATAAAAAAATGTTTGTTTATTTATTTTTGAGAGAGAGAGAGAGAAAGAGCAGGAGAGGGGCAGAGAGAGAGAGGGAAACACAGAATCCAAAGCAGGCTCCAGGCTCCGAGCTGTGAGCACAGAGCCCATCGCAGGGCTTGAATTCACAAACCGTGAGATCATGACCTGAGCTGAAGTCAGACACTTAAACAACTGAGCTCCCCAGGTGCCCCCAACCAGTCTTGTTTACCAGAATTATCCTGTTTCCTGTTGGACATTTTACATTTGAAAAAAATCCATTGTAAGTGTCAATTTTATTTTGCTTTAAATAGAGGTTTGCTCCAGTGGCAAAGTTAGCTTTTTAATAAACCAAGTAGGAAAATGACTCCATTTCCTAAAAACACATATCACATACATTTAAAAAAAGAGAACGATCACATTAAGTAACCATCCCTGTATTCTCATCAGTGTGTGATATAAACCAACTATCCCTATCTTTCCAGTTCGAATCTTAGGCCGTAGTATTTCCCCCTTGCATTATGGCTCAGTTTGAGAAATACCAGGGAGTGTCCTCCCTCTGTCTTTTTGAAACATATTAAATTTCCTGCTGGCCATAAGACAAATCACCTTGCAGATACACTCTTAGGAGTGAAACGCAGCCTTCTGTCCATGTCCACTACCATCCCCGTTAGACTCCCCACCCCATCCTGCCTTCTATCCTTTGTTTAAATCAAACAGATGCAGGCCGTGTGTAAGTCTTAACACCGTTTATAATCCTGTGTTTTCTGCTACTGATCTCACCAGCACTTGCGTGTTTTCTTCCAGCCGTACATCCTGGCAGAGGAGCTCCGTCGGGAGCTGCCACCAGATCAGGCCCAGTACTGCATCAAGAGGATGCCTGCCTACTCCGGCCCAGGCAGTGTGCCCGGCGCCCTGGATTACACTGCATTCTCCTCCGCCCTGTATGGGGAGAGCGATCTGTGACGCTGGGGCTCTGTAACCACTCACCCCATCAGAACGCAATAAAAGCTGAAGTCGCAGTTGGTTTCTTGGAACCTTTGACAAGCTTTATTAAGTTAAGAGAGAAAGAGAAATATTTTGCAGCTCAGTGATTGACAGCAGTGTAACTTGGCTGAAATTTAAGGGTCTACGGTCTATGAGGTAGTGTGCTTTGTAAGCAGATTTCTTTATTTCTGGATTTTTAGGTAAATACAATGAGATAACAGGTTTTTATTGGTTTCTTTGATAAAACAAAGCAAATTACTCATGTAGTATGAAATTAGAAGGCCTTAGGAACAGAAGAAAAGTATAAAACCAGGAAATTACAAACTACCTAAGATTCAAGATTGGGGGGGTGGGAATCATGAATTAGGCAAGCGTTTGATATTTTCAAAAATATTTTTCATATTTAATATGTTTACATGATTATCCCTAGGGTAATATATTTGGAATATTAGTGTTTTACTTTACTCCTCATCCAAAGAGTAGGCATATTTGAATTTAATATTGTCCAGGGAATAAAAAAAACTACCCGAAAGATCACTAGTACTGAAAACTTTTGAAGTAGAGACTATAGTCAGTTCTTCAGTATTTAGGATTATGTAGTCAGTTAGTGGATTTCAATGCCTTACAGTCCTCCAAAGTAGGGACCTCCTCAGGAAATAGGAAAGTCAGTTTAATTGCCAGGGAGGAAGAAAAAAAGCACTAGATAAAATAAGTTTTTAAAGATTATTTATTGAGTCCACATTTCTATGCTTTTTCTAGAGCTTGTGAGTACAGGTCCTCCATCTATAAGTGCTCTGTTTTTAAATAAGTGTCTGTGGTAGCAGGTCAGAGACTGGGACATGTACAGCTCTCCAGGCTAAACTGCCTTATGCCTCTGGTTTTATGACCTGGTAAGGAGAAGGAGTTCTTAGGAAAAAGTAGGAAAGGCCTACCTTTCAGCAGGGGCAGAGGTAAGTTCTTCCACTGCAGAAGTTTTACATGTCTTTGGCCAAATTCACTTTGCGCAGCAGGGATGACTAGGTGTTTCTGTGAGCCTGTGTTGTGCATCCACGCTGGGATTAGATGTTACATCCTAACAGGTTGGGAATCTGGTGCTGTCCACATCTAAAGCCTCCGCACAGAGGACACCCCATGTGTTCCCAGCACCGCCTTGATTCTGTCAGTGTTCATTCATTTTTCTGCTTGTGCTGCGGTATGCCATAACGCCCCCTCTGTTCTTCCATCTTGTTGATAGTTCATAGAGAATAAAGCAGGAATTCTTTTTATATCTTAGTCCTTAATGATCAGGAAATGAGTTATAAACAAGCAAAAACAGTTGCAAACAGCAGTTAAAGTGTTACTAGAAAAGCAGTAATGTGCTCATTACCTACAGTCTGTTTCCTCAGATTTTTATAGACTTCCATCAAGAGAAATGTGATATTTTCCATTCATAACTGTCTGGTAACTTAATACATTTTTCTACATTGGCCCATTTAGAACCTTCAGCCTTTATAAATTTAATTGCATGGGCTTCATTTTTGTAGGTAGATGGTAGTTTTCAAATTCCTAAAATATCCGAGTCCATGAGTTTAATGTCAGACACCTTTGGGGTCGTGTTTAGGTGAACTCTAAGTTCAAGCAGGTGCTATATTCCAGCCATAAACATTACAGAAAAACTGGGAAGGTGTTCTGCCTTTGAAGCTACTAGGGGATTTGTGGTGTTGTAGGATGGGAATAGGTAGCTCATCTACCCAAAATTTTAATTTCTTTACAACATTCAGGCAAGAGAATGGATCAGCACTATATGCAAATAAAGAAAGAAAAGACATAAATTCTGAAAAACACTTAATAAACATATTTATACTCTTCATTTCAGAACTTATTTTTATTCCTGAAGCTGAATTATCAATTAAACTTCATTTGGAAAAGGAAAAGAATTCCTGTTTTTTATTATTCCAAACAATAACCAGTTTCTTGACCACAAACTTCATCACTTGAAGTCTCCATTGTATTTTAAAACTCAGGTTGGAGTTCATATTTGTCTGCCTTGAAGAGTCAGAGATGGGCTTTTTAGGTAGAGGGTGAATTTGAAATGAGGAATTAGGGTTGAGCCAGTTAGAGGCATGTGATGAATGAATGAGGAAACTAAATGGATTAGGAAGGAATTTTTACCTAGGAGCTCACTTTCAGAAAGCCAATAGGTATTTTTTAAATGTGTGCATATCTAGCTCTCACCCCCAGAGTTTCGAGAAGCTCTGGGTTAAGACCTGAACATCCTTATTTTTTTAAAAGCCCCTTGGAGGATTCTAATAATGCTCAATTGAAAACCACTGGATCAGAGGTAAAGGAAAGGATCATCGGAATAAAAAATCTAAAAGAATTAAGAGAAGCTCTTACTGAGAAGGTAAATAGTGGGACAACTACAAATGGCCAAACACTGGCGCCATCTGGTTGGTGACCTAGAAATGACTGGCAATGACTTCGGTTTAGATGGATACATCTGGCCTGGAATTCTTTCTTGCTGTGTACCTGACCCATGTACATTCATGAAACAAGCCAGAGATGACAGATGACCTCCCTGCAGCCCTTAAGTGAAAGAAAAGGAATCTAAATGATACAAAGTTAAAGACTTGAAGTTTAAGGCAAAGTTGCCACTTGTTACCAAGCTAACAAAAGTGACAGGAAGACATTGAGGGTGCCCAACTGTGTTCTTGAGCTTTCTTAAATACCCAGGGCCCTGTGCAGTGATGATACTGTCCTGTCTGGGGCACTTTTCATGTTTCAGATGGAATCAGCATCGAAGGAGACAGGTTTTGTTTGCCCTTTGTGTTTATTAACAACTCGATATTAAGAAACTGACAGACCATCATTCATTTCAAACTGGGAGCCGGAGGTGGGTGTGATTTGTCAGTTGGAATCAATGGCCAAGGATTCCCCAGGACCTCAAAGTCTTTCTGAAGTTATCCCCACAGCAGTGCAGACATCCCTACTGATAAAAACAAGTGGGGAGAAGAAATGCCTGGGTGTCCACCAAGGCACATGTGCAAATCCTTCTGCGTGGCCAGGAAACCACAGTGGTAAATACACCGATAAAAAGTCACAATGGGTCCTTACAAGATGAGCTACCAGAGATGGAGAAGGATTCTCTTTAGAAACCGTAGCTGTAAAGGGAAAGAGACTTCGAATACTCAGAATGAATGATGAAATGGTATTATGGTCAGCATTTAAGTGTGTAATTTCAGAACTACCTGGGTGACCAATGGCCCAAACCAAGAATTCTAGCCCTCATCAAAATTACTTCCTGATCTGGTGCATACTGTCTGCTCCAGGACCCTTCCTGGTGCTCAAAGCCCTCTTGCTTCCTTACAGTTCCAAGGGCCTGTCCGTGCACATTGCCAGGGACATTTCCTTCCCCTGTTTTTTTTCCTCAACATGTCCCACTCTTGTGTCTCAGCTCCAGATGTATGTTAGATTCATCAAGGATGCTTTTTAAAGTTATGGATGCCTGGATCCCACCCTAGACCACTCAGATAGCGGTGGAAGTGGGGGAAGCCAGTCTTCTGTACCACTCTATCTCCTCCATCTATCTAATGTACACACACTTGAAGCTGAGAACCACTGCTTTCTCTGAGCCTCGGGACTCTGTGCTCTGCCCTGTGATTGTCACCAATGGAACATGCAAACAAATACAGGGAGATCAATGCTTAATGTCAAAGAGTACCCTTAGGGAACCAGCCTTCCCTCCGGCCACTATTCCCACTACACCTCATACCCACCCATCCCTGTGCAGTGTTATCTCCAAAACATCACCCAGTCTGACAGTTAGGTCAAGTGCTTCAGACGTTGGGGAGAGTCTTTGCTTTTCTCCAGGTGGGGTAAATCCAATCATCCTTCTGGGTCTCTCTCCTCCTCTGTGAGGCCTTCCCTAATCTAGCCCCATCTTCACAGCCTTAATCTCCTTTACTTCCAGAGTTTATTCTGGCTCCTGCTTTGAGTATGTCACACAGTGCCCTGGGGTAGTGCTGTGCTGAGATCACCGACGGGCAGGGACCTGTCTTTCCCTGTCTCTGTGCAACCTTTATTTAGTACAGGACCTGGCACAGGGCAGGTAGTAAGCACCAAGTGAAGACACATGTCTGTGTGAGTTTCCGTGTTCTTCAGTAGCACATGCAGGAATGAGAAAAGGTGGAACTAATCAGGCCAGTGGCTGGCTGCAGAGAGGCAGGAATGAATTCAAATTCATCAGTGACTTCGAGAGTAGTGGTCTTCCAGCAGACGTACCCGTGCATGTGAAGATGTCCAAATGCTTCATGGAAATGGGCGCTTTTGATGCATTTCTCAATCTTCAGCTTCCCAGATGTTCTCCTTAATATCACAGGGTCTCCTTTGTCACTTTTGCTTGGAGAACCCTCCTTCTGCTTCTCAAAAGAAAAGCACACCCCTCGCCTATTCTAAATCTAAGGTGCACAAACCTAAGGTGTAAAAATCTCTAGGACTCCAAACAATGGGATTATTTGAACCATTATTTGAGTGTGCTTAATCAAGCCACCATACTCCCAGCCCTAAAACTTTCTGGCTTTTCTTGTCTTAGTCATTGTTCTGCTGAAGGTGAACTGTGGCATCAGGTGTAGAACACGCTGGTCCTTGTGGGGACCTTCTGAAATCAGATACATGTGTCATAAACTATTGGCGATGTTCACTTCCCTCCCCTTTCCCTCTCCTCAGTGATTGCCAAAAGAATGAATTACTCATGAGGCAGATTGGAGATGGAAAATCAGAGCCTCGGTAAGAAAGATTAACCATCTAAATTTTTTTTAATGTTTTATTTATTTTTGAGAGAGAGAGACAGCGCGAGCAGGGGAGGAGCAGAGAGAGAAGGAGACACAGAATCCGAAAAAGGCTCCAGGCTCTGAGTTGTCAGTACAGAGCCTGACGTGGGGCTCGAACCCACGAACCATGAGAGATCATGACCTGACCCGAAGTCAGACGCCCCACAGACTGAGCCACCCAGGCGCCCCAAAATATTAACCATCTAAATGACGCTTTTTGGGCTCATGTATTTAAAACATAAGCGATTTTTTTCAGCTACTCTCTAGAACAATCCTTAGAATGAATTCACTGGTTAGAAAACCACCACCAAACAACCAGAGCAGCACGGGCCAGGACAGGAGAGCTTTCCGACTTTTCATGTTTCACCAGACAAAATCTGTGGTAAATTTTTACATGACTTCTTTTGAGATTTGGTATGTATTACACGGGAAGCTATTTAAGACATAGATTTGGTATGCATTACACAAGAAGCTATTTAAGACGTATTTATCCAGGCATATAAAATATTCCAGTTACAGTCCTGAACTTAATTCATCTTATAAAATATTTAATATGTACTATTTCATGTTAGCAAAAAAAATTACAATTTATACTAGATAGGAGGCCAATTGATTTTTACCAGTCTATGTTTACTCTTTCATTAAGTACTTTGAAAAAGTTTGATCAGTGTGTCTAACAATATTAATGAAATTACTTAATTTTATACATGATTTGTATTTATTACCCAACACCAGAGTTCAGCATACCTATGCGCACATGTGTGCCAAAAGAGTAACATTCCTTTTAGCATCTCCTCTGCTTCATGAATAACTTAGGCTTGTAGCTGCATATTATGTTGCATAAGTAAATGAGAAAAATTTACATAACGAGAATGTTGTACTACCACAACAGCATTTTAATCCTGACTTAGCTGCTTTTACAAGATTTGTTGCATCATTTATCTCTCAGTGGTTTTTATTCTACTCCTCAAACTATGTTAACAGTTTATTTGAATTGAAATATAAAGTCAGATTTTTTTTTTAATGACAGAAAGGAAGACTCACTTAGTTAATCATTTAGCGTGATTTTGGTAATTAGGTTACATGGGAGACATTTTCCATTTTTTTAATTATCTAAACCTGCATCTCCAGTTTTTGATGCAAATATAATTAAAGCACATAATAATATAAAAGCTTTTTTTTTTTTTTACAAAAGATATTGGCAAAGGTGTGTTAAAATAAACAATTTCCCCCAACACTTTCTGAGTGTAATGGACTAAACAAGGAAGAGAAGGAGACAGCAGGCATTACCAACAGTAATGGTACGAATAGTACCAATAGTAATGGAACGGCCACAGCTTAGAAGACCTCTGGCTTCTTGTTGACAGATCCACCCCTGTGACATGGGCTCCTCACCTCAAGACTACCATGGAAAGAGAAACTCACTTATACAGTTGACCCTTGGACATATGGGTTTGAACTGCATGGATCCTTTTATATGCAGGGTTTTTAAATATATATATATAGAAACGTGGAAGAGAACTATAAATGTGTTCTCCTTATGGTTTTCCTAATAACATCTTATTTTCTCTGACTTACTTTATTATAAGAATATAGTATATAATGTGTATAACATACAAATATGTGTTAATAGACTGTTATCAGTAGGACTTCCAGCCAACAGTAAGCTACTGGTAGTTAAGTTTTGGGGAGTCAAAAGTTAATATGTGGATTCTCAACTGCGAGGGTTGACACCAGTTCAAGGGTCAACTGTGTATGCTTTAAGCCATTCTATTTAGTGTCTCTGTTTTAGCAGCTTAGCCTTACCCCAAATAATAACATTATGAACTTTTAAATAAAATATTTATTTTGGGGAGAGCAGAAGCAGGGGAGGGGTGGGGGGAGGGGACAGAGGATGGGAAGTGGGCTTTGGGCTGACAGGCTGACAACAGCAAGCCTGATGTGGGGCTCGAACTCACGAACCGGGAGATCATGGAAGATAGTGACATTTTGTACCAAACTCAACACATCCATTCATTCGTCCAATCCATTCATTCATTCATTTGCAACCACTGCGTAGTTTAATTTGAAGCACAATTCTCAGACATTCTTTGTTTTCACATGCTTCATTCCTCTCTTTTCTACACAGTTTCACCACTCAGCACCCTCTGACTCTTTCCCATCAGAGTGAATGTAAGCAGTTTTGGCGACACAGAATAATTTTATCTCTGGGGGTAAGGTTCTTTGTCTTTTTCCTGTCCCCACCCATCCATTTCTTCTCTTTAAGATAATTTTGTCCTCTTTTGAGAACATTGTTTGATCAAAAGAGACTATGTGATATGGCTCTTGAAGGAGAAGCATGCCAATGGCTTATCTTCCACCTGGACCTTCCACTATGACATCACTTTCTTACAAGAAGATTTACAGATGGCATCAGTGGGGGAAAGGCTGCTGCCCAGCCTTGATCCCCTCCTTGCCATTTTGTGTTTTTGGCCCCTCATCACCCACTGTGTCTGATATGCAGGTTATACTGGGATGTGAAACCACATACACTTCAGCCAGCCACTCCTGACACACTCCTGCTACTGCAGTGCTTCTGAGCCCAAGGAATGGACTACAAGGTGTTATGGCTAATGCTTGTTCTCTCCTTAAACTGCAGCAGGCGTCTGTGGTCTGGGGTCCACAGAGCAGTACCACACTCAGCTCTCTCCCCCTTCCAGCTGAGGGGTCTGTTCTAGCATTCCTCCAGAAGCTCATGTGCTGCATGAATCTACTGGTCTGAATTCTACTGGGGAGCTCTGTGGACACCAAATAGCTGCTATGGAATTCAACTTGTATTGCCTCTTCTTCCTGTGTCTGATGGCCCCAAAATGGTTATCATAAAAGTAACCATTCATTGCCCCACTTACTTTTGATAATCATGGAAAGCTGTTGGGGGGGAGGGGTGGGGCTCAGGTAGCATCTTGATAGGTGCTTGGGGTTTGTGAGGCTGAGCAAATCTGACTGCAGGTGTCAGGCATATCCCCTGAGCAGTGCAGGTCCTCTGGTCAATTCTACCTCGTCTGCCATGACTATTAAAATTTAGAATGTCCTGGGGCCCCTGGGTGGCTCAGTGGGTTAAGCGTCCAGCTTCAGCTCAGGTCATGATCTTGCAGCTCACTCATGTAGGGCTCTGTGCTGACAGCTCAGAGACTGGAGTCTGCTTCAGATTCTGCTTCTCACTTGGTCCTCCTCTGCTCATTCTCTCTCTCTCTCTCTCTCAAAACAATAAATAAAAATTTGAAAAAATTAAAAATAAGGAATGTCCTGTCACATACCTAAAATCCTGCTGAGAAACATGTTTTGGGAAATACCGACTTAAAGATATAAATAAGATTTCAGGAAATTATGGCCCAGTGATCATCTCATCCAAATTCCCTCCTTTGATAGAAAGGAGGCTCAGAGAAGAAAGGTGACAGCCATGATCACAGCTGTTCCTCACAGCAGTCCCCTTGAATTCACTATGATCCTCATTCTACAGAAAACCGAGACCACAATGGCTAAGTGACTGTGATCACCCAGCTAGCAGAGTTGGGACTTCCAGAAATGTTCTTATCCATTACTCTAAAATGAATTTTGAAGGTAGGCAATTCTGAGTCTTAATCTAATACCACACGTAGGCCACATTCCATTTCCTTCCAGGGTGTAGACTGGAGGAGCCATTCTTCAATATACCAAAAATCCACACATTTCCCCCTCAGGTCTGGGTGTCTGAATCACCCAATTCTGTTCTATGCATGAGATGTTCTATACCAAATGGTTCAGGAGAAAATAAAATATTAAATGGGAATATGTATGAAATTTGCAAAATCAAATGAATCCCTAGCCTGCTGGAGTATTTACTTAAGCAACAAACAGGTAAGAAGCAGACTATTTGTTTGCTTCAGATGTATGAAAGCCTTTAAGACTCTGGATTTAAATGTAAAACACTGAATTTACATTTAAGATTTATATTTATGTCCTAGCATATGTACTCATTCAATATTATTATGAGGTTAAAAATGAAGCAGGTTATGTATAGTCTGGATATTAGGGACAAACAAAATCTTTCGTTTAAAGTCCAGAATTAGAAATTCTTTATTCCCAGGGCACCTGGGTGGCTCAGTTAAGCACGTGACTTGGGCTCAGGTCATGATCTCACGGTTTGTGTGTGGGTTTAAACCCCATGTCGGGTTCTCTATTGTCGGCATGGAGCCTGTTCGGATCCTCTGTCCCGTTATTTCTCTGCCCGTCTCCTGCTTGTGCTCTCTCTCTCTCTCAAAAATAAAATAAACATTAAAAAAAAAAATTCTTTGTTCCTAGTAGACTGCAAGTTCTTCAAAAATGAGGACCATGCCATATTCATCTTAATCCCTACTGCTTATTGCAATGTTTACATAAAACAGACAGTGAATCTTCATTGAACAAATGATGTCTAAGCTTCTGTTTTCTTTGGCAAGGGACACATGGCCTTGGTCGATGCTTACACCTGCTTATGTCAATGCCCACCACTAGCTGAAGCTTGACTGCTTTCTTCTGTGCCAGGGCGTGGGCCTCCAGGGATTTCCCAGAGAACATGGCTCCTGGCTGATGGCTATGGTCAGGGCAGCTCATTGATGTTACACATCTGTTACATACAGGCATACTCCAGAACTCACTGCTCACCGCCAACATCCTTAAGGTTGGTTGTGGCCAGAAATGAGGAGGAACAACTGCTGAATGAAGGAGGTGCTTGAGGAAAGCAGGTGTCAGGAGGGCTGGTCACATAGTGAGCAGTGTGCAGATGGAGTGACTGGGAGATAGCTAGAGAAATACCAATAGCACCCACCTTCCACCCTCATAACATGCTATGGCATTTTTAAAAATGTTTATTTATTTTGAGAGAGAGTGAGTGAGCAGGGGAGCAGCAGAGAGAGTGAGAGAGATAGAGATCCCAAGCAGGCTCCATGCTGTCAGCGCAGAGCCCCACTCAGGGTTTACTCGCGAACCATGAGGTCATGACCTACGCCAAAATCAAGAGTCAGATGCTTAACCAACTGAGCCACCCAGGAGCCCCTATGGCAGTTTTAAGACAGAAATTCTTTCGTGTATGGTAATTATAATCATTCCAAGATCCGCTGACAGTAAAATGAGAACTATTTTGAAAAGGCTGTTGTAAGAGTCCTAGTGTGAGATAAGGGCCTGGCCTAAGGTAGAGGCAGAAGAACAGAGACCCCTCAGCTGGGTCTTTCAATCCTAATTCAAAACCACTCAGTTTAGGGTCCCTGCCTACTTTCAACTTTTTTATCTAACATGACATAATGAAGCACAATAAAGGGAAGAAAAAATCCATGATCACCTGAATTGATATAGCAAAAGAATATCATAGGGGCACCTGGGTGACTTACTCACTTCAGCATCCAGCTCCTGATTTTGGCTCACGTCATGATATCGTGGTTCCTGAGTTTGAGCCCTGCATCAGGCTCTGTCCCTATCCTGCTTGCATGCTCTCTTTATCAAAATAAATAAACTTTTAAAAATTTTAAGAAAAAGAATATAACATTCAACACCCTTCCATGATAAAAATGCTCAACAAAATATAAATAGTAGAGACTTCCTCAAGATGTTAAAGATCATATGAAATACAAAAACCTCACAGCTAGCATAATATTCAATAGTGAAAGGCTGAACACTTTTCCCCCAAAGATGCCTGCTCTCATCACTTCTGTTCAACAGAGTATTGGAAGTTCTAGCCAGAACAATTAGGCAAGAATAACAAATAAAGACATCTCAGCTGGAAAGAAAGAGGATCTTCATTCATAAATGATAGGACCTTATATATGGAAAACTCTAAAGATTTCTCACACAAAAAATTGTTAGATCCAATAAATGAACACAGTAAAGATTCAAATATAAAATCAACACCCCCAAATCAGTTGTATTTGTATACATTTGCGGCAAACAACCTAAAAAGGAACTAGTGAAATGATTTCATTTACGGTAGCATTAAGCAGAACAAAATACTTAGGAATAGATTGACTCAAGGAGGTAAAAGATTTGCACGCTGAAAAGTACAAGACATTTCTGTGAGTTGAAGAAGACCTAAATAAATGGAAAGATAACCCACATCCATGAACTGGAATATTGTTAAATGTCAATACTACTCAAAGCAATGTACAGATTCAATGCAATCTATATTAAAATCCCAGTGGCATATTTATAGAAAAAGAAAAACTCACCCTGAAATTCATATGAGATCTCAAGGAATCTCAAATAGCCAAACTATCTTGAGAAAAAAAGAACAAAGTTGAAAGATTCACACTTCCTGATTTCAAAACTTACTACCAAGCTAAACAGTGTGGTACTGGCATAAGGAGAAACATATAGGCCAATGGAATAAACTACAGAACCCAAGAATAAACCCTGACATGTATGGTCAATTGATTTTGGCAAGGGTGCCAAGACCATTCAGGGAAAGGCCATTCAGGGAAAGAACAGTCTTTTCAACAAATGGTGGTGGGAAAATTTGGATTCCACGTGCAAAAAATAAATTTGGACCCTTATGTTACACCATATGCAAACATTAACTCAAAGTGAATGAGAGACCTAATCTTAACTACAGCTACAAAAATCTTGGAAGAAAACATAGGAACATCGTGGGAAATGTTTATGACATTGGATTTAAAAATGTTTTAATGAGGGGCGCCTGGGTGGCTTAGTCAGTTAAGCGTCCGACTTTCGCTTAGGTCATGATCTCACAGTTTGTGGGTTCGAGCCCCGCGTCGGGCTCTGTGCTGACTGCCAGCTCAGAGCCTGGAGCCTGTTTCAGAGTCTGTGTCTCCCTCTCTCTTTGACCCTCCCCTGCTCACGCTGTCTCTCTCTCTCTCTAGAAATAAATAAAACATTTAAAAAATTAAAAAATAAAATAAAATAAAAATGTTTTAATGGGTATGACACCAAGAGCATAGTTCACAAAATGTGAAAAAATAGATAAATTG
Source organism: Proteles cristata cristata (assembly GCA_017311185.1). Classification (NCBI taxonomy): domain Eukaryota; kingdom Metazoa; phylum Chordata; class Mammalia; order Carnivora; family Hyaenidae; genus Proteles; species Proteles cristata. The sequence continues at coordinate 117,600 of JAESUZ010001281.1, read as the reverse complement.
AACTTCAACAAAACAGAGCTTTTGTGCCTCAAGGGACACCATGAAGAGAGTGAAAAGACACCCCACAGAATGGGAGAAAATTTTCACAAATTGTGTATCTGATAAGGGACTGATATCCAGAATATATAAATAACTTCCATAATACAATAACAAAAAATAAACAACCCAATTCAAAAATAGACAAAGGAGTTAAGCAGATATTTCTCCAAGGAAAATATACAATGGACAACAAGCACATGAAGTTGTTGACATCACTAATCATTAGGGAAATGCAAATTGAAACTACAAAGAGATATCATGTCATTCCTATTGAGATACTTTTTATCCATAAAATGAAAAATGACAAGTCTTGGCAAAGATGCAGAGAAATCGGAACCTTTGTACATTTCTGGTCGGAATGTAAAATGTGACAGTCACTACAGAAAACAGCTGGGCAGTTCCTCACAAAGCTATGCAAAGAATTACCATATGATCCAGCAATCCCAGGTCCTAAATTTATACACAAAGGAATGAAAGAAGGGGCTGGAGCACATCCTTGTATACCAATGTTCATTGTAACATTCTTCACAATGGCTAAAAGGAGGAAACAATCCAAGTGTCCACGAACGAATGAAAAGGTAAACAATATGTGGTATATTCATACAATGGAATACTATTCAGCCTTAAAAAGGATTGAAGCTCTGATAATATGCTACACATGAGTGAACCATGAAACCATCATGCTAAGTGAAGTAACTCAGGTACAAGGACAAATGTTATATAATTCCAATTTCATGAGGTACCTAGAGTAATCAGATTCATAGAGACAGAAAGTAGATCCCAGACAGGGACTGGGATGAGGGGGATTGGGGAGTTTACAGCTTAATTGTTATGAAGGTGCTATTTGGGGTGGTGAAAAAGTTTTGGGAATGGATAATGGAGATAGTTGCACAATACTGTGATTGTAATTAATGCCACTAAATTGTACACCTAAAAAAGGTCAACATGGCAAGTTTATTTTATATATTATAAAAGGATTTAAAAAATTAATAATGTGGGACACCTGGGTGGCTCAGTCAGTTAAATGTTCAACTTCAGCTCAGGTCATGATCTCACAGTTAGTGAGTTCCAGCCCATGTCAGCTGTGCTGACAGCTCAGAGCCTGAAGCCTGCTTCACATTCTGTGTCTCCCTCTCTCTCTGCCCCTCCCCAACTTGTGCTCAGTTTCTCTCTCTCAAAAATAAATAAACTTTAAAACATTACAAAAATTAATAATGTGATATACCAAAAACCATTGACTTGTACACCTAAGATAAATGAATTGCATGGTATGTGAATTATATCTTGGTAGAGCTGTCAGAAAGGAAAAAAGAAAAAGAAAGACAACACAGTAAACAGTTTTGAGGGGCAAAAGCTGTGATTCAAGAATTTCGTAGGCAGTCAGCCAGTTGTTCAAGCACATGAGCAGTAGAAAGACATGTCATGTGTGGCAGAGCTTCTTAGAACATCTATGTGCCCTTCTTCGAACAATTGCTTGTGACCAAGGAATACCCTTTTCCAAGCAAGCTGTCTTGGGCCTCTTTTATAAGAGCCCTATCCCATTCATGAAGGCTCTACTCTCATAACCTAAGCACCTTCCAAAGGCCCTACATCCCACCACCATCATATTGGGCATTAGGATTCCAACATATGAATTGGTGTGAGGTGTGGGGGTGGAGCAAACATTCATCCCATAGCACCAAGTTTTTACACTGTGGTCCAAACCCATCTCCTTCCTTGAATCCTTCTCAGTTCTTTATATTTTGAATGAACTTCTTCCATTTCTCTAGTCAGTAGTTTTTCATGTGTATTTCCCCTTTTCAATTTCTGCTTTGTCTTATTTATTTTCTCTCTTTGATCTTTGGGGTAGAAATCCTATTTTGAACACCTTTGTATCCCCCCAAAGCACCTGACATAGTACTTATCGACTTAAGGCAGTTATTTAGTACTTGTTTTATTGACTTTCTAAAGCTCCGATGTCAATATTTTTAAAAATTTTATTTGAGGGAGAAAGAGAGAGAGGTAGAATCTCAAGCAGGGTCCATACTGAACCCCGAGGTGGGACTCAAGCCCAAGACCCTGGATCATGATCTGAGATGAAATCAAGAGTCAGACACTCAACCACTGAGGCACGAGGGCACCCTTCTGATGTCACTATCAATGATACATTTTGATAATCTGAATAATGCCAAAGGTTTCAATTTATTTGAAATTACATTAGTTCCCAATAAAAAATTCCACAATTTAACACACTACAGAATTAAGCCTGCAATGTAAATTAATCCCATTTGACAACTAGAAGAAGTAATTGGTGATTAAATATTTACTTGAAGAAAAACATACATTTATGTAACTTTAGTGTTTTCAGGCAATATTTCATTTTCATAAGATCTCCAAATTGATGGATTTAATAAGGACTTTATATCAAGGTTCTTAATACCAACTGGCCATCCAAGTGCAAAAACTATGTCAGATATTATTAGAAGTACCAGATACTGATACATGGGGATTCTCACTGATATACCAGGTATACTGTTGTTCTACTTTAAGTGGAAAGAGCTGTCCCAAGATGGTTGTCTGTCCCCAGAGAAGGACTAGTGGTCACCCAGGCAGCAGCTGGATGACCCTGAAGGCTAGTGTTGTCAAACCCTGACAGCCTGAGGTATGGATCTCCTCTATGGTATATGCCCACCACACCAGAAAGTTAAAGAGCCCACTAGCAAAGCAGACACTCTCTGTGCCTCCAATCCTAAGCAATATTCAGCTTCACCCAGTCCTCACATTTTCTGAGGAACACAGCATTTCTTTACCAGCATCAATACCTTTCATTAAATTATGCTCAGTTTGATCTGGGGATTATTTTGCTTTATTTAATATTAACCTTGTGAGATTTATCTTACCATTGGAAACTAAAAGAATCGTATCTTTGATTTTAGAGGATGATTACAGCTTCAGGTATATCTTGGTAAAAACAAAACAAACTCCTCTCTGTGTCCTTTATAGTCTGCTGTGAAAGTTGACTAGCAGTGTTTATTCAATAAGGTCTGAAAAAATGGTGACTTCCATATTTCTCCAGTAATCTATTGTTTTTAAAAAAGATTTTATTTTTTATTATTTTTAATGTTTATTTATTTCTGAGAGCGAGAGAACCCAGTTGTGGAGGGGTAGAGAAAGAGAGGGAGACACAGAATCTGAAGCAGGCTCCAGGCACTGAGCTCCAGGCACTGAGCAGCACCAAGCCCAACGTGGGGCCTGAACTCACGAACTGTGAGATCATGCCCTGAGCCAAAGTCAGACACTTAACTGACTGAGCCACCCAGGTGCCCTTTAAGATTTTATTTTTATGTAATCTCTACACCCAACATGGGGCTCAAACCTACAAATCAAGAGTCGGATGCTCTACCAGCTGAGCCAGCCAGGGAGTCCCCAGTAATTTATTCTTGCAAACATTTATTCACTTGCTACTGGGTACCAGTTATTAGATGTTGCTGTAAATGTAGTTGGGACCAAGGCAGAAACAGTCTGTGCATAAATAAGACTTTCTTAAACTGAATAAAAGACTTAATTAAATATGCGAGACCAAAGGGCAGACACAGTAGTAGGCAAGGTGCCTGACCTACCAGACCTCAGGAGGGTCCTGTATTAACACTCTGGGGAGGCTGTCTGTTGAACTTCCTTTGAACATTAAATATTTGTCTCGCCCCAAATATCTCCCACTGAAAATGTAGCATATTAAAATTCCAGGGTTTCAGGAATATGGATGGCATTTGTTTAACTACTAAGAAAGCAGCCACGTTTTGTAAACTCAAGCTATATTATAAATGAGGACCTGGGATTCTGAGTAATGGCTGACCTTACCAGCGATTTGGGAGGTCCCGTTTTTCTGGGGGAGAGGGCTCTCGCCCTAACTGCTCAAAGGGAAGTCTTAGCTTAGTGACAAAGTAAGTGCATGAGTGCTGAAACCAGTTTTTCCAGATTTGAGGACCAGCTGCAAATGTGACCTTGGGTTTAACTTTTCTCTCTTCTTTCTTTTCCTTTTCTTTTAGGTTAATCAGTAAAGAATGTAGGTAGAGAAGAAACAAAATCTGTAACTGGCTGTGATCAATTATGTGTAAACAGCTTGCAGTCAGATCTGCCAACTTCTCTTTCCCTTGTGTTTTTCATCCTAAAATAGGATAATAAGAGCACGGAGCTTATGGAGATACCCTCCATGGCACTAATCTTGCTTTATTATGATATATCTATCATTTTTCCTACGTTCTAGGCTGCAGGACCTGGGTCTCAGTATTGTAGCTCCAGTGTTGGGCCGGTGTCAGTAAATATTTGCTAAACAAAGGAACAAATACTAACGCCAACAATTCATAGGATTGCAACAGATTTTTAAATGTCAGACACCAAGACCTCTTATTTTTTAATAACTCTGAATTACATCCCAAATACCATAGAAATTCTAGATTTCACCCTGATTATCTTAATTGGACCTTGCCTCTTGCCACCTAGGCAGGGCCAGAAAACAAAGTTTATTTTTAATTTTTTTAATGTTTATTTTTGAGAAAGAGAGAGAGACCGAATGCAAGCAGAGGAGGGGCAGAGAGAGAGAGGGAGACACAGAATCTGAAACAGGCTCCAGGCTCTGAGCTGTCAGCACAGTGCCCAATGCGGGGCTCAAATCCATGAACTGGGAGATCATGACCTGAGCCAAAGTCAGATGTTCAACTGACTGAGCCACTGAGGGGCCCCTAGATTGTTGAAATTTTTAAGCACTGAACCTTAACCAGTTTCCTTTTGTAGTTATGAAAAAAGAACTTGTTCTAGGTTGCCTGGGTGGCTCAGACAGTTAAGCATCTGACTCTTGGTTTTGGCTTAGGTCATGATATCAGGGTTTGTGAGTTTGAGCCCCAAGTCCGGTTCTGTGCCGACGGCTCAGAGCCGGCTTGGAATTGTCTTCCTCTCCCTCTGCCCTTCCCCCACTCTCTGTATCTCTTAAAAATAAACTTAAAAAAAAAAAGAATTTGTTCTTAAAATTTTTTTTGATGTTTATTTGTTTTGAGAGAGAGAGAGCACGAGCACACGAGCAGGGGAGGGGCAGAGAGAGAGGGAGACACAGAATGTGAGGCAGGCTCCAGGCTCTGAGCTGTCAGCGCAGCTGACATGGGCTCAAACTCGCTAACTGTGAGATCATGACCTGAGCTGAAGTCAGATACCCAACCAACTGAGCCACCCAAGGGCCCCTGAAGCTGTTTTATTGTCACCAACAGCCCCGGGGAGGCCTTGCATCTGCTTTTTTCCTGCACTGAGAGAATCACCATCTCTCTCTAGGACTTGACACCTGGGGAAATCAGCCACCTGCTCCACTGACTACAAAAACATTCTTAATTAGCAAAAGGCAGTTCATCTTTGACCTGCCTCATTATGCCAGCACCTATATGTAGACATCACTCAACTGGAAGGCAAAACATGGGCTTGATCCAGTTACATGATAATACTAGCTCTCGTGTGTTGAACTCTTTAGTTCTTATGTGCAGTCTCTTATTTTAATCTTCATTCTTATAAAATAGGATTCATATATTTGTTCCACTTTTAGAGAGGCAGAAATGAAGAAAAAAGGAAGTACCCAAGGGCTCATAAAACTTGAGAGAAGCAGAGTGGGGTCCCAGGCGGCCCAATGCCAGCGTCCAACATGGTAAGTTATGGGTTAGACAAAACTTAATTCCAAACACTGAAAATATCATTATTCAGAAGACAGAGAGGAGAACCTGTGTAAATTTAATTGCAAGGTTCTTTAAAACATTTTCAGAAACCCAAAGGGTGGAGGGGGTTGTTCTTCTAAATATGCTTTGATTTGGATTTTTGGTTTTGGGTTTTTGGGGAGCAGTTGGTTTGATTTGGTTTGATTTTGCCTATGAGTACAAATATTTTTGTTTAATAAATAGTAATGTGGCATTTAATCTACTTAAGATGATGAACCGAGAGCTAAATTTTAGCTAACTGCTAAACTTTTACTTTTATAAATGAGATACAAGAAGGGAAAGTGACCTGATAAACACTTGGTAAAGTCTTATCTTTGAATTCTGGAAATTTGTATTATAAACGTGCAGGGGGATCAGAAGTACTTTTTAAATTGAAAAGTTAATTAAGAACAAATTCTTGGGGAACCTGGGTGGCTCAGTCGGTTAAGCTTCTGACTTCGGCTCAGGCCATGATCTCGTGGTTTGTGAGTTCGAGCCCTGCATTGGGTTCTGTGCTGACAGCTCAGAGCCTGAAGCCTGCTTCAAATTCTGTGTCTCCCCTCTCTGTGTCCCTCCCATGCTCATGCTCTGTCTCTCATTAATGAATAAACGTTAAAAAAAATTAACAAAAAATAACTTCAGATTTCCTCTATATTCTTTTATTACTTCCCTGTACTTGGTGACAAGACAGTATATCATACGCTCAGTAAATTCAGCTCAATTAGTGCAACTCATGTTGGTAATCAAAGTGCTTATTGACCTATGTGCTCTGAGGATGGCTCAAAGTCTTGAGATTATGAAAGGATTTGAGGGAGGGACGACAGAGTCAGGGATCTTCGATGGTCTTCTTGACACATCCCAGGGGAAACAACACCTTGTTCCAGAACTGGCTCTCAGTTTACTGTCTCAGGACTCTTGACTAGCAGGACAGCAGTTCAACCCAATGGGTTTGACATACACAGGCAAGCCCATGGAATAACGTATAAAGCTAGAATACAGTTTACTGCTGGCATACAGTGAGGTTTGGATATATAGCTTGACCAGTCAGCGCTTCTTTCTCTGTAAGACAAACCCACCGGGAAAGACGCCCCAAACTCCCAAGGGGTCATTTGGAGCCTTATACATAATGGGTCTGATGGATGAGCTTAATGAGAGTCAGGGTGAAGATGTGCTTCAGACTATCATCAAAATAAGATAATAGGTTCTTTTCCACAAAGACAGAGAAATTGAAGCTTTGCCTTGGTGGTCTACCTCATCTAAAGATGTATTTGTATCAGTTTCCTAGGCCTGTTCTAAAGAAGTGCCACACAAAGGGGAGGGGGATGGGCCACAAACAAGAGAAATGTATTGTGTCACAGTCCTGAAAACTAAAACCAAGGTGTCATGCCAACCTCTGCTTTGGCTGCTACGTGGCTGTTTTTTCCTCTTGGGTGTCTCTCTCCTCTTCTAATGAGAGACATCTCTCTCTGATATCAGTCACATTGGACTAAGTGTCATTCCACTTGGACCCCATCTTAACTTGTTACATGTGCACCAGGCCTATTTCCAAGGAAGTTCATATTCTGAAGTGCTAGCATTTCGAGGACTTCTACATTTGTGTTGGGGGACACAGTTCAACCCCTAACAGTGTTCCTGGAACTTTTCTTTAGGTTGTGTCAGTTTCTTTACGAGGAATTCACTGCCCCTTTAGACTAAGAAAACACTGGATCTGGTCTGTTTTAGCTGATAAAGCAAGTATCTGATGACTTGTTAAAAATAGAGACTTGATACACAATTCCTGCAATTTCTACTAAGATAGAGGATACTAAGTACTAGGTATCTAAAATATAATTTTTCGAGGGACTCATCGACAAACTGTGAGATAGGCGATAATTGAAAACTAGCCCTTACAATCTTTTTTTTTTTTTAATTTTTTATTTATTTCTAGGAGAGAGACAGCGTGAGCAGGGAAGGGTCAGAGAGAGAGGGAGTCACAGACTGAAACAGGCTCCAGGCTCTGAGCTGGCAGTCAGCACAGAGCCCGACGCGGGGCTGGAACCCACAAACCGCGAGATCATGACCTAAGTGAAAGTCGGGCGCTTAACCGACTAAGCCACCTAGGCGCCCTCTAGCCCTTACAATCTTAACAAGATCTTCAGCCTTTCAGGGCCATACTATCCCTCTCACACTCTCCTTTGCTCCATTTTCTCCCCACTCACTCTGATCTCCCCATCTCCAAGTATGACTATTTTTGGTAAAGATGCTATATACATTATTATTATTATAATTTTTACATGTAAAAAATCGAGGTATAATTACATACAATAAAGTTAAGAAAGGCATGCAAATTTGTACTTAAATAAAAGCTTCGTAAACTTTGCAGTTTGGTCTCAACTTTAGTTTTCTAAATTCATTAGCTTTCCTCCCATCTACCAGGCGTATCCTTACAGAACCCGTCCTTTATTTTCAAATTCTCTCAAGTACTGTGTTCTACCCAGGGACTTTTTCCCAACAGAAATGGCCTCACCGGGCACACACTTTTAGTCTCCAAGACCCAGTTAATTCCTTGAAGCTTCCCCCCAATACCTTTAGAGTACTGCAGTTCTTGTGTCACCTATACATGATTCTCTTTTTGTCCTGCTCAATTATTAGTTTTAAGTAGGGTGTGAGTTCCTTCTCCAAGATAGAGGCATTTCTTTGCATATCCAATGCAAGATACATAATAAGTGCTCAATAAAATTTTACTGTCAGTGACAGTTAACATGCCTATATGTACCTTCGAGTTTCCACAATGCGTTCACACGATCTCATTTTCTCCCTGCTACGACCTTATAAAATAGCAATTACTGACACCCTATCATTTCTTGCTTACAGAGTGTAGAGTGGTGTTGACTCAGAGATTAATTATGTTGCCCAGAGCCAGTCAGTAGCAAACTGTGACTGGTACACTTGGTCTTCTGACTCCACAGTCCTGGCTCTTGACACTACAACACGTTGAAAACCAGCGCCGACTTCACACCACGATTTAAACTTGGAGAGGCCACTCTGGCCGCACTTCTGGATATTCGGCTCGGAGATGCGCAAAACCTCCATGCGACTTTACTGTTTTGGGCTCTTAACACTGACTGCCTGGGATCCTGGACTACAACTCCCAGAGAGCCCTGGGGCGAACCCTCGGGTGATTGGTTAGAATAGATCAGCCAATACAGCCGTGACGTGCTCGTACAGACCAGTCATAGGCTGGAAGGGGCGGGACCTCCCGCGCAGAGGCTAGATTGAGCGCAGAAACTAATTGCGTTGTGAGGTATCCCAAAGCTTAAGGGGCTGAGAGCGTTGGTCCCGCGTCCTGGGCGCCACGTTTTCCTCCTTTTTGGTTTCGGTCGGCTCCTTTCCCGCGACCCGGCCTTGGGCCGCGCGTTTCTGGCCTACAGCCCCGCGCGAAGGACAAGCCGGGTGACCGGGAAGAAAGCACGTGCTCGAGCGTTGTAGCCGCCGAGGGTGCGCCTGTCATCCCCGCGCCGCGCCCAGGTCCTGTGGGGGCACCTCCCGCGCTGCGCGGGGTGCGCGCAAGGCTTGGGGCGCGGCGGGCTCTGGGGCCCTTGGCGTCCCCAGCGACCTGGGCCTCGGAGGCAGGCTCCCGGGCGCTGGCTGGCGTCGCTCTTGGCCGTCTCCTGTGTAGAGCGCGACTTCCCGGCTTTGCCCCTGGCCTGAGGAGGAGGAGACTCGGCGGCATGTCACCCGCGCTGCCGGAGCTGACGCCTTCCGGTAACGTTGCCACCGGGTCTCCGCGGTTCGGTTGTTTATTGACTCCTGCTGTGGGCTCCTAATCCCCGGGGTGATTCTCCTCCCCATTTGGAGACGCACGCGCGCGCGCGCTCGCGGGCGGGCGGGCGGCATCTTTGAGCCCGCGGAGCAGCCCGAGGGCCCACGTTGTTCTGCCTAGGTTCCTTCCGCACCTGTACCCCTCGCTCCCCAGACCATCAGCAGCCGCGAAGCACCGCCCGGTCCCCGCGTCCTGTCTCTGAAACACGCTCTTAATATCAAAGTAACGAAACTTTTTGCAGCTTGGTGCAACGTGTTCCAGCAGGGCTTTGGAAGTTTGGCATGAGTTAACGTTCTTACGGAGTAGGTCTTTATTGAGCACCTGCTGTGCTCATCCAAAGAAGTTCACGAGCTGAGAGACCTAGCAAACCCAGAGAACCGTTTGAAACTGCAGTGAACGTTTCTTTTCCACAACAGGGGTAGAGCAGTAGTTCTGCGAACTCCAGTGTATACAGGATTATCACTGTGCAAAATGAGCAGGTAGAAAGGTCGTGATGGGAAGTAGTGATCGTAGCTGATGGTGAGGTTGGTGTCTCTGCGAGTAACACTGAGGAAAACTAGTTTAGCTCAAGAACCGAAAATAATTTCAGCTTTATAATGAGCTCTGGATCTGTAAGGTCATCCCTGGTTAAAACTTGTGGTTAAATCTACCCATGAAAACATGTGAGGAATAAGGTAGGCAGCGTAGCAAGGAGAGAACCAGTCATAAGGACAGAACAGCAGCTGCCTGTGACAGAGTGAGGGTGTTCATCTTGGGCAGGGGGCGAATACTGCACTCCTATCTCAGAAGAAAATTTACCAGAGGGGAGCTAGTGTGCCTCTTGACTCTAGGGTTCCAATAGGGGTGTTGAAACCAGTAGAAATGTAACTGAGAAACGTTTTGTCACAGATGCTATCAAATAAGATGTACAGAGGCCTATATAGAGTTCTTTGAATAATGTGCTTCTTGATTTTTTTCTATTTAAAACAATTTTTTAATGTTTATATTTGAAGGAGAGACAGACAGAACATGAGCAGGGGAGGGGCAGAGAGAGGGGGAGACAGAGGATCCAAAGCAGACTTCAGGCTCTGAGCTGTCAGCACAGAGCCCAACATGGGGCTCGAACTCACAAGCCACGGAACCCAGACCTGAGCCGAAGTAGGACTCCCAACTGACCTGAACCAGCCAGGCGCCCCTTTGCTTCATGACTTCTTACCTTCTCCTTCCCATTTAATTAAAAAAGGAAATAGGTGATTTCCCTTTTATCTAGATGTATCAACAGCAGAAGGCCTCAGCTAAATGGGGATGTGCAGAAACTCCATATTGCTATTTTCACTGTGAGAGATGTTGGGGAGGATGTGCCCAGTTAAGAACCTGACTAGTCCGGAGTAAAATGTACAGGACGTTCTGTACACAGTGAACTGAATGCAGATAAGCACAAGCATATTTTGGTTAGTGTTCTTCATGGAAGATCTCAATGACTGCTCTTCCTGGCAAGGTAAAGAATTCTTAAGGTGGCTTACTTTTATGAGAAGGTTCTGGAGGGCAAAGGTGATTAGAAGCCAGTGAAAGATAATCCTTTACTGGAGAATATAAGAACAGTGAACACTTAAACCCACAGATCTGGGAGGAAGACCCCTTCGGGTTCTCTTCAGAATGGCTGTCTGCATTCCAGCAAGCATACTTAAGGGTTTACATTTTCTCTGAGTTTATCCAGTGTTCTAATTATTGCTCAACCACTGAGTGTAAATAACTATCATCTTTAAAAAAAAATTTTTTTTAAATGTTTGTTTACTTTTGAGAGAGAGAGAGAGACAGGGAGCGAGCAGGGGAGGGGCAGAGAGGGACAGAGACACAGAATCTGAAGCAGCCTCCAGGCTCTGTACTATCAGCACAGAGCCAGCCAGATGCTGGGCTTGAACCCATGAGTTGTGAGATCATGACCTGAGCTGAAGTTGGACACAACTGACTGAGCCACCCAGACACCCCAAGTATCATCTTGTTTTTTATAAGCACAATTTAATTTTTTAAATGTTTATTATTTTTTCAGCTTTTGTCTTCTGTTTTATTGTCAATATTGATCATTGTTTTTTTTTTTTTCTTACAAATAGTTTATTGTCAAGTTAGTTTCCATATAACACCCAGTGCTCGGGGCGCCTGGGTGGCTTAGTCGGTTAAGTGTCCGACTTTCGCTTAGGTCATGATCTCACGGTTCGTGGGTTCGAGCCCCGCGTCGGGCTCTGTGCTGACTGCCAGCTCAGAGCCTGGAGCCTGTTTCAGAGTCTGTGACTCCCTCACTATCTGACCCTCCCCTGCTTGCGCTGTCTCTCTCTCTCTCCTAGAAATAAATAAAACATTAAAAAAAAAAATTAAAAGAAAAAAAAAAACACCCAGTGCTCATCCCCACAAGTGCCCTCCTTCATGCCCATCACCCCCCACACACACATACACCCATCAGTCCTCAGTTTGTTCTCAGCATTCAAGAGTCTCTCATGGTTTGCCTCTCTCCCTCTCCCCCACTATTTACCCCCTTCTTCTCCCCCACGGTCCTCCGTTAAGTTCCTTCTAATCCTCCTATACGTGCAAACATATGGTATTTGTCCTTCTCTGCCTGACTTATTTCACTCAGGCGTAACACCCTCAAGGTCCATCCATGTTGCTACACATGGCCAGATTTCATTCTTTCTCATTGCCATGTAGTATTCCGTCATATAGATAAACCACATCTTTCTTGATCCATTCATCAATTGATGGACACTTAGGCTCTTTCCATGTTTTGGCTCTTGTTGAGAGTGCTGCTATGAACATTGGGGTACATGTGCCCCTATGCATCAGCACTCCTGTATCCCTTGGGTAAATTCCTAGCAGTGCTATTGCTGGGTCATAGGGGAGTTCTATTGTTAATTTTCTCAGGAATCTCCACACTGCACCAGTGTACATTCTCACCAACAGTGTAGGAGAGTGCCTGTTTCTCCACATCCTCGCCAGCATCAAGAGTCCTCTGATTTGCTCATTTTAGCCACTCTGACTGGCATGAGGTGGTATCTCAGTGTGGTTTTGATTTGTATTAAATGTTTATTTTTGAAGAAGAGAGAGACAGAGCATGAGCCAGGGAGGTGCAGAGACAGAGAGAGACACAAAATACGAAGCAGACTCCAGGCCCTGAGCTGTCAACACTGAGCCCAGTGTGGAGCTTGAACTAGTGAACTGAAGGATCATGGACTGAGCCACCCAGGTGCCTCTCATCTTGTTTCAATTCACATCTAATCACTAATGAGTTTGAGCATCTCTTCAATAGGTGTTGAGTATTTATCCTCCCTGTGACTTGACTATTCACATCTTTGTAAGGGTTCCTTGTATATGATAGATGTTAGTCCCTTTCAGTTTTAAACATTGCAGAATCTTCCTCCAGTTTGTAATCAGTTTATTTTTGTCTATGGTGACTTTCATTTAATAAGAATCCTTAGTTTTTATGGAATCAAATTCATCATTTTTTTTTTTAATATTATAGGTTAGGCTTTTGAGTCTTAAGTCTTTCCCTACTCTAAGTAATGAAGATGTCCTATATTTTATTTTTCCTAATGGGAATGTAGTTTTATGGTATAATATTTTAGTTTATATGGTATATAAACTCTACTTTTTCAAAGTTAATTCAGCTTTTTTCTGGGCTTTTATTTTCCCCATAAATTATAGAGTGTGTCAAAGTTTTCATAAAAAATCGGATGTTTTCTTTAGAGTTAAAAAAAACTGATCTCTTGCATATATGATGAATCCTTTAACAAGATCTCAGAATTTGTATATGTGGGGGCGAAGTTGTTTTATGGTAAATAGTAAACTGTCTTAAAGACTGAAAACAGCTTGTATTTCTGGATTGAAAAGTGAATACAGTAGGGACCTGGGGAAAAATGGTTAGACTTTTTATGAAAATGGGAGGTCTAGAGGCATCCTCTGCCATCAGATCTGCAGTGAGTAGAGAAGTGCTCTCTCCCTAGGTAGAGAGAGAAGGAAAATGGAGTAAGCCAAGCTATAAGAGGATTTTGAGGTAGAGGCGGGTGAATTTTGGAGCTCCAACAGAAGACTTCTTTGGACAGGATTAGGTAGGATCCCCTACAAAGGGAAAAGGACTTGAAGCTAAAAGAAGGTTTGGGACAGCAGATAATGGAATGTGTTGAGGGTAGCCAGGAAAAGATGAACCAAGGAAGAGGCTCAACATTAGGCATTTTCAGGGACTCCAATAAGTGTAGTTCTGTGGCTTTCCAGTAATTCTTAAAAACCTCCTCCCCCTGTCTTTTTCACCTTTCAGTTTTGAAAGTCAGATTTTCACTTTCTTTAAAACAGGTGTGAAGAAAACCCTGCAGAATGAGATCGAAGCCATTCTACGGGAGCGGATTATGGTGCTGGATGGAGGGATGGGCACCATGATCCAGCGGCATAAGCTAAGTGAAGAAGACTTCCGAGGTCATGAATTTAAAGATCACGCCAGGCCACTAAAAGGCAACAATGACATTTTAAGTGTAACTCAACCCAATGTCATTTACCAAATCCATAAGGTAAAGTATCCCTAGGGTCATCCATGTTCATTTCCTTATTCTGTAAGTTGTTTCGTGTATTGAGGGAGGACTGTCCCCAGTGCCTGGAGGGTACAGAAGAAAGAGGTGATTTGTTCACAAAGAAGCCTTATTGGACACCAAATAAAGGTCATGCACTGTGATGAGCATTCAGGATAAGGAGTTCAGAAAGGTGGTTTTTCTGCCTTCAAGGCATTTAAAGTCCAGTAAGATACCATAAAGTTCTCAGACAAATTGGGGTTTTCACATACACTTTCCTTGTCACATGGCTGCCCTGACAAAGTAAAATCAAAGGTAGTTATTCTCATTTTGTAGACTTGGAAGTTGAGCCTCACAGAGGTTAAGGAACTTATCTGACATTAGGGAGCCTCCCTGACTTGAAATCCCATCCCCTTTCATTCTGTTTTTCTGTGTCCGATAAAATTGGTTCGTCAACATAGAGAGATCAGGAGGAGGTAACTGGTTACAGTATATTTTTAAAATTTAAAAATAAACACAGAATGAAATTGTTGTATAGGTTATCATAGGAATTTCACAAAACTGTGACTAAAAGAGGTATTAACGTGATTTTAGTTAATCTGTTTTAATTAACTTTTCCTGGTCTGGATTCAGTTAGAAGGAAGAAGCATATTTACCAGCTAAGCGAGAGCATTTTATTTTCTAGAGAAAATAAGCAGCATTGTTATAGGTGTTTCAGGCTCTTATTTAAAAAAAATTCAGCTAAACAAATCACTTCATGATTAAGTATTCCACTGAGTATGGAAGGGATCATTTTATTATGTGGTCAAGACTTCGTTCTATGTAAGATGAAGAAGGGCATTCATTTGAAGAAAATGCCTTTCCTTTGCTCATAGTGGGAATTCTAGTGTAGTGTAGGTGAGTTTCCCATTTTTAGGGGTCGTTTACTAGCTAAAGTTCTACGAATGCAGAGAACATACCATGTGGATGAAGAAAGGAAACAGGTTATTTTCACACTTTTTCTAGTGGAGTTAGTGACCACAGATAAGATCCCCCAATGGTTAATTTTTACGGAATGTCCAGGTTCTGGTGTAGTGTAGTTATCTCGCAGTAAGTTTCTGTGATTATAATGCAAGTGCCTGACATTAAGCTTTTGGTTGCCAGTATATCCATTTCAAGACATGAATCTCGTATTAAACATGACCCAGCTACTGACTGAACACTTAGATAAGAAACCAGGCTGTTCCCACCCATGAAGTTCTGCTTTTAGAGTCTTGGGTGATCCAGACAACCAGCTATTTGAGTGACCCCATTTTTCTCTTTCCTTGCCTTGATTCCTACTCTCATGCCTTAAATTCAGTAATAAAAAGTGACACTGCCACCCCATCCTTATACCCCAGAAGAAGCAGAACTCCATGCCTGTGCTCACCCTTCCATGTGCCTCTCACCCCTCGCAGTGTGGCCCTGGGCATGCCGGTACCCTCCAGGACTTGTGAGTAATATACCTTTTCCTCCCCAAAGTGCCCCGTGGTTGTTGCTGAGATGTATTTTGCAGTTATAAGAACCACAGGGCCGGTGTGGCCACAACTTTGGTTCTACCCGGAGAATGTCTGTGGGAGCAGGCCACGAGGACTGCCCTGTGAGTGCCTTAGGCATCACTGTCACAAAACAGACTTCAGCACCTCTGTTGCCTCTACAAATGCTCTCCTTAAAGTCCTTTAATCTTGGCAGCTTTCCCCACGAGGAAAGGGAGGAGCAGGGATGTTGCCCCAGATCACATGATTTCTGCGTAGGGCCCTTGAGTGGGATTCTGAGCCAGGAAAAAAAGACATAGAAAGAGGTTGAAGAGCTAGAAGAAACACTTTTTAAACTGTATACTATAAACATTTTCAAATTGACACAAAGTGGGAGAAAGTTGTGATTTTAGAAAAAATTTCCCCGTAATTGTAAAGATAATACGTGTTTATTGCTTAAAAAAAGGAAGTAACTAGGTAAATGGAAAACCATAAAAGAGAAAATCAAAACCAGAACCTATCAATACCAGTACATAACTTATTCACATATTTTAATTTATATTTTAATCTAGTTTTTTATATTGAAATTTAGAAAATTGGGATTCTATTGGGATTACTTTATACCATATTATAATTTGATTTTTTTATCTGTATACATGAGCATTAAATATTCTAAAACATGTTTTAATAACTTCATAATGTACTCTGTGTATATATTGTTACTTAATGAATTTATTCCTAGGCATTAATGTTTCCAATTTTTCTTGCTCTTTTTTGAAAAATTAAGTTTAATTTGCTCTTATTAAACAAAACCCATAGGTAAGAATAAATTTGCTTTTTTTTTTAAATGTTTATTTTATTTCTAGGAGACAGAGAGAGAGACAGCGTGAGCAGGGGAGGGTCAGAGAGAGAGGGAGTCACAGACTGAAACAGGCTCCAGGCTCTGAGCTGGCAGTCAGCACAGAGCCCGACGCAGGGCCCGAACCCGTGAACCACGAGATCATGACCTAAGCGAAAGTCGGACGCTTAACCGACTAAGCCACCCAGGCGCCCCGAAAATAAATTTGCTTTTGACCACCACTCCAAGTTTGTTTTTTCTCTTGATCTAACCACTTACATTAGTTGGTGTGTGTCTTTCCAGATCAGTTTGTTATGCATTTATATGTGTATATATGCATATGTATATGTATGTGGATACACATGTATCTGTAGAAAATTATTACCATTTGTGTACTTGTATGTTTTAAACTTTGTGGTCATACTTTACATATCAATCAATTTTGGTTTCTACTCAATGATACTTTTGGAGATTTTTCAACGTCAGCATATGTAGATACACACAGTATTTTTTAGCTGCCACAAAGCATGTTATCAGCTGGATCAATTCTAGCTTATTTCCCAGTTGGTGGATATCTCGGATGTTTGTAACTTGTAAATAGGTCAATCTTGGTTTTCATTTTCCAGCTCTTCTGCAAACAGTACTGGAAAATCTAGGGAGCTGAGAGATTCCAGAGTGTTCATCAGATTGAGGTTAGAAGGTGTTATCCAAAGAGTGAAGTGTGGAAGGTGGATTTCGAACAGGGAGCACAGGAAGTTGTGGAGATCCTCAGGCTCCTGCAAGAGGAGGCTCTGGCCTAGAGGGACCGGGATGTCAGGGCCAAGACAGTTCGGCAGAACTGGGTGCTCACAATGCGTTTGTCAGTGGGGATGATTGTGCCCAGGCTGGAGAGTGCTGTTCGGGCCAGAACTTGATGCTTGTGTTCTTATACAGCCACTGTGTGGAGTTGGGTTCTAGTACTTTCCAGTGAGGAGACTGAAACTCAAGAGTCTAAGGAACTTGATTTAGTTCATATAGCTTAGCATGTGAACTCTGTCAATTCAGACTCTGAGTTTGTTTATTTAGACCACATTCCTTTCTCTGAAATGTTTACATTTTTTTGCACCTCTCACCCCTAGTGTCATGCTGTATGCTTAGTAAGTGGTGTTGGGGGTGTCTGGTGGTGGTGCCAATGAAAAATTGTATTTGTTGTTGGAGGACAGGCGTTCTAAAACTCACAGCACTGACCTTACTGTCTCCTGTTACAGGACTACTTGCTGGCTGGAGCAGATATCATTGAAACGAATACTTTCAGCAGCACTAATGTTGCCCAAGCTGATTATGGCCTCGAACACTTGGTAAGAATTCCATTGTGCCTCAAGTCTAAGACGTTCTTGAGCATTTGCTGCCTTGGTGGTACTTGCTGGTGAGAAAACCACCAGAAGCTGCAGAGTCCAGCCAGTGCCTAGATACCTACTTTTCATGGTCAGGCTTGCAAAGCACTTTGAATCTCTTCTGCTTCTGAACGTGGCAGACCATTCATTTTGTAACTGGTTTCTCTTATGGGCATATAATCAAATAAAAATGATACTTATTATTCATTGGCGGCTGATCAAGGCATTATGATTGGCTGTGTGTGCAGTTTGGGAAGAGCTTTTTATGTCCTAGGTGGCAGATTTGATTTTCTTTTTTTTTTTTTCTTTAATTGTCGGATGACATACGTAGCCTAAAATTGATGATCTTAGCCATTTCTGAGTGTACAGTTCAGTGACATTAAGTACGTTCATGGTGTGCGATCATCACACTGTCCATCTCAGGAACTCTTGTCATCTTGTAGAAGTGAGATTCTGTTCCCATTAAACAGAAACTCCCTGTTCTCCCACCACCCCCCTCCACCCTGGAAACCACCACTGTACCTTCTTTCTTTACAAATTCGACTCCTCTGGGTACATCATATACAGTGTTTATCCTTTTACAACTGGCTTATTTGCATAATGTTTTCCAAGTTCACTCATGCTGTAGGCTGTGTTAGAATTTCCTTCCTTTCTAAGGCCAAATCATGCTCCATTATATATATTTATACATACTACATTTTGTTTTCTTGTTCATTTGTTGGGGACACTTGGGTTGAATCCACCTTTTGGTTACTGCGAACAGTGCTGCTACTTAGTACAGATGATCTTGCATCTTTGTTTCCTGTGACTAAGTACACAGAGGGGGAATTGTTGCTTCATATGGTAATTCATTTTTTGGGAAACCACCATACTGTTTCCCACAGTGGCTGCACCGTTTTGTATTCCCACCAACAGCGCACAAGGGTTCCAATTTTCTACGGCTGTGTTGACTTGTTAGCTTCTGTTTTTTGGGTTTTGTTTTGTGAAAGTAGCCATCCTAGTGGGTGTGGGGTAGAGATCGGGTTTCTTTTTGATCAACATGATGCCCCTTTTTCAAATTTTGTAAAATGTGGATGATGGGAATACATAGTAGATGCTGCCGTTCCCTTTTTTGTGTGGATTTTACCAGACACATGCCTCTGTTTTCATGCAGGTAGTTCTGATGCTCCAATACTGATTTCTCTCATATTGGGGTTTTGTGAGATCATGTGTCTTTTCAGTTATCCAGGGAAAATGATTAGTTTCATGTGATTTTAGGGCAGGAGTTGGCAAACTTTCTGTAAAGGGCCAATTAAATAAATTTTGTAGGCTTTGTTGGCCATATACAGCAACTACTCAACTCTGCTGTTATAATGCCAAAGCAGCAATAGACAATATGCAAATGAATGAGCTTGCCTGTATTCTAGTAACATTTTATTTATAAAACAGGCCCAGGCTAGATTTGCCCCAAGGGCTTTGCCACCCCCTATTTTAGGATATTCTGGTTTCTGAATTGCTAACTATGAGGATACATGGCACATAGAATCTTAGAAGGGATCCTGAAGACCACAAGTCTAGTACCTTCTAACCTGGTCTGTGAAAGGGTTTGAAGAGGCCTACAAACCTCTTTAAACTGTAGGCATTACTTTGAGTGTTTGTACATTTTATTTCCCAGTGAGAGGATTTATGGCCCTTTGTGAAATTCTAAAGGTCAGTGATCTGCAGAAAGTTGGGAGCCACTGTGTGCAGCCACTGTCCAGTGAAGGAAGTCAAGGCTGGAGACATTGCAAAGAGGACTGGCCACACAGGCCCTTGGCAGAGCTGGTCCTCCAGCCCAGGTCTCCTGTTTCTGAAGCTTGTCCTTTTCCCATTACCTTGCCTTTCTCTAATTCACAGAGTATTTAACTATATCAGCTTACTCTTTGACATACCACATGTCCAGGGATTGCCTGTTTATTATACTGCTCATGGTTTAGGAGAAGAAGCTAAAAGCAGGTCTCAAAAACTCTTGTCTTTCCTGCTGTCTTCACGGCTGGGGCAGCTGATAGGCCTTCTTGGCTAAGATTTCATTCAAACCTTCTGTTAATTCCTTCTGTACTTCCTTAATGAATAAAACTGGGTTTTATAAGGGCAGGATCCTTACTTGTATGGAGGAAGAGAAGAGCCAGCTAACGTCTGCGCTTGGTGTTCTAGGCCTACCGGATGAACAAGTGCTCTGCGGCAGTGGCCCGGAAAGCCGCCGAGGAGGTCTCTGTTCAGACAGGTAAGGAACATTGTCCTCTCCTGTTCACAGAGATGGTTTCTCTGAGATTCTGAGCTACAGTGTGCTGTCCTTATGGCCCTTTTCCCTCCTGTGACTGTCAGCCTGCTGGCCATGCCACAGACACTGCTTTGTCTTTGTGTGTAAGTTACTCTCTGCCCTTCCCTAATCAGGTGCTTAGCATCTCTGAATTTATTCCGTGCCTGGGAGCTCAGGCTTGATGCTGTGTTTATTGTACTGGGGCTATAGCTTACTTTTATAGCTAGGACCGCAGCAGCTTCCTTGCATATTTGCAACTAAAATGATTTTTCTCCCTTTGGAAGCACATCATTAGGTAATTAAGGTGATAGCCAGCTGGTTATCTTGGTTAACATTAAGGTACTTGCTCCTATCCCTTTAAAGCTACCTCATCCCCATGATTGGCTTATTTAGGTTAAGAGATACTGCCTTTTGAGCATTTTCCGCTTCCTACCACTGATGTCCTTAAAGGCTCTGTGCTGCACACCCAGGAGTGTGGCATTAGATTTAGTCTTGCTGGGACTTGAAAAGTGGCTCCCTGAAATAACCAACCTCCTGGCTGGCTGCCATTCACATGACTTGGGCGCCAGCTGGTAGGGAGGCTTTGAGGGAGGGAAAGGAATAGAAGAAATATATGGAGCCACTAAAGATTTTGGAAATGTAAGGTTATTGCCAACAGGAGAAAATATAAAGCAGAATTGTTAGGAAGTTAGACACAGCATACTAATGAAGACTGAAGAGTTCATGGGAGCTCTGCTTCTGAGAGATAATGCTTAAGTCCAGGGACATGCAGAGACTGTCAGCCCAGCAGGGTTGCAGGTCAGAGAATATTGACCCCCCTGAAATGAGGAAAGAGGAGGACATTTTTCTTATGGCTTTGGGGAAGGTAACCTGTTCAAAGGCTGGGTTATCAACTAGTCAGTGGTCTTCAGTTAAATGACCTAGCATAACCCAGGTTACTGAGTGGTTACTGTCACCAAAGGCAAGGGGCAGGGCACACCCCTTCCTCCCCCTTAGCTTCTGTCATGACATGTAAATGAGCATAACATTGGAGGCTCTTTTAGAAGCCCCTGGACTCTAGCTTGGAGGAAAGGTTATTAAAGGATTATTTTAAAAAGTGATTAAAATTTGATCTCTTTCATACTTTAATTTAGGCTTTATAATTGTTAATCCTGATTAAATATCCTCCCACAGTGAAAGGCCTGTAACACAATACTGGAGAGCATTTCAAGTTGAATGCTTCCGTGAGGGGCTCTCATAGATTCTGTGTCAAGTTCAGGACCTTCAAGATTTCTTAAGAATAAGGGGAGATAATCTACCGAAACATGGCTGTGGTGATAAAAAAGGGGTTACTCACTGAAACGCTTTGACGCCAGATATGCGAGAATTCAGAGTCTTTTGGGCTGGCTTGGTGATAATATGTGCACATTCACCTACATTTCATCATTTCCCCAGTGGGGTCCTGGATAACCAAACACGTGTGTGCAGTAAAATCTATGAATTATCTCACTAAGTGCAGTAAAGACTATAAATAGCCTCTTGTGGTTCAGGAGAGTTCATGTCACGTTTTGTTGTCAAATGAGTTAAGAACAGCATTTGTGCTCTTGTGGATAAAGGGTTAGAGACCTGTGTTCGAGGGAGAATCTTAGAGCCTGTTGATTCACAACAAAAAGTTCAACCTATTAGAGATTTTACACTTGTTTTTCTTTTCCCAAAGGAATTAAGAGGTTTGTGGCAGGAGCTCTGGGTCCAACTAATAAGACCCTCTCGGTGTCCCCATCAGTGGAAAGACCAGATTACAGGAACATTAGTGAGTATTTCTCGTATATAATCTTTGACCTTCTGCAAGTATCCCTGTGTTTCAGTGATCCTAAAATCTGTAAATTGGGACCAGTAACAGGATCTTCCTCAGGATTATTGTGACTTAATTGACATAAAGGACTTAGAACAGTCCCTGGAGTGTAGTTAACCTCTAAATAATAAAGTTAATTCTTATTATTATGAGTATCATCATCATCATCATTATCATTATTTTGAGCCTGCTTTCAAATGTACATGGTGTCTTGGTGTTTCTTTATCTGCTGAGGAAATAAAATCTATTAAAAAAAAAAGCTTGAAACTTAGAAGTTGGGTAAATATGGACATCAGACCTTGGTCTATTATAGAATAACCCACTAAATCCCCATTTCCTATCAGAAAGCTGTCTAAACCATATAAACATACTAGCACTGTTGACATTATAAACTGGCATATATAAACACACTTATATTGAGATTTTATGAAAAATCTATAAATCTAGGTCCATTTCTTAAACATCAAGACAATAAAAAACAAAAAGAATTAAACTTAGATGAATAATGGTGATACTCTGTATGGTAAAGAATTTTGTGTAGATGACAAGTTCAGGCAAGTATGCTTTGTAGGTTTTTGGTTCTACACTAGTTAGTTGTATCATTAGAAAAGATGAATACACGTCCTGGCCACTGAGAGGATGTTGATAACTGAAGTCCTTGGTGTGGTTTATTTTCTGTAGCATTTGACGAGCTTGTTGAAGCATACAAAGAGCAGGCCCAAGGGCTCCTGGATGGCGGGGTTGATATCCTACTCATTGAAACTATTTTTGATACCGCCAATGCCAAGGTGAGTTAAGGGAGATGAAAGAGACAGTGGGGTGGGGGCTGTGATGAGTCCCCTGATACAGTGAGAAGACCAACACAGCCTTTGTCAAAGTTAAATAAAAGTCTTCTGTTCCATTCTGTTCTTGAACATTTCTAATTGAGGACAGTGGAATGAAAAAAACTTCAAAAGGTTATCTTTTTAAGTTTCAAAAAAATTTTTTAAATTATGAAAGTAAATATTTACAGGTACAGCTACTTGGTGCATGTATGCAGATGTAGTAAATACATATACATGGCTCTAAATGTGAAAGATACATTAAAGTATGGAGTGAAAGGTCAATATCCTTCTTTCTCCTATTCCCTGGGATCCAGGTCTTCCTGGACAGCCACTGTACCAGTGTGGGGGCCTGGTAGATGTGCTGTGCAGGTACAGGAGAGTGTGACGTGACATTGTCTAGATTATTGAGGGACTGGTTTCCCCCATGATGTGTCTGGAATTTTTATTTTTAATTTTTTTAATGTTTATTTTTTAAAGAGGCGGGGAAGGGCAGAGAGAGACAGGGAGACACAGAATCCAAAGCAGGCTCCAGGCTCTGAGCTGTCAGCACAGAGCCCGACAGAGGGCTTGAACCCACAGACTATGAGATCGTGACCTGAGCTGAAGTTGGAAGCTTAACTGACTGAGCCACCCAGGCGCCCTTGGGATTTTTTTTTTAAATAATGTATTTTGAGATTTAGTTATTTAAGAGAGAAAGAGAGTGAAAGAGCACGAGCTCGAGAACGCATGAGCAGGGGAGGGTCAGAGCGAGAGGGAATCCCAAGCAGGCTTCATACTAGGTGTGGATCTCACCACCGAGAGAGGGGCTTGATCTCACCACTGAGAGAGGTCATGACCTAAGCCAAAAACAAGAGTCATTGAGATGCTGACTCAGTCCCTCAGGCATCCCTGGAATTTATTTTGGGGTGAGGAATATGGTAGAGATCTAACTAGTACTTTTTTTCTCTAAGGTGTGCCTACTTAACATCATGTATTAAGTATCCTGTTATTTCCCAGTGGTAGGAATCGTGTGGAATGTCACCCAGAGCATCCTAAATTCGAAAGTCTGTCTGGGGGCGCCTGGGTGGCTTAGTCGGTTAAGCGTCCGACTTTCGCTTAGGTCATGATCTCACGGTTCGTGGGTTCGAGCCCCGCGTCGGGCTCTGTGCTGACTGCCAGCTCGGATCCTGGAGCCTGTTTCAGTCTGTGACTCCCTCTCTCTCTGACCCTCCCCTGCTCACGCTGTCTCTCTCTCTCTCCTAGAAATAAAAAAAAAAAAAAAAAAATTAAAAAAAAAAAAAAAAAAGAAAGTCCGTCTGAGTAGAATCTATTCCAGTAATCTGTCTGATGTCACACTCTCATCCTGCTATTTTCCATAGCATTATAATTAAAATAGCCTGAGTAACTGGTAGGCTTTCATTAACCTCTTTCCCCCTCTGTTTTTCCATCAGAATTTTCTTGGCTGTTCTTATATGTATATTTTCCATGAGGTCTTTAGGATCAACTTGTCTAGTTCTTTTTTTTTTTTTTTTTTTTTAATTTTTTTAATGTTTTATTTATTTTTGAGAGAGAGATAGAGAGTGTGAGCAGGGGAGGGTCAGTAAGAGAGGGAGATACAGAATCGGAAGATAGGCTCCAGGCTCTGAGCTGGCTGTCAGCACAGAACCCGACATAGGGCTCAAACCCACGAACTGTGAGATCATGACCTGAGCTGAAGTCGGATGCTTAGCTGACTGAGCCACCCAGGCGCCTCTCAACTTGTCTAGTTCTTAAAAAAAAAAAAAAAAATTCTCATATCATCAATTTAATATCCTTCTATGCAAAAGAACCCCATCATCACAATGAAGATCTACGTTAAGTACACGTTGCATTCTGATTTCCAAAAATTATGAAAATGTGCACCTCTTAGAATCAAGAAATGTAATGAAAAAAAGGAGAAGATAAATTCCCTGGAACTTAATAAAACATGGGTGTGTACACAACAACTTGGGATTTGTACTTTACAGCCCATTTTGAGCTCAGTCTTTTTTGCAGTGATGCATACTGTTAGTTTCCTTACCTATCATGGATATATGGTGGAAGGTGAAGGCATTCTTACTTATTTATTTATTTATTAAATTTTTTTTTAATGTTTATTTTTGAGAGAGAGAGAGAGAACAAGTGGGGGAGGGGCAGAGAGAGACAGAGACACAGAATCTGAAGCAGGCTCCAGGCTTCGCACAGTCAGCACGGAGCCAGACTTGGGCTTGAATTCACAAGCCATGAGATCATGACCTGAGCCGAAGTTGGATACTTAACCGGCTAAGCCAATCAGGCACCCCCATTCTTCTTTAGTTTTAATTTTTACTGGGAGAAGGAAGAAAGAGTGTAGCTCTTAAGCTCCTCCTCAGAGGAAATACTTGTTTATAAGTAAACTCTGAGCCGACATTTGTTTTGTTTTAATGTACACAGTGTTATACTTGAGAAAGGTGTGTTGGGATTGTACCTTGCAGGGCGGACATGCTTCTTCCCCAGAGAGTGTGATGTTTATCTTACCTAGTGGAGTATTGGAAAAGGGAGGCTTCTGATGAGCCAGTTAGACTGACCAGGGATGCAGTCTCTCAGAAATAAAGATGTTCTTTTTACCCCCTACAGGCAGCCTTGTTTGCACTGCAGCTACTTTTTGAAGAGAAGTATCCCCCCCGGCCTATCTTTGTAAGTTCTAAAATCTGCATGATGTATTGTGCCTTTTATTACCACTGTCATCTTGAGGGTAGGGTTTTTGTTTTCCTTGCCAAGGACAACTATCTTTAGCGTCGTTTAGCCTCCTCTGTTCACCTTCCTCCTATCACTGGCCCTAGACCAGTAGCAGGCCACGCTCTGCAAATGCCAAGAAAATGAACTAGACGTGGTTGGCAGAAGGCAGGCCATTCCAGGGAAGCCTGGCCAAATTGGTCCCCTGAGGTCCAAGGCTTAGGGACTCCTTTTGACAAGGGCCCCGGAGGGGTGGACTTGCATGCTGACTGATGTGGCCGGTACTGATGACACGAGGCTGCAAGTACGTGGACCCACAGGAGAGGCCTAAGACTGATGGTGGGAAAAGAATAGAATGAAATCAAGGGGTGTTGGATGAACCAGCTGTGTATCAGCCAGGACAACCTGAGGTCTCTGGGCAAGCCTTCTGCTCTGAGACCGGGTGTATGAACTGAGAAGCTTTCTTGGTTATTGCTTTTGCCTTGGTTTTTGTTTTTATGGCTTACCAGCTCCTCCCCGCAATCACTTTGCCCACGTCCTTTCTGACCACAAGTGCTTCCTTTTGTTAGAGCTCCACAGTTCCCTTCTTTGTGAAAGAACAGAGTCAGCGTGCTCATTTTATTTCACATTTGTGACCGTATTCTTAATTTGAGTCTCTTTGATGGTGTTTACTTTGTTAATTAAGATTTCAGGAACAATTATCGATAAAAGTGGGCGAACTCTTTCTGGACAGACAGGA
The DNA here is from genome assembly GCA_017311185.1 of Proteles cristata cristata. Lineage (NCBI taxonomy): Eukaryota > Metazoa > Chordata > Mammalia > Carnivora > Hyaenidae > Proteles > Proteles cristata. The sequence continues at coordinate 91,437 of JAESUZ010001281.1, read as the reverse complement.
GAGGCATTTGTCATCAGTGTGTCTCATGCAGACCCACTCTGGTAAGTGATCCTTCTTTCCTTGACCCCATTCCTTTTAGGGGGATCTTTTTGGACAGCTACAAAATGGGGCCAGGGAGGGGATTTGTCCTGCGTATTTCCACTGAACCGCCTGCATGGGATGTCGGCTCTCTGGGAATTGTTTCCAGACTTTGCCTAAGCGCGTCAGATGATCGCTGTCTGAGTGGGCCAGTTTAAGGGGCTGGGCTTGTACCTCCTGGATCAGGCAGCTGGTTGCCTGTCTCTCTCTCTGTAAGCGTGCCCCTCACAGTTTCAGGCTGTGCTTGGTGCAGTCCTAATTCTGCAGAACTATTGCCAGCGCTTACGTTTGTAGACCAGTGCTTTGCAAAGTGTTTTCACCCCTTGCTTAGGGAGCAAACAGAAGCAGTTCAGCGAGGAATCAGATGGGAATTCTCAAACTCAGATTTTTATCTTTAAATAAAGATTAACCTGGCTTAAAATATCTCCCAATTTGTCATATCAAAATGTTTTAAATAACATGCTATGAGTGAAATTGAACCTCCCAGAATATATACTGTTTTCACCTCTCTCTCTCTCTCTCTCTCTCTCTCCCCCCCTCTCTCTCTCTCTCTTTCCCTCCCTCCCTCCCCCCCCTCCCTCCCTCTTCCTCTCCCTCCCTCCCTTCCTCCCTCCCTCCCTCATTACACACACACACACAGTCCCACTCTGCCGGTTCCTTGTTAGCCTTTACGAATCATCTCCAGAGTCCTCTCTAGGGAACTTTCCCTCTCTGATTAGCTCCGGTTGATGTTCTCCGAGCACTTTGTTTACTTTTATTATAGTCTCTGCCATAAAAATAATAGTAATAGACATTTATTGAGAGTATGCTGTTTTAAGTGCTTTCTGTGAGTTCTTTCTTTTAATTCTAGCAACACCACGTTGAGTTGGGCACTGCTGTTTGTGTCCTCATTTTAATGAGAAGGGCACGGAGACTCATAGGCTGTAAGTCAGTAGGTGATCTAGGGATCAGAACAGTTCTTAGCGACTGTGCTCTTCCACATTTCATCATTTATTTTATTGTTGTTTTATTCATGTTTTAATGTTTCTCATTTCTTTTTTTTTCTTTTATAGTTTATTGTCAAGTTGGTTTCCATACAGCACCCAGTTCTCATCCCAGCAAGTGCCCTCTTCCGTGCCCATCACCTCTTTTCCCCTCTCTCCCACCCCCATAAACCCTCAGTTTGTTCTCAGTTTGAGTCTCTTAAGGTTTGCCTTCCTCCCTCTCCTTAACTAGTTTTTTCCACTTCCCATTCCCCATAGTCCTCTGTTAAGATTCTCCTGTTTCACATATGAGTGAAAACATATGGTATCTGTCCTTCTCTGCCTGACTTATTTCGCTCAGCATAACACCCTCAAGTTCCATCCATGTTGCTACACAAGGCCAGATTTCATTCTTTCTCATTGCCATGTAGTATTCCATTGTGTAGATAGATAATTCCATTGTATAGATAACCACACCTTCTTGATCCATTCATCAGTTGATGGCCATGTAGGCACTTTCCATGATTTGGCTAGTGTTGAAAGTGCTGCTGTGAACATTGGGGTACATGTGTCCCTATGCATCAGCACTCCTGTGTCCCTTGGGTAAATTCCTAGCAGTGCTGTTGCTGGGTCATAGGAGAGTTCTATTGTTATTTTTTGAAGAACTTCCACACTGTTTTCCAGGGGGCTGCACCAGTTTACATTCCCACCAACAGTGTAGGAGGGTGCCTGTTTCTCCACATCCTCACCAGCATCTAGAGTTCTCTGATTTGCTCATTTTAGCCACTCTGACTGGCGTGAGGTGGTATCTCAGTGTGGTTTTGATTTGTATGTGCCTGATGAGGAGGGATGCTGAGCATCGTTTCATGTGTCTGTTGGCCATCTGGATGTCCTCTTTGGAGAAGTGTCTATTCATATCTTCACTGGATTATTTTTTGGGTGTGGAGTTTGTTGAGTTCCTTATAGATTTTGGATACTAGCCCTTTATCTGATATGTCATTTGCAACTATCTTTTCCCATTCCGTCAATTGTCTATTATTTTTATTAATTGTTTCTTTTGTCATGGAGAAGCTTTTAATCTCGATGAGTTCCCAATAGTTCAATTTTGCTCTTGATTCTCTTTCCTTTGGGGATGTGTCAGGTAAGAAATTGCTGCATTTGAGGTCAAAGAGGTTGTTTCCTGCTTTCTCCTCTAGGGTTTTGATAGTTTCCTGTCTCACGTTCAGGTCCTCTATCCATTTTGAGTTTATTTTTGTGTATGGTGTGAGAAAATGATCTAGTTTCATTCTTCTGCATGTTGCTGTCCAGTTTTCCCAGCACCATCTGTTAAAGAGGCTGTCTTTTTTCCATTGGCTACTCTTTTCTGCTTTGTCAAAGATTAATAGGCTATACATTTGTGGGTCCAATTCTGAGTTCTCAATTCTATTCCATTGGTCTATGTGCCTGTTTTTGTGCCTGTACCATATTGTCTTGATGACTACAGTTTTGTAGTAGAGGCTAACGTCTGGGATGGTGATGCCTCCCGTGTTAGTTTTCTTCTTCAATATTACTTTGGCTATTCAGGGTCTTTTGTGGTTCCATACAAATTTTAGGATTGTTTGTTATAGCTTTGAGAAGAATGCTGGTGCAATTTTGATTGGGGTTGCCTTGAATGTGTAGATTGCTTTGGGTAGTATTGACATTTTAACAATATTTATTCTTCTGGTCCATGAGCATGGAATGTCTTTCCATTTGTGTCTTCTTCTTTTTCCTTCATAAGTTTTCTATAATTTTCATCAGACAGATCTTTTACATCTTTGGTTCGGTTTATTCCTAGGTATTTTATGTTATTTTGTGCAATTGTGAGTGGAATCAGTTTCTTGATTTCTCTTTCTGTTGCTTCATTGTTGGTGTATAAAAATGCAACCAATTTCCGTACATTGATTTTGTACCCTGCGACTTTGCTGAATTTATGAATCATCAGTTTTAGTAGGCTTCTGGTGGAGTCCGTCGGGTTTTCTATGTACAGTGTCATGCCATCTGTGAAAAGTGAAAGTTTGACCTCATCTTTGTCAATTTTGTCTTTTATTTCCTTTGGTTGTCTGATAGCTGATGTTAGGACTTCCAGCACTATGTTAAACAACAGTGGTGAGAGTGGGCATCCCTGTTGTGTTCCTGCTTTCTGGGGGAAGGCTCTTAGTTTTTCTCCATTGATTAGCTTTGGGCTTTTCATAAATGGCTTTTATGAGGTTTGAGTACGTTCCTTCTATCCCAGCTTTCTTGAGGGTCTTTATTAAGAAGGGATGCTATATTTTGTCAAATGCTTTTTCTGCATCTATCGACAGGATCATATGGTTTTTATCTTTTCTTTTATTGATGTGATGGATCGCATTGATTGATTTGCGAATGTTGAACCAGCTCTGTAACCCGGGAATGACTCTTACTTGATCGTGGTGGATAATTCTTTTTATGTGTTGTTGAAATCGATTTGCTAGTATTTTGTTGAGGCTTTTTATATCCGTATTCATCAAGGATATTGAGCTGTAGCTCTCTTTTTTTGCTGGGTGTTTGGTTTGGGAATCAAAGTGATGCTGACTTTGTAGAATGAGTCCGAAAGTTTTCCTTCCATTTCTATTTTTTGGAATAACTTGAGAAGAATGGGTATTAACTCTGAGTTAAATGTCTGGTAGAATTCCTCAGGGAAGCCATCTGGCCCAGGGCTCTTATTTGTTGGGAGATTTTTAATAACTGATTCCATTTCTAAACTAGTTATGGGTCTTTTCAGATTTTCTATCTCTTCCCATGTGAATTTTGGTAATGAGTGTGTCTTTAGGAATTTGTCCATTTCTTCTAAGTTGTCCAATTTGTTGGCATATAATTTTTCATAGTATTCCCTGATAATTGCTTACATTTCTGAGGGATCAGTTGTAATAAATCCATTTTCACTTGTGATTTTGTCTATTTCGGTGCTCTCTCTTTTCTTTTTGAGAAGCCTGGCTAGTGGTTTATCAATTTTGTTTATTTTTTCAAAAATACAACTATTGGTTTCATTGATCTGTTCATAGATTTCTTGGATTCTATATTGTTTATTTCTGCCCTGATCTTTATTATTTCTCTTCTTCTGCTGAGTTTGGGCTGTTCTTGCTGCTCTGCTTTTAGTTCCTTAAGGTGCACTGTTAGATTTTATATGTTTACTTTTTCTAATTTCTTGAAATAGGCCTGGTGTGCAATGTACTTTCCTTTCAGGATTGCCTTTGCTGCATCCCAAAGGGTTTGGATTGTTGTATTTTCATTTTAATTTGTTTCCACATATTTTTTTAAATTTCTTCTCTAAATGCCTGATTGGCCCATTCATTCTTTAGTAGAGTGTTCTGTAACCTCCATGGTTTTGGAGGTTTGGAGGTTTTCCAGACTTTTTCCTGTGATTGATTTCAATTTTCATAGCATTGTGATCTGAACGTGTACATGGTATGATCTCAATTCTTTTATATTTCTTGAGGGCTGCTTTATGTCTCAGTATGTGATCTATCTTGGAGAATGTGCCATGTGCACTTGAGAAGAAAGTGAATTCAATGGCCTCAGGATGTAGAATTCTAAATATATCTGTCAGATCCATCTGCTCCAATGTGTCATTCAGGTCCATTGTTTTCTTTAGTGATTTTCTGTCTAGTTGATCTATCTATTGCTATAAGTGGAGTATTAAAGTCCTCTGCTGTTAGCACATTCTTATCTATAAGATTGTTTCTATTTGTGATTGTTTTATGTATTTGGGTGCTTCCATATTGGGTGTGTAGACATTTATAATTGTTAGCTCTTCCTGATGGATAGACCCTGTAATTATTATATAACGCCCTTCTTCATCCCTTGCTACTGCCTTAACTTTAATGTCCAGTTTGTCCAATATAAGTATGGCTACTCCAGCTTTCTTTTGACTTCTAGTAGCATGATAGATATTTCTCCATCCCTTCACTTTCAATCTGAAAGTGTCCTCAGGTCTAAAATGAATCTCTTGTAGACAGCAAATAGATGGATCTTGTTATTTTATCCATTCTGATATGCTGTGTCTTTTGATTGGAGCATTTAGTCCATTTACATTCAGTGTTATTATGGAAAAAGATGGGTTTAGAGTCATTGTGTTCTCTGTAGGATTCATGCTTTTAGTGGTGTCTCTGGTACCTTGTGTTCCTTGCAACATTTCCTTCATAGCGTCCCCCTTAGGATTTCTTGTAGGCCTGGTTTAGTGGTAATGAATTCCTCCATTTTTTTTCATTTGGGAAACCTTTATCTCTCCTTCTATTCTGAATGACAGGCTTGCTGGATAGAGGATTCTTGACTGCATATTTTCTCTGTTCATCACACTGAAGATTTCCTGCCATTCCCTTCTGGCCTGCCAAGTTTCAGTAGATAGGTCTGCAACTACTTTGATATGTTTCCCTTTGTATGTTAGGGCCCTTTTATCCCTAGCTGTTTTCAGAATTCTCTCTTTATCCTTATATTTTGCCAGTTTCACTATGATATGTCATGCAAAAGATTGATTCAAGTTATATCTGAGGGAAGTTCTCTGTGCCTCTTGGATTTCAATGTCTGTTTCCTTCCCTAGATTGGGGAAGTTGTCGGCTATAATTTCTTCAAGTACCCCTTCAGCCCCTTTCTCTCACTCTCCTATTCTGGAATTCCTATGATACGGATATTGTTTTGTTTGATTGGATCACTCAGTCCTTGAATTCTCCTTTCATGCTCCTGGATCAGTTTCTTTCATATTCTTGGCTTACTGTTTTTCTATAATTGTGTCTTCTAATTCACCTATTCTCTCTGCTTCTTCAATCTGTGTAGTGGCCAGGTCCATTTTATTATGCACCTTGTTTATAGCATTTTTTAATTAATTACAAGTTTTCTTTTATAATTTTTAATGTTTTATTTATTTCTCAGAGAGAGAGAGATAGCATGAGCAGGGGAGGGTCAGAGAGAGAGGGAAACACAGAATCTGAAACAGGCTCTAGGCTCTGAGCTACCTGTGAGCACAGAGCCCGACATGGGGCTCAAACCCACAAAAATCGTGAGATCACGACCTGAGCCGAAGTTGGACACTTAACCGACTGAGCCACCCAGGTGCCCCTCATTACAAGTATTTTTAAGGTGTATAATATTTGTAGCAATAGAGTCTCAGTGTCTTCCATGTCTTTTTCAAGCCCAGTGATTAATTTTATGACAATTGTTCTAAATTTTTGGTCAGTTGTGTTGCATATATCTGTTTTTACCAATTCTTTAGCTGTCACTTCTTCCTGGAATTTCTTTAGAGGAGAGTTCTTCCATTTGGTCATTTTGGCTAGCTTTCTGTCTGTTGTAAGTTTTAAAAGCTTGTTATGTGCTCTGCACCTGCAAGTACTGCTGTATTAAAGGAGGCTCCTAGACTGTCTAGGGCCTGTCCGTTTAGGACGTCTTCTTTTAGTGGTGTCCCTTGGTTTCTCTTGTTGAGATTTTGGTGATTTTATTTTCCTACTCATAGTGATATTTGGGACTCTCCACTATGTGTACTTTGACTTGTTTCTTGAGGTAGCCCTGGAAAGGAAAACAGACAAACAGAGAACAAAAGCATGCAAACACAGAAACAAATCAAACAAGCAAGCAAACTGAAGGAAAAAAAAACAAAAACAACAAAAGACAAAGGACAGTCTAAAAGTATAAAACCAGAAATACCAGCTACTAATAAAGAGCAGGGTGCTGATCAAGAGGATATTCAAAGAGAGAAATGACAGGGGTGGGGAGGAAGAGAAGTTGAACATTGACCATGCAGAGAGACTAAAAAACTTAATTCAGATGTGGAAAAAGGAGAATACTGCAGGAGGTGAGGAGAAAAAAAATGAAGATAACGTTACCGAGAGAAACTATATAGTCTGATTGTTTCAGGGAGAGAGAAATGAAGGTAATGATGGAGATAGAACATGCATCAAGTGAATGGATTATATATGCCTGTTTAAGCAAACTTATAACCAGAATTCCCGGTCCAGAGGCAGGGAGAGATAAGAACGAGATAAGGGAAAATCTATCTGAATAGCAAGAATTGATCTAGAGTCAATCACAGCAATACATCAAGGCTGATCTTGAGAGGGGCTGTTTCCATATCCAGGTTCTGGTAACCAAGCAGCTAGGCAGTGCACAGATGGGCCTGGTTTGGTGTAGGTGGGTCTCACCTCCACTGTGGGTCCCTTGGGCCCCACCTTGTGGTTGTGGGAAGAAAAATGGCTACCCCACAGTCCCTTCTTGACCCAGATGTTTCAAAACACTCTTTTGGGTCTGATCTCACTGTGCCGTGGGCGCAGCCAAGGTGGGCCGTGTTCTATGTTCCGTGCCCAGCCTCGTTTCCAGATCTTACTCTGTTTACATTAATAATACTGCCCAGAATGTAATCCCACAAGCCTGGCCACATCCAACCGGGGGATTGAGTAGGGGACTGGTTCCTCCAGAATCAGACTGCAACTGTGATCCCTTGGCACCCAGTGCAAAGAAAGCTCGAAGTTAGAGATAGGATCTCTCTCCGAAAGCCCTGCTGTTAGAGATGGGATGATATGATCCCTCTCTGTCCTGGGCTGCATTTTTTTCTCTTTTCCAAGGACCTTTCTAAGATTCCCCAGCTATTGTTTTTCTTCTTTTTGTCTCTCCACAGAGGGTCTGCCTTCCCTCCATGCCTCCATGTCCAGGCCTGTTTTTATCTTCCCCAGTTTGCAATCACGCACCTATGAGGCTGTCTTCTTAGTGGACTCCATCTCTTTTCCTCCCATGCTCTTGTAGTTCAGAGTCCTTTGGCTTCAGCCCTTCTTTGTTTGAGAGATGCAGGCAGGAAGTATGGAACTCCCTATTTCTCCACCATCTTGTTGCAACTTTTCTGATTTTGGGACACATCTTACAATTGAATTAATGGGGTAGTATGATTTCTTAAAAGCTGCTATTAATTTAGAGTGCATTATTATACAACTGATTGGGACTCATAGTTAAGAAAGTTACTGTATGGAACTTGACTGTGATTGACTCAATAGCTCATGAACTTTTCCAGAGCAATCTCTTCATCATCTGCACGTCTCTAACACTTAATAGAGTCTTTGGTGTGTAGTATGGATGCAGTAAATGTTTAACAGAAAAACTGAAGGATAGGGAAACGTAGGGGTCTCTGAAGACAAACTTTATCTAGTTTACTTATGAATTTTTTTGTCTTTCCTCAAATTAAAAAAAAATTTTTTTTAACGTTTATATATTTTTGAGAAAGAGAGCAAGCAGGGGAGGGGCAGAGAGAGAGGGAGACACAGAATCGGAAGGAAGCTCCAGGCTCTGAGCTGTCAGCACAGAGCCTGGCACGGGGCTCAAACTCACAAACTGTGAGATTATGACCGGAGCCGAAGTTGGACACTCAGCCAGTCAGCCATGCAGGTGCCCCTGTCTCGCCTCAGATATTTTGAGTAGTATTCTCTTGTTCTCTTCCCCACCTCCTTTACTCTTAATTATGATATTGTTGGACCCCTTGATACGTAGGTGAAACCTCTACATGGCCCCAAGTGTCACCTTGGCCTTCATTCTGCTGACTCTTCTCAGAAGACAGATACCCTAAGAGGACAGTCTTCCTGCCTCTGCCTCACCTGCAGGAATTGAAGGAGAATATTTTTATTGTTTCAAAATTATATATTTCTATTCCCTTCAGCAAACACGCAGTTAATTCTGAGTTTCAACCCACTCAGCGGTTAATTTTTTTTTCATTGTCATTCTGTAATTCTTTCTGTGTCTTCAACGTCCATCTATATAGCCCACTGGCATAATAGATCTGGTCTCCAATTTCTTATGAATCGTACAGACTGAAGGGGCAGATGGGCAGATGGAAAGCAGCCAGGAATTGGAGAATTTGATCAGATCCTGTTTGTATCGTGCTGGGTTTGGGACTCTGAGTGGTGCCTACCACTTTGCCTTCTGGTTCAGGACTAAGGGTTGATCTCAGTATAACGGAGGCTGGTTAATTTTTGAAATCTATATACCTATACCTGTGTATATAAAGAAATAGTATGTAATAAGGTGACTGTAAGAAGCCACTGCTTACTGATTTTGATCATCACAAACTGTACGTGTGTTAACAAAGTATAGTGGGACAGTGTTTTTACATTATTATTACTATTATTATTAATTCATTGAGCATTAATTGAAACCCTGTGCCCTGGAATACAGGCAAATGTGAAACAGCCCACAGTAGGAGAAATTCATAAGTAAATTAAAATATAAACTATCAACTGCACTGTAGAAATATGAACAGAAATCTGGCGGTACATAGGATGGAGTGATCCCTCATGGGATTCAAGGATGGCTTTGTAGGGAAGGTGACATTTGAACTAGTTTTTAGAGCATGAGTCAGGGTTCGCCTGGCAGAGGCAGATGGAAGTATCAGAATGAGCAAACAGCAATAGAAGGACTCTATTTTTCTGAACGATTTTCATGTATTTTATTTTTCTTTAACTTTACCGGGACCCAGATTGCTGACTGGGCATTATTTTCTCATGCAGCAAATGAGGAACTGAAGCTGCCTAACTATTGAAGAGATGAGTTAGGATTAGAACGAAGTTTAGAAAAAGTCTCGGGTCCTTTTTTTTTTTAAAGTTTATTTATTTGTTTTGAGAGAGGGGGAGAGAGAGAGTGTGTGCGCAGTGGTGGAGGAGCAGAGAGAGAAGAGAGAATCCTAAGCAGGCTCCATGCCCAGTGCAGAGCCCAATTAGGGGCTCGATCTCACGACCATGAGATCATGACCAGAGCCAAAATCAAGATTTGGATGTTTAACTAACTGAGCCACCCAGGAGCCCCAGTCTGGGATCCTTTCTAATGATAATGTGACTGGTGTAAAACATTTTAATTTATTACCTGGTTTTGAGTGTGGATGACAGTAGTATACGATTAAGGGTAGATTAAGAGTGTTCCAAGTGGGGTAAGTAAACTGGTAACTCAGCCATGCATAGGACCTGGCAATCTTTTTTTTTTTTTTTTGAGGTACAGTTGACTTAAAATATTAGTTTCCGGTGGACAGCATAGTGGTTTAATATTTTTATGCATTGCAAAATGATCACCACAATAAATCCGGTTACTGTCTGTCACCATGCAAAGTTGATACAATATTACTGACTATTCCCCAAGCCATGCGTTCCGTCCCAGTGACTTATTCTTTTATAAATGGAAATTTGTGCTCCTTAATCTCCTGCACCCATGTCACTACCACCCCCAACCCCCTTCCTTTTGGCAACTATCAGTCTGTTCTCTGTATTTGTGAGTCTGGGTTTTAGTTGGTTTGGTGTTTAAATTCTATGTGTAAGTCAAATCACGTAATATTTATCTTTATCTGACTTATTTCACTTAGCATAATACCCACAAGATCTATCCACATTGCTACAAATGGCAAGATTTCATTCTTTTTTATGGCTAAATATTTGTGTGTGTTTGTGTGTGTTTTGCACCTTTATCCATTTACCCATTGATGGACACTTTGTTTTCATATCTTGGCAATTGTAAATAATGCTGCAGTGAACATAGGGACACACATATATTTTTTTGAATGAGTGTTTTTATTTTCTTTGACTAGATACCTTGTAGTAGAACTGCTGGATCACAGGGTAACTCTAGTTTTAATTTTTTGAGGAAGCTCCATGCTGTTTTACACAGTGGCTGAGCCAGTTTACATCCCACCAAAAGTGTGCAGAGGTTCCCCTTTCCCCACTTCCTAACTAACACTTGTTATTTCCTGTCTTTTTGAGATTGTCCCTTCTGATTGGTGTGAGGTGGTGTTTATTTGTGGGTTTGATTTACATTTCCCTGATGATGAGTCATGTTGAGCATCTTTGCATGTGTCTGTTGGCCACCTGGGTGTCTTCTTTGGAAATGTATTCAGATCTGCTCATTTTTTAATTGGATTTCTTTGTGGTTATTAAGTTGTAGGAGTTCTTTATATATTTTGCATATAACCCCTTATCAGATAGATGATTTGCATGTCATCTTTGCACGGAGGCCATGCTAATCTTTTCTGTATCGTTCCAGTTTTAGTAATATGTGCTACCGAGTGAGCACCTGATATATGACTTGCAGGTAACTTCTCCCCTTCAGTAGGTGCCTTTTTGTTGTGTTGATGGTTTCCTTCACTGCGGAAGCTTTAGTTCGATGTAGTCTCAATTTTTTTTTTTTTCATTTTTTTCCCTTTGCCTTTGGAACCCAATCCAAAAACAAAAACAACATGGCTAAGATTGAGGTCAGGGAGCTTACTGCCCATGTTTTCTTTCAGGAATTCTGTGGTTTCAAGTCTTACATGCAAGTCTTTTTTTTTTCTTTAATGTTTATTTTATTTATTTGAGAGAGAATATGAGTAGGAGAGGGACAGAGGGAGAGGTGAGAGAGAATCCCAAGCAGGCTCTGGACTGTCAGCGCAGAGCCTGATGTGGGGCTCAGTCTTACAAACCATGAGATCATGACCTGAGCTGAAATTAAGAATGAGATGCTTAACTAACTGAGCCACCCAGGCATCCCTTACATGCAAGTCTTTAATCCATTTTTAGTTGATTTGTGTGTGTGGTATAAGAAAGTAGCTCAGTGTCATTTCTTTTGTATGTGGCTGTCCAGTTTTCCCAGCACCATTTATTGAAGAGACTGTCCTTTCCCCAGTGCATATTCTTGCCCCATTTGTTGTAAGTTAATTGACCATATATGTATGGGTTTCTTTTCTTCCATTGATTTATATGTATGTTTCTATGCTAATACCATACTGTTTTGATTACTGTAAGTTTGTAGTATAACTTGAAATCTGGGCATGTGATATCTCTGGGTTTGTTTTCCTTTCTCAAGATTGCTTTGGCTTTTGAGGGTCTTTTGTGGTTCCATACAAATTTTGTAATTATTTGTTAGTTCTATGATAAATGCCTTTGGAATTTTGATAGGGATTGCACTGAATCTGTAGATTGCTTTGTGTACTGTGGACATTTTAACAATATTCTTTCATTCCATTAGCATACATATTTTTCCATTTATTTGTGTCGTCTTCAGTTTTTTTCATAAGTGTCTTATAGTTTTCAATGTACAGTTCTTTTACCCTCTTGGTTAAATTTATTCCTAGGTATTTTATTTTTTCATGTAATTATGTGGAGTTATTTCCTCAATTTCTCTAATACTTTATTAGTGTATAGAAATGCAAAATATTGTTTATAATTATTTTGAATCCTGCAACTTTACTTAATCAATTTATTAGTTCTAGCAGTTTTTTGGTGGAGTCGTTAGAGTGTTCTATGTATAGCATCCTATCATCCACAAATAGTGAGTTTTACTTCTTTCTAATTTGGATGCCTTTTATTTTTTGCATAATTGCTGTGGCTAGGACCTCGATACTGTGTTGAATAAAAGCAGAGACAGTGGGCATTCCTGTCTTGTTCCTGATCTTACAGGAAAAGCTTTAGCTTTTCACCGTTGAGAATGCTGTTAGCTATAGGTTTGCCATATATGGTTTTTATAATGTTGAGGTACATTCTCTTTGTACTCATTTTGTTGAGAGTTTTTATCATCAGTGGATGTTGAATTTTGTCAGATGCTTTATCTGTTGAGATCATATGATTTTTATTTTTTATTCTGTTCATGTGGTGTATTAACATTGGCCGACTTGCAGATGTTGGACCATCCTTACATGCCTGGGATAAATCCCACTCGATCGTGGTGTATGATCCTTTTCATGTAGTGCTGAATTTGCTTTGTTAATATTTTATCAAGGATTTTTGCATCTTTGTTCATCAGGGATATTGGCCTGTCATTTTCTTTTTTGGGGGTGTCCTTGTCTGGTTTTGGGGATCAGAGTAATACCTCATAAAGTTAGTTTAGAGGTACTTCCTTCTCTTCAGTTTTTTGGAAGAGATAGGTATTAATTCTTCTTTGGATGTTTTGGTAGAATTTACCAGTGAAGCCTTCTGCTCCTGGACTTTTGTGCTTCAGTCTCCAAACTAGTACAATAATTTGCTTATTGAGATTTTTTTATTTCTTTGTGATTCAGCCTTGGAAGATTGTAAGTTTCTGGGAATTTATCCATTTCTTGTAGGTTCAATTTATTGATATATAATTGTTCATAATAGTCTCTTACGACTTTTTTTAAAATTTCTTATCCCTTGTAAGTTATCTGCTTTCATTTCTGATCTTATTTATTTGAGCCCTCTCCTTTTTTCTTAGGGAGTTTATCCAAAGGTTTGTCAATTTCATTTATCTTTTCAAAGAACCAGCTCTTCGTTTTTTTCATCTTTTTCTGTTTGTCTTTTTTAGCCTCTATTTCATTTTTTTTACTCTGAACTTCATTATTCCCTTCCTTTTGCTAACTTTGGGCCTCCTTTAATTCTTATTCTAGTTCCTCTGGTGTAAGGTTAAATTATTCATTTGAGATGTCTCTTGTTTTTTGAGGTTGACCTCTTTTGCTCTGAACCTTCCTCTTGGAACCACCTTTGCTGCATCCAAGAGATGTCGGTGTGTCATATTTCTCTTTTCATTTGTCTCTAGGTAGCTTTTTAATTTTTCCTTTGATTTCTTCTATGACATAGCAGTTGTTTAGTAACATGTTTAATCTTCACATACTTGTCGTTTTTCCAGTTTTCTTCCTGTAATTGATTTCTGGTTGTGGTTGGAAAAGATGCTTGACTTGATTTCAGTCTTCTTTAATTTTTTGAGACTTGTTTTGTGTCCTGACATGTGTTTTTAGAGAATGTTTTGTGTACACTTGAGAAGAACCTGTTTTCTGCTTTTGGATGGAATGTTCTGTATATATCACTGTTAAGTCCATTGGTCAAATGTATCATATTAAAGCTGATGTTTCCTTATTGATCTCCTGTCTGGATGATCTTTGGAAGTGGTGTTTTACAGTCCCGTGTTGTTGTATTGTTGTCAATTTATCCCTTTAGGTCTGTAAATAATTGTTTTATATTTTTTGTTGATTATTATGTAATATACACACATTTTGTTGAGTATTATATATATACACACATTATAAATGGGGAAGAATTGGCATTTTAACAATACTGAGTCTTCCTATTCATGTACATGGAATATTTCTCCACCTGTTTGTATTTGCTTTGATTTCTTTCTTCAGAGTTTTGTAGTTTTCCTCATGTGGATCTCATACATATTTTGTTAGAATTATACCCAGGTACTTCATTTGCTTTGGTGGTGATGTGAATGGTGTTGTGTTTTTAATTTCTAATTTCAGTTGCTAATTGCTGGTATATAGGTAAACAATTGACTTTTTTATATTAACCTTGTGATCTTGCTATATATAATTGCATATTGGTTCCAGGAGTTTTTTAGTTGATTCTTTGGGATTTTTCTACACTGACAATCTCATCTGTAAACAAAGACAGACTTATGTCTTCCTTTCCAATCTGTATACTTTTTAATTTTCTTCTCTTCTTGCATCAGCTGGGTCTTCCAGTATGATGTTGAGTAGGAGATCAAAATGGACATTCTTTGTTTTGTTCTGATATCGGGGGAAAGCATCTAGTTTTACGTCATTAAGTATGATGTTAAGTATAGCTCTTTTGTAGATGTTCTTTATCAAGTTGTGGAAGTTTCCCTCTGTTTCTAGTTTGCTGAGAGTTTTTATCATGAATGGGTATTGTGTGTGTTTGTTAAATTACCTTTTTTGGGGGGCAGTAATTTCAGACTTATAGAAAAGTTGCAAAGATAGTAGAGAGAATTTCTATATTCCCTTCATCTAATTTTTCTTAATGTTATCATCTTACATAGCTATGGTTCTTGGGTCAAAACTGAGAAAGTATTACTGTTAACTAAACTCTAGACTTTATTCAGATTTCAAGTGTTTACACGAATGCCCTTTGTTCTGCCTTAAGATCTAATCTAGTATACCACGCTGCACTTAGGAATCCTAGTAGAAGAAAAAAAAGCAAACTATGAAAAACTAAAAGATCCCCCCAGCCTAGTAGCTTCATAGTTAAATTCTGAATTCCTGAAGGCCTTGGGAGCCCCCATGGAGAGTGGGATTGGTGCAATTACTTCAGTTAGAGCAGCTCTGCTTAGATCTTTGTTATTTGAGTCCACAGTAAGTTTCATTTGCAAAATGAAACTTGGTTTTATAGACAAAGAAATTAGCTTTATTTCTAAGACGACAAATTATAAATCAAAGGTCACTTTGCAAGTTGGTTATAGAGCAAAGACTAATAAATCTTGGTCTTCTACACCAGGATTGCCAGAGTAGCTTCTGTATGTCATTAGTGTGCTTTCTGCCTCCATAATTTTCCTTTCTCTCTCTGTTATGTGTTGCTTTCATACCAGATGTTTATTAGCAGTGGTAGTTTGTAGGCATTACTATTCACATGATACCACTGACCAAGCTGTGAACTTATTCAAGGAGATATGCAGAGGCAGTTCCTTTAGCTGTAACATCACCTGATGTGGGAGATGTGGACAGAAATGTTCAGCGCTTCATGGGCTGTCGGTGAAATGGCTTTGACTATAGATCTGAATAATGTGCTAAAGCTGAAGTGGAGATTTGTTATCTGCTTGGCTTAGATACAGTCCTTTCTTTATTGTAACTTTTTGTATATGAAAATGTTTTGTATACACGATGATGCTCCTAATATCCTTTTGTTTTTGCAGCATTGGATTAAACTGTGCCCTGGGTGCAGCTGAAATGAGACCTTTTATTGAAACAATTGGAAAATGTACAACAGCCTATGTCCTCTGTTATCCCAATGCAGGTGTGTATTTCTAGGGAGTTGCACATGAAGAAATCCAAATACACAAGACGGGGGTAGTAGGATTAAAAGAGTTTGGCTAAAAGAATTTATTTTGTGGCTCTTGGTATATAGTTGACTTTCAGTGGGAATCTTCTAAATAAAAATACAGTGGGTCTAGACCACTGTTTCCCTCTGCACTTGAAGGAACAATTTGACTCAGCTGGGAAGCCTCAGAATTAGACAGAACTTTTAGGGGATGAGTCCTGGTACATAGCCAAGCAGAGCCTTGCTCTTGGTGACAGTGCTGGCTGTGTGAATGTGGCCAAAGAGAGGAGTGCAAGGAGGAGGAGAGGGAGACCTCCTGTCCTTTCTGCTGTGTTAACAACCTGTGTATTAGCTTATCCCTTTCTAAAAATTAGCTCTTCTAGTTTACCATATGTAAAAAAATTTTTAAGAGATTTATAGACAGTTCTCAAACTATCCAGTTAGAAACTGGTAACCCATTCTGGATTAACCAGGTTTCCTGGTTAATGTTTTTGAGCATTTGCTTATCTCCATAGGGCTAAAAATCATTTTCCAGCTTTCTTTTCCCAAATACATACATTTTAATGCTTAATAAACTAACTTTCCCACCAGGAGTAAGATAACATGAAGGAGTTGATAAATAAAACAAGAAATTGGTTAATTGGATGCTAAAGTTTTACTTGGGAACATTTATTTGAGAGGAGATTGGTTATGTTTTGTTTTGTTTTCAGTTTAATATCAGGTGCTCTCATTAATTCAAAGGGGACGTAGTACTCTCCCAGGTCCCATCCCAAGCAGCTAGCTGACAAGATTGAGTTCCCGTCATGGGAATGGGCTGGGGGTGGAGAAATCCTGTCCCATCTAGTAGTGACTCTTCTTTCAGATGGAAGAGAAATAGTCTCTGTTTATTTGCCTCTGTGAATGTTTTTTTTTTTTTTGAAGGCAGGGGTGATATCTTTTCATTTACTATGTTCATTATTAAGAATTATTATTTGATTTTGCAAGTAATCATCATTTAATTATAAACTTTTCTAACTTTTAAACCTAAGGCTTTCACAAACATTACTCTATGTGTTAAGGCAGTTTTCAGTAACACTTGTCATCTGCTTTCCTAGGTCTTCCCAACACTTTCGGTGGCTATGATGAAACTCCGCACCTGATGGCCACACAGCTAAAGGTTAATGATTCTCTTTCTCTTCAGTTTTTAAGAGCTACAGAAATGGAATCTTAGAAAAACTAGAGAATATTTAGAAAACTTAAAACTTCCTCCTAAAGCAATCCCAGTGTATACATAACAAAAGCTGAACTACTCCGGGTGCCTGGGTGGCTCAGTCTGTTAAGTGTCCGACTCTTGATTTCAGCTCAGCTCATGATCTCATGATTCATGGAATTGAGCCCTGCGTCGGGCTTTGCACTGACAGCATTGGGACCTGCTTGGGATTCTCTCTCTCCCACTCTCTCGCCCCTCCCCTGCTCTCTCTTTAAAAAAATTTATTTTTATTTTTATTTCTTTTTGAGAGAGAGAGAGAGCAAGAGCTGTCAGCACAGAGCCCGACGGGTGGCTTGAACTCACAAACCACAGAATCATGACCTGAGCCAAAGTTGGATACTTAACTGACTGAGCCATCCAGGCACCCCATAAAATTTTAAATTAATTTAAATGTAAAAGCCGGTATGTACTTTATGTGTTATTTGATGTGCTCTCTAGCTCACATTGGTTCCGCTCAGCATGTGGGTAAAACACAGACCTTTATTATGTCCAAGTAGGCATATGATTACTTCGTTGCATTTTAAATGGCATAAAGGATTTCAAAGTATCTGGGCTGTGTTTTCTGCTTTTAACTTTCTAGGGCATGTGAAAGCTTTGTATCTTGGATTAAGTACGTTTAACTCTCTTTTTAGTGAAAAATTCATTATTCAGGAAGTGTAGATCTATTTTCCGCTGAAGTGGTGGAGGGTTAATTTAGAATTCGGATGGAGTGTGTGAAACAGTGTCTTTTCCTAAATGCAGAGCTTTGCTGCGGACGGCTTGGTCAATGTAGTGGGCGGATGCTGCGGGACGACACCAGACCATATCAGGTGATTATCCCTTCTAAGTATTGTACCTTTTGTTGTGGGATGAATTGTGTCCCCCACCCCCAAAATTCATATGTTGAAGTCCCAACCTCCCAGTTCCTTTGAAGTGACTGTTTTGGAGATAGCATCTTTAAAGAGATGATTCAGGTGAAATGAGATCACATGGATTGGCCCTAATCCAGTATAACTGGTGTCTTTGTAAGAAGAGATTACAGAGGAAGGGACCCTGTGAACACACAGGGAGAAGAAGACATCTGTGAACCAGAGAGGCCACCAGCTCTGCTAACACCTTCATCTCAGACTTCTAGCTTCCCAAACTTTGAGAAAAAAATTTCTGCCGTTTAAGCTACTCAGTCTGTGGTATTTCGTTATGGCAGCCCCAGGAAGCTAAGATGCCTTTATATGGTGACAGATTCCAGAAAAAAAAAGTGGAAGAGTAATAAAATGAACACCCATATGCCTGTCACAGAGTTTCCATAATTTTCAGCATTTGCTCTTTTTTTTTCTATTTCCCAACTTTTTTCCCTTAGAACATTGTAAAGCAAATTCCACATATCATGATACTCTATCTGTAAACGCCTGACTAGTATTCAGAAAGCCAAGGAGGGACAGCTAATATTTCCTGTAGGTGAACACATATCTCCATTAGTTCTCTCACAGAAGGAAAAGACATATGGCAACCAGCCACCTTAAGGTTGAGAGAAGTTGTTGCTTAACCCATGTTGTTGAGTGAGCATCTGAGGGATGGGGACATGAAGGAGAGCATGTGATCAAGTCCTTGACAGTGTGTGGCTTAAAGAGGCTTGCAGTTTAGTGAGATAAGGTATAGCTTAGGGCTATTTGTAACTTGCTTGTTCTCTGGAGTGATGGTTGATTGCGTTTTGAACCAGTCATCCCACTGTGCTGAGTCTGTGCATGTGATGTGTCCTCCCTTCTGATGTCCCTAACATTTCACTGTTTTTGTTGGCTTCTGTGATAGACTGTTAAGAGCCTATATAATTTTTTTTTTTTTACAAATAGTTTATTGTCAAATTAGTTTCCACAGAACACCCAGTGCTCATCCCCACAAGTGCCCTCCTCCATGCCCATCCCCCTTCCCCCCCACACCCATCAGTTCTCAGTTTTTGTCAGCATTCAAGAGTCTCTCATGGTTTGCCTCTCTCCCTTTCCCCCACCATTTCCCCCTTCTTCTCCCCCTTGGTCCTCTGTTAAGTTCCTTCTAATCCTCCTATACGTGCAAACATACGATATTTGTCCTTCTCTGCCTGACTTATTTCACTCAGCATAACACCCTCAAGATATAATTTTTAAAACATCTTTCAAGTAATATCTAAAAGCTATCAATAGTTGAATATAGTGTATTAGGTCTCTTTTTGTTTTTAAGGTTATCATCTCCTTTTTAAAAAGAGTTGTTTTGTTTTTATTTATTAACTTTTTAAAGTTTTATTTACAGAGCAGGATCAGGAGGTGGGCGGAGAGAGAATCCCAAGCAAGCTCCTCACTGTCAGCGTGGAGCCTGATGTTGGGGCTCAAACCCAAAACCATGAGACCATGACTGGAGCCAAAGACAGATGCTCAACCGACTGAACCACCCAGGAGCCCCTAAAAAGTGTTGTTTTAAAAATATTTGTGAGTTGGGGCGCATGGGTGGCTTAGTGGGTTAAGTGTCTACTTTCAGCTCAGGTCATGATCTCATGGTCCATGAGTTTGAGCCCCATGTCAGGTCTGTACTGACAGCTAGGAGCCTGGAGCCTGTTTCAGATTCTGTGACTCCCTCTCTCTCTGCCTCGCTTACTCTCTCTCTCAAAAATAATATTAAAAAATAACCTGTGTGTTTGTGCATATGTGTGTATATACACATAAGTTGAGTAATAAAATGAATAGATATTTCTGTCTCTGTCTACTTACCTACCTGTGTGTGTGTGTGTGTGTGTGTGTGTGTGTGTGTGTGCGTGTGCGTGTGCATGTGCTGCTTTTACTTGAGCATCCGCATACTAATCTGAGGGCCAACAAAGTGATCAGTTCATAACAAATTCAGTGGAGCGGCCTGATTTTTCCAAGTTGATCAAAGACATAATTTACTACAGCCAATAAGGTTAAAAAGTATGTGCAGAATCCAAGCAAATTTTCGAGAGTAATTGTTTTGGTGTTTTAGTGATTTATTACTATGTACCCTCCCTACTCTGTGCTTTCTCTGCTTAGAGAAACAGACCTAAACACAAGCCTCCACTTGTGGACCCCCTCTGCTGTATGCTCCTCCTCAACCATGAAACCTTTTTTCTTTCAAACTACTAAGAAGCAAGCACATTGTTCATGGAGGGAAGGACACCTATGGGTTTGGGAAAGAAAGGAGGGGATTGACCATTGGCATTTGCATAAACCATCCCATCTTTTGGTTTTATATCTCTCAGCGCAGAGGCTGGTACAGTCAGTGCCCAGCAGACTGGGCAGGTAGAGAAAAGTTCAAGTTTATACATTCATTTTTAGCATTGCTGAGAAAACTAAAAGGCATAACTGCTGCTGCACATTTGGAATTAGGCACATAATTATGTGCATAATTATGTTAAATAGACTTAATTTCATAGCTGGAAATTAGCTTAATTAAATTTATTTTCTTCTGAATTAATGGATGTGGTGTTTTGTCTTTTAACTCAGGGAAATTGCCAAAGCTGTGAAAAATTGTAAGCCTAGAGTTCCACCTGCCACTGTTTTTGAAGAGCATATGTTACTCTCTGGTAAGCGGTGAAGACATGATTTTTATGATTTCAGAAACCACTTGTGGGTTAATTCTGTATGTTTATTCTAAGTGGTGGTGATGTGTGTGTGCCAAGTAACTTGTTTCTGAGGTCAAGAGGCGTACATGTTTTCTTGCATTTAAATGAATTCTAGTGAAGAGTAGGGGTGGGAAATGTGCAGAAGGCACAGGTGATTTGCCCAGGTGGTGTCTCTGCTCCGAATCAGAACTTACACAGTCGCGGCTGTATTGTGCACTGCTTTGAGGACACACTCTCGGCCACAGGCTAACCATTTTAACCTCCAGATTTGCAATTAGTTATTGAAAGTTCCAAACTGCTAAGGCTGAGTGGTTTGTAATGACGGCAGCCTCTTCCTAGAAAATTGTTTGCTGCTATAATAATCTTGCAATAATCCTGCATTTGCCCTGTGTTCAGGACTTTACAAAGAGGTGTACTTACTGTTCTGTTGAGTGCTCATTAGTTCTGTAAGGTGGGAAGTGTCCCTTTTCTAGATTGAGTTTTGATGTTCAAATAAGGAACATTAGTAAAGTAGTCCATTATGCCAAGTATTAGAGAAATAACTTTAAGTTTTATATTTTCCCCACAATACTTCAGTGACATATTCTTAGATGCTATTTTTAAGAAAAAAGAAAAAAAGTGTATGTATATATATTTACATGTATATAGACACATATATGTACATGTGTGTATATGCATACGATAACAGATTCTTAGAGATTCTGCAAATAGTGCTTGTGGGAAATTATGCACCCTAATAATTTAGAATTTAATATCTAAATTGAAATATTTTTGTTCCTTATGTTCCTCTAAGAAAGTTGAAATAAAATCCAAGGGACAGCAAAAGTACCATCTCCTTCTCTCAGAACATATTTCATAGAATTTATCCAAGTGAGTGAGTGTGAAGTTCAGTTACAAACCCTCTGCAGTCTTCCTTGCTTTCTTTTTATTTTTGGGAAGACGGAGAGTAAGACTAGAGGGAGTGGGATTTAGGGGGTGATAGCACACCTCTTACTCCAGAAAGTGGCTTCTGCCAGCGAGAGGTGTGGTAGGATAGTTATTTCATCCTTAGATCTGAAAACTATTGATTGACTTTGCCAAGATGGAAACAAGAAGAGAACCGTTTAGATAGGATTTTTAAAAAGTATTTATAGGGAAGAATCAAAGAGCCCTCTTCTTCCGATTTGAATTTCCTGTGCTATTTCTAAATTGCTTTAAAAATTACCTTCAATCAGATTTTAAAAGAATGACGTCCAACACACTCTTTTAAATGGTTCTTTTATAGATTGTGGACATAAGAAAAATGTAGTTTTTATATCAGATACCTCACATTTATAACAGTTGAGATGCACATTGTATACAATGCTTGTAGGGCAATAATGCAAGGTGCTCTCAGCATGTAAATGTTGGCACCCCTATTTGCCTGCTCTGTGTACCCGGGGGTCTGCCTCTGGATCAGGGGTACCCAAGGCTCACGTGGAGGGTCACTACCCATGGGAAGACATCACAAGACAAAACTGGAAAGGGATGTCTTCCCAGTCTGTTAATGAGTCTGGAAGACTTTCATTATTACTCATGTTGTATTCATTGTTTTCCTCTCCCCTGTATTTTTTCCTTTTCAACCTGTGCTTTGGCCAAGGATGCAAAAGCTGGTTCCTCTCATTAACAACAGCTCTGATTGTGGGTGCTAATTTTATGCTTATCAGTGTTATCTAATCTCATTTTTACAATAGTGCTGCAAAATGTATGAAAAAAAGGTGTGAGTAAACATCCTTTTATGTCTCTTTTGTAAAATCAGAGGCCATGAAAAAGTGGCCCTGGTCTGTGCGCTGAAATAGCTGGACGGGGCTTTGAACCTGAGGCTGGCTGTCCCTGGATCCTGCGAGACCCCTCTCCTCGTGCTTTAAATATAATTAGAACAGAAACAGATAAAAGGCTTTTTGTGTTGTGATACTTTACACTGCATGTTGCTTTTTGCCTCAGTTAATGTGTTCCAACCATAAAGCTGGTATTTGCCCCTACACTGGCTCATAACAGGGGAGATGTTGTGTATCCTTGGCAAATAAGGAAAGAGGTGCAGGCAGCCTGAGTTGCTTTTCCTAGAGTCCACTCACGAGTGGTGGGTGTGCCACAGCGACTCCGGTCTCCCATGGATCATCCTGGGTCCTTCCTATGACCCCATCCGACCTTGCTGGTCCTGGGTTCTTGGCCTCTGGGTCGGAGACAGAAGGTGAAGCTCTGGGCACGCAGCTGGTGGGACGCAGGAAGTTGCTTCACCTGCTTCAAGCTGATCTGAGTAGCTGGCTGTGGAGCAGTCCTGTGGATCCTGACCTCCTGGCCTTTGCCCCACACTCTTGTGTACATAGGGATACGATGATGATTTTTCCTTGTTTCTCAGAGCTGGTATGATGCAGTTCCTTAGAAAAATTTTGAGCTCAAACCCCTGAAATACTTTTGAGAGGTCTGGTTGTAAATGCAGCTGTAACATATGTCGCGTTTGTTACATTTAAGTATTTCTGGGGGAGAAGGCCGTGGTCCTTCCTCACACCTAGTCAGATGGGCTATGCCGCCATGACGTCTTTTCTTTCTCATGAAAACATTTATTTTCTGTCTGTCTTATGTCATCGTGTGAATTTTCAGAAAATTTTCAAAATGCTTCTCCTTTTAAGGTCTAGAGCCCTTCAGGATTGGACCGTACACCAACTTTGTTAACATTGGCGAGCGCTGTAACGTGGCAGGATCCAGGAAGTTTGCTAAACTCATCATGGCAGGAAACTATGAAGTGAGCATCTTAGTATGACCCTTGAGACATCTGCCATGTTTCTGGCTAGACAGCATGTAAAGGAAACTGCTCTGCCTTTGAGAGTGATTAGCGGAGCGGCGGGTGACGGTGACGTGTGTTAGCAGTGGGGCTGGGCGGGTGGGAGGGGGACGCTTCGGGAAACCAAAGCCGCTATTATTAACATTTGTCAAAACGAACTGCGCTTTGCATGTGAAGTGGGGTGAGATGGGAGGGATCCTGGTTCCGGTCTTTTCTATTAATTGTGAAATAAGCTGAAAAATTTTGAGAGTACTCTTCATTTTGGCTTCTCACAAATCCTTCTAGGGAAAGAGGAAGCCAAGATAATTCCTACCCACTTCCTCATGATCACATCAAACAGGTGACTCATGGTGTTCCTGATTCTTCTGGCTCTGGACTCACACAGACAAGCAAACAGAAAAGAAGGACTAGGCCCCTGCCTTGGAAAGTTTACGTGATAGTTTAGCTGTAGTATTTTTAGGCTCGGTCACCCTGTGGGTGAACAATATCTGAGCCCAGTAGAGCCTCCTCTAAGCATCTAGATAGATTTCTTTTTATTCTTATTAAAATCAGAAGTTAAAATTGGAGGAATTTAGTCTGGGTCTTGATGATTTATTTATTTTATCATCAGCTGTCACTGAGGTTTGCAAGCTTTAGGAAATAGGTCTTCCAGAAACCAGTATCAAAGCGGACTTAGTTTTTCTCACCACGAAAGGGCCCGTTTGCCATCCTTTGCAGTCCTCCAGCTGAGCCTCTTAGCCGGTTCCTGGCCGTCCTGTCCATCGTCTTCTTCCCTGCGCTCCTGCTGCTGCTTGCTGCCACCAGTGTGTGCTTCCGGCACAGTCGTCCCCAGGCCAGAAGCTGCCACGGGGTAATGGGATTTGCAGATGGGATAAAATCCAAACTCCTTAGGCCACCGTTCATTTCTCTCACTGCAGGCACCAGACAACCTCACATCCTGTCATCCGAATATTCCAGGAGGTTTGCTTCTACCCTCCCCACCCCCCGTGCCTTTTTTTCCCCCCATGTTTGTTCCCCTCTAAAATCCTCATGAGCCCTCATGGTTCTATGGCATTCTTCCATTGGCCATGTTTCTATTTACGTTTTGATTCTTACGGTCATTCTGTGGCGTCCTTTTCAGCCCTTAGATTTGACAGATTTGATACTGAGAACAGAGGGCATTTTAGGAAGATGCAGACAGATTGGGGTAATAACAGTGTCTTGCATTTAGGGGCACCTGGTTGGCTCAGTCGGTTAAGCATCCGACTTCGGCTCAGCTCATGATCTCACAGTTTGTGGGTTCAAGCCCTATGTCGTGCTCTGTGCTGACAGCTCAAAGCCTGGAGTCTGCTTCAGATTCTGTGTCTTCCTCTCTATCTGCCCCTCCGCCGCTTGTGCACTTGCACTCTCTGTCTCTCTCTCAAAAATAAACAAACAAACAAAAATAGTGTTTAGCATTTAGTAAGGTCTTACCGTGTGCCAGTCACGGTGCTCAGCACTTTACGTCACTACTCACTGAATCCTCACAGACCTGTGACATGGATACTATCATTATCTCCATCTTACTCATGTGCCTTTGGGGCAAGTTAAACTGCTTGCCTCTTGTTTCGCGTCAAGTAAGTGATAGACCCCAAGCGTACTCTGCTGTCTCTGCCTAGAGTCCACAGGACAAGGAGGCAGTGGAGGCTGGAAGGGAGTTAGTGGGCCTGACTCCTCATTTGATTCTAGTT
The DNA here is from genome assembly GCA_017311185.1 of Proteles cristata cristata. Lineage (NCBI taxonomy): Eukaryota > Metazoa > Chordata > Mammalia > Carnivora > Hyaenidae > Proteles > Proteles cristata. The sequence goes on along the minus strand of JAESUZ010001281.1, from coordinate 66,312 downwards.
TCCCTTGAGGTAGTGATTCCTCAAGGCTTTACGGTTTGCTGGGAAGATCACTGACCTAAAGGAAACTCCAGTGCTGAGTTTGCTCACCTTGTACACATGACTTCATCTTAGTGAGTCTGGGTGGGAAGCTTGGGCCTCCATGCTCTCATTCTGTGACTCTTCTGGAATTGAAAGGTTGGATATTGGCATCTCTGCTTTCCAACTCTTGATCGCTCATCTTACCAGGTTGCCGTCTGTTCTCTGCTTCCTCTAGTCTGTCCTCCAGGGGCCAGCTGAAGACTCTCCCTCTCAGGTGGCTTCCTCTGTTTCAGTCTACACAGACCTGGCCCTTCCCTGCTTCCCAGGCAGCCTTGCGTCGGACTCCCCCCACGTATGGCAGCGCTGTTGGCTGTTTGGGGGACTATGTCCTACAGCCCAGCGAGGAGTGAGCCCTTCGAGAATAGGAATTGGGACGTATGCTCTTTATTCTTTACGGTATTAACACATTGCTGATACTGGAAAACATTCTCTGATTTTGGTTTTGAATTTTATAGTGATCCTTTACCTGTGTAACCGTGGGTCATCCCGAATGGTCTCTCCTCGTGGCAATGCCACAGGGTCCCATTCCTGCTTTAATACAGTTTCTGTGTGGTTGGCTTAAGCCACGGAAAAATTAGGACATCAGAAGCTACTATTGATTTTATGCTTACTAATTTTATTACATTATGAACTTGACTGTAAAGACCCAAAATAAACTGTTTTACCAGTCAGCATTTATAGAACGTGTATATTTTGCCCAGCATTGTTCAAAGGAGAGCAGGAGAAATGTGTGAGACCTTTCTAGAGTCCCAAACACTTACACTCTGTTTTGAGGAATAAGCTGATACTCATGAGATCCTGAGGACAGGATGATGTCATAAACCGTGCAGTAATGATCACAGCTGTTACAGAAGTTGGGAGGCGGCAGATCGTTGTGGAATAAGCAGTGTTTCCCACCTGAAGTATGTTCTCTGGAGCTCTGATCCTACAAAATATTCCTTAAATGGTCATAGATGGGGAATGCTGCGTATTATATCCTGTTCTTGGATATTTGCAGGGTGTAATAGTGTATGTACTACAGGATGTGAGAAGTCTTCCAGTATAAAAATCTGCTGAATTTTATTTAACTCCTCTTTCTTGTAACTCTTGCCAGTAGCCTGCAATGTACTTGGCATATCTTGGCGAACATTGAAGAGTAACAGAAGGTTTTTGGATGGTTTCTCTGAGGACTCTTTTTTGGAGGAGATGGGGCTTGAGCTGGGTCCTAAACAGTATAGAAGGGAAGGAAATTGTATTCCAAGTATGGGGACAGTGTGACCTGTGACCCTGAAGCGGAAAAGATGAGGCTGGGTGAAGGGAACCAGGAGGGGAGGAGTGGGGAGTCCAGTTAGGTAAGAAGACTGGGCCAGGTCATGGAGGGCTGGGGACACCACGCTGGGGAGTATAGCTTTTCTATGGCAAGAAAACAGAGCCTTGGTGGATTCTGGGTGATGAAATGATGTGACGGAGGAGATGTTGAAGGGTCAGTCATCTGTCTGTGATAACTGATGGGAGGAGAGCGGGCCCAGGGTAGGGGCGGCTGGCCAGTCTAGTCTGATTTAGAAGGACTACTGGGAAGGTAGGGATGACTTTGGCCAGCCTTCTCCTGAGTACTCCTCTCCTAATGCTGCCTCCTCTGGCATTCTTTCCTCAGGAGGCTCTGAGCATTGCCAAACTGCAGGTGGAAATGGGAGCCCAGGTGTTGGATATCAACATGGATGATGGGATGCTGGATGGTACAAGCGCAATGACCAGATTTTGCAACTTTATTGCTTCTGAGCCTGACATTGCCAAGGTTGTACGAAATGTTTATTCTCCAGGGGAGTTCACGTGCCCTCACTCTGTCTCTCATTTAATCTTGTCAGTTGTCCCATGGGTCTGTCCTTTCATATACTGGTTTTCTGGCTTCCTACAATGAGCACCCAACAGTTTCTGATTGTCAGTTTCTCCTTTAATGACAGCCTTTTGTTATAAGCCAGAGAGAGCTATGACTTCAGCTCAGCTGTTTCCAAGGCATCCGGAATTGCTTACAAGAACTGATTTTCCTCTGATGTCTGGACAGCCTGGGAACCTGCTTCCCATGTCTTTGAAGGATACAGTTATCTGCTTTTACCAAATCATTGGTTCCATTTCTAACACAGGGGTGCTCAGTCAGTTCTTCCTTATTGCAGGAAGATGAGACCCATTTGGGCCTTTCAGAGTAAACAATATGATAAAACAAGATTAAATTGAAGTATTGTGTGTGAGCTTTTACATTTGTTCTTTAGAAGATGAAGGTTCATTGTTTTGTCAGGTTTTAAAAATATTTTTTAGTTGGATTCTAAAATCTTTAAAAATCTTACTTCATTTTTCTACCATTGAATTTGTGATGAGATGAGACGTGATTTGTGAAGTTCTTCTTAAAAGAAACTTCCTAGTGCTTTGAGGGATGAGGCTGTCTGCCTTTTTTTTTTTTTTTTTTTTTAATGTTTTATTTATTTCTGAGTGAGAGAGAGAGGTAGCGTGAGCAGGGGAGGGTCAGAGAGAGAGGGAGATACAGAATCGGAAGACAGGCTCTAGGCTCTGAGCTAGCTGTCAGCACAGAGCCCGACGCGGGGCTCGAACCCATGAGCCGTGAGATCATGACCTGAGCCGAAGTCGGATGCTTAACCGCCTGAGCCACCCAGGCACTCTGGTTGTCTGCCTTTCATTAGACCCTTAGCAAATGCTTAAGTTAGACGTCTGTGGTAAGTAGTGAATTAACATTGACCCATCTTTCATTTGTGTCCTAAAACTCTGCAGTAAAAAGCCCCGTCACTCTTCTGGGAATAAATATTTTAAGAATTTAAGGTGCAGAGCAGCTAAATGACTTGTTCCAAGTCCGTCAGAATCAGAGGGGGAATGGCTCTTAATCCTCTGAACAGTGGGAAGGGGGCTGTGCTGGAGGTCAGAAGACTCTCTTCATGTCATGGTCCCAGGCAAGTCTGCTGACTGTCAACCTGGGTTTCTTTGTTCTGCTTTGTCTGACTCGCGAATCATGAACGCAAGAGTGCCTCAGCTATGACTGGCCCTATGTAACTGAAGACCTCATGATTTACTCTTCTGATTGCTCCAGTAATTTTGTCTTGATCTCTTCTGGTTTTGACCTACTACCACAATTTATTTGAGACCAAATTATGAACAACTGGAGTCTAGCATAAAAACGTGTGACTACTTGTGGGGATGAGCGCTGTTATATGGAAACCAACTTGACAATAAACTATTTAAAAAATAAATAAATAAATAAATAAAATGGGCTTTAAGAACATTAAAAAATCCTCTTTCTGCCACACTACTATTACTTGTTTGTTGTTTCCCTAAATAAGAAATAAGGAATATTTGGGAGCCCTTGTGTGGGGGTTTGTAGTGACTTGTAATTTTTCTGTGATTTTTCTTGCCCTTCTGATCTCAGGTACCCTTGTGCATCGATTCCTCCAATTTTGCTGTGATTGAAGCCGGGTTGAAATGCTGCCAAGGGAAGTGCATTGTCAACAGCATCAGTCTGAAGGAGGGCGAGGGTGACTTCCTGGAGAAGGCTAGAAAGATTAAGAAGTTTGGAGCTGCAGTGGTGGTCATGGCGTTTGACGAAGAAGGGCAGGTGAGTGAGTTCTTTTGACTGAGCTCCATCACCTTACATGGGCTAGACAGGGCAGTGGAAGAGAGCAGAAACCAGAACACTGTAAATACCACGTGTGCACACGGAGATGCACATGCGTGCATGTGTACAGATACTCGTCACTATAAGCACGAACATTTGACATACTATAAAGTCTTCCTATCAGCTGAGAAAGGTGTTACTCAGTGAATGCTATTAGAACACCTGGAAGAAGCTGAAGTAGAACCCTGTTTCCCACCGTATCCTAAAATACAGCCTACGTCATTTAATAATCCAAACGGAATCAACAAAATTCTGAAGAGTATATGGGCAAATACTCATCTAAATGTGGGAAGCCGAAGGAAAATTAACAGAGCTATCCACCTGAAAATGTTTAACTTTCTGGGGTGAAAGATGAGTTACCCTCTGCAACGTGAGTAGTAGCATTGGGTTAGCATCCCCAGCACACAGCGTGTCTGTAAATTAGAAAATAAAACCCCCAAATCAGGCCAAAAGAAGTCTAGACAAAGGGAATGAATAAGCAGTTTATGGAAAAAGAAAAGCAAATAGCCAATAAAACTAGAAGATACTATACTTTGTAAGGATTAAGGAAATGAAAAATGAAGCATTAATGGGATATTTATTCCTTTCATCAAAGAGAGAAAAGTAAAGATTGACAAATGACTCCCCTTGTCATGTCCCTGGCACGGCTTTGGGGACGGTGGGGGGAGGCAGTGGGAAGCTTCAAATGTAACATTCAGCCGAGTGAAGGGTGTGCAGTGATTACGTAGCACTGGTGCCTTATACCTCGCGTGACTCTTATAACCATTTTTGTGTCTATTCAGTATTTTTTAAAAACAATGAAAAAGAATTCCGTCCCTCATGATTCAGCTCCCCCCACTCCCCTCACCGGCCCCAGGAATCTCGTAATAGGTCAATATGTAAAGGTATACATTCACACTCCTCATAGTGCTGTGGTAGCAGAAATTGGCAAATCGTCTGCCAGTCTGTGAATAGGGGTGCGACGCAGATCATTGTGTACCAGCTAACCAGGATGAGCTGTGGAACCATGTCTGCAATATATCAAAAAATGGGGGGAAAAGACAACGTGATCATGGTTTTATTTAATAGAACAAGATGTATATGGATAGATGTGTGTCTGTGTAAGCAGAGAGAAAAAATTGCCAATTAACTGGAGGGCAGGGACAGTTTCAGACCAGGACATACAGACTTCTTATTTTATATGATTGACAAGTAGTGGAATTATATGTTGAATTATATGTCCTTTTTCTTCCCTTTCTCTGCTTTTTGTAATTTTAGAGTAAAACTGTTTTTTAACTGAAGTGTTATTGTTTCTATACCAAAAGAATGTTTCCATTAGGAGAAAAGTTCAAATTATCTAGAAGAGTGCAAAAGAGAGGATTTTGATATTGGACATGTATTGAATCTTGACTCTTAACCAAGCAGGCACACTACACACGTTAAATCAGCTTTTTGCCCCAACATAGAAGTGTTGGGTACATTTTCTTACTATTTTCAAATTCTACGTGAGAAAACCAAAGCGCTTGAGTCCCTGTTGTCACACAGGTGACTGGTGCTAGGATTTGAGCCTGGATCTGGTGTTATTCATCGGCGTCTTTGCTAAATGGTTGGGTGAAAGAAGCCAGGGTAAGGCGATCCGGGGAAGAGTTGGCTGTTTTAGAAAAAGTGGCCTCATATAGCCCTTCTGAGAGGAAACGCCGAAACCTGAACAAAATGAGAAAGCCATGGGGCCATTTAGGAAAAGAGGAAAGGAGTTCTCACGAATTAAAAATGTTATATAAGCAAGTTTACACCTGCCATTCTGGAACCTTTCCCTGACTTGGCAGAATATTGGCACTTTCCTGTCTTGGTAAATACAAGTTTTAACTCTGTTTCTGATGGTTGCGTTAGATTCTAGTATTGTGTGTTTTCCTTAGGCTGATATTGAATGACGTTGCAGTTTCTAATTTTTTGGTGTAAGGAACATGGCCTTTGAATTCCCAAATTCATTCAGCTGTTTCCCTGGGGGAGCAGTTGTTCTCCGACGTGTGCGTGCATAACCTTTGGACACGGACCGTTAAGCCACCCTTCTGCAAAGTTGCTATCCAGCTCTCTTCCCCTGCCGGTCAGTGTGGTGGGGCCTTCTGACATTATTCCTGTCTCGAAGATGTCTATGTAGGTGGTTATAGAAACGACTACCTCTGTGTGGTTTTCCTAAAACCAGCCCCCTAGCAGCAACCGTGTCAACTTTTTTTATCTGATACTCAGAGCAATTCCCTCCTTATCTTCAAATCCCAGGTTTAGCTATTATGTATTGCCTCTCTGTAGTGGGGACGGGTTTGGCGTTTTTACTGTCCTCTGTACCCCCACTTTCCACATCTTCATTTGTATCCCCCCATCCTCCCAGTACGCTTAATTTTAGCTGTGACTATTTTCGGTGCTTGCATCGCTAAGCAGCATACAAGCCCAGACATGTGGTTGTACGCACAGTTCCTTTTCCTCTCCTGCACCCTGTTTGCTTTCCATGAAATCAGTACTTACCGTCTGCTTTGTTTCTCATACATTTTATTTTCAGAATACTGTCTAGTTGTGTAAATTTCCAGTATCCAGTGTATCCAAACACAGTGAGGAGATGATCACTTAAATCTCTCTCTGGGTGTTCTGACATAATCTGGGAAGGTCATAAGCTGACAGCTGGCCCTGTGAGGTGTCCCTCTCTGTCCTCCTAGGGATTCCTCTCGCCCCTTGCTTAGGTTTTTAGATCTTGTAATTGCCTCATTCTTGGTTTGAACTCTCCTGTGGTGGAGTGCATCCTCCTTCAGCTTCCTAAGAAAGAAAACATGGCAGTAAGTTTTTTTTAAACCTTACATGTCTGAAAATGGCTATATTCTAGTTTTACACTTAATTGACAGTTGGATGGAAATATAGGATCCAGGCATGAAATTCGTTTCCCTTTGCTTTGAAAGCATGGTTTTCTAGTTTCCACTGGTGCTTTTCTAACCCTTGGTCTTTTTTGTGAAACCTACTTGTTTTCCCACCTTCTAGATGCTTCTTGGGTCTGCTTTGTCCATGGTGTTCTGAAATCTCTTGACAATGATCCATCTGTTACGTGGGGTGCTCAGTGGTCTCTTTCATTTGGGAAACTTGGGGTCACAGTTGCAAATTGTCTTGAATGGTTTTATCTTCTCTTTTGGCACATGTGGTATTCAGATATTGCATGTTTTGGAAAGATTGCCTAATTTTCTTTTCTTTCCTGTTTTGCTCTGCTCAGTATGAGATTTCTACATCTGTGTTTATGATCCAGCCTCTCTATTGAGTCTTATTTCTAGGAGCTCCTTTTCTGTTATCTAAGTGTTCTTTAAAAAAATGGGTATAGAAATCTGTTATTAGTTGATGGAGGCAGATACTAGCTTTGATTCTTGCAAATGCGTTTTGAGCCCCTAGTGTGTACCAGGCCCTGGGAAGATAGCAGGGAATAAAACCTAGTCCTTCTCCTTGAGCGATGTATATTTTTAGGGCGCAGAGAGAGTAAGAAATAAAAACACACATCACACATGCTGTCCAGCATAAACATGTTGGATACACAGTACTTGGGAGTAATTTATACATAGATGGGATTCAAAGCAGGGAGACTGTGTCTCCAAAGGAATGACTGTAGAGCAGAGGTCCTAGGACCAAGTGCATCTTGGAGCTGCAGTGCTCGGGGCTGGGGAGTGGAGGGGACCCCATGGGAAGAGTTTGAGGAGGAGCAGCTTGTTTTATAGGAGAGGAAACAGAAGACAGGGTTCACTGGGAAGCCAAGCAAAGAACAAGCAAGAAGGGCATGAGGAGCTATTTTAAAGAGCTGTGGTTAGATCAAGTAGGATGAGACAGAGAATTTATCACTGAATTTAGAACTGGGGTAGTTGATGATCTTGCTGTACTGTTTCCAAGGAGATGAAAGCTTAATTGGAGTGGCTTCAAGAGAGAATAGGAGAGTTGGAGGCAGCAGGTGTAAACAACCTTTTTTGAAGAGTTTTGCTTTAAAGGGGAAGAAAGGAATACTGTGGAAACCACAGATGGGTAGGAGGTTAAGAAATGGTGTGTGTGTGTGTGTGTGTGTGTGTGTGTGTGTGTGAAGACGGATGATGTGACAATATGTATTTGCAAGCTGATGGGATTGATCTGGTAGAGAAGGAGGGAGAAATTAACACACTAGGGAAGGGGGGTGTTTGCTAGGTCTGTGACCTTTAAGTGGGCGGGGCTGGCAGTCAGTGTGCAGGTGGAGAGGGAGGCCATTTGCTCACACTGCTGGAGCGAAGGTGGAGTTGGAAGTGTGCGGATCCAGAGGCATGCTGGGTGTTGTGCTGAGGGGAGTCTGCAACTGCTTCTGTCTTCCACGTGAAGTAGGCAAGGTCAGCTCAGAGTGGGAATGCAGAGTCATGTGCTATGCATGGCTGTGTGCTTAGCCAGGGGTGTGAGGCAGAAACCCTCCATGGAGAAGAGGTCTCTGCCTGTACTTTTAAAAAAACATGCACACCCCTGGGCTCCACCCCTTGAGTTCCTGACTCATGTGGTCTGGGGTGAGACCTGGCTTTAGTAATTTTTTTTAACTTTAAATTCCAGTAGAGTTAACATACAGTGTTGCATTAGTTTTAGGTGTATGATGTAGTGATTCAACAATTCTGTACATCACCCTGTGCACCTCACATCAAATGCCCTCCTTAATCCCCATCACCTATTTCACCCATCTCCCCACCCACCTTCCTTCTGGTAACCATCAGTGTGTTCTCTGTAGTTAATAAGAGTCTGCTTCTTGATTTCCCGCTCCCTCTCTTGTCCTTGGCTTATTTGTTTTGTGGCTTAAATCTGGCTTCAGGAATTTTGAAGCCTTAGAAGTGATGTATACTGTGATTGAAAACCAGTAGCATGTATCTCAGTCCTAGGAGCAACCACCTGGGGTAGCTGTCTTCCTATTTTAGAGTGAGTCAAGGTCAAATGGCTAGGACATGCTGGAGCCAAGTTTGGATCTCTAGTCTGCCAGTTTGAAGACCGATGCATGTTTCCAGGTCCTGTGGAATCCCCATACTTTGTCTGTTTGCACTGTATAGTGTTTGATCTGGTCTGAAAATGAGCTTTCCCAGTTTAGATTTGAATGTGGCTACAAGTAAAAAGCAAGTGTAGGGAAAGAATTTTTTTGACCCGCTAGTTATGAAAGAATGCAAATTAGAGCAGTATTAAGGTAATGTTTTATCTATACTAAGCCAGTAAAAGTAAACTTAAAAAATGATCAAAGCCTGTGCTGGTACAGCAGTAGTAAACAGAAAGCCTTATTCATTCTAGAGCGTAGTATCAGCTGGGACGATCCTTTTGAAAGATGCCGTAATACCTGCCAAGAGATATAAAAATGTTCATACCCTTTGAGCTAATGATCTCATTTCTGGGAAATTATCCCAATAAAAGAATTCAGCAGCGTAAGAACACTATATACGCAAAGATTTTTCACCGGCTTTATTGAAGAAAAAAACACCTAAATGCCTAACTGGAGAGAAATTTTTAACTTAGATTACATCATTCTGTTGGGATATTATTCAGAGTATTCAAATATTAATTATGAAGATTATGGAGCCAGGGTGACAGTGCTTATAAAATGTAAATAAAAAATGTAAAACCAAAAATTATTTCTACACTGTATACATGACTACGTAAAAACTACATTTAATAAAGATCAGAAGAAAATGCTGTAAAGGAAAATAATTGTTACTATAAGATAGCAGAACTAAAGATTTCTTTTAAATACTGCTTTCCCTGTTTAAAAATAATTTTTCTATATGATTATAGACCTAGATGTTCACTGAAGAATTGTGATAAGAAATTATAAAGAGAAAAACAAAAAATTCACGTATTTGCAAAGCTCAGAAGTCAACATTATAGATATTTTGGTTATTCTAAAGACATGTCTTCTGTCAATGAATTCTCCTCGCGCTATCGGGTGTAACAGTTAAGAACCAAGATTCACTTTGCTTGGATGACACGGTTGCTTCTAAGGAGAAAGCCATTCTCTTAAACATTTGTTTTTGAGAGAGAGAAAAGGGGCAGACAGGGCAGAGAGGGAGGGGCAGAGAGAGGGGGAGACAGAATCCCAAGCAGGCTCTGCACCATCAGCGCAGAGCCTGATGTGGGGCTCAAACCCCCATGACATCATGACCTGAGCTGAAATCAAGAGTTGATGCTTAACCGACTGAGCCCCCAGGTGCCCTGAAAGCCCCTCTCTTAAATGGAAAACCACCATTGGAACTGAACAGAGTGGGGAACTCACACCTGCTTTTGCTGCAGTATCTGGCTGCCATCTTTGGTTTACGTTTGTGATTCATGTTGCCCTGAAAACCTCCAGGTCAAGGCCGGGTGTGGCTGAGGGGCCTCTGGGTCTGATACTTCTGGAGTAAAAGGCAAATAAGGAAGAGTTTCTGTGTCTTTTGTTGATGTTAGTAGTTTTGACCACCTATTATTTTAATTCTAACAAAATATCGAACACCTCTATCATTGAAATTTCTATGGGAAAATAACTGTATTACTCCAAGGTTCAATTTTCCTTTTCTAATTGAAATGGTTATTTTGATAGGATTATTTTTGATAATGTGAGGTTTCTTAGACTTAAAATTAATACCTAAAAGGATGGGTATATATCACTTTTGTTTGTGTGTATGCAAACTATTTAAAATGATCAGTATCTGGGGCGCCTGGGTGGCTTAGTCGGTTAAGCATCCGACTTTCGCTTAGGTCATGATCTCACAGTTCGTGGGTTCAAGCCCCATGTCAGGCTCTATGCTGACAGCCAGCTCAGAGCCTGGAGCCTGTTTCCAATTCTGTGTCTCCCTCTCTCTCTGACCCTCCTCTGCTCACGCTGTCTCTCTCTCTCCTAGAAATAAATAAAACATTAAAAAAATTTTTTTAAAAAAGGATCAGTATCCTATAAATGTATCCATTATATTCACATTTTCCTGTGTTAAATGATTTGAAAATAATTTTCCAAAAAAGTTGTGGAGAAATAAAACCCCATTGGGAAATTGATTAAAATTTAACCCTAACCTAGAAAATAATGGTAACTTAGCAATATTCAGAGTTGTCATATATTAATCAGGTTTTATAGTTTTTCTTAAATAGAGAATCACAGGAACATTCCTAGGTGTTTTGTGTTATTTTGTTGTTGTGATTGACTTATTTTTCCTTTCATAAATATTTCTTAGGTGATGATCTTTTAGATTTTTATTTTACGACAGCCTCTCTATTGAATTTAGATAAATTGATACCATTTTTCAGATGAATGTCTTTTATTTTCCAGGAAACTATGCACCATGGTATCATAAATGGTTCTAGGAAACAGAAATAATTGTTCTTAGTTTTCCCTTTATTTTTACCTTGCTGAAGGTAGTTGACCCACACCTAGGAGATGATTCTCACGTTTGCTCCTCTGATCTCTCCGATCTTTGTTAACATCCGACATGTGTTTCCGCATTTCAGAGCCTCCTCTTCAGTGGCTGTGGAGCGGTCACCACTGTCCAGTTAAGCTTCTGTGATTGGATATTTCTATTTCTGGGCCTTTCCTTCTCAGGTGGTTGATGGATCTGAAGTTCTTTGCAAGAAAGAGACTTTTCCGGGTTGCTTTCGGAGGCGGGAGTTCATGACAGGGATGTGAGGAACAGAAGGCCTGCACGCCTGGACGTTCCTTACTTCCCAGGAGTAACAGCACAGCATCCAGCAGGCGTGCCTCCTCAGCTCGGGCTCCCAGCTTCCCAGCGCGTGCCTGGCTTTCCTCTTTGTGAAGGTGGAGGTTTGAGTGGGGTCACCTACCCCCTGTTAGGATATGCAGTGCTTCAGCTGGGCCTTAGTGTGGACCTTGCAGCATAGGGTTTTCCAGCATGTGGCCTCCATCTGTGGTTTCTGGAGGAAAAGCACGGGCAGGCATTTTGGATCATGATGATGACCACACAAAATGAATCTGGTCTCTGGTTTCCTCATCTGCTGTGTCCTCAGGGGTCACAGCTGAGACCCTGTCCTCCTCCTTGGTGTTGACATACCGTTGAGATTGCCTCTGGGTCTCGTTTCCCTGTCTCCCATCTCGTCCATTTCCTCCTCGAAGTCTGAGTCCCTGGCATGCACATTCTCTGCCTTGAGCGTGAGCTGTGCTGGGGCACAGCCTCCCTTCCTTCAGGGGAGGAGTGAACCAGGGGGGCGCTCCAGGTTGGCCTCGCATTTCCAGCGACCCCAGCTCACTCCTCCACCGTGGGCAGGGTCTCCACTGTCCTCACCCCCGCCCTTCACGTCTGCCCTTATGATGCTGGGTTTCCTAACACCTGCCTATGTCTACACATTTGCCACCATAAGAATCCACTTGGAAGGTTTCTGAACGCAGCCCACGTCCTCTGTGGTTTGGAAAGCCAGAGTGTTTTTCCTTATAAACTTCCTTTCTTCACATTTCTTCCTTCTCACTTGTCAGTGCCCTGCTGATGGTGACACCGATGTCGCTGTCACTTCTGGTTTGGATTTCATAGCAGCGGGATGGGCCTCCTGCTCATTCTTAACTAAAGCTTCTGCCTACTGACTGCTGTCCAGCTTTCTGCAGCTCAAGAGTAAACTGAGTAAATGGCCAGACCATACAAGGCATTTATTCCTTCCTTCTTGACCCTAGGATGTGTGGACTCATCCCTGAGTTTTTCTCATAGCTTGACCTGAGCAGGTGCCGCCTCACCGATCCAGGACCCCAGCCTGGCTGTACAGGAGAACCACAAGGGGCTCCTAAAGATATGTTGCTTAGGTCTCTTCTCAAGGTCCTGATCTAACCAGTCTAGGGGGAGGTGCAGGTGTGAGAAAACAAACAAGGAGTCCTCCAGGTGATGGTGCACAACCAGAGGGCAGAGCCCCTGTGAACAGAGAGAGGCTCACATTCCGTTCTTTCCCTGAACGTCTCTTCTGGATCCATGAGGTCCTGCCGCACGACTGCGGCTTGCCAGCGTGCTCATCTCTTTACCCGGGCTGAGAAACGGCAGAGAAAATCCTGGTGAACCTAACCTGATACGGCCTGCTCCTGACAAAGTTCTGCACACCGGGACTCTGTTCGTTCTGAGATTCATTTGTTTATTCGACGGCCAGGAGTTGAGTGTCTGTTAATGTGACGGCACTATTCCAGGTGCTACAGGAGCAGTTTGACAAGGATGTATCCTTACAGGGCTGAGAATGGGTAATTCTGTTCTTGTCCAAAAAACAAATTCCCATCCTGTGAGGACCCTCCTGCTTGTCCTGGTTGCAACGCTGCCTTCTGGCGCATGGCTGGGCTTCCCTGCTGGCCTGCGCATAACCCCCTCAGCCTGCCACACTCGGCCATGTGTCATTCATGGCTCATAGAAATGAGCATTGACCTACCCACCAAACTAGGCTGTAAGAGACACTGGCCATGCTGGTAGCCCCAGATGCCTGTGCCATCTCTCTCCTAGGAAGCTTGGCTGGGCCATGAACTAGAAGCTAGAACCCTTATTTGGCTCACTGGTGAAGGGTGAACCAAAGTCCAAAATTAAAGGCAGTAAGGGTGGCCTGCTCCTGACTACTTTCTCTTGGTCCCACATCTTGACCTTAACCTTGTCACTCTAACTGAAGGAGTAAGTAAGTTGTTGAGGAAATCCAATTAAGGAAGAAGAGAGTTTGCAACCTTCCCTAAAGCCTGGAGTGGTGGAGCCACAGAGCCCACTTGTGTCTCCCTTTCCCTTGGTCCTGCGGAATCATGGGGGCACTGCCCCAGCCGAGGTGAAACTTAACCCCACCACTGCAGGAAGCAGGGAGAGATTGGAGACCACAGGGAACAGTTGAAGAATACCAGAGTAGTTAAGCTATTGAAAGCCTAGAGTGAGTTCTTTGTGTCATTCCCTGACCATGCTTTTTCTGGAGGGTGGGGGCTCCCTAAATACTCTCATCTATGTGCTGACCTGGAGAGCTCACTCTCTGGAGGTCAGGATGTATATGATCAAGACCTGATTCTTCAACACGCTTGGTGTCCACATCTAGCCAAGGGTGTCCTCCCTCAAAGTAGCTTGTAAACTCAACATGTAGTTCAGTGGTGTTGGCCATTTTTCAGCAACATTTTGTACATGCGTTCAAAATTGTGTGTGGCTTATATTTTTAGGATATCATGATAGCAAGTGTTTAGTATTTTTTCAGAGAAGGTTTGATTTTTTTATACAAGAAATCACTAAGGGGGCACCTTGGTGGCTCGGTTGAGCGTCCGACTCTTGGTTTTGGCTCAGGTCACGATCTCACTATTTGTGGGTTTGAGCCCTGCCTTGGGCTCTGTGCTGAAAGTGTGGAGTCTTCTTGGGATTCTTTCCCTCTCTCTGCCCCTTCCCCGCTCTGTCTCTCAAAAATAAACAAATATTTTAATAAACATTAAAAATCACTCAATGTAATTTGTTCAATAAGCCCTGTGTCGAGGTTGTAAATTTGGTCTGAAGATAGTCAGTCTCCATCACAAAGTTGAGAAAGGCTTTGAGTAAAAGCAGTGTTGATTCAGTAAACAGCACTGAGCACTTCAGGCACAATTCTAGGCACAGCAAGGGAATACAGCAAGGCTGGCATTCTGGCTCACCGAGAATAATAAATAACAGATAAAAACAGTCAGTTGCCAAATAAATACAATTTCTAGAAAGAGGTGTCATGAAGGAGATGGGGGAAACAGGTGGGGTGGCGGAGGGGCTGGTAAGGAAGGCCTAACTGGAAAGAGCCATCTGGGCAGGGATGTATATGATATGAAGCACACGGCCATGTCCCCATGTGTCCCTGGCAGCGAATAAAGCAGTGAATTTTGCTCTAACGTAGGAGAAGCTTGGTGGGTGTCTGGACCTTCAGAGGAGCAGGGGGAAGAGGAGTAGATGAGGGACAGACGGTGGGAAATAAAACCAGAGAGGTGGGCCCCGGCTATCAGGGTTGCGGGGCAGCAGCCGGGAGTTTTGAGCCTTGCTGGAGTCTGTTTCTTGCTTTCTAGTGTCACTGTTCTGAAGAGTAATATGGATTTTATTTACATTTATGACTTAAGGCACATGTTAATTAGCCAGTATGTGGGGGGTTGAGAAGAAGGTGGGAACCCTTGGATCTTTGTGAAATATTGGAGCGGGAAGATGCAAGAAACCTTTGATAGTGTTGCCTGGGTGATGAGTTAAGGTACTGCAGGCAGATCAAGACAGGAGGAACGCTGACCTGTTAACTTGTTCCTCAGGAGCATTTGAGTTTTTACCACGTGTGTGTATTTTTTAAGAAGTTTATTTATTAATATACCGTGTGTGTGTGTGTGTGTGTGTGTGTAAGATTTGATTTTCACAGATGCAGTGTAGCTATTGTGCTGACAACAATCTGAAAAGCCAAAGCGTTGGTACTCAAGTGCCTTCGACAAGTGAAATGTGTTTCTGTTTTCATAGATAACACTTCCTTTTTCTATCTCAAATTCCGCCTTTTCCTCCTTTCCCCAGGCGACAGAAACGGAGGCCAAAATCAGAGTGTGCATTCGGGCCTACCATCTACTTGTGAAAAAACTGGGCTTTAATCCAAATGACATCATCTTTGACCCTAATATCCTCACCATTGGTACTGGGATGGAAGAACATAACTTATACGCTGTTAATTTTATCCATGCAACAAAAATCATTAAAGTAAGTATGGATGTTTTTTCTACCCACGATATCACTCACATTTACCGCACGGCTCCAGTGAATGGTTTGAGCTACATTTCTTTTTATAGGCTGGGAATGTTGACATTTTACTCTTAGGTAGTAAATTGGTTTTCAGAAATGTAGGGGCCTTTATTATTTTTCATGTAAGTGTTTTACACTGTGGAGTATACATACCTACTGGAGAAGATATATAAACAGTACAGAGTGTAAGAAATAAATGTGAAGCACATAGTAGCTTTCACTTAGAGCTTGAAATAGAACATGCCTAGGACTCCCATGGTGCTCCCTTTTGGATTATGCTCTCATTCTGAATTTTATGATGTAACCATCATCCTGCACTTTATGATACCACTTTGTTGCTTTTCTTTAGAATTTTATCACTTAAGTACAGTCTGAATGGATTTTGTATTTGCAAATTTACCTACTTGCTAAAATTTATTCATGACCCCAGAATTAGTACTCACGGTACTTTTGCAGTCATTTGCGGACATCCCCAGGTGCAGAGAGGTGAAAAATTCAAGTGCCCCCCCAACCCCCCGCATGTTCCCAGACAAGGTCAACAAGGTCACGCTCTGCTACTTTTTTCAGCTCTCATGCTGCAAACAAGTGTCCATTTCATGGTCCATATTTAAGTGCCATGTTTTTCACATTTTTGAGCATTTTCTTGGTCATTCATTTCCCTATTTCAAAGC
This sequence comes from Proteles cristata cristata, assembly GCA_017311185.1. Lineage (NCBI taxonomy): Eukaryota > Metazoa > Chordata > Mammalia > Carnivora > Hyaenidae > Proteles > Proteles cristata. Next base: position 50,239 of record JAESUZ010001281.1, on the reverse strand, counting down.
CTCCCAAGTACAGTGCCACAGTGCCGTCTAATGTTCCTGAGTGTGGGAAGGCTATGACGTGCCTTACAGAGAAAATACTCGACTTAGATAAGCTTTGTTTAGATGTGAGTTATAGTGTTGTTGGCCGTGAGCTGATCTGTGGTGTACGCTAAATAAGATGTCTTTACCCAGAAAGACAGAAAGCAAGTTTATATATTGACGAGTAGATGACAGTTGTGTGACCAGAGGCTCACGGGAATAGAGCTCTACTTTTCCCTAGGGGCAGTGGCTCCCGTATTCCCCGATTCATTGTTCACAGCACCTTTATGGAGCAAAACAACTGCAAATAATTGACTGTATACACAGTGCTTTGCCTACTTTTGAGCTTAATATAAATAGGATCTTCGGGTCTCTGGGTGGCTCAGTTAGTTAAGCGTCCGACTCTTGATTTCAGCTCAGGTCATGATCTCCTAGTTTGTGGGACAGAACCTCACATTAGGCTCTGTGCTGACAGCAAGGAGCCTGCTTGGGATTTTCTCTTTTCCTCTCTTTTTCTCCTGCTCGTGCACATGCTATCTCTCAAAAAATAAATAAACTTTAAGTAGAGTCTTAAGATTTTTATGCCTCTGTTACCCAAACTTACTTAAAAGATTCATCTATGTTGTTGTAGTTATACTTTGTTCGTTTTTAGTAATGTGTAATACCTTATCGTGTAACTGTTCCATAAGCAACTGTTCGCTGTTCATAGACATTTGGCTTGTTTCCAGTTTTGGGACCACATAAGGGCTACCGTGAACATTCTTATATGTGTAACTTGGGTGCATGTGCATGGGTCTCTTTAGCACATACACCCACAAGTGGGGTGGCTGGGTCACAGCAGTAGATAAGGCAAGCGGTCTCCCTAAGTGCTTGAGCTGGTCTGTACTTTGACTCAACATAGGTAGGAGTTCCTGTTGTTCCACATGCGTGCGCCTGCTCGATATTGTCACTGGGTATGCTGGGAACCTCAGTTTCACTTTATCCTGTTATAGTGAGCCAAGTTTATGGTGAACTAGGGAGTTGGTTCATTTAGGCTACAGAAGCCTTCATGCGAATGACAAACTGCTCTCTGTCTCTCTCTGTGTTTTATGTCCCTGTTTCTTTCTTTTTTCTGTTATTTTTTTGGCAAGTATTTTCTGGCACAGTCTCTATGTACTGTGGCCCCATCAGGCTCCCTGCAGAGGTGAAGCAGATAAAGCAGAATCTTTTACTTTCCTTTAGGGGATTAGAGTGTAGTAGGAAATATGGTCTATGAAACAGAGCTTCTTCAGTGTCATGGTAGGGCAAGGTTTAGTCTATGTTTAGCTCCAAGAAGCCCTGAATTACTTTCAACTTCATACGTGTTTTACTTTCTGCTCTTATATACATATAGCTTAAGGGATGTGATTGCTACTTTTGGCAAAATAGGGAAATCTTTTCACATTTTAAACTTTTTGCTAGGAAAAATTACCTGGAGCCAGAGTAAGTGGAGGTCTTTCCAACTTGTCCTTCTCCTTCCGTGGAATGGAAGCCATTCGAGAGGCCATGCATGGGGTGTTCCTTTACCATGCAATCAAGGTACAGTACAGCACCCGTTTGCACTTGGAACCAGCTTTTACTCAGGGCAGGGATTTGCAGATGTGGGGACGGACTGCCAGCTCCTGGGAATAATGTTTTATCCGTGCTTTAGACATCGTTTGTGGCTGCTTTCGTGGTACAGTTGCAGAACTGAGCAGTCGTGACAGAGACCGTGGCCTAAAATATTTTCTATAGAAAGCGTTTGCTGACCTCTGACTTAGAGTATCCTTGGAAACTCATTTTTTTTTTTCTTTGTATTGCCCTTAGTTTGGTATGGACATGGGGATAGTGAATGCTGGAAGCCTCCCCGTCTATGATGACATCCATAAGGAACTTCTCCAGCTCTGTGAAGATCTCATCTGGAATAAAGACCCTGAGGCCACTGAGAAGCTCTTACGCTATGCACAGGTAGAGAGAAAAGTGTTCTGACGGATGGCTTTTCCTGCCTTTGAACTTGTCACTGGCAGTTATTAGACCTTCATCATAGAATAGAAGCAAGTATCTAGTCCTGGTTCTGGGTCACTGAATTTCTACAGAGAGTTCCAGAGAAGGTGTTTTAGTGAAGGGTAAGGAAATAGTAGAAGGCCATACGTAGGCTGCCTCAGTGTTCTGAATTTAGGCTTTTTTACATTCATTTTAAAATGTAAAATTCAGGATATCTGGATGGCTCAGTCAGTTGAGCGTCCAGCTCTTTCTGCTCAGGTCATGATCCCAGGGTCGTGGGATCGAGCCCTGTGTCAGGCTCTGCACTCAGTGTGGATTGTGCTTGAGATTCTCTCTCTCTCTTTTTCTCTCCCTCTTCCCCTCTGCCTCTCTTCCCCATTTGTGCTCTCTCAAAAAAATATTTTTAAAAATTTTTTTAAAAATTAAAAACATATTTGTAAAAAAAAAAAAAACAAACCCTATAAGGTAAAGTTAATTTTTTCTCATACTGAAGTAACATATGTTAATTCCAGAAAACTTAAAAAATACAGATAAACAAAAGAAGAAAGTAAAAATCACTCAGAATCCTACATCCGAAGTTAACCACTGTTGACATTTTGTTATAACCTTCTAGTCATGGTTTTGGGATTATTTTCAAAATGATTATGAACTCACTGATGTGTACACACACTCACTCACTCATACACATTTTTACCAAAACAGGCCTCTCTTCTAGGTGCTTTTTGGTAACCTGTTTGTTCAGCAGTGTAGTGGGAACATATTTCCATTTTAGGAGATGTTTTTCTTCCTCATAATTTAAATTAGCTATTTTGAATTTTCTTGTGCGGCTGTGTTATTGCTGGGTTCCTGTTGTGCCGTGTTTACATCTGGGTGCCTGTCGATACTAGGGTCCGGTCCATCTGTGGCAGGGTCTTGCACTTCAGGGCTTGCGGTCCCTTCCCCTCTGGTATATAGGCATGAGAATAATGATAGTGAATCTGAAAATCGGTTTCTGTTTCCCCTTACTATGTGTCGGGCAGTCCTGGGTACGCTAGGCATGTGTCTTGGGTGTCGCTTCCTGCAATTCTGTCTAAGGAAGATGAGATCTTTACCTAAAAAAACCTTTCATTTATTTCCGAAAGTGAAGGCAAAGGAGGAGGTTGTTTTCACAAAGCGTGTTAGGAAGGTAGTAGAATCCTCTCGTGCATATTGTCTCCCTCGTTAATGTTTTCCACGTTGAAGTCTGAATTTCACTCTGGCAGAGATGCTCACTTTTCCTCTTGTATTGGAGAGTGAGGACTAAAGAGCTCCGGAGGAAGGCTAGGAAGGTTCAGGATTCACTGCCTCCTTGACTGATCAGCTTTACAGGTGACAAGATATAAGTTTCTGAAATTGCCTTAGGCTCAGCGGAGCTGAAGGGGTTCAGACTCTGTGCCAGTGAACACATGCTCCTCCTCCCCGTTCCTTAAAAACAGTTCTGATTTCTCTCGTGGTCCAGGGACAGGCTGTCTCTGGCCTTGATTATTGCAAATATAATCAAGTCCTGCTTCTCAGCTCATTGCATAACAAATTGTCTCTAGATCCCCTTCACTCCCAGGACTGTTTCTGCTTATCTAGACAGAGTGCTTAGCCCTTTAACAGTCTTCAGACATCAAGACCTGAGTGTGGAACACTATCCAGTTTTCTTCTTAGCCTGTCTCCCACCAACTGGGAGGACCCGTCATTAGTAACTTGGGGTTCCGGTGAAGCCAAAAGGGCATCTGAGCTTCTATAACCATGACGTTACACCAGAGCGTTCTTAACCCACACAGTGATGTGCTGTTTTGGTTTTTCCTCCACTGCCCAGATGAGCCAGCCCTTTCACATAGGAAAGGTGGGACTCCTTATTTGTAAGACTGTCCTCAGTTAAGATTTTGTTGACTTCGTAGTTGATGTCAGTTATACTTTTCTGTGTAAAACCTTTGCTTACAAGGTTTTGTTTCTGTGTATCGTGCTGAGCTGTGAAGAGGTTTTGCCCCTGGGGCACAGCCAATCTGAGGGAGCTCTTAATAGCAATTGCAAGAGCTTAACAATCCATCATATTAGAAATTTCCTCCCTCTTAATGTAGCCACAAGGACTTATTACAAGCCATTGACCCCTCTGTCAAGTAGGCTGTCTACCTTCAAGGTGACTTCTGTTACCATTAAGGGAATTAATAACCAAAACAGGTATTCTTTAATAAGTCCCAGGGGTTGCCAGCTCTGTAGCAATTTCTCAGGATGTACAAATGCAAATGGAGCATGAGAAGCCGTGATATTAAGAGGCAAGTAAAGGTGGAAGATTTTTTTTCTTTATAAGAGAAAGATCATCTCTTTTCATTATTAAATGATGCAGCCTGCACCCAAGTCCTGTGTGATACATTGTTGAACAGGTGGAAAGCGTCTTCTCTCTGATCTTGCTAAACTCTCCAATCCCACTTTGAGGGGGTTGATGGGTTTATTGAAAAATAATCCTTTTAATTGGGTGCAGACTGACTGACATTATTTTTGGTAATGAAAATTCTAGATATCATGCTATCATATGATCTTTGCAGAATTTCCTTACCAAGCAGTACCCTAATAGAAGGTCATGGCCCCTTTGGACTGGAAGGGATCTCTGTTCTGAACACAGTCGTTCCTGAATGACCTTGGATTGTGAGACTATCATTGATACTTTTCTGGGGGAAAAAGTTATTTCAGCCTTTATCTAGCCTTCATCTTCCTCATTGCCATTGGAGGTGGCCTCCGTTTTGTCTTCCTCTTGAGCGGTTTACTCCCCTTGATTCTAGAAATGAGGCACTGATCACTACAGGGACCCTGTGATGCAGAAGCTCCTCTAGAGGAGCAGCCAGATGGACACGACAGCTGACTGGTCACTCTGCTTGGTAGCTTTGTGTGTGCCGAACTTCCACAGCATGTCTGGTGTGCGTCCCACCTGTGAGGCATTCTGTGTTTCCATTGTGGTGAGTGTCCTGTTGAGTAACTAGTTGGAAAGCAAGGTGAACATCACACGTCATGTCATGCTTCTGAAATAGCCGCTCTTCATTGGTACCTCTCGCCTGAAGCACTGATTTGCTGCAGCACGTCCGTCAGGTCGGTAGTTTCCATTCCCTGCAGCCCTCACACTTTGGTGAAATCTTCATTGGCCTTCACCGTGTCCTCACTGGCTGCTGTTCGTAATCACGTTCTCTATGGACCCCTCCCCACCACGTAAGCACTGCACACTGTGGTGTTTCTGTGCACCCACCAGGTCCTTTCTCCCAGAGTGTTTGGTGCACTGCCCTGTTTTCACTCCCCCAAGTCCACCCCACTGGCAGGAATTGTCTCAGAGCAAATGGTGTGTTACATGCATCATGTGGCATCAATGTGTGCTTTAGAAGGGCCTTTTCTTTTCTCTTTTTGTATCTTTCTGCAGTGCCACACAGCTCTGGTTTTGTGGGTTTTGCCTTCCTTATGGCGGGACAGTATGACTTCGTATGTCTCTGCCACGTTTTCTGTGTGTGTCCATCCACCCGTGGACATTTAGGCTGCTTCCGTGTCTCAGCTCCCGTGACTCAGGCTGCACACTGTTCTTTTTAAGTCACCATCTTTAGTTTCTCCAGTAGGTGAGGAAACCCTTGTGCCATCGTCACTGCAGTGACACCCCAGCCCTGCAGTTCTGGGGTTCTCCCAGGTCCTTCCCCTCTGCTTACACGTGGTCCATCGCCTAGCATCCTCATGTTTGTCTCTTTCCTTCCTGTTACCAGCACTAGTCCAGGCCTTTACCTGCACTGTTAAACCTCCTCCCCCTTTTGGGCTTCTCTTAAAAATACTGCTTCCTTACTCTGCAGCTTCAGAACTTTGAATTTTGTCCTGCACCGCCACCCCATGCCCCCACCCCACAGTTGCCTGTAAGGTTAAATCTAGGCTCCATTGCATGGATTTCTGGTGCTCTGTGACTTGGCCTCTACTTTCCTGCATAAGCATTGCTACAGAAAATCTGGTTTTGCTCAGCGTTAAACCACTCAGCCAATATTTACCGAACTCTTGTTCTGTGCTGTGTACTTCACTCAGCATGGAGGACCTAACTAGTAAAAGAGCTGTGCTCTGCTGAGACACAGAGAAAGGCACAGCATGGTTGTAATCCTGCAAGGTGAGTGCAGGGTGCTGTGAGAATGCATGGTGGTGACACTGAACCCGAAGGTGTACAGCTGGTTGGGGAAAGCCTCCCAGAGTCAGGGTCGGAGGAGGCCTGGAAGCAAGAGAGGAGTTAGCTGGGCGAGGATTTGGTGTTGGCGTGCAGTGCTGGTGGTCCCAGCGGGGCTGGCCCAGACCTGTAAGAGGTGCTGAGTGAATGCGTGATGGATGAATGACTGCGAAGGCTCAGGGGCGAGAGAGATGAGGGGAGTGTGAGGAGCTGCAGTGCTTGGGCTCACTGGGCACGTACAGGGTGCAGCCACGGGAGAAAGCGGGATGGGCGCATCGCACGGCCCATAGCAGGGCCTTGGAAACAGGGCCTTGGCCTAGAAAAGGAATACATCCCAGGAGGAATAGGACACTTGCAGTGAATTTTTTCATGTCAGAGTGGTTTGTGATTTGTATTTGGGACAGGCCCCTCTGTTTCCAGTGCCAAAGTTGCACTGGGGACGGGTTGACTGTGGGCTGCAGAGACCAGCTCAGACTGTGGACGTGTGGAAGTGCGGCGGGGAGAAATTTTGAGGGCTTGGTGAGTGACCTAAAGAGAGGAAGGGATGAATATTCAAGAATGATACTTAGATTTTTGGTTTGGGTAACTGATGCCACCAGGTGAGATGGCGAAAACAGATAAGGCCATGCAGTTCACTTTTTGGACCATGGTTATTGCACTTTTTGTCCCATTGCTGAATCTGCTCATTTCTTTGAAGTGTCTCTCCCCGGGGTTTGTGGTGACAACTCAACTCCTCAAAGCTCTGGGTCTCGTTTGTGGCACATAGTTGTCTGGATCATCTCCTCACTTGGCCCCTGGCACGTGCTTGCTCTGGTGACTCCCCTTCTGCCCCCTTAGGATGTAGCGAGGTCCTGAGAGTGTGTGCCGTGTCTTGCACCCCTTGGATGTGCCTGCGTCCGGGATGCTGTCAGGCTCGGCACGTCACGGCCTCTGCACGTATTTGTGGGTAGTGATGCTCCTTGTGGAGGCCTTTGGAGGCCCAATACATGTGGGAACAGCTTTTCTTTCTGCCTGGCTATCCTTTGTTTGAACTTGCCATCTTTTAGGAAACAAAGAATGGAGCCTTACTTTGTCCTTCTAACACAAGCTGAAATTCTAAAACACCTGTCCTTGTCTCCATCCTTCCCTCAAACCTTAAATGAGATCTTAATTCATGCTGGACACTCAGCTAGGCGCCAGCAGTGTAAAAGAAGAATAAGGCATAGTTTTTTTGCTGCTACCGAACACTGAGGGCCTGTCATAACCACTCTGTGTCCTAATTTCAACTCAGACTCATGGCAAAGGAGGGAAGAAAGTTATCCAGACTGACGAGTGGAGGAATGGCCCCATTGAAGAGCGCCTCGAGTACGCCCTTGTGAAGGTGAGCTGTGGGAGCACCGGGTGAGTGTGAACAGGCGGGCTGGTGGCACCTTGTGGTGGTTGTTGGGGGGGAGATTCCAGGGACCACCTTCCCTCCCCTTTAGCACACTTGGCAGTGTCTAGAGATAGTTTTGGTTGTCACAGTAGGGGGTGAGGTGTTACTGGCATCCAGTGGCCAGAGATGCTGTAAACCTCCTCAAGTGCACAGGACGGGCCCACATGACAGAGAATTATTCAGCCCAAAATGTCCGTAGTGCCAAGGTCGAGAAAAGCTGTTCTAGGCCAAGTTGCTGTCATTTGATCAACAAGAAAGTCCTGGATCTTCTGCTGATAATTTGAATTTCAGACAACTTAGTCTTGGCTTCAGTGTCCTCATTTGTGAGTCTGGAGAACTTTCGAGTTCTCTTTTTGGCTCTCGAATTTAACTTTCAACTTTTTGAAACTTTTGAGGTTCATATGTTTCAGGTTGTGGAATCACTGAGCCACATCCAGGGGACCTTGAACTGGGGACACCTAGGATGAAGGCTTCATCAGTGAGGGCTGGATGAGTCAGGAGAGGCTTCACAAGTTTGAACTTCGCCTGAGGGTCCTGCCCATTGTCGTTCCTCCCCAGCCCAGAGCTTTGCCGTGACAGAACACGCAGATTCCACAGGAGATCTTTAGTAATATATAATCCGCTAAACCACCAGGATACACAGTGTATTTTATGATGAATTTGGACTTTACTTACTAGTATTCCTTCTTTCACTGGTGACTCACCATTGCATACTTCCATGGAGCTCTTACCTTGTATCAATAAAGCCAGCTGAGCACTAGGTTATTCCATTTAATCCTTAAAAATAACCACACGAGGCAGGTACTCTGTGACCATTTAGGAAACTGAGGCTTGATAAATTGCTTAGATTGGTGATAGGAGCTAGGATTTGAACCTACGCAATCTGATTCCAAAACCTGTACTCATAAGCTTTTCCGTGATTCATTCTTTATTGGCTGTTTGGCCTTAGGTAGGTTTTTAATGTGATTTTTATCCTTTTTTTTTTTTTTTAATAGGGTATTGAAAAACATATTATTGAGGATACTGAAGAAGCCAGGTTAAACCAGGAAAAATATCCCCGGCCTCTGAATATAATTGAAGGACCTCTCATGAATGGCATGAAAGTTGTCGGTGACCTTTTTGGAGCTGGAAAAATGTTTCTACCTCAGGTTGGCAAAAGATGGGAGTAGTTTTCACAATTGAAAGAAAAAGACTTTGTCCTTTAGTAAATAAATAGCAAGTTTGAGTAGATTTCTCAAGTTTAATTTTGACAAGAGCTCGTGGCACTGAGATCTGGTCATTCTTTCTGTAAACATACTTCCGAGTATCATCCGGAAGGTCCATCTTTGGGGTGATGTGCAGGTTGGAGGTCATCTGGAAATTCTTAGCTTTCTGACAGGGAGGGATGCCACATCTTACCCCCAACACCTATCTGCTCTTCCCCAAAGTGAAAACAAAACCCCAGCTTCACGTAAAGTTAATAGTATTAGCATTTGATTTGACCAGCCAGTGTTCATCTTTAAGGATGCTTTTAGAATAGAGATAAGCGTTAAATTTTACGTTTTGAGAAAACCAGAACTCTTATTTTGATTTATAGGAGCTACTAACCTTATCAGTCAGCAAACATATGTGGGGCCATCAGGGTTGGGGCTGCGAGCCGTACAGAACAAGGCCCTGTTTTTGTTTTGTTAATTACTCTTTCTGTATTTAACTGAATGCCCACTTTCTTTCATAACATTCACCCTTTTTCTAACAGCTTTTTTGTTGTATAATTAACATACAATGAAGTGCATGTTTGTAGAGGATACTATGTGGAAATGTTAACATGTGCACCAGCGAAACTACCACCCCTGAAGATGAGGAACGATTTGTTGTCCTATCTTCATCTCCTCCAGCCTGTGACAGCTCCTCAGTCTTTGTTTCTCATGATGTTGACTTTTAACTTTGCATTTTGGAGATGACGTTAGACATGTAGACAAACTGCAAATGTAGTTTGAAAAACACCTTGTATATCCCTTCCCCAGCTTCCTCCCCAAATGTTAACATTTTTCCTTGACTCTAGTGCAGTTAACATTGGTGTTATGCCATTAAATAAAGACCTTACTCAGATTTAACCAGGTTTTTTAAAATGTTTATTTATTTTTGAGAGAGAGAGAGGCAGAGCACAGACGGGAACAGGGCAGAGAGAGAGGGAGACACAGAATCTGAAGCAGGCTCCAGGCTCTGAGCTGTCAGCATAGAGCCCGACCTGGGGCCCAAACTCATGAACTGCGAGATCGTGATCTGAGCCGAAGTCAGACGCTTAACTGAGCCACCCAGGCACCCCAGGTGTCACCAGTTTTCCCACTATTGTTTTCTTTTTATTCCAGAATCCCACATTGCTTTTATCCTGGCTTCTCTAACAGCTCCTCAGTCTTCCTTTGTGACCTTGACTTTTGAAGAGTGTAGCTCAGTTTTTTTGTAGACTGCCCCTCAGTGTGGGTTTGTCTCATGTTTGCTCATTTTTGGCAAGCATAAGAGTGATGCTGTGCCCTTCTCAGCGGCTCATATCAGGAGGCCAGGAATGTTGCTATGTCTCATGACTGGTTATATTAACCTTGATCATTTGGCTAATGGTGTCTGCTGGGTTTCTGCACTGAGAATTTACTTGGAGACCCTGCATGGTATTCCCACCCTTGAATTTTAGCATATGTTGATGAATTTTGTAAAAGGCCCCTTTCTTCTTTAAGCATAAGCCTTTAATTGTAAGTAAATTGTAGTGCTGGGGATCGAGGTGAGAAGGCTGAGAAGGGGCTCTGGTGGAAATGGGTGCACAGAACTTTTAGAAGCGATGGGCAGCCTTCTAGGCTAAGAAACAGCAGTGTGCAGAGGTTCGGCTCCTAGCCTTGTTTTCCTTCTGTGCCTCATTCATTGTCTTTCCCCACAGGGAACTCATTCCTGATCCTGTCTTCTGTCAAAAGCAGACTCCAGTGTGGCTGACCCGAGGCCAGAGCTTGTGTTCTTAGTTTATGCTAAGATTTCATGAGGGGCTCTTAGCAACCATTCAGGTGCTTTGGTAAATGATGCTGGACTCTGTGTATTTTTCCTAGGTTATAAAGTCAGCTCGAGTCATGAAGAAGGCTGTTGGCCACCTTATTCCTTTCATGGAAAAAGAAAGAGAAGAAAATAAAATGCATGCTGGCACAGAAGAGGAAGAGGCAAGTCATTTTGTCCAGGGCGGTGGGCCCCGTGAGGAACTGGTCTCAAAGACTGTTACTGGGGTGGGGCAGGGACCATGGGGGTTGGCTGTGCCTGTCATTGATGGTAAAATAGAGCAGTGATCTTTTACCGAGTATACCCTGGGATTTTCCTCTAAATGTGGCTTTATGAATTTTTAATATGAACGTAGGTTTTCAAATAGAGCCCATGATTTCAAAATAAAACCAGTTTGTTCATCTATTGACCATTTTCAAAGCTCCTACTATGTGCCAGGTACTGTGCTAGACACTGTAGCTAGGGAGATGGATCCCTCCCCTGAGGTGACTGAGTAATGTTTGGCTTTGGAGAACCTCTTGACTGAGTTTTCTCTGTATACTGGTAATGTCCTTGGCTCTGCTTGTGGGTCCAATTTAATTCTTTTTTTTTTTAATTTTTTAAAAATTTATTTCTGAGGGAGAGAGAGAGAGAGCAGGGGAGGGTCAGAGAGAGAGACACAGAATCTGAAACAGTCTCCAGGCTCTGAGCTAGCTGTCAGTGCAGAGCCCGATGCGAGGCTCGAACCCATGAACCATGAGATCATGACCTAAGCCAAACTTGGACACTCAGCTGACTGAGCCACCCAGGTGCCCCTGATCCAATTTAATTGTTGTTGGCTGTCCCACCAGAGTAAATCATTAAGCTTTGACCTTGTTTAGCTCCCCAAGAAGCTCAACCAGCTTTGCCCTGGGATTCTGAATCCTTAAATTCTTGTGAGTTTCTGAATGGCTCTGCCAGACCTCTCACTTGCCTTGGGTGCCTTTTTCTTTTCTTTTTTTTTTTTTTTTTTTTTAATTTTTTATTTATTTCTGAGAGAGAGACAGTGTGAGCAGGAGGGTCAGAGAGAGAGGGAGACACAGAATCTGAAGCAGGCTTCAGGCTCTGAGCTGTCAGCACAGAGCCCAACGCGGGGCTCGAACCCACGAACCGCGAGATCATGACCTGAGCCGAAGTCGGACACTCAACCGACTGAGCCACCCAGGCACCCCCCTTTTTTAAAATTAACTAATTAACTGATGGAGAGGTTGCTGGCCGGGCATAGGACGATGGTACTGAAGAAACCAAAGATAATTAAATGGCCTGTGCCAGGCTGTTGAGATGGTGGTTCAGATTCTGATGGGCTGTTTGAGGTCCACCAGCTGCTCCCTCTGTTTCCTCGCACCCCTTCCTGCTCACAATAAATATTTCTCTGTGTTTTTGCAGGTAAAGATCCGTTGTTCAGCTACTGGGATGTGTTATATTCGAACTTAAAACTGTTCTTTGAGGTGATGGGACCTGTGCTTGAAGCTCCCTTTGCTCCCCTGCTAGGCAGGCCGCCTTTGAACTGCTCGAGGGCACAGCTTTGTACATGGAGAGCACGTGGTGTGGGTTCTGGGTCTGTCTCTGAGGCAGTCTCGACCCCTGTCTGGCTCCAGAGACTTAAGTTGCTCTGTGCTAAGTGACTACACCGGTGCTCAGCTGCTTGTCTTGCTCCCTAGGACCCCTACCAGGGCACCATCGTGTTGGCCACCGTGAAGGGGGACGTGCACGACATAGGCAAGAACATAGTTGGCGTCGTCCTTGGCTGCAATAATTTCAGGTGAGTTAAGACCCACCTCTCTCATCCCCTTTCCAACTTAAAAATAAAAGCATTTGCAGCAATGATTCTGTATGGATTGGGAGGGGCCATGGATGTTGGAGGTTATTTTTAATTTCTGTTTCTGACTCTGTTTTCCCACTTTCTACATTGAACACACCTTTTCAAATGAAATCATCAGTAATTCTGTCACCTGTTAATCTGGTTGATAAGGACAAAGGGAACAGTGAAAACTATTCAGGCAGGGTCAGAACAAACAAGAGGCTTCTTGAGAATTGACCTTGGGCTAGAGGCTCTAATTATTGGAACACTGGGTTCCTGCCCGTAGTCAGCGGCCTGGAGCATATTCTCTTTTTCTTCTTTTTCTTCTCAGTAAACTGATGGCAGTCTTACAGCTGAGATCTTATACGACTTTGGCTGAATGGGCTTTTATAAGAAGGCTGTGACTGTACAATTCTCTCCTTCCTCTGCTTAGAACAGGACTCTGCATGCCTCTCAGAAATGATGCAGCTAGATTTTGGAATGTTGTACAGAAGTAAAGTCTCTTGCTGATGTATCTTTTTATAGTGGATAAATATTCAGCACTAAATTACTTCCATGTGAAAGCTGATGACCTATAGTAAGTGTATGTTTTGCTCAGATTTCAACATATTCTTTACGATCCAAAGCCTAATATAACTAATGCCTTCTCTGGTCCATGTCCAGCCAACAGTTGCTTTGAGTCACGGACTGCCTTCCAACATACTCTTTGCTCTGTGAAGAGTAGAGCCAGGCCTGTGGCACAGCTGTGGTCCCTCACGGGTCTCTCCAGCTGTCCAGTTAACCCTAACAGTCCATCCCTCCTGTCCACTTAGTTAACCACCTCTGCACTTGAGGCAAACTTAATGCAACCAAGAAGCTCTCAGGAAGCTGGAAACAGAGGAACGGTGTCAGGATGGTACTTCTGTCTTCACATGCACTTCTGTTTTCTGCCAACTCACTGTCAAAACACTTAGCCCTCTCTCCCAGTCCTGCAGATGAGGAATTTTGTTCTTGGGATGTATTTATTCTTTTTTAAATGGTAAATACATTGGAGGTTGTTGTCATGAGATTTCAGCTATAGAATAAGTATTTGGATAAGGGGTTTGCTTCCTGAAATCTACATCTCTGGTCCTGTCTCACCTTTTCAAACCTGACGTCATTTGTTTCTATTTGCATTCATCACAATTAGTCAGAATTGAATTTAGCTTATAAATGTTTATTGATCGTCTGCTACACACCACACATTATACTAGAGATACCAAGATGATTTAGTCGACTTTTCTTAAGAAACTCAAGAAAGTTACTGTTTATGAGGCTCATAGCCAGGTACCTATACAGATGTAATCATGGTCCAGAAACTTGAAAAAAAGCAGCTTGTAGTAGTTCTTAAGATATTATTGTCATGAGTTTATAATTTTTTATTTTCAGAAAGTGGATAAGTAGCTAAGGGAATCACGCTAGGAATGTTTTCTCTTCCAGTTAAAGATGCTTTAAGAGGCGGGGGCGGCGGGGCGGGGGGGTGGGGGTGGGGACTGTGGCATTTCTCCAGGGTGCTACTCCAGCTGAGTGTCAGCATCTGTGAAAGCCTGCTTATCAAACTCGAGGTTTCCTCCAGCACATCCAGGTCCTCTGCCCTGTGCATTGAAGGTCTGCTCCCCTTTGCTCATAAGTCTAACTGGAGAAACATCTTCTGCTGAAACTGTAATTACTCCTTTTACAAAAACATAAGTGAGTATGCAAACCTTTTCTATCACGACAGACACCCTTCTGGGTCTTGTGCCTCTTAACATGTGGCCCCCTGGTCAGTTTAGTGTTATGTATTATCTAGTAGGCAGGTGCCCCCCGCCACCCCCACTTCTACCTTATGTAGTTAAATGTATACTTTGGCTGAGCCTCTGGATTCTAGACTGGATCTGGGCTGAACCACCCCACTGGTGAGTGAGTTAAGCAAACTGTCCACTCTCAAATCCTGAGGCAGCTTTCTAGCTCCTGGCTCTTTGTCATTGATGCAGAAAATCTCACACGGTGGTAAGGATATTATTCTTTTTGAAGAAAAAAGAAGTCAGGAGGACTAAAAGTGATTGTTCTGTCCTGACAAAGAACATTTTTATGGGGATGATGCATTAGATTCTGTGATCTAGTAGAACATATAAATTTAAGAATTTGAATAGACCTAAGAGATAGATCCACTACAAGACTACTAATACCTAACATTTGTTTACCACTTCACAAACGAGCTAGTGCTTTTATATCACTGATTTTTCTGTTTTCTGTCTTTTCCTGATGTTTTTCTTTTTCTTTCTTTTCTTTTATCCTTCCTTCTTAGGGTTTTGATCCTGCTTTGCTTGCTTCATTTACTGTCTTTCACATTTTACAGCTGAGGAAACTGAGGCTTAGAGAAGTTAAGGGGTTCCTTTATGGTCACAGAATCAGCAAGTGGCAAGCCATATACTCGGCTTCTGATTCCAAAAGTCTCAAGACTCTGTGTGCTGTCATTTTATCTTCCACCATTGAGTATAAAGTTAAACAACTTTAACTGTAATATTTAATATTAATATTCTAGTTAAGTTCCTCTTAAGTAATTTAAAATATTGAAAAATGTTTTTTGATCAGATATTACATGAAAATGGATTTTAGATATGCTCCTTAATAATTATTATATAAAAAGAAAGTGTGGGAGCATCAGGGTGGCTCATCCAGTTGAGAGTCTGACTCTTGATTTCAGCTCAGGTCATGATCTCATCGTTCGTGGGTTCAAGCCCTGCATTGGGCTCTGCACTGACAGCATGGAGCCTGCTTGGGATTCTGTCTCTCACTCTCTCACTGCCCCTCTCCTGCTTGTGCGCTCTCTTTCAAAATAAACATTAAAAAAAATGCACACTGGTAATGCACAGGTATATGCACACTGTAAACACAGGTAATGCACACTGTTTAATTGTGTGAGAAAAAGGATATGTCAGTAGAAAATTTAAAATTAGGTTTAATTTAAAATTATATTGGGGTGCCCGAGTGGCTCAGTCGGTTAAGTGTCCAACTTTGGCTCAGGTTATGATATCATGGTTCGTGAGTTTGAACCGCATGTTGGGCTCTGTGCTGACAAGCTAAGAGCCTGGAGCCTGCTTTGGATACTGTGGCCCCCCCTTTCTCTGTCCCTCCCCTGCTCGTGCTCTATCTCAGTCTGTCTCTCAAAAATAAATAAATGTTAAAAAATTAAAAAAAAATAAAATTAGATATCTTATATCTAGTATTTTAAAAATATGAATCTGGTGAAACAGATAATAATAACAGAGGCCTGTTTATATTTAACCAGTGGTTGCTAATCTAACTGTCTAATATGAGTAAAAATTAAGCAATAAACAGATGGCTATAAATGAAATAGTTTCAAACTGAATAATGTCATAGTGTTCAGTTGGGTGAAAAAGAAGACTGTATCTAAGTCAGGGGCAAACTAGTCCAGTCTGTCCTATGCACCACACATACTCACCTGATAATTATTCAAAGACTTTCAACCATATATATATGGGGGAGGGGTATTATATAGTTTTCCTGGCTTATTGAGATATAATTGACCTATAATATTGTATCAGTTTAAGGTGTACAATGTATTGATTTGGTACACTTGCATATTGCACTATGATTACCACCATAGTGTTAGCCAACACCACCTTCGCTTCATATAGTTATCATTTCTTTTTTATTGTGGTGAGAACATTTTCTCCACATCCTGGCCAATGCTTGTTACCCCTCGGCTTTCTGAGAACAGCCATTCTAACAGGTGTGAGGTAATAATCTCATTATGGGTTCGATTGGCATTTTCCTGAGGATGAGTGATACTGAGCATCTTCTGATAAACATTGTTGGTCCTTCAGATGTCTTCTTTGGAAAAATACCTATTCAGTTCCTCTTCCCAACTTGTTATATTTGAAAGGGAGACTTTCCAGAATTTATTTTATTTATTTTTTTAAAAAGGAGAAATGGAAACAGATTCTGTCAGCACCACTTAACCACAAATCAGACTTTGGTGGGGGACTGCAGTGTGGTTGGGTACTTCCATCTGGTGGTAGCATGTGTGAATTGCAGGATCAGAGATAAATGCCATCTCTGTTCACTTCCCTTCACGAGACCCCAAATATGATGCACTATGAATGGGTGCAGGTGCAAGGCTTTGATTTTCCTTTTTAATTTTTCTAGAGAATATCTAGAATACTTCTAGAAAGTAAAATGGACTTTATTATAGTATTGTATGTATTCTCATGTAGTATTGGATACCTTTGCTAAAGCATCGAGTGCAGCTTTTATTTCTGAATTAAAAGCTCAAATTAAATGCTTGCATTTAAAGCTCTGTTGTAAACACTTTAGAAGATTATTTTTAAAATCATTTTCCCATAACATAGATTTTTAAATTCTCTTTAGTCTATCCTGTGGCATAATATAAGAATGTGGATCGGAAGAGGCCTGAGGACATGGAGTACATGGCTCCAAGTGAAGAAACCAGGGGAAAATAAAGGGAAATGGAGATTTAGGTTGTGGAAACAGGAAGTTGCAGTAAAGAGGAAGGACAGTGGAAAGGGATGATGGGAAGAATGGCGGCAGCCATAGAAGGCCCCCTTCCCTGTTCCACCCCCGCTACCATCCAGGCTTCAGGTCCTTTGCTTCAGCCAAAGTTCCCCAGGGCTGGGTGGTTCATCATTCTGGACCTTTAGTGCCAATATCTGTGTGGACTACAGTCTTTTTTCTTTCATCCAGCTAATACCTACTTTTTTCAAATTCAGCCTAGGTATCTCCCTCTAGGGATGCTTCTAACATTGGTTTAGATGGCTTCCCTCAACATGCCACAAATGTCACACTGTATTCAAATTCCAAACCTGCCAATACTTTCTCAACTCAGGTGTGTGTGGAATCCCTTTTCCCTTGAGGTTGGGGGTGGGAGCGGCCTCCTTCCGGATTGCTTGTCCCTGGTGGTGAGCAACCACCTTCATGCATCTCAGTGCTGTAAATATTACTCTCTGTGCATGAAAGTTCTCCCCCGGTGAATGATGTCTTTGTTTCCCAATATTCTTAAGACAGGCTAATAAATTGGAAGTTGAACTTGTGTCCCAGTTGCCTAACCCATTGTTCTTAGACCTCTTCTTTCCTCACTCACCATAGGTTTTGTCTTTTCCTGATTTCTCCTTCTCTGTGCGACCCCTAAATAGGGGAATACTCCAGGGCTCAGGCTTCAGACCTCTTCTCTGTCCTGTTACCCAGGGTGGTGCTTCTCAGGACATCATGTGCCTTCCCTTCCCTTGGGAGTCTTGTTAAAAGTCAGACCTGAGGAAAGTAGGTCTGGACCTGAGGCTCTGCAGTTCTGAAGAATTCCCAGGGGGCACACCCAGGCCAACAAGGCCCCGCGAAGGACTTTTCTCCTCTAGTCTCATGACTTTTTAACACCATCATTTGGTGCCAGGTGCTATCTGTCTCCAGCATAGACCCCTCACCAGAACCCGACTCACGTATCCAGTTGACCACCTGAGAGCTTCATTTGGATATCTAAAGAAACTTCAAACCTATTTTGAAAATTGCACTAGTTACCACCCTTTAAGATGCCCTCTCTGACCTCTGTGCCTATAGTCCCCTCCTTCCCGCATTTCTGTCCAGCCACAAGGCCTCCTTACTGTCCTCAAACAAAGCCAGCATGCATAAGATGTTCCCGAAGGACATACTGCTCAAAACAAGAGAAAGGAACAAGAGCAAGTGGATTCTCACCATCCGACTGATGATTTGTAATTGAATTTTGAAAATAACAGATGACGTTGAGCAGTCAGCTTTCAAATGTATGCCTTCTTGTCTTGATTTAAAAGCAGTATACTATTGTGCTTAATTTTGTATGCAACAGTCTATATTTGGTCCTACTTTAACAAAAGATGCAGTTACCAGCCGTTTCCCAATATGCTGAAAACCAAAATGTGGCGTCATCTCACTGTGCTTGGGACCTGCCCTCCCACATCAGTAAAACCCACAGCATTCACTCTCTGCCTGGTTAGTGCCGACAAAGCTGAATATAGTTATCAATGATTTGAAATTGTCTGCTTTTTAATGAGGATTCTGTATGGGCTGGGTTTTACTTATTTTTTTAAATTTTATTTAATAATGGAAGCAAGCTAAAAAGTGAGTATAAAACGTTACATAAATGAGAAATGGGACTCCTTCCTGTCAGCTACCCTCTCTCACCAGATGATGGTGTGTCAAGTAGTAGTTGATTGATTTTTTGAAAATTATTTTGCCTATTTATTTTTTTTAAATGTTTGTGGGTTTTGTTTGTTTTGTTCTGTTTTTTTTGAGAGAGACAGAGCAAGCAAGGGAGGGGCAGAGAGAGAGGGAGACACAGAATCCAAAGCAGGCTCTGAGTTGTCAGCACGAAGCCCGATGCGGGGCTCGAACCCATGAACTCTGAGATCATGCCCTGAGCTGAAGTTGGCCGCTTAACCAACCGAGCCACCCAGGCGCCCCAAATTTTTTTGCCCATTTTAATTGTTGACATTATGAAAGAGGTGAAAATCATGCTGTGAAATGCATACACATGATGAAATTAAGTTGTAAAAATGACCGCCATGATGGGTACTTTCTAAATCTCAAACAGGAGTCGTACGTGGAACATTGTCCAGGGCAGGAATCCTCTGCGTTCAGAAAGCTGCCTCTTCTATGAATTGAAGACCCCCTCCAGTCTTACTCTGTCCCACAGAGCAGCCCTTGCATCCTCTGCTCTGTGCCTGCCCTCTTTCTTGTGTGTGGTCCCCAATTCCCTGGGTCAGCTTTTCCTTTGAGTCTCTCACCCTATCTCCCTCAGTGATCCTCTCTCTGGTTCCGTCTCCCTCTCGCATGGCTCAGTAACCAGATTGTCTTATTGTCCGCTTTCCATGGGCAGGAACTGACCTCTTCCTGATTATCCTTCATACTGGCTTCCAGCTAGTCTCTCCTGTTCAGTAGATGTTTACTTTTACTGAGTGAGCTTGCCCAGCATTTTTATCAGCCTCAATGGCCAAGAGAATGGGTGTTGGTGTCAGATCGTGCGTGGTTCATGTCCCAAATCTGCTGCTAATTAGTTGTGTGACTGAACAAGTTACTTAACATCTCTGGGCCCTTCTTCAGTAAAATGGGGCCCATAGTGGTGCTTGCCCCATGGGCCACTTTGAAGGTGAAATGAGATTGCTTATGCAGAAAGCTTACATGGTGGAGGCGGTCACGTGTCCACTGACAGAACGAATAGACAGAATGCGTGTATCCATCGTGATAAGTGAAATAAGCCAAATATAAGGACAAATGATATATGAGTTCACTTACACAAATGTCTACAATAGGCAGATTCACAAAGACAACTGGGGGGAATGGGGAACTGTTGCTGAATGATTAGAGTTTCTATTTGCGGTGACAACTGGGTATTAAAAATAAATAGTAGTTATGGTTGCACAACACTGACTGGCTCTAATTAGTGCCACTGAATTTTAAGCTTAATGGTTAGAAGGGCACATGGTATTTTGTGTATTTTACCAGAGCTTAAAAAAATAATAATGTAGGGATGCCTGGGTGGCTCAGTTGGTTAAGCATCTGACTCTTGATCTCAGCTCAGGTCAGGATCTCATGGTTCGTGAGTTCAGGCTCCGCCTCGGGCTCTACACTGATGGTGCGGGGCTTGCTTGGGATTCTGTCTCCTTCTCTGTGCCCCTCACCTACTTGTTCTCTCTCTCTCTCTCTCTCTGTTAATAGAAATAAACTTAAAAAAATAATAATGTAGTATGCCAGAAATAATTGAATCATATATCTTGAATGGGTGAATTTTATACTGTGTGAATTCAGTGTCAGTAAAGCTGTTTTAAAAATCTCAGCTTAGCGCCTGGCATGTGGTAAGTACCTAATAAATGGTGGTTATAGTTGTGATTGTCAATCCTTAGCAAGTCACTGTGATTCCAATTTATATTAGAGGAGTATTTGATGGCTAAGTAAGGCTTTGTCTCTGTGGGTTCTCATCAATTTTCTCACCTCATTTCTGTCCCTCAGAGTTATTGATTTAGGGGTCATGACTCCCTGCGACAAGATACTGAAAGCTGCTCTTGACCACAAAGCAGGTACTGTGCTACAGACTTTGGGCCCTCCGAGTGTCCTTTCCCCCATGTCTCTCCGTCAGTGAGTGGTGACGTCCCAGCCCG
Source organism: Proteles cristata cristata (assembly GCA_017311185.1). Classification (NCBI taxonomy): domain Eukaryota; kingdom Metazoa; phylum Chordata; class Mammalia; order Carnivora; family Hyaenidae; genus Proteles; species Proteles cristata. Next base: position 29,630 of record JAESUZ010001281.1, on the reverse strand, counting down.
TTCTGACAGGTGCCAGCTCCAGCTCCTCCTGTGAGGGGGCTGTTTTCATTGTCCTTGATGGTAGGGGTTGAATCGGTGAATAGACGACTTTGAAACTCCATGCAGCTCAGAAGATGGGGAATGAAACAGGTTTCTTATTACAGGGTTGCGTTAGATTTTTTTTTTTTTTTTTTTTTTTGTCGTTTTTATGTTTCTTCAGATACTGGTATGTTCAAGTTCTGGAAGTCATGAACAATGTGTTTTATTTGCATGGCTTCCCCCAATTGTGGCAAGTACGTTGTTGCAACTTTAAGTTACAAATCCCGTATATATCTAAAGCAAACCAAGTGAAACTCCCCAATCAGAAAAGATGTTTTAGAATTAGAAATGGGGAGTTGATGTTAGGTCTTATGGTCTTTATTACAAAGTTGCTAAAATGAGTCTTCTATACTTCTCTGCTTTTTCTCTCCTCTTCCTTCTCACTGTCCTTTCTTCTTTTTTGAAATACTAGATATAATTGGCCTGTCAGGACTCATCACTCCTTCCCTGGATGAAATGATTTTTGTTGCCAAGGAAATGGAGAGGTTGGCTATAAAGATTCCATTGTTGATTGGAGGGGCAACCACATCAAGGTAAGTCACGCTAACGAGCTGCTTGCTTTCCCTTAAATTCTGTTTTAAAAAGGTGGGTTTTTTTTAATGTTGTTATTTATTTTTGAGACAGAGAGAGAGACCAAGCATGAGTGGGGAAAGGGCAGAGAGAGAGAGGGGGAGACACAGAATTGGAAGCAGGCTCCAGGCTCTGAGCTGTCAGCACAGAGCCCGATACGGGACTTGAACTCATGGACTATGAGATCATGACCGGAGCCCAAGTCAGACTACTCAGCTGACTAAGCCACCCAGGCGCCCCTTCCCTTAAATTCTTTTAAATGCCAATGTTTAAAAACAGCGATGAAACCTGGGTTGTTTTTGAATTATACTTAGCACAGCGGTTCCTTATTGTATAAGGGCATGAGCTTTCAGTTTGCACTTAGACAGGAGCCTGGGCCAGGACACTTTTGGAGCATGCTCTAGGAGACTTCCTCTGTGACCACCCACCCTTTGCCTTTTTTGGGATTCTTTGGCTTATTGTTGTCTTTTCCTTAATCTTCTCTCCTCCCATTTGGTTCTTGAGATTTCTGTTAAACATTCTTCTGGAAATCAAACCAAGTGGAGAAGGTGTATTTTTTGGCACAAAGACATGGCTTGAACTTCAGTGCACTCTCTGTCTCAAAGCAGGTATCTGATTGAGTAATAAATACAGGTTCCCTTGAAGAAACTCCAACCTGGAAATAGTTGAGGCAGAAGGCCAGCCTAGCAAGAATGAATCAGAGAATCACCTTGGGAAGTTGTTTTTAAAGGGGGAACCTTTGGAGAACCTTTGGGTTAAGCAATTTAAAGGAGAGAAAGTTCTAAGTTGGTCACATGGCCAGGTTGGTTCTGCCCGATTTCAGCCTCATATAAATGGAATCCTGTTGCATGTAATCTTATGTGTCTGGCTTATTTTGTGCACTGTTATTATACCTGGGGGGTCCAGACCGCTTGTTGCAGAAGTTGCTGTTCCCTTGTGGTGTAATATCCCAGCGTGTAATATACTAGGACTTAGTTATCCATGCAGCTGTGGGGGGTGTTGGGTTTTTCCAGTGTGGGGCTGTTTGGCAGAATGCCAACTCGCTGGGTCATATGCATGTTGGATCATTGGCATTGGACGTTGCTGGGTAGTTTTCCGAGGTGATTGTATTAGTTTACACTCCCACTGGCATTTATGAGAGTTCCAGTTATCCCACACCCTTTTCAATTTTATCCATTTTGGTAGGTATGTAATCACATCCTGGTAAGGTTTTCATTTGTGTTTCCTTGCTGACTAATGATGCTGAGTACCTTTTCACATGTATGTTGACTCTTTATGATTTTTAAGTCTTTTTTTTAATTGGCTATTCTGCCTTTTTGCTTACTGACTTGTACATATGCTTTATTTATATTGGATGCAAGCCCTTCATTAGAAATATATATTACAAGTAGACTCCTCCATTATGACTTGCCTTTTGCTGTCTTAGTTGTAATTTTAAATAACAAAGCTTTTATGTTCATAAAATCTGGTTTATCAGTCTCTTCCTTTACAGTTAGTTCTTTTTGTATCTCTGTAAGACTCCGTCTATTCCTGGGAGAGTCAGCTTTGCTAGAAAGCGTTCAGAGTTTGGATGTCTTAGAAGCCCTCTCAGAGCCTTATTATTACCTCCTGCAGACCTGTTGAGAGCCCAGCAGCCTTCCAGTTTTTCCCTTTGCTAACTGTTATTTGAGCAGATGGCAGCTCGGGACTTCCGAGTTGTCACGAAAGGAGATGAGGAGGTATGACTCTGGACCTCTGTGGCCTGTGGTGGCGTGATGGAGCTAGAATTGCACTCCCAAGGCACTCGCGGCAAGCCTCAAGGCTGTCTGATGGATCCTTGGAGAAGCTGAAAGGGCTGTACAGATTTGGGGTCATGTGTGCACGGAAATATGCCTGGGGTTCCCTTTTGAACTGGTAGCTAGAAGGGAACGAAAGACTGAATATTCTCCTGTCTGTGACGCTTATGGTTTTGTATCACAAACTAGAAATGACTTTAATGGCAATCTGGCCCTGTTAGCTACAGACCTTCTCAAAGGCACAAATCTAGCTGTTCCCTTTTCTAAATGGTTGAGAGCCAATAACTGCAAAATGTCTTTTTTAGTTATATTGTATGAGTAATGGAGAATTCAGAAGGAATTCAGTGCACCGAAATAGAGGTAATTTTCCAAACATACACATTTTTTAGTTGTTAGGAGGGAAGGTGTCAAATCATGTAACTGGTACTGTTTTCCTCTCTGAGTGGCTGCCAGGAAGCCTGGAGCTCAGGCCTCGGTATGGGATCTCACAGACCCGACTTCTGCATCTGACCCCACTGCTCAGTGTTCGCATCTTTATGCGAACCTCTCTTGTTTTTCTCACCAAACTCTAAGGTTTTATTTTTTATTTATTTGTGTGTGTGTGTGTGTGTGTGTGTGTGTGTGTGTGTGTGTGTGTGTGTGTGTCATGCTGCATTTATGTAAAACATTTTAATTCTGGAAGGATAAGGCATGAAATAAGTGCTTGGAGTAACTTGGGCTTTTTCGGTGCTTTTAAAAAGAGTTTCTAAAGTTAACCCTATCGTGCCCACTTGGCAGGTATTGGAGGCGACTAATTGCATCCCCAGCTTTGGTGAGTGACGTTGCTGAGTCAGAGTTGAGACAGCACATCAGGGGCTAGCCCTGTGCTGTTGGTTTGTGGAGACTGGGCAGGAGAGATTCCAATGTTTCACATCTTTTCAGACTTCAGAGACATGTTTGCCTCTGGCTGGAGAGGGTTGCATAGATGGAGGTTTAGAAGAAAGTAGAATCAATATCATATCGTTTTGTAAAGAAACCAGAAGTACTCTTGATGGCCAAGCAAGTGCAGATTTAATGGTTGTCTCATTTAGCTTTGTCTTTTTTTTTATGCTGGAAAGCAACACTTTGCTTTTACTTGGTGGTGGTGGTAGTGTTTGTAAATAGCGGAACCCATCAGTTTCTGCTTGGGACCCTTGTCCAGAGATCACCAGTGAGAGAATGGCCAGAAATGCACAGAGAACACTTGGAGGCGTAATAAATATTGTGTTGTCTTGAAGGTTTACAACTGTACTGGTTCTCTTTAAGAAAAATGTCAACTAAGTCATATTCGGCTCAGTTTTTCCTAGCGGAACTCCATGCAGAACATACATTGAGGTATGTTTGTGTGCTTGAAGAGCTGATCCCCTAAAGAAGAGGAAGCAAGCATAGTCTCACTTACTGAGTGAGAAACTGTTTTGAAACTGGAAGCAGTTTCTTCTTTAAAGCTATTCCTGGAGTGCCTGGGTGGCTCAGTAGGTTGAGGGTCTGACTTTGGCTCAGGTCATGATCTTGTAGTTTGTGGGTTGGAGCCCCTCATCAGGGTCTGTGCTGACAGCTCAGAGCCTGGAGCCTGCTTTGGATTCTGCGTCTCCCTCTCTCTGTTCCTCTCTTGCTCACATTCTCTCTCTTTCTTACTCTCTTTCAAAATTAAACATTAAAAATAAATTAAAATAAATAAAACTAGTCCTACTATTTGAAAATCTACCCCTTGGAGAATACCAAGGATATTTTCAAATCCTTGGTCCCTGGGCACGCAGTGGGCACAGAACATCCTTGGGAGGCCGTGAAGTTCGTGTGGCTGCTGCTCTGTCCCCCCGCCCCCGACTCTAGAAGCGTCTCTTGTACTTAGTGGCTTAGGCCTGCACTTCCATTTTATGAACACAGGTTCAGTTCCTGTGTTCTGGCTCTCGTCCTCTGCTTCCCGTCCATGTGTGGAGAGACGCGCACAAAGGAAACAGGTGAAATGTCAGAGTCCTGTCTGTCTCAATACAAATGAATTTTTAGTCCTCCCTCAGAAGTCTATTAAAAACACACGTATATCACGCCTTTCATATTCTCTTGGTTTTAAAATTTTCCTCCGTAGTCCACGATGACTATTAGAACATGTCACACATTTCAGAGGGATGCAAAGTAAAATTTATTCTCTCCCTTCCCCTCCTCCATTCCACCTCCAGCCTCTGTGTAACCAGTGTTGACACCTGTTTTTTTCTAAATATACAGAAACTCCTATGTAAGGTTGGAGGGTTAGGGCAGGTTCAGGGTGGTTTTTTTAAAAAACAGTTAAATGTACTGTTCGGTATTTTGTTTTTCCCCACATGGTAGCATATTCTGGACAATGCATTTGGGTTGAGGGGGAGAATATGAAAGCTTCTGACCCAGGGAGGAGCTACCTTGGGGGTGAACGTGGGGTGAGCAAAGACCGGCAGGGACGGAACATGTGGCCTGTCCTGGGGCAAGTGCAGCTGCCGCCCTTGGACATGGGACTATGGCCCCTGGTCATGGCCCCGGTTTAACCCCAGTTAGAGAGGGCACGTGGGGCCAGCCTCACTCCTCACATTAGTGGGCTGTGTTCCGTGAGGAAAGGTGTATACCCTGTGCTGTCAGACCGAGTCACCAGAGGCGGCTTGCCGCATACTTCAGTTAGGTGGTTTCAAGGACTGATGGGTGTTTGTTCCTCACCACTGATGTTCCTGGGTCTGGTGGGGGAAGGGGAGTTGGGGCTGAGCCGATGTTGGTAGAAGACTGTTGTTGCTTAGGCCTCTCGGTTCCTTCATGCCAAATTTATTCAGTATCCGCGGCCCCGTATTACAAGTGTGAGGTGAGGTGGAATCGGGGCCATGAGTGGTGTCCCTCAGGAATGGGGAGCGGCAGCTAGTGCGTCCTGGGTCCACCACTTGGGGTCTGGTTCCCCAGGGGCCCTGGCTGCTACCCCAGCTCATTTGGAGGAAGAAACACAGTCTGACCTGTATGACAGCAAGGTGCAGTCACCTGGGCTGGTTAGCTCCTTCCATTCAGACAGGCCCTAATGAGTGTGAAGTCACGGTCTCATCCCCTTTGGCAGAGAGCTGAGAACAGAGCCTTCCGCGTTTTGTCACAGACTTTTTTCGTAGCCTGAGTTGACAAATCCATGTCTTCTCTCCCTGAATCCCCCATCTTAGGGTGGAAAGGGAATCAGTTTTGTTTTACAAGGCACATGTGAAGTTCAGTATTTGGAAGTACGTTGAGACTGTTCTCTGGAAAGCACCCTGTAGGAACACGTTATCTCTAATGGTTCCAAACAGGTCATGTGGGAACTGTCAGTGCTGATGGATACGTTCCTTCCTGACCCCTCTTTTTAGGACCCATACGGCAGTTAAAATAGCTCCCAGATACAGTGCGCCTGTGATCCACGTCCTGGACGCGTCCAAGAGCGTGGTGGTGGTAAGTGCGGGGTTTCCATTAATCTCCATATGTAAAGAGAAAAGAGAAGATTGATTCTTCTGAATAAGGGGTATTTCCCAAGATGATCTTTTTATTTTTGTCCAGTTCTACTAAAAAATGTGGAAGAATATGCGAAGGCTCAATAGGATGGTGTCACTGTACACTGTAGTTGTCTGCATTGCTGGAAGGGGGCCAGGTGGGTGTGTCCTGTGCTTTTAGACCACATCTGAGTCACTGAGAAGCGGTGCCAGGACCCCTGTGACCTTGACACCAACCCAGAGGGAGAGAGATTTTAGCCACTTACATATATTTACAAGTATGAATATATACTGTCTTAACCCCATGCCAAGGCTAAAAGAAATGCGGAATTTTTTAACATGACCTGTTTCCAGATAGAAAGACATTTAATTCGGAATGGGCCAGTTGACCCTACCCAGAGAGAGAAAACGTTCTCTAGATGTTCAAAACCCAGAATAATAAATAGGTTCTTTTTCTTGATGAATGTAATAAATAACTCCCGAGTGGTCTTTTCTGTTTTTCTCTGTCACTGAAGCCTAATATCCACTCTCATTATGGGTTTTATGATTTTCATTGAATAAGAGGAAATAACAGCTGAAGGGAATCTGAGTGACCGTGTGGTCCAGTGGTTTCCAAGTTTGTTTTAGTGACAGAAACTGTCTTCCAGCAATGTCTTACCTGGAAACTCAGCACAGTACAAATAAGAGTGACCCTTCCATCCTACGTCCCAAACCTCATTCTCAAAAGAGCACATTTCAAAAGTAGCTCATCTCTGGGGGCACCTGGGTTGGTTGAGCACCCGACTCTTGATTTTGGCTCAGGTCATGGTCTCACAGTTCATGAGTTCAAGCCCCACGTCTGGCTCTGTGCTAACAGTGCACAGGCTGCTTAGGATTCTCCCTCTCCCTCTCTCTCTTCCCCTTCCCCACTCATGTTGTCTCTCTCTCATAAATAAATAAAAACTTAAAAAAAAAAAAAACCCAAACCTGCTAACCTAGTCTAGCCTTCACATTTGCAGGTGAGGAAAGTTACCGAGTGAGTCTGGTGATTTGTAAGATTATCAGGCGATGATAGCCCTGAACTTGGGTGGCCACATTTCCTGAGCCGTTTTCCAAAGGCATCTTTCCAGATCTGAATTTATTTATAGGAAGGTTGTATAATAATTGCTAACTTTATTAAAAACTAATACTGTGCCAGGCACTGTGCTGAGTTCTTTACATGGATTTTTCATTTAATCTCCATGAGGCAGATACTCTCATCATCCCTGTTTAGAGATGAGGAAGGAAATAGTCACGGAGAGGTTAGTACCTGTCTTGAGGCCACACATCCATGAAGTGGTAGCATAGGGGATGAAGGCCAGTGGTATTACTCTGTGCTGCTTTAAACACGCTCCCATTAATGTTCAGTGAATCTTCTTTATTAAAAAGGATACAACTAGTGGTACCTGGGTGGCTCAGTCAGCTAAGTGTCCAGCTCTTGATTTCAGCTCAGGTCATGATTGCAGGGTCATGGGATCAAGCCCCGTGTTGGGCTCTGAGCTGGGCCTGGAGCCTGCTTAAGATATATTCTCTCTTGCTTTCTATCTCCTGTACATTCCCCCACCCCTCTGCTACTTACACTTTCTCTCTTTCAAAAAAAAAAAAAAAAGAAAAGATACAAGGAAATCAGACTGGAATCATAAAGTCACAGTTTTTATTTGCTGTTGATGTAAACTAATGTGCAAATAAACTAGGTTTCTACAAATTAGTTTCAGAACAGTTTTTTGTATCTTATATTTCAATTGTGCTTCATAAGGAGCTTGTGTGGAGCTCATGGTTGACTAACCAGTGGGCCACTCTGAGCTGTCAGCACAGAGCCCAACACGGACTTGAACTCACAAACTATGAGATCATGACCTGAGCTGAAGTCGGACGCTTAACAGACTGAGCCACACAGGCACCCCCGAGTAGGCCTCTTTTTAAGGCTTGTTGCTATTTTCAAATGCTAATGAATGACTGAACATTTCCCATTCGGAGACCAGGCCCTCAGCTCTCTTCAAGTACATGGTGCTAGCATTGCCCTCCAGGTCAGGGGATGACTTTGGCTGGGAAAGAACTGGCCTCTGGATTCCATTTTGAGGATACTCCTTTGCCATCTTGAGCTAAGCAGTAAGGGCCGAACTGGGAGCCAGAAGATGGAGCACAGGCACTGGTGCTCCTTACGTGTCCGTCCAGCTGGACCACCAGCAGGGTTAGCTCTTCTCAGATACAGAGAAGTGGCTGCCTTCTGAAATCACTCAGACATAAGTCCGATGATAAGTCATTTGGGTAATTGCAAGTGACACTTTTGAGGATCAGTGGTACAGTTTGTTTAGGCTGCTTGTTGGTTCAGCATCTTTGGGGCCGACTGTGAGGTGCATGCCACCAGCCTGTGCTCTGGGTCACTGGCCTAGGCGTTTGAAAGATTCCAAAACATGGCAACAACATGGTAGTTGGGACTTTGGACCTCAGGATGTTCTTGCTTTCTTTCCTTTCTTTCTTTTTTTAAATACTTATTTTTGAGAGAGTGTAAGTGAGGTAGGGGCAGAGAAAGGGGGGCCAAGGATCCAAGGCAGGCTGTGCAGCAGTGAACCTAACACAGGGCTCAAACCCACAAACTGCAAGATCATGACCTCAGCCTGTCAGACGCTCAACTGACTGAGCCATCTGGGTGCCCTCCTTTCTTTTGAAGTAAAAAACAAGGTGCCAGTATTTAGTTTCTTCTGAATTATAAAATATATTTTCAAGTTATTCCCTCTCATCGGGCTATTCTTGTCAAGAATAAAGACTAAGAGAAGAGAGAGGCTGTGCTGTGTTCAAATGGTAGGCATGAAAATATATGATGGGGCTGTGGTTTTGGTAGAAAGATCACGAAGATTGGCCTGTATAATTGACCATGAACTTGTTTCCATCAAGCAAGTCAGACTGGGCAGGGAGGGGCTGGCTTGTCACTTTGGCTCTGGGAACAGGGGGCCCCCTAGGGGGTGCTCTGTCGACCCAGTAGTAGCTGTGGCAGAGTATGGTTACGTTCTTCAGATGTTTAGAAAAGCAGACTTTTGCCTTCCCAGAGTATAAAACCTAGCAGAATGCAGTATTTTAAACTACTGGTTGCACGTACTTTGGGGAGCGCTGGAGTAGGCGTCCTCTTCCTGTTCTCACAGAGTGCTGCTGGCTTTCCTAAATGAGCAGTCCGTTGAACCAAGGTTAATGTAAGGCTGGGAAGTGCCTTGTGGTGTGAATACCGTCTAGGAGCCTGTTTTTAGCCTCGCCACAATGGTCTTTTCTGATTGGGTTCCTTAAGAAAGTGGTCTGGCTTTGTACCAACTCTTAGGGGATCGGATTGCTATTAGACATGCTTAGAAAAGTCACATAGAATTATAGACTTTAAAGCCGGTGGGCCCTTGAGCCATCTTCCAGTCGAACTTGCTCAGTTTCACATAATGGTTCTCAGCCTCCCTGCCCTTGTGTGTGAGGAAAAACCCAGCTGGAGGGGCAGAGATGGAGCTGTGTTTTGAACTGATGATGATCAGTAGCAGCCATTTCTCTTTTTCTTTATAATTTCATTTGAACTTTGGTTTTGGCTCTTCTTTCACCAACTTGATAATGCTGGTCATAAATAATATTCAGCAGATCCTAGTTTTACAGTTTACTGAGTAGTGTTGTGTTTGTCAGATAATGGGTTTCCCTTCTTTTCTTAGCCGGTCGTAGTTGACCGTGAAGATGAGCCTCATTCCTTCCACAAGCATTTAGTGAAAAGGCACCTTGCACGTGGTAGACACAGAATTAGAAACCAGGAGCTCAAAGTGGTTAAGGTGCAGCCCTATCCTCAAAGGGCTGGTCCTCAACTGAAGCAAGGAGATACGTAGACAGGTACTGAAAGCCTGTGGTAAATGCAATGATGGAGACATGAACTAGGTATCTTTGAAACACCAAAGAGAGGTACCTAACTAGTGTGTTGTGTGGGCCCCCAAGACCACTGTCACCTTCAGTGATTTGCTAGAAGGACTCACAGAACTCAGAAACGCTGTTACACTGACAGTCATGGTGTATGGCCATGAATCAGCAAAGGCAAAAATGCGAAGGGTGGAATCCAAAAAAGACCAGGCACCAGCTTCCCGATGTCTTCCCCCAGCAGAGTCATGTGGCCAGCGCTAGTGATAAGTGACACCGTGTATGGAACACTGCCGACCAGGGAAGCTCTCTTGAGCCTTAGCGTCCAGGACTTCTGTTTGGAGTCAGTCACGTAGGCATGTAGTGCTTTAATCACCTGACTGACCTTAGTTACTCCAGAGGTCAGGCAGATAAAACATGAGCAGGCCCCCTTCCTCCCCATCACATTGTTAGCATAAACTCTCCAGGGTGGCCTGGGGCTCCGTGTAGAGGAAGACTCTTATCAGGCAGTATATTTATTTCAAGGGCTTAAAGCTTATCTTTCAGGAGCCATCAAGGGCTTTCTTTAGAATGTGTGAGATTTGGACATCGTAGATCCACTGAGGCAGCCCTTAATTGCACACCACGGCAGGAATTTGTGAAGCTGGTTAGGGGAGAGGGGATGACATTGACAAGGGAATGTTCCTACAGGAAGTGTCACTTGCACTGATCAGTGTTGCCCATGTTTTATTTATCTCCGTTTGCTCCTCTGTGGTTCTTGAACTTCCATCTTGCGTTTTCAGTGCTCTCAGCTATTAGATGAGAATCTGAAGGATGAATATTTTGAGGAGATCTTAGAAGAATATGAAGATATCAGACAGGACCATTATGAGTCTCTCAAGGTAAGTGACAAATGCCTACTAGCTTGGGTATTAAAATGATCCTTCATTTTTTAAAAAATATGACTTTATTGTTTAAAGGAGGGTAAAAGGTTTAGCATCATTTTAGAGAAGCCTTGTTTTCGTGTTCGAATTAGAATTCTCTGGTGTCCAAGTTCCTGATAACTTGGGTTATACTAAAATTAATTTCATTTATTCCACCAAACATTTATTGGGTACACAGTAGGTGTTAGGTGCTGTGCTAGACAGCAGAGCTATGAGAATGAATAAAACCTACCGAGCAGGAGAACAGGAACTGAACAGCGTATGGAAAATGATTCCCACAGATCCTTGTTCTTGAAATAACGGAAGAAAATGAAGACATTAGTGGATTGTCTGCCTCTCTCCCTGCCCAGCGTGGACCGTGCAGAGCAAAGTTTCAACAGCTGTCCTTCTCTAGATAAGCTTCAGGGAATCCTTGGAAAGGAGGCATAATTGCTCCTTAGAAGCCACTGGAATATTTCTGCCTGGTTCATCTGCCTGTTGGGCCTTGTCCATAGAGAGGTGCATTTTGGGGGTGGTGAGGCGAGGGAAATGAGACAACAAACGGCAGGAAGAAAAGCGGTGTTTGTGAGGTGGTGACCAGCCCAATATACTGTGGCTGGCTTTCTGCCTCTTAGGTTTGCCTACAGTTGAAAGTTTCTTAGTTCTGCCCTCTGGTCCTGGGGGCCATTGACAACAGGCCAGGTAAGCGTGTTCTAGAAGCACAGACAGGACACTGCTCCCAGAGGGTACCGGTCAGCCTTGTATCTACCCATCAGTAGTTAATGGATATTTATTGAATCCTTACTCTCCATTGTTCGGCTGCTGATGTGAAGCTATCACATTAGGTGGAAAAGGAAGAGCTTTTCAGAACATGAATATTCATTAATGAAAGCATTTGTGGGCTTTTTTTCTTTCTTCTCTCTCTCTCTCTCTTTCTTTTTTTTTTAACAAAAATACTTTCATAGTAGCAGCTGAAAAGCTAAGAGTCTCTGACTAAATGAATTCTCTCTTTTTCATAGGAGAGAAGATACTTGACCTTAAGTCAGGCTAGAAACAACGGTTTCCATATGGACTGGCTGTCGGAGCCTCCTCCAGGTCTGTTTGGCTGTCGTTAGAGAAAGGCTGTGGGTGATAACGTGAGCTGGAGAGAGGTTTGCATTCAGCTGGCTGGGAATCAAACAGGCAGCTAGAGATGCTTGATCATGTCTAACAATGGTGATGAAGGACATTGAAGATTGAAAATAAAAGTAAATAGGTACCATATGTGGAGGACCGGACTATGTCCCGAGATTGCCCAGCATGTCTGAGTGCTTTGACACAACCCTGTAGTGAATGTGCTATTAGCCCGCTTAAATGTGAAGATCCCAAGTTTTGGGTAAGAGCCCAAAAAGTTATTGGGTTCTGTCTCTGGCCTGACTTCTGACCCACACTCCCTCCTCTGTGCTGGGCTCAACTGCCATCCCTACCCCGCAGCCTGATGCAGGTTCTGGGCGGTACAGTTACTGAGTGGCCTGGGTCACAGGCCAGGCCCCAGGGCTGGCATGTAGTGTCTGAGACTGAAGACACTTTCACACTGAACAGACCTTTAGAACATTCCGGCAAAGCTGGAGCTGCTGTTTGTTGTTTGCTCTCTCCCATTTTCTCTCTGAATGCTTCCCTCTTTTTGTTTCTTTTGTTTTTTTCCCCTTTATTATTTCCAGCCAGCTCTCTTGCCTTGCAGAGGTGTTCAGGAGGGAGTAAAATATGGAGGGTGTTTGACATACTCATGGCCCAGACAGGGTGAACAGGGGTTGTATTCATTGAGTCCGTATCTCTAAGGTAATACCTCGGATCCTCTCTCCTTGCTCACAACGTCTTTGTTCTGCGGATCCTCCGTAGACTTGAGAGCATTAAATTGGAAATGTAGGTGAGCTTGGCTCTGATTTCCATCCTGCTGAGCCCACCGTGATTTAGTAGGAGGAGCACCATGTCAGGAGTCGGGAGGCCTGTTTCTAATTCCAGTTTGGCTCCTGGCTGCGAATCATTGACTGACCTTATGCATCTTGTGTCCATGTTCGGACAGCTTCTAATGTGTGAGGAGGAGTTACCCTATGAAAGGTTGTGAGACTAAGAGAAGATAAACCTTTGAAAAATGTAAATTACTATATCATCTATTATTTTCTCTTTACCTTTCACTATGATTGGAAAAATCTCACAAGGGAAAGTCCATTTTAACCAAGTCAAACATCCAGACACAGTTCAGTGGGGACATTCCTCTGAAGGTCCACGGCACCAGGCGGCGGTCAAATGGCCACTTGTCCCCAGTGCAGGGCCTCTGCGAGGCCTGGACCTGCTGCTTGAACGCACGGCCCTCAGAAGTGTTTTTGAGGACAACCCAGTCTGAGAGAGTTGCAGGAAGTCAGTAAAGGAAAAAAGAAGGGTTCTCTCAAGGTCATTGGTGGTAAAATTCAAGACTGACATCCCTCAGTGACTCTGCAATGGCCTTTCTCCCTGCCTTTCCCGGCAGGAGGACACATTCATCACAAGGAAATCTGTAGTTTCTTTCTAAGTGTCAAACAAAGCAACATACGAGAATGTGATGAGAAAGTGATGATTCTGAATAGTAAAACGTGATCAGGAGCAAATGAGAAAGAGCTACTGCGAGCATGTGTGAAAACATAGAGATTTCCAGCAAGAGTAAGAAGCAGCTCACACATCTCCTGCACCACTGCCTCACATCCACCTCTTACTGTCTGAGGAGACAGAAGTGCTCTCGAGACTTTGGTGTCATCCCAGCACCTGAGATTAGCAGCATGGTGTAAGTTCTCTGATCCCTGTTTACAGAGCAGGAAGCTGAGGACAGGGGGCAGGGAAGTTGGTGGTGTGGTCATCACTTCCAACCCCGCTGACCCGTTGCAGGCAGGGTGCCGGTGTGCTGCTCTTCATAATTCCTCGTCATTATTCAACTCAGGTCCTACTTGAGACTCACAAGGGGTGTGAAGCACGATAGGTTGAACATGCGTGAATACCTCTATCCACCTCAGAAATAACCTGGTGCCCATTTTAAAAACAAAGCAATACCGGGGCATCTGGGTGGCTTGGTTGGTTAAGCTTCCAACTCTTGATTTGGGCTCAGGTTATGATCTCATGGTTCATGGGTTTGAGCCCCGCCTGGGGCTCTGTGCTGACTGCGTGGAGCCTCCTTTGGATCCTCTGTCTCTCTGTGTCTCCCCTGCTCATGCACTCTCTCTCAAAAATAAACATTAAAAAAAATATGTAAGTGGTGAAAGCTGCCTGTGTGCCCACTCTCCCCTGCACAATCCTGAATTTGATTCTTTGTTTCTATGCATTTCCTTATACCTTGCCTATGTATATGTGTACCAGTGGGAAGTAGAGGTTACTGATTCACGTTTTTACTGTTCTGGTAAGTGGTTTACTGTATGTGTCTTTCTATAATGACATTCACTTTAGTATTGTCTCCATCTGACAAGCGAAGAAAAATGCTTTTTTTCTCTCGGACCAAAGAGGAGAAGGAAGAATTTCTAAGGGCTGGTGTAGAAGCTGCGTGGGAATGGGAGTTTTATATAAGATTCGCTGCAAAATTTACAGTTACTCTCCTTGTAAAACAGTCCCGACCAGAGGGAGGGAGAGTGTGGGGGCCCGGAGCTGGACAGAGCTGGCCTGGAGGCGTCCCGCAGATCCCTGCTGCGTCTGTTAGGCGCTTTGCCCCAGGCTCCGGCACTGGTGTTGACATCAGTACTTATTTTTACAGTGAAGCCCACATTTCTTGGGACTCGGGTCTTTGAAGACTATGACCTGCAGAAGCTGGTGGCCTACATCGACTGGAAGCCTTTCTTTGATGTCTGGCAGCTCCGTGGCAAGTACCCGAATCGGAACTTTCCCAAGATATTTAAGGACAAAACTGTAGGTTCGTTCAGCAAATGCTTCCTTTCTGCACTGATAGTCGACACGTAGTATTGGGACTTTGAAGGGGAGAGCAGGTGGAGACCAGAGGATTTGGATTCTGTAGGAGATGGTTTATTGTTATAATCTAATATGTGGGCTATTGTTTACCTCTTCAGTGGTTTGAAGCTGCTACGTTGGTCCTTATTTATGGACTGTGGTTGGCGTTTCATTTCTCTGTTCTTTAACAAGCCAGGCTCTTTGTTTGGTACCAGGGATAAACAAACCCCTGCCCCCTGGGGTGTGGCTGGGAGCTGGTACAACCTGTGGTGATGAGGGTTCTCACACAGCCTGCTGAGCTCCTGCCATGGAGCTGAGCCCAGGGTTCTGTGTACCCAGCATGAGACAGATCTCAGACTGGAAGGTCAGGGGAGGCTTCCTGGCGGAGGTGGTTTTGAGCTGCATTTGGAAGAGCAAATGGGAGTTACTGAGGCTAGGACTGGGGGTGTGAGATGGCACCAGAGAAGAGGATGTCCCAGGCATAGGAGACGGGACAAGAAGGCACAGTCACAGGTGCCCATTTGGGGAAATGCCAGGAGTCCCATGTGCCTGGAGCACTGGTTGGGGGAAGGGATTTGGGGCAATTGGCAAGAGAATTGCCACCACCCCCAAAACCTGCCCCCAGAGGCCTGAGGTCACTCAGAGGATCAGGAAAGAGCCAGATGAGAGCAGAGTGGCAGGTGGCATGCTGGGAGTGTGAGAGGAGCCCCTGATTTGGCTGAAGCCACTGATTTGGGGCTGGGCCACGCTTGCCCCCGAGACCTGCCGCACGTCCCCAGAGCCCTCTGGGAGGTCGGTGGGGTGATGGGCACACAGGAAGGTGGGTGATGAAAGGGTTTGGCCTGCTCTGTCTGGCAGACTGCGCTGGGAGCCACACGTCACTCTCTCTGCCTGTTGCTGCCTGGAGGCACGTCCATGGTTTGTGCTGGGGAGACAGAGCGGGCGGGGGGTCAGCAGAGCCGCCAGCCCTCAGCTGCTCCCCTTAATCGTGCTGCTCACAGGCACCAGTGCAGTATTTGAGAGGAAAGGAGGGTGACCAGAGACCATGGCTCCGGAGGGGTGGTGGCTTTAGGAAGAAATGGTTTTTGCTGATGACCACTGGCATTTTTAGGTGAACTCTGACAATATTTTCCTATCAGGTGAAGAGGCCAAAAAAGTCTATGATGATGCCCAAACCATGCTGACAGCACTGATTGGTCAAAGGAAGCTCCGAGCCAGGGGTGTGGTTGGGTTCTGGCCAGCACAGAGCGTGGAAGATGACATCCACCTATTCACAGAGGATGCGGTGCCCCAGACCGCAGAGCCCATCGCCACCTTCCACGGGCTCCGGCAGCAGGTATGGAGCCACACCGACAGCCCCGCTGCTGGCGGAAGCACTGAACAACCCTAAGTACGAATTGAATAAGTCTGAGCTTTGTGCACATGACAGGGCTGCCCCAGTTCCCCCCAAATGACCGTGCACAGGCCGAGGCCAAGGTGTTTGTGAGGACAATGGAGGGAAGAAGCCAGTGTGGGCAGAGAGGCTGGCCGCTTGGGCACCCGCGGGACTCCGGTGAAGCACAGACGCTCATCTTGTTCCTAAACCTGGGTTTGCAGGCATGCATGTTACTTAAAACAGGCCGGTGGGTCCCCTTCTCAAGGGGACGACAGGCGGGGACAAACATTTACTGCATGTCTGGGAGATGCAGACCATCAGGACCATCATGTTTCACATCTGCACAGCCTTGTCGCGGGCAGTCCGGCAGCAGGAGGAACAGAGGCCCATGGGATGGAGCCAAGTGTGCGGCAACCAGAGCGTGAACCTGGCCTGTGATCACCAGCTTCCCTCTGCACGGCCGCCTCTCATGCTCACCCCACGACAGTGCAGATGTCCTGTGCATGGCCTGTAGCTGCTACAAAACACAGTTGTCCCCATCCAGAACTGGAGCCAAGATTCACCAGGGTCATTGGCACAGGGTTGCAGTGAATTTCCCTGTGAGGTGTCACTTCCGTTTCCAGCCATTCAGAATCAGAGCAGTAGTATTGCTTTTAATCGTCACCGCGATGTGATTCATAATGACAGGTGTTTTAACTATAACCATATCTGAAGGGATTCTTAAATTTGGGACGTTAAATGATGCCGTACAAGCTCACCGAGGGCGGCTGTGCCACCCCAGATGGGTCAGCGAGTCAGTGGGCGGCACCATAAGCTTCAGGACTAGTGCTTGCTTGCCGGCCCTGGAAATAGGCACAGCCTCACTGACACCGGCCAGAAAATGGTTCTCATTTTCTCCGCGTTCCCACCCCTGCTCACTCGGAGCCAGTCACTCGGCTTTCACGGGTGTGACTCGGCCCTCAGGCCTCTGCCCAGTTTCTCGTCCTTCAGGTCCTGTGTCCTCTGATCTCTTGTTACGTCCAAATATTCATGTCCTAACCAGGCAGGCTGTGTGTTAGGGCATCTAACGTAATGACTTCTCAGTGTGCACATTACCCATTCACGTAGCTCTTTCTTTCAGTGCTCTGGAAGGTTCTGGCTGCTCCGGGAGCTTTCAGTCTCAGCGGCTGTGGTGGCTGTCTCTTCTCAAGTGCTGTGGGGCTCTGTGACCTGTCTCTCTTTGTGGGGCCGGGAAGCTTTGTGTCTCCCTCTGGCTTTTGTTAGCAGAGAATATATAGCTAGAAAGCCGCTCCTCCCTACATAGCTGTCCCCGAGGTTGGTGACATTTCCATGGGGCTGTTATCAAACACCTGATGGCCAGCAGCCATTTAACCATTTTCTGACCAGCGTCGGTGAGGCTGTGCTGTTTCCAAGGCCGGCTAGCAAGCACCAGCCCTGAAGCTTCTGGTGCCGCCCACTGATTCGCTGACTGGCCTCGTGGCATATAGCAGTCAGAAGCTATGTTGTGGGGTCAGACCCCTGCCCCTGTCGCCATCTGACACTGAGCTACCTGGTCATGCTCTCCATGCCTCAGGTTCCCGTCTGTGAAGTGGGGCTCGTGGCATCATGTATTTCCTTCACACAGTTGTTGACAGCATTACATTAATGAATTCCTATAAAGCACGAGCCAGCAGTGCCTGACGTAAACACCCAGTGAATAGTAGATTTAGCTGTTTACCTTCTCAGCAAATACTTGCGGATTGTGAAATAGGTTTGAGACCTGATTTGTCAGTGGGGTGAGAGCCCATCATGAGAGGAGAGACTCTCAGAAGCCGGTCCTGCTCAATTCTTAGTTCGGTTCCAGGCCGGCCCAGGGGCGGCCTCAGCCATCTCCCGCAACACCGCCATGGCAGGCAGCGTGTGGCCCTTGGCTGATGGCCAGGAGCTTGTCGAGCCGCGTCTGTTGATGTGAAGTAGAGGCCTGTACATTTGGGGGATCCCTCTTAGATTTTTTTGTTGTTGTTTGTGTGTTTTAAATTTTTTTAAAATTTCATTTATTTTGAGAGAGAGAGGGCGTGAGCAGGATAGGGGCAGCGAGAGGAAGACACAGAATCTGGAGCAGGCTCCAGACTCTAAGCCATCAGCACAGAGCCCAATGTGGGGCTCAAACCCATGAGCAAGATCATGACCTGAGCCAAAGTCAGATGCTCAACCGACTAAGCCACCCAGACGCCCCAGGTGGATCCCTTTTGGATGTAACCTGAGGGTTTAGTGCTGATCTTGAATTGAAAACCCTTCGGGGGGAGTCTTTTCTGATTCAAATGTTTGGGGTTCCAGTTTCTAGCGTGGTGCCTGGAGGCATTCAGGGAATGTTTGGCCTGTGTGTGAATGAGCAGATTCCGTGGTTTCTTGACCGTATGTGATGTCGTGTGTTTCTTAAAATCTAATTTCATTTGTTTATTCAATAACTATTTATTGGATACTCACTCTGCATCAGGCCCTCTTCTAAGTGCTGGGGATGTGACAGTGAACAAGACAGACACCCCTGTGTGAAGCTTAGGGCTGTCTGGAAAGAGCAGACTGCTGTCCTCTGCTAACCACCCATCCGGCCGCTGCTTGGTTTTCAGGCTGAGAAGGACGCCGCCAGCACGGACCCCTACTACTGCCTCTCGGACTTCATTGCACCCCTGCACTCGGGCGTCCGTGACTACCTGGGCATGTTTGCCGTTGCCTGCTTCGGGGTGGAGGAGCTGAGCGGGGCCTACGAGCAGGAATGTGATGACTACAGCAGCATCATGGTCAAGGCTCTGGGAGACCGACTGGCCGAGGTAGCACGAGAACAGGTTTCTGTGTCTGGCCCCCTCGCTGTCATGTTGGCGTCCCCTGTAGATTCCTCATCTTCCTATGCATGGTGTGGGGTCACCTGAGCCATGGAGAGGTCTCCTCCCCTTCCTCTGAGGCTGACAGTGGAGGACCTGGCAGCTGTAATGGTCCTGGCTTCTCCATGTGGCCCCTGTCCTCTGTAGACCGTCAGGGAAGTGTTTCAGTTCAAGGGCCTGGAGTCCTCAGACGTTGAATATGATATGTCAGAGCCTGGGCTGAGGCCAAGGCCCTCTAGAGAGCAGCCAGTGAAGCGACAGGCGAGAACCCAGCCCATCCCCTCTTGCCCGCTCGGTCCTGGTTGTGGTGCAGGTGGGGGTGCCCCAGGTGCCCCTGACGGCCCATGGGGCGGTGGGGGGGGACACCGATGGGGGAAGTCCTTTCCCTGCCCAAGCACACCTCACCCACCTACAGGCCTTTGCAGAGGAGCTCCACGAGAGGGTCCGCAGGGAGCTGTGGGCGTATGGCAGCTGCGAGCAGCTGGACACTGCCGACCTGCGCAGGCTGCGCTACGAGGGCATCCGCCCGGCCCCCGGCTACCCCAGCCAGCCTGACCACACTGAGAAGCTCACCATGTGGAGGCTGGCTGACGTGGAGCGCTGCACGGGTACGTGCCAGGGGTTGGCAAGCGCCGCCCCTCCCCGCCAGGGACACGGGTGTGCCTTTCCCACCGAGACGCACCTGCGGTCACAAATCTAGAAATACAAAACCCCATCCTTTCTCACTTGCAGCTGTGTATCCGTATTTTACATCCATATCATTATGCCACAATCTTTAAACATTTTTTTAATGTTTGGTTTTGAAAGAGAGAGAGACACAGAGAGAGAGAGAGAGAGAGAGGACAAGTGGGGGAGCGACAAGAGAGAGAGAGAGACACAGAATATGAAGCAGGCTCTATCTAGGCTGTCAGCAGAGAGCCGGATGTGGGGCTTGAACGCATGAACTGGGAGATTGTGAACTGAGCTGAGATCAGATGCTCAACCAACTGAGCCATCCAGGTGCCCACTCCCCCGTCTTTAGATTGATCACTTTTCCGTTGCTTTCTCTTCACCTATGAGAGGTGAGAATTTAGCTCATCACAGTCCCCCGTGTACCTCCCGCCCCATTTTCCTGTTGCAGGGCTGTCACTGTTGTTATCTCCGCTGGCGACCTTCGTGACCTTTAGTACCATAGTCCACACCGCCTCCTCTTCCTCCCACCACTCACAGACTGTCTCTGGACACTAGTCTTGTATAAGACCCACCCTGTCCCTCAGCTCTTTCCTCTCTTGGCTTTGACTCTATTGACACAATTCACAGTTATAGTGGAATTAGTCAGTAATCAGAGGCGTGCCATTGGCACTGACGAAACGGCAGGAACTTAGGTTTAGGTGAGGGACTGGGGCGTTTGGATGTGGGCGGGCAGGAATGGTGTGGCCTATAGGAACCATAATGTACAGATTAAGGCCTTCCCTGCCATCAGCCACCCACTGACCTCTGGCAGAGCACTTCCGCTCTGTGTTCCGCCCCTGTCCATGAAATGAATGGCTTAGAGGACGTGGTGTTCCCCCTGAGTTCCCAGCCCCTAGGCAGCCCCGAGTCCTGCTGTGGGCCCTTTCTCAGGGTGTTACCGTTCAGGGCCTGGAGTTCAGATGGCGCTTTCCTCACGGGGTTGGGACTCCTCATCTGGGGGCTCAGGCCTAGGAGCAGACAGAGGCCTCTGTAGTTGATCCTGGAAGATTGATGCGGGGCGGGGGGGGAGGGGTTATACATCTTTCATGCTGTGTCATGTGTCCCCTCAAAGGCATGAGCTCATTTTCATCCACATGTTCAGCAGGAGTCTCACTGGGTGCTAACAGCTGCTAGGCCCCGTGTGGGGCACCGAATCAGTGACCGTGTTTCCCCACTTTGCTCTCTCCAGGCATTAGGTTAACAGAATCATTAGCAATGACCCCTGCTTCTGCGGTATCCGGCCTCTACTTCTCCAATTCCAAGTCCAAATATTTCGCAGTGGGGAAAATTTCCAAGGATCAGGTGAGTTAGCTGTTGCGTTTGTATGTGGTTTCCCTCAGTGCCATTCTTATTTAAATGGAACAGTGGAACCTGGTTTATTTTCCATGAGAATGGGAATACACAGGGAGGGAAAACACGGCAAAATTTACCCCAGTTAATGCCTTAAATTGTTTCAGCTTTTTACCTGGAATCTTGCCCTCCCATTTTGCATAGACACCCCCCCGCCGCCCCAGCACTCACACCCACACTTTAGCCTCCAAGCACCAGACATGCACTGCATGTTGTTTTCTGCCCAGAGAATAAGGCAACTCGGTGAACAGATAGATATATCTCCATATCTCTTAAACTCTAGAGATTACTATTAAGACAAGAAATGGAAGGCATTTAATGTTTCTGGCAAATCCTGTACATTCTCTGCTGTATACCCAGTGCCCAGTACAATGCTTGGCACAGAAAGCACTAATGAATTATTTATTAAGTGGGGGGGGGAGTGGGGAAGGAAGAACCTCAAAGAACTATTGCTTTAGTGGTTGGTATCCCATCTTCCTAGCTTTCTTAGTAAGTAATATTTCGAAGACATTCACCTTATATTCAAAGACAGTGCATGACAGGGGCAAGTATACAGAGACTAAAGTCCCAGAAATGGCTATTGGGGTAGGATGTGACTTGCTGATATAAACAAACAGAAATATAACAGCAAGTCTATTTTCCCTGCCTCGTCTCAGTTTTTAAAATAAAAACACAGGAGGGGCAGCTGGGTGGCTCAGGCAGTTGAGCATTTGACTCTTGATTTTGGCTCAGGTATTGATTCCAGAATTGTGGGATTAAGTCCTGCACTGGGTTCTGCATTGGGCATGGAACCTGCTTAAGACACACACACACACACACACACACACACACACACACACACACACACACACACACACACACACACACACACACACACACACACACACACACACACACACACACACACACACACACTCTCTCCCCACCCCGTCATCCCCTACTCAAAAATAAACAAATTCTCAAAAATAAACACACACACACACACACACACACACACACACACATACACACACTCTCCCCACCCCGTCACTCCCCTACTCAAAAATAAACAAATTCTCAAAAATAAACATTTAAAAAATATGTATAAGGTTAGTGGAAGAAAAAAAATATACAGGAAAAATAAAATCTCATGAAAATATATTAGTGTATCAGACAGAATCAAGCATAAATCTCTAAACAATCTAAAAAAGAACAAAACTATCTAGGATAATCATACTATTTAGTTCCTACCCAACCAGATTTCTATCTGTCACAGACTTATATCTTTCCTGCTCTCAGCCCTTCTCCACAATAAACTCCGAGGCAAATCATACAACTATGTATAATGGGGAGAGGCCAGAAGTCCCTCTAAGTCAGAATGCCTTTATATATATATATATATATATATAATATATATATAATTATATATATATTATATATATATATATATATATATATATAAATGTCCATTTCTACAGAATTAGATATTCTCACATAATTTGTTTGTGATGAGACTGGGACCAACTGAAGTGATGTCTCGTATCTAAACGTCAGAGCAAATGACCTCCAAATTTTTAAAATGGCTGTCACATGTCTTAATTACAAAGGTGTATAAGGTCACTTGAGAAAAAAGAGAGACAAAGAGAGGAGAGAGAGGAAGAAAGGAAGGAACCAAGAAACAAAGAAAGAAAATTCTGAACTTCATTAAACCCTCACAAAAACCCCATCAAACTCCAAAGCAATTTAAGCTGCAGCTTTTCTGTCTTCCGGGAGTCATAATACAAAACCACATTTATATCACACTAATGTCAGCATTTTTATTCTCTTGTTCATCCCTCAGGGGTCCTGAGAATGTCTGACTCCTTTATGCTGATCTCCTTACGGATGAGAATACTGAGGTATGGGAAGGTCAGGCAACGATTCTAAGATAGCACAATCCTGGGGGTAAGGTGAGAGGAAGACTATAAAATTCAGCAAGCTTGCCCAGGCTCCATATTCTTTCCACAATTTGTAACGGTCACAACAGTGAAGTCATTCTATCTATTAAAGTTTCAGAACATTCCTTCAAGGAAAGAGGGTAAACTAAGTTTGAGAAAAATAAGAAAAAAATATTTTAACAGTAATAATTAAAAAAATGCTTATACGGGGGAAAAGATATTTAAACTACACACAGACAATATGAATGTTGCCACTAATAACATCTGAAGAAATAACATCAGCAGTTATCTGATAACATGGATGAAAATGCCCATTACAAAAGCCTTCACACAGACACACACACACAAGCAGAAATTAATGGAGAATCCTACCCCAGTTGCCTGTAGATGCTGCCTGAATTCATCCATAGTTGTGTTTGAGATGCTCATATCCCGAAACATTCCTTCCAGTTTTGATGTGAACTGACATCCACATTCAGTCTGTGGAAGAAAAACAAATATACACAAATAAACCATGGATTTTTTTTTTCTTTTTTTTACAAATAGTTTATTGTCAAATTAGTTTCCACATAACACCCAGTGCTCATCCCCACAAGTGTCCTCCTCCATGCCCATCGCCCCCTCCCCCCCACATCCATCAGTCCTCAGTTTTTGTCAGCATTCAAGAGTCTCTCATGGTTTGCCTCTCTCCCTTTCCCCCACCATTTCCCCCCTTCTTCCTCAGTTAAGTTCCTCCTAATCCTCCATAACGTGCAAACATATGATATTTGTCCTTCTCTGTCTGACTTATTTCGCTCAGCATAACACCCTCAAGGTCCATCTGTGTTGCTACACATGGCCAGATTTCATTGTTTCTCATTGCCAAACCATGGATTTTTCTATCGGTGGGTACCAAACTTCAGTGGATTTAAGACCAGTGTATTTAAGAATAGCCCAAGAGTAAAATGAAGGTTCCCAGACTCTTTCGGAGACTCCAATACATCTCATTCAAGGTAGGAACCATTACTCTGCGTTTTTAACACGCACCCCAGGCGATATGGGTACACACGGTCTATGAACCACACTTTGGGAAACAAAACTACATGTGATGCTCCCGTCAGTATTTCCTTTGCACTAATCCTCCCCCAAATCTCCACGAGTGTATCCTGCCACACCAAGAGAAATTCCAGCAAACTCTGACTGTCCCAGAACCTAAGCAAATCTCAGGGCAACCTGTTCAAGAAAAATAAAAATCTGGCTTTATTAATTTATAGAACATATGTTTTAAATCAATTAAATATTTTCTAAAGGCACGTTGGCATTCCATCACGTAACAAACATTGGTTAGGTGCATGTCATTCAGGTACAGACAACTTACCTTTAACTTAGATATCATATTTTTTTCAGAGTCATCGGAAACACTTTTATTTGTGAGAAGTCTCCTTGCCAAGTGTTGTTTATAATAACGTTCAAATACATCTTTTTCTTGCATAAACCTAAAAAGGACCATTGCCTTATCCAATATTGTTTCTACTTCCTGTTCTGTTAGCTGCAAAACCAATGAAAAGACAATTTAATAATTATAAAATTTTAGTTCTAAGAAAACAGCACCACAAGTCATCTGCAGTTTAAAAAGAAGACCGGCAACAATGCAGTCTGGTTGAGAGCTGTCAGGAGGGACTCAGTTTGAGAACACGCCTCCTTCACAAAGCAGCCCCGTTCTTACATCCTCATCTGTGCAGCCGCGGTCAGGGGCCGGAATGGGTTCCTTCCCCGTCCCCTCCAGAGAGGGCTACCACTGAATGCAGCAATGAGGTGATAAGGGCTAGATTAAAGGATGACTCAGAACAAATGGAATTTTAATCACAAAAAAGAATATTAAATCCTTTTCCATAGTATTTAGGCAGAAATTTACACAGGCAAAAAGACATTTTGATGTAAGCTCTTCAAAATCTAAACTGTGCAAACAGAAGGGTTATAATTGGTTATAACTCAAAAACTATAAAGTTTGTCCTCATCTTTTAAGTAAGGGTAAGATATTATAGCCAATTAAGCATATAGTAAAAAAAAAATGAAAGACTAAATGGATGTCATCTTTCCTATAGCGATCTTCCTCTTGTCTGCTGCTCCGTTATAGCTGCCTACAGCATTTACTGTTGTTCCCTTTTGTCTCACAAATTCTAAGATGAAGTTAAAAAACCAATGTATGTGTGACCATAATATGAATAATTTAGTTTTCTGTAGTAAGCTTCCAAGATCCCTGATAATATACATAATAAAAGGCTTTCAAACTACTTTCTGATAGCTATTCTAATCCACTCCTTCAAATTCTGGGCATCCATGTTTTGTCGGATACATAACGCCCAGAACAAGGTGACACTAGCCAACATCCCATGCTGTAGACAGCGGTCTGCTAGCTGCCTCTCATCTCTACAGCGTATCTAAACCTCACAGTCCATGAAGACTGTTTAACAACTGTGACTGTGTAGCTGTTTGGTTTTGGTATAAATTATACATCAAGTGAAATGTCAAAGTACTTTTGACCATTTTAAATACCTTAAGCAATCCTTTTCAAAGATCACAGCACACATTTAAGCACAGCAAAGGGCTAGGGCTTAATTTTATGTCTACCAAATTCACTAATATTATATTTCCTAATTTTGTACACAATTTTAAATCTATAAATAAAACTTCATGTGTTTTCAAATGCATTAATACTTACCCCTTTGACTCCCTTTTTCAGCTTATCATCAATAAATAATGAGAGGTATTCAGGGGACCTGGAGTTGAGGTTGAGAAAATACTCAAAGTCACCCGCAATAGTTTGTTTAAAGAGCCGGTCATTATTAAACGATTCCTGGAGGAAGCGATCAAACCTACTCTTCAGATCCAATAAGCCCTTACAAATAAAAACAAAGAAATGAGGATACATCATAAGTTTTTCTATACAATACACACATGATCAGGTATGTTTGCCTTAAGTTTGCTGGTAATGAATATGTGTGTTCAGTGTTAAATTCACAGGTTCCTACCATTATTTTCAAGCCTGTACCTAATCCTGTATTCAAAAGGTCAGCAAGGAGGGAAGCAGTCTATTTTCTATTTACATATTACTCTACTGAAGCTGAATAAGAGCTTCTGCACTATTTCTCCACATCCTTCTCTTCTTGACTAAATGGATAAAGCCCAAGAAAAATCAGCTTTAAAAATGCACCAAAAAAGCGGATTATTTATACTGAAACATGAAAAACTTGAGGCATGAATGAGAGCTTTTTTTTTTTTTTACAAATAGTTTATTGTCAAATTAGTTTCCACATAACACTCAGTGCTCATCCCCACAAGTGTCCTCCTCCATGTCCATCCCCCCTCCCCCCACATCCATCAGTCCTCAGTTTTTGTCAGCATTCAAGAGTCTCTCATGGTTTGCCTCTCTCCCTTTCCCCCACCATTTCCCTCCTTCTTCTCCCCTTGTTCCTCTGTCAAGTTCCTCCTAATCCTCCTATACGTGCAAACATATGATATTTGTCCTTCTCTGCCTGACTTATTTCGCTCAGCGTAACACCCTCAAGGTCCATCCATGTTGCTACACATGGCCTGATTTCATTCTTTCTCATTGCCATGCTGTATTCCATAGAGCAAACATTTTAGAACGAAATGTATTTATATTGAGTAGTTATTTCTTCTAATACCCTGAGTGTGAACGCTAAAGCATAGAAAAAAGTAGTAACTTTTATTCTTGAGACCATGTAAATAAGATCTTCATCAAGCAGGTTAATAAAAGAAAAGCAGCAGCTGAGTGTGGTTCCCTGATATAAATATATACACATAAGACATACGGCTTAGTAGAAGTGACCTTTCTATTAGTAGACGTCAAGTTACTACAAACTTACAGAGATTGTCCTGCAGTCACTCACCTGGATATAGTCAACAGGATTCTTTCCTTCTCCTTCTTCAGAAACCAGGGCTTTACCTTGCTCCCTCAAATAGGAACTCATACACTCACACATTGTTTTCAAGCCATTTGGCACGCGACTAAATAACTTGTACATGCAAGCAAGGTCTGCAATCAGAAAGAACATACAGATCGTCTATATTAAAGATTAAGGAAAAAAATGTGAATGTCTGTTCATTCCGATTTGTGAAACTTAAAGAAGCTTATTTCTCCACCACTACTACTCACTGACCACGTAAAAAATTACTAAAAACCATCTAGCAAAATAGACAAAAGGAAAAAAAATCAGGCTGGTTAATAAATGGTTATTATTGCCAATTTATGAAATACAGCTTTCATATAAGATGCTTTGAGAACATTAGTAAGATGCCTCAGCAAACTTCAGTTTACATGGAAAATGCCCATACACTGTAACAAGAAAGCCACAAAAAAGAAACTGCAATTCTGAGTTCCTATACAATTCTCATCTAGAGCCCACTCATATACTATGAAAGGTCTATCAAAAGGATAACTTTAATTATGGTTTAATTAGGAGCCAACACAGTAAGAAATCTAAAAACCGGTGAAAAGTCTTACAATATTTTTAGGTATGTCTATCTCAAAGTTCAAACAACATGATAATAAAATATACTAGGAGTTACTTCATTACTTACCATATGATATTTACAGCTATATATATTCCTATTCTTTAGTATTTCCCTCAGAGCAATCCCTAACATTTTCCAGGTGATATCCTAGGCCAATAACTTCTGTTTCAAAACTTGGTATCTCACTATATTATTTTCATGCAGAATGAAAATTCTGGACTCTGTCCATTTTTATATTATTTTTCACAAGATTAAAATGTGGAGGTAAAATGCTTTCCTATATGTCTAGGGTTTCTTTGAAACTTAGTGGGAGACTCTAGGTGTCAAAACTGTATAATAATGTAAAAAAGTTTCATCATAAGAACTTTGGAAATGGAAGTCAGAATAGCAGCTTCTAGACTGGGGGCTGGGAAACGTTTTTCTGGAAAGTGCCAGACAGTAAATATTTTATAGACTTGTGGGCCATATGGTCCCTGTTGCAACTACTTCAGTTCTGCCACTGTAACAAGAAAGAAGCCACCTAGAACACATAAGTGAATGGGCGTGACTGTGTTCCCATAAAACTTTATTTATGGACACTGATATCTAAAAATTTATGTAATTTTCATAAACAATAAAATACGATTTTTCTTTTGATTTTTTTCTTTTTTTGGCTCTAACCAAACTGCTGGTGGGCCAAGCATGACAGGCTATAATTTACATGACGCTGGTCTTTAAGAGCTACTTACATCCTAATACTAAAGTTTTCTGTATTTGAGAAATACTTAGAAGCAAGTTAAAAAAAAATACTTAGAACCAAATTCTAAAATTTGTTTTGGCGACTTTCAAAATTAAGTTTTATTAAACATTAAGTTTTCAGCAATAATACATGTCCAAAGTCATTTGAATACAGCAAATCTTATAATCACATCTGGCATAAATTACAATCAAATCTCCCAGGTTAAAAACAGGTATTAAAAATGCAACAGCAATTTATGGACATTTACTATGGTAAATTTAGCATATCAAACGCATTTCTAACAAAATGGTTCCCAACTTGTCTAATTTCTTCCTCTGTTGTTATAGTTTTGCTTAATTACACGTTGCTTATTTAACTGTATGGAAATTAATACAATTTCACTGTATTTAATTCACCATATACAAATGCATGGTGTAGTGGATAACAAGAAAGAGAAAATCAAAAATCAAACATTTCCGTACACATTTAATAATATCAAATGCCATTTTAACTTAAATTTCACAGAGCTATCTGCATCTAATAACCCATCCAATTCATCCAGGGTTCATAGTCAGAAAACCTTTTCACTTTCTGATTTATGAGACGTTTGGCTTCATAAAGATTAAGTTGTGCCTCTGACACAATGCTCCAGAGCAGGGCCTAACAGAATGAAGACACTTTGGACACAGCGGGAAGTCAGGAAAACTGAAGCCAGTGCTTTAAAATTTAATTTAGAATCACAGATAGCTAGCTGTTTACTCACTGAAAACACGAAGTATGAGAGAACTATGGTTAAGTATTCTGATATCTCTTCATTTATGTACTTATTAAGTACTCGTCATGCTGTCAGAAAACTTACTGCCTTTCACACAAGTCTCCATGCAGATTTCAGAGATCCTGTAATTCAGGTTTACCCAACAACTTCTCCATCAAACACCTCCTAAAGCCCATTTCTCCAGCCAATTTAATCCACCCTCTTCCACCTCCCCCCAGGGCAGACAAAGAAACACTAACTCTAGATGACCATTTAGATCAGGGGTTGTCAAACTATAGCTCCTGAACCAAATACAGCCCACTGTCTACTTATACACCTCATGAACGAAGAATGGTTTCTACATTTTTAAGTGGTTGAAAAAAAAAAAAATCAGTGTTTCACAGGAACAGAGTCCAATCAGTCCATCTGTGTTACTGTGTATGCCTACTTTCTCACTATTACAACAGAGAGTAGTAGTTTACCGTATGGGCCTTTTACAAAAAAGTTTGCCAAGCCTTGACTTAGACTTTACACATCCAGGGATAGCTTAGTTTAGAAAACATGACAAACATACTTAAAATGATAGATATGGGGGGAGGGGGCTTTTATAGAAGAAAACGTTTACCAGAAGGATCTTTTCTCTGGCTTAATAAAAACAATTCACATAGAATTTTCAGAAAGAAATATATAGAAATAGAAGCATTCCAAAACACAAAGCAAGAATTACACTAAAGGAAGCACAGAAAACCTCCTTTCCTACCATCTTACTTTTCTCTCCTCTTACATCCACCTCTTCTCT